>CM037871.1:35641853-36841853 GCA_021292105.1 Anadara kagoshimensis
TTTGGTCACCTAATGCATTGTACAAATCTGCCCTTTCAAAATAATCCCATCGACAACTCTTCAAAGTTTTAAAATTTCAATGATTTGTATTCAATGCAAATATAATTAAAACAACTTTGACAATGAAATATTTTGAATAAAAAGTAAAATAAAACACATATGTGAAAAATAAATAAAGAAACGCTTTGTTTTGATGACGTCAAGCACAATGATTGGATATGTCATCTGGTTGGTTAATATGTCGCGTGAGGCAGTACCAGACAAACTGGACAAGACAGAAAAATCTAGCACTGGTGTACGAGGTACGAGAAAGGTTTGACTGGTATATGAAACCTCAAAGGACTGATCTTTGTATTGAAATATAGGCTGTGGAATTTAAATGCTGCAGGCAGAGCCTTAAGAATGACCCTGTCCTGGAAGGCCTGTCACTGTCCAACAGGTCCTTTCACTCTTGCAACCAGTGTCAAGCCTAGTTCGTACTTACAGAATTTTGCCACCATTTTAGATTTGTTCTGAAGCAGTGCTCCAGATAATTTTTGAGGCACAATTCTTCATGAAGCACAGATTTTTGTTGCAATGCTTAATATGGTTAAATCAATACTGAAAACCATCAATGTTTTCTTTAAATTAGAATTATGTTTTTTTCAAATATGTTATCTTGTTAATTTTTATTTTATTTGACTCGTTCTGCAAGGACAAATCATTAAAGCACTTCTCTAATTTACTGTAAACATGGTAATTTTTGTGGGATGGAAATTTTTGCTAAATTCAAAAATTAAAAGAAAAATCGCAAATATTACAATTACAGAATGTCAATTTTATCGCGGCTGCTTACATAAGTTTGATTCACAAACTGTAACATCAATAACTGATGTTTTTTTCTTAAATTTTGCATTTATGCTTCTCCGTTCACATCGAGAATTATTTATTATTAACCATAGACAGAATGTGTTGGTGCTTTCAGTTGGATGTGCGCTATTTTAAAGAAGAACAGGAGACCTGTAAATAATTATCTCCCTTTTACATACCTAAACTACTATTTAGTATATCAATGTCATTGCCCTACTATATCCTCGACCGTCCGTGATTCGAGACTCTAATAGAAAACGAACTAAATTTGCTAACGCAACAAGAATTTGAGAGCTGAAAAATAGACAACTGATTTTCTGGATAGTTTCACAGTAAATACCTAAATTTTGTCTTTAATGCATGAATCGTCACTGCAGAGACGATACTCGGGTATAATAACTGAAAACAAAAATGGCCTCGAATCTTAGGACGCTCTCGATTTTAGGACGGTCGACGATATATAATTTGAGTTTGTCTCGCTTGTCCATCAGGATGATTTACTATAAATTATAAAATACGCACAAAGTGACATTCTAATTCTTAACAAGCTTTTAGTTTTGCGTTCCAAGATGCATGGATTTTTAATTTAATGCATTTTTGTCCAAAAGATTTGCGTAATTACGCAATTACGCGCTCTATCTGGAGCACTGCTGAAGATAAATGAATGCAGATTTTAACTTTTGATGCTTTGTAGCAATGTTAATCATGGAATCAATAAGATTTGTCTACCATTACTGAAATCATTACCAATCATTATTTCTTCCTTACCAATAATTATCAATAAATATCATAATTGTTATGATCTCCGATAAGAATGTATAACACTAGACTACCTTAAATTATTGAAGATTTGTTGTAGCCTACAAGATATTTCACATCTAAACATCTCAATGCGTAAAGTGTTTGTATACAAATGTTGTATACAAGCAGTTATATAACAAAAATTGAAGGTGATTCTAATTTCTAAATTTGCTACAGAACATGTGGACTGAAGTTGGATTTGTCGTAGCCCACAATATATTCCACATCTTAAACATCTCAATCGGTATTTAGGGTTTGTATATAAATCATGCTCCATACAAGCATTTATATGACAAAGATTGGAGGTGATTCTAATTTCTAAATTTGCTACATGTGGACTGATTTGTTGGATATTTTTTACAGACAAAAGGATTGTATGTTTATGTGATTGTTTCATTTATTGCCAGTTGTTTATGTTGTAAACATTGAAGTCTTGTATCATATCAGTGAGATGGTTAAACATTGTCTAAATTTAGCAAATTGATAAAGAACAAAGGTATATAGAGTTGTGACAAAATACTGATATTTAAAATATAGCTAGGTTTTTGTTGTAGAATGTTGCTTAACATTCCATCAACTAGTTTTCAGCTAAATGCGATGAGAACTACTTTATTAATCTCTATGGATTAATCTATGAAGAAGTTCTTATATGCATGTGAATTGTGAGTGTGTTTTGTGGTCTGCCTTGTACCAAAGCACACTTATGGTGACTTTAAGGTGCTAGCTCACTGAGTCAGTACTCGACAGACAAGCGTGCCACTCTCTCAGTCACATTATACTGACACCGGAAGAAAGAATAAACGTGAGAGACCCTGGATTTGTAGACTGATGTCTTATTTATTAGGCCACCCCATCAATAGGTACATTATATATGTATCCATGTACATGATTGTACTAGTAAGTCATGGCACCCCTAGAAGCCTAGGTAAAATGTCAAGCTGGTATTGCGCTCAAAGTGACTTAAAATTTTGTAATCGCATCTCTATTACCCAAACCTATTTGGTGGAATTGGAGACATATTGTCAGTTGCTCTTGATTTTCACCTAAGTGACCCAACTTCTATATAACACTAAAAAATCTATTTTAAGAAATGTTGACAATGAATCCAGTTTTCATTGTACAGGGCTCTGCAGTGTGAGTAAAACACAAAAGTAAAGCATTTGCTAGTAATTACTTGTAAATTTGAATTGTTTTATCATATTCACTTGCCCAAGGTTGATAGTAAAAAGTCAAATCCAGATTTTCCTTTCCGTTTTTACTCTTCAAGCTACATCCCTTAAGTGCTTAAAATCAGTACACTGCAATCTGTAATTTGTCAAGCGTTTGCATGATTAGGTTTTTAAGTGTTTATTTCATTGCTACAAGCAGGAAACAAAGCCTGCAGAAGTCTTTGCTTTTCAACTCTGTGATTATGAATAAAAAATCAGAACCTTGAAAAGTCTACGGCTAGAAAGGGTTGCATATACGAGTGCCATTTCAAAAGAAATACTCTTAACTCTTGCATGTTATGGGTATAGCTAGCTAGTAAGCAGGTGTTTTACCTTTTCAGAGCAACTTGACTTGCTTCCCTAGTGGAACATGTTAATTATAATTTCCCGATTTTCAAAGTTTTTTGCTTTGCCTTTTGGATTGTGGTTTAGACGTGAACTTGATGTTTGGATTGTGGTTTGGACATGGACATTTGCAGCTTAGACTATCGTTGACAGCTATCTTTGGGTTGACACCATATTAAAATGCCGAATATACATTGGGTCAATTGCCTGTCCCCTTAACTTCAAAATTAAGCCCCATGTGTGAAGAAACTGTCAGTCTACAGTTAAACCTGCCATAAAGGTCACCTCTATATAACGGCCAAATGCTTACAAAGGCCAGTAGAATTGTATCCTAATTGTTCTTTATTCATTTTATTTGAACCTGTATATAAAGGCCACCTGTCCATAAGCCACTTTACTGGTTCCCTTAGGTGGCCTTTATACATGTTTGACTGTAGTTGAATCTTAGTTAAATTGTTGCTATAATATGTACATTTTATTGCCACTATAATATATACATATTACTGCCAAAATATGTGACAAGCAGATTTTTTTGCTGGCTAGTAAACATCTCTGGTTTACGAGCCAAGAGTCAGTAAAATATTGCAGTTGTAGATTCTAGTTGTAACTGATATTATTTTGTAGCCAGACAATAAAAAATATCTTGCCACATTGATCACTGTTTGATAATTTTGAGTTGCTTTGAAAATAGACATTTTGTATTTACAAATTAGCTTTGAACACCAAATGTAGGAAAAAGGATTTTTGATAAAAATGAGTCATTACTGCATCGGATATATATATTATTAGGTAGGAAAGTCCAAGTCTTTTCAGAGTAATATTGTGTATATATATATATGTATGGCTGTACTCAGGGCTCTTGCTGGGTCATTTTTGGGGCCGATATTCTGCCCCATTTACAATTTAAAATCGTATGGTTTTTTCAAAATCATTTTGCTAATTTTCACAATTTGAAAATTTCAGTTTTAAAATCAGTATATTTAGAGTTTTCTTTTTTACAATTTTGGCTATTATGATGATTTTTTTCACAATTGCAAGGGTCCCGGCCCCATTCACAGAAAAGTGAGAGAGAGCCCTGGTACTGGTCAAATAAGTACCAGTAGACTTAATGGAGTTATATCTGTTATTTACAAAAAATGAGACAATCCAATTACAGATGAAGTTGCATGATTTACGTTGCTGGCAGATTATATTTACAGGTAACTGGAATAATACTTCAGGGAGAATTATTCACATTAATATTTCATGTATATATATTGTATGTACAGTATCTATATACTAAATGCCCCTGGTAGATTTGAGTGACACATCAAATATTGATGTCATAATAATCATATTTCACAGTGTTTACCATTAACTACTGCTTTGCTTTATATTTTGTTTATCAATCTGTTCAATGTCATATAAGCGTGTTTAAATTAGAATTATGCATTTATGGTAAAGTGCATTTTTTAAACTACACTATGAGTCAAAAGGAAACCAGTTTAAACCAAACTGGGTAAACTGAAAACCAGTCCAGACTAAATGTTGATTAAACTGAAAACCAGTCCAGACTAAATGTTGATTAAACTGAAAACCTGTCCAGACTAAATGTTGATTAAACTGAAAACCTGTCCAGACTAAATGTTGATTAAACTGAAAACCTGTCCAGACTAAGGTAAAAATCTATATATTGACCAAGCCTTTTTAAAATTGACAACCTGTTTAAATTAAACCAAGTATAAACTGAAAACCTGTCTAATCTTAACCAAGTATAAACTGATCACCTGTCTAATCTTAACCAAGTATAAACAGAAAACCTGTCTAAACCAAGCCTTTTTAAAACTGAAAACCTCTCTAAAATAAACCATTTATAAACTGAGAAACTGTCTAAATAAAAGTTAACTTCTTGTCAGTGTTAATTCTCCAAAACTATAAAGCACTAATTTACAAAACTATGTTCAAAGCATCAATATTGATTTGAGATGGACATCTCATTAAACTGTGTTCGTTTGCTCTTTTTTCCTCAGAGTTATGGCCCTTTGAACATAAGATTAAATTGCAAAAAAGTACCTACTTTCATGGGATCCTTATTCATTGTAGCTGTATTGTGACATTTAACATGTAATACATTAATTTAAACCCATAAAGACTTTGGGAAAGAAAGAATGGAGTTCGCTGATGTTCCACATGATCAACACCCCTTAATGTTTGTGTTGGGCCTTTTGAAAAATGTTGGAAAAGTTAATGTCACAAATATTCCCAGTTTTTTAAGGGTAAACATGAACTGATAGGATTCCATATTCAATGGAAATAATAGTATCACAGAAATGTTATAAGGGGTATTATGATTGAGGTAGTGGCGAACCATATTGTCATCCTTTATTGCCAGGTGAGCCGCAGAATGACCCATTCAACCACTGATTTAAAAATACCATTGTGTACATCAGTCATTAAGACATTTAAGTTTGGACAACCATGATATTGAAAAACAGCAGCATCTACATGAATAAATATGGTTGCCATGGTTATATAATTATAAAAAGCTTATGATAAGACAAAGAATGGATTTTAATTAAGCTAAATGGACATGCTATATCCTGATTTACACAGAATTTCTGGCTGTGTCATTACATAGTCCATTAGATATATTTATTAGGATGAGTCCATACTAAACAACATATTATCAATAATTAATGTTTTTGAATTTTATTTTATTTTTGAAAATAATACCAGATTAAAGAATATGAACTTTTCCTGAATTTAGAGATGATGACTATGTTAATTTATCCAAAAAATTGTTTTAATTTTGTAAGTTTTTAAAATTTGAACACAAATATAATGTACACACAAATAACAATTAATTTAAAAATAAATTTCAATTGTTCTTTTTAAAATATAAACAGATTTCTATATGAATTTTGTACTCTTAATGAAGGAACACACACACACACACACACACGACCACACACACACACACACACACGCACACAAACACACACAGATGGGGGTAATGGGGTAATGATGATTTTTTTTAACCAGGTAACTTTTTTTCTTTATAAAGAGTCCAGTCATCCAATCAAGGAAATTTGTCCGTTTTATACTTAATTGAACTTTAAAGTTTCCACCGACTCAACATAGGAATTTTGTTTTTATTTATATACCTAAATTTAAATGATAAGTAAAAGAATGTGTGAACACAGGTAAATGTGTGAATAAGAACAGGTATGACTTGGGTTTTTTGTTATACCACTACAGTCATTATGATGTAGATAATCAGCTCCCCTTCAAGATAACCTCATAGCTGGGAAGTCCATGTGCTAATCAATGTGTGGTTGACATATTTGTTGTGGGAATGTTTCAGTAAATTTTTGAATGGATAGGTATTCCATAGGTATTCCAGATATGAGGTAGTGATTGTACATTGTTGGTAGCTGTGATCAAATTATGCTAGGTATTTTTTTTTTCAGTGTATTACAGTTGTTTTAGAACTATTTTAAATTACAGGAAGTCATTTTGAAAGTACAATGTAGGTATTTATAAAATGTGTGTGTGTGTGTGTGTGTTACTAATACTTTTGTGTTAACCAATGAGGATATGTTTATCCTAAATTTTTGAAGTCAGAATTCCTATAATTTTTATTGACATTTTGTATTCATTTAGGTATAACATTTTTGATCACTCACTGTAAATTGATATGGGTGTATGTAAATTTAAATGGGCTGGTGGTTTTATCCATTTTCTCACCATTAGTTCATTAGCCCATTAGGTATTGATTTTACTACTTGTTTGTTTCGTTTAGAGGACTATTTTTGTCATATCTTGATGTTTTAGTCATATCTGAACATTTTAGTATTATCATTATCAGTAGATAAAAGTTCATTCATTCATTCTTTTATTTATTTCATCTACCACTACGATAGCTTAGTTGGTATGGTACTCGCTTTATATGTGGGATGTCATGAGTTTGAACCCCATCCATGTCTGACAAAGACTTAAAGATCTATATATAGGTAGTGACTGGCATTTACAATTCATTTCACAGGTCCTTCTGAAGAGACATAAAAAACTGATGTCTGTGTCATGGCAGGTGTGGCCTGTTAAAGAACTCTCCCTACACATTGACCTGAGCACACTGCAAAGGTCAAAATTTTAGCCTTTTTACCTTTAGCTGGTGACATCTTGATACAAGTAAATATTCTTGGCTGGGATGTAAAACCCAATTCGATTATTTTTGGGAAAATCAAGTTTATTCTTTTGATGGTGCATTTATGTAATTGTTTGCAGACTGTTTTGGTATATTTTACAAGTAATGTAGAAGGATAAACTGGCAATGCATCCTTGGTTTATATCTCTTCAGCTGTAATTTATGGGGAAAAACATTTATATATATTGTTTCAGTTTTTAATATCGTATCTAGTATTATGTTCATTTTGTAAAAAGCTTTATTTCATTAAAAATGAAATTTTGAATCTACCTGACACTTAGATTATACATGTAAACGTAGATGTTTTGATTACCGGTACTTTTCCATATTAACTTTTGTAGAAGTGCATGAAGGGGACTAGTACAAATGAGCATTGGGCCTTTAAGCTCATCTGTGCCAATGGCTCAGATGTGCTTATAATTGCTATAGTAAATTTGTATACTATGTGCCCTTTATCAGTAAAAAGAGGCCGCAGTGAATAAGACGTTAGTCTACAAATCAAGATTCTCACCGTTGTGAGTTCGAACCCCTCTCAGACCACATGTGCGAAAGTGAATTTTCCTTGCCGTTGGCCTTTACTGGTTCACCTGGTATCAGTATAATATGACTGAGGGAGTGGTACACTTGTCTGCTGCATACTGACTATGTGAGCTAGCGCGTTAAAGTTGCCCTGAGTGCACGCTAGTACAAGGCAGACCATAAAACACATTCGCATTTCACATGCATACACAAACTTGTTCATAGATTAATCCATAGAGATTAATGAAAAAGTGCTTGTCGCGAATAGCTGAAAAATTGCTGATGCGACATAAAGCAACATTCAACCAACCAACCAACCTTTATCAGTAAACTTTTATCTCCAACAGTAACATTTTTGTTAGAACCAGCAAACCAGTGACAATAAAACATGACTGGGATGTTTTCTGGTTTGAGAGGAGTTTTACTGAGTAAGTTTGTAAACAAAGCTAGTTTACTTTGTTTGATTTTTTATCCAACATCACAGTGACCTATAATGTTTCAACCTGTAAACATTTCTGGACAAAGGAAAAGCCCAAGAAAGAATCTGAGACTTCATATATATTAATATATAAAACATTTTAACTTATTTTTAAGTTTTTAGCTCACCTGAGCCAAAGGCTCAGATGAGCTATTGCAATCTATCACCGTGCGTTGTCCGTCGTGCGTCGTCTGTCGTGTGTAAACTTTACATTTTAATCTTCTACTCCAAAACTACTGGGCCAAATTTGATGAAACTTGGCGATTATCATGCCTCTTAACAGCCTTTCAAAATTGTATTCGGGGTTTGGCCACCGTTACTTAAAATAGCAAAAAGACAAAAAAATCTTCTTCTTTGAAACCAAAAGGTGCAGACAAATTTTGATGGATATTTAGATTCAGCATACCTGGGAACATTAAAATTGTGTTTTTCATGAAAATTGAACGAAAAATAGGTTACACGTTTTTTGCGTAAAATTATGTCATGTCCCTGTTTTTGACCTTTGATAAAAAATGCTATTTTTTAAACATTTCAGGTGATAATGGCATGGGATTTTCAGTTAATTGTAGGTATTGACATGACGATCTGATACATAGATCAAGGTCATGGGTTCAAAGGTCAAGGTCAAAGATGCACAACTATTACCGTTATAGTTGATTATGTGCAAAACTATTAACTTTTGTATAGGCATACATATTAGAATATTGTAGGTAATGGCACAATGGTCATTTTAATATATTAATAAAGGTCATGGGTTCAAAGGTCAAGGTCATAGATGAAAACAAGTACTGAAATGATAAATTATCCAAAAAAACTATAAACTTTTTGTATAGGCATATATATTGGAATATTGTAGTTATTGGTCTAATGATAATTTTGATATATGAATAAAGGTCATGAGTTCAAAGGTCAAGGTCACAGATGCAAATTAATACTGAATTGGTTAATTGTCTTGAAAACTATAAATATTTTGTATAGGCATCTATGCTAGAATATTGTAGGTATTGGCCTAATGATCATTTTGATATATGAATGAGGGTTATGGGTTCTAAGGTCAAGGTCACAGGTGAGCGTTAAGGCCCATGGGCCTCTTGTTTACTTATAAATGTAACCGGCATAAAAGTTTGGGTGATGATGGTGATTGTGTGAAGCCTGGTTACTTAAGTGGCCCCTAGCATATTTAACGTCTGCATTTCAGACAAAGCAAATTGTTATATTTTCATTTATAGTCCCTGCAATCTGTCTAAATTTAAAATGCACTGACATTTTTGCATTTGTCCATTTGTATTTAACAAGTTTTACTTCATTGTCTGCCATTATCAATAATATGATATAAACAAAGTGACTGCATCTCAGACACACTTTATTTTGGGTTAACAAATGTATGTGGATGACAAACACTTATGAGAAAAAGATTATATTATAACCTGTTGAGTGTTGCTGAAAAGAAAATAATAGTCTTCAAACGTAATCGACTAATTTTTTATTTCGGCAGTATACTGTTATTTTGTTTACACTTATATTGTATTGATCCTGCCATATCCTAATATACCGGTAATACTGCACACCCCTAGCAAAAACATATAAAACTCTACCAAGTTTGTGAAGCAGATTGTTCTTTGATGGATTTGGCTAGTGTAACATGCAATCAATACCCCTTAACATTTGTGCAGAATGTTTTGGAAAGCCTTTATGTTGCAAATGTCTTCAATAACATCATTTCTACAGGAAAATCTCAAATGACGGGAAACCATATCCAATGGAAATACAGTAATAATTTTGCGCAATGTAAGGACATTTTGTAATATATGGCCCTAACTATTAAGCCATGAAATTTAAAAACCCAGTATACTAGTAGACCACCATTATTTTAACAGTGACAGAATGCTGCAGGCAGAAATTTCATATTTCCTGGAGTAATTGCCATCATCATTTTGACAAAATTCTGGCAAGGTAATTTACATTGTGGTATTTAGTGTTTCCAGGGATTTTGTTAAATTTCTTGAAAACTACCTTCTGTCTAAAATTTTGAAAATCAAAGTTCTGAGATCTAGCAAACTGCATTATGATATTTTGGCAATAGCTAGTATCTTTAATGCAAAGATACTACTATATTATGGTATTGTCTGATATTTTGTGGGTAAGGACAAATAGATTTCATTTTTCAGTGCATCACTTGTTTTGTGAAATTTTAGTGTACAAATCGGAAAATTTTACTGGAAGTCATTTTCCCCTAGGGAAAACGTAACCTTCATTCAGTAGTAATTTTAAGCAAACAGAATCACTGGTTGCTAATGTTAGGCTTTTATCAAGGCTTGAAAAAATTTGATAAGGAAAAGTTATGATTTCTCAACATACAGAGACGTGCAAAAAGTATTCAGTCACTTTGTAAAATCCTTCTTTATTTCATATAAAACTATGTGTATAAACAATTCTCAAAGTTTATTTCTTTGTCAATTTTCATAAAATTTTCACTGATAAATAAAAAATTAGTTGTAGTTTCTTTCACTAATTTTCAAGTTATTGTCCGTCTTATAACATTCAAGAAAACATAAGGTGAACAGCATGCTAAATATTTAACTGAGATATATATAAGCATGATTATATAGTAGATTTCATTTTTTTTAAACAAATCTGTTGAATTTAAAATGTTTAACTATTGAAAACAACGAAATTACCTTTCTTATTATTTTTAGAACAAACTTCAACTAATTTTACATATAACTGAAAAAATCATGAAAATTGACAAAGAAATAATTTTTTTTGACAATTTTTTATATGAAATAAAGAAGGATTTTACAAAGTGACGGTTTTATATGAAATAAAGAAGGATTTTACAAAGTGACCGAATACTTTTTGCACGTCTCTGTACATTGTTTAGGTAAACATTACTATCTATTTATGTACTGCTGTGATAGTCATGATGATACAGTTAATACTGAATAACAAAGCTACCATCTAATTAGGAAACACATTCTATAAACCTATCCTATATAATTTTATTGTTATTTGGATTTGTTTTATGTCTATGCTTGCGATTAAGTGATTAGCAAGGCGTTTGATGACGTGAATCGATAATTTGAAATTCTCCCAGACAGCAGAGACTGTTAACTGATTGGAACAAAGAATCACTGTAATCAGAGCTGAGTAATACTAATCAGAAAAGTTGTGATACCCGGAACAAGAGATCAAGGAGTTGCATGTATTGCCTTAATAATAGTCTTTTATAAGATTTATTTAAACAGTCCAACCTGTCAATAAAGGCCACCCCAAGGTAACCAGTAAAAGTGGCCTTTATGGGCAGATGTCGTTTATATACAGGTTCAAATAATATGAATAAAGAACAATTAGGATACAAGCTTGCCTTTCTAAACAGGTGGTCCTTATACATGTATAGAGGTGGCCCTCAACGCAGGTTTGACTGTATATAGAACTTTGATCCAAAGTCAAGGTTATCAAGTTTCAATCATAAATAGGGAGTGGGATTGATAATGTGTTTCGCCTGTAAATCACTCTCTTGTATGTCTTGCATATAAATCAAATGTATAACCTTTATCCAAAGTGTCAGAAGGTTATGGGTGGGTGGATTATTATTTATAACAATATCGGTATTATGGTAACTAGTCATTAACACAATCTTCAATTTCATAATAATAATATAATTGTATAATCAATTTTTGTAGTATGATCCATGTTAAATCTATATGCCTATCAAACAACTGCATTAGCTCAACAAGTAGAGTCCTCTCTCCATATGTGGGAGGTCCTGGGTTCCAACCTCTGTGGGGTCTGACCAAGACTTTAAAATAGGTAGTGACTGTCCGAAGCACTCTGTATTCAGAAATGAAAATCACAGAGTCCTTTGGAAGAGACCTGAAAAAGTAACCCCCTGTGTAATGACAGGTGTGGCATGTAAAAGAACCCTCCCAGCACATTGCCCTTTGTGCACTGCAAAGGTCAAATTTCTTCCACTTCACCTATAACTGGTGACATCTTGATATTAGTTTAATATTTTTGAATGGGACGTAAAACCCCATTCAATCAGTAGTGTTTTGGAAAAATGTATCAGTATGGATGATAAAGAGTATATTACAATATTCAGTGTAAACAAGAACAGAAAACAAGCAATGCACCAAGTCAGTTCTAGATGGAGGAGAGAACCTGAGTGTCTGGAGTAAACCACATACCTTAGGCAAATACAATGTTGATATTTCTCATGTAAGCCATGGGTTTCTAGGTTACTCTGACATAGCCATAACTGATAGGAGTATGTGTTTAAGTACCATGGCATTGTGATGCAAGGCTCCTTCTGACATTACAAGGATGGCAGTGAGTGAGTACCTGTTTGAGTATCATGATGATGGGTTGCTAGCCTCCTATGATGTTTCCCTACATGATCATGATTATGTGTCTAAATATAATGACAGTATGTAACTATGTTGCTAGGGTGCTCTGATGTAGCCATTGTTATTGACATGTTGAGAATGTGTGGCCGTAATGTGATTGCATCGTACTTAAGTCTTCTTTGATGTAGCACCATCTCCCTGCTAGCCATGGTATGTATGGAAAATCCAAATGATCATAACAGATCCATTAAGAAAAGCCATTTTCATATAGCCTTAGAGATTAAAAGCAACACCTTATAAACAACTAACTGAGCAGTTATTTCAGTATGATCATACATATTAGTCATATATATAATGTTTTTTATCAATTTATATGTTGTTATTGGAATATTGTATGCATTACTGTATCCTGTGATAATGGTCTGTGTGGATGGTTACTGTTCTTAGGAAAGTGTTATGACTTTGGAATAAAATTGTGAATTTATGTCTGTAATTATCTGGTTGAAAGTCCATCTGAGCTTACTGCTAAGCACAGCGTGATTGTGTATGTGTATCCGTGCATGGATTGTGTGTGTGTATCAGTGCATGGATTGTGTGTGTATCAGTGCACAAGTCATCAACACCAGTTCTCAATTTGTCTTCCAAAACTACCCGGCAGATTTACAGTAAATAAAACTTAGTTAGAATCATGTCTTCATGTCTAGGTCAAATCTTAAAAAAACCCTCTAAAACCAGTGACTATAGACAAAATCTAATGTAATATTTAATCAGTAGAGTATAAAACCTATAGTTTATCATTTTGTGGGATTTGTCAAAATAGATTATACATGTTTTCATTTGTAAAATAGCTTTAAATTGCTATATTTTGACTATAATATGAAAAAATATTATTGAGTGATGTGGGTTGCAATTTGATGTTTTTATTCTGAAATGCCCTATTAAATGTACAAATGTGGTGGAATAAAATACAAAATGGCAAAGCCACGAAGTTGTTTATTTAGTTCCATATGAATTATGGCCATGTATTATTTTCTGATATAAATCCAAGTAAATCTTGATCATTTCAATTATAACATGACTAACATAATTTTTTAAATCAATAAATATCATATACATGTAATTTCTAAATTAAGTCTTTGGAGCAATACAATTGTAAACATGTTTCTTTGTTGCTTGTGATGTGTTCCAAATGAAAACTATGCCACAATACAAAGTTGCATTATGACTGTAAGCGAGTACACAGAATCAATAAAATAAGGATAGTATGAATGAAATAAAATGGCAGAACAGTTACGTTTTATAGCTTATTATAACTAGCTAAACAGGACATGCTTACTCATCCAGGGCACCTGACCTCACTTTCTTGGTGAGATTGTAGTTCGGACATGGATTCCAATGTTTGTTTTTGATTGATGATTAATATGACTGAAGTGAAATGAAACTGCAGAACAGTCTTGTTCTACAGTTTATTGCATCATGGGCTAGTTTCTTTTTTCATTAGAAGAGAAAAACCAATCATTTTATAAAGGTTATTTTTCCTTGTTTCAAATTTTGGTGAAAAGCTAACTGGGTTCAGGTTTGACATTATTACAAGAGATTAAGGAATGTGAAGGAATGATGATAATGGAGCTTAAAACCATTCAGCTGAAGTCTGCTGGACTAGCTTGTGTTGGTTCTATATTTCAAAAGATGACAAAGATGATTATATATCTAGTCGGTCTGACTGATACTATAACTGATGAATTAAATGATTGTGAGAGCACTCGGCAATCTAGCTGTTCCCATAATCTGACTGAAAAAGCTGAATCCACAACTTGCTGTGGCAAGTCGGATTTGACTATTACTCTAAGTGACTTAATGGAAGGATTTAGAATAGTCAGTTATCTAGCTTTTCAACATACAGTAAAACATGTTTATAATGAAGCCCTCAGGACTCTTTTTTTAACTTTGTTGTAAAGCCATTTCATTATATTGTTGTACATAGACTTATATAGAGGAGCGGTCGGGTCTAATATTTGACTTGGTACTATCTATGTACTCATTGTAAGCGTGTTCGTTATATTCGTGTTTTACTGTACTTTGACTTACCTAATTACATAACAGACTATGATGGATTTGGTGTGACTGTTACTGTGAAAGACTATGAAATGACTGTGAGTTTAGTCAGCAATCTAGCTTTTCTACAATCCATAATCTGACCAACAGAGCTGAATGCACAATTGGCCATGATGCATTGAATTTGAATTGCTATAAAAGACAATTTAATGATTTAGAAAAGTCAGCAACCTATTTGCTCCCTATAGATTTTGTCTGTAATCAGACCAACTCGATTCTACAACTGACTGTGATAAATTGGGTAGTAATTGTAACAGTTAGACATTAAATGAATGAAATGATTTCGAAAATGAAACCAAGAATCTACATGTAGCAGATTTATATTTATACTCCTGGTAAAGAAAGTAAGCCTGTCTATCTGTGTCTGTCTGTCTGTCCTTATCCTTGATGGGAAAGGGGTACATGTGTCTGTCAAGAGGCTGCTCTAGTTCAATTTACATGTATATGTACAGTTGAACCCCGTTAATCGCATAGGCTCCGTGATTCAAAATTCTATGCGATTAACTGATATATGCAATTAACCGATAAGCAATGTTAACCGATGTTGTGTTAAACAAAAAGAAAGATGATAATCCCGAGAATAAAATAATTTAAAAAGTGTTTTTGTTGTCGTTTTTTAGCCACGAGTTGAATAGAATACAATATAAAAACTTGATAACTTCTGTTTTGAGAGTATTACTAAGAAGTGTAACATGTGCTCGATAATGTGTACATGAAACGCCATCTACATCAAGTTATTAAAACGATATTTTTTTAAATAATTTTATTAAGTTGTAATAATTTTTAAGTTGTAAAATAAGAAACTTAGGAAAACATTCTGATTGGCTATGATGTTTTCATGTTTTTATTCCAATCGTTGTTATTTTAATAATCAAAGTGTTGTCTCCTGTGATCATAGAATAATCTCAGATGTTTACTTTACTATCATTGGTTTCAGTTTCTTAACCTACCACTGTGTTTTTTTAACAATTAAAATTATAACTGACATATGTCACTGAAGTTACTGCTGTTTGTATCAGAAATTTTCATTTGATTAGTGGAATGACCCATTGTTAATAAGTTAAACACCTGTGAGTTCTGTTAGGTTTTGTGTCATCGGCGATACACATTTTAGTAAATTTCCGATAAGGGAGACAAACCAATAAAATATTCAAAATGGCGGCTGTTTTACTGGAGTACCGCGATATGTTCAGAAAGAAGGAAAAAATACAAAACACAAACAAGTAAAAACAATTTATACAACATATTTTATTCATTAAATACAAATGTTCTTCTATGTCTGTATAATATACATATTTGACACTTTCCCTCGATAACGGTGACGGTCTTGGGTTTGTCACAAAACCTGGAAATGAAATCAAGTGCACATCGTATTTTGAAGAAAAATTATGATTTTTTTTTTTTTAATCCTAGGGTTTTGGGATCAGGTCGGGAAATTTTCTATGCGATTAACCGGAGTTGGGCATTTTTGGCTATGCAATTATGCGGGTAATTTTCAAAAGAATAAATAAGAAATGGTTTTGGATTTCAAAATCCTATGCGATTAACTGATTTATGCGATTATCCGATATGCAATTAAGTGGGTTCGACTGTATCTCCATAATTTGATTACACAAAAGGTTGATAGGTTTGACTTTACTGTTAAATATCATTTGAATTTGCATAAATTAGTGAAAGAATGGCAGTGGAAATAGATTCAGGAGTGTGTTTGAAATTCAGATCACAAATTCAGATCACAAGACGACTGAAGGCTGTATTATGACAGTTTTACATGCTGTGAATGTTTTAAAGAATGATTGTTGTATTAAATATTCAGTTCTGATAATTGGATTATCAAACCAGCTGATGTTTAAGTGCCTTTAAGCTTATACAATCAGACTTGATCAGTGCTTGCCCCTCAATCATACTTTATAGTTCTCCTAGATGTTGATGATTATTTAAGTGTTTGACGAGATTTTCTGTATATGGTCGTGTTAATTACTATTTGTTTATTTTATTCTGTTTTAGCTATGGTAGGGTGGTATGGCGACCTACCGGGCCTCAATCCTTAAAGATGATGGACCAGATAATATATCCCTAACAAGACAACTCAGTCAGGTATGTAAATTACTCACTCACGGAAAACATATCTTCGGTTTTTATCAATTCTTAGACTTGGAACTATGGTTATAATGGTTAATAGTGAATTCTGACTTGAAAATTATTCTTTCTTAGACTTGGAACTATGGTTATAATGGTTAATAGTGAATTCTGACTTGAAAATTATTCTTTCAGAAAAATTCTCTGCCTCAGAAGTACATTTTACTATTCTTTTGTAAAAAAAGGTTCATTGAAACAATAATGGCTGTTGAGATTACGTTCATTAAAATAAATATGTTTAATTTAATGAAAGAAAAAATTATATTACAACCGGTATTTGTGTCACATAGAATGATGTCCCAAGGTGAATATTGGAGTATGTTGGTAAAAGCAGAACAGTCATTGGTGTATTGTTTTATCGGAACTAGGTTTCCACATGTGATGTGTGATATGAAACTAAATGCAATCATGTTAGTATACTTTTATTGTGAAACAAACACTTTTGATGGTTTTGGTATAGAAAAAACTCTAAGAAAAGTTTTTAACTTTTTTGGTAAAAGAGTTTTTGTCATATTCTATCATCTGCATCAGTGTTTGCATCAAGTATCAGTGACCAATGTTATGTTTATGGAACAAATTCTGTAAACAAGTTTAATGTTGTAAGAAAACTTTAATGTATATATACATGTTCTTGATGAAATCTTGACAAATATCCACAATAAAATATCGTTATGATATACTGAAATTATATTTTGCTCCCTGTAGACTGTACATGCATCCATTCCCATGCTGATGTTGAATGTCTGCTGCTTTGTATTGACTTGTCTTCTTTAGAGTTCCCCCTCATTGCTTGGAGCACCAGTTGCTGCTAATGTATCAGTAGAGTTTATGTTTAAATTATTTAAAAACAACTCAAAACTTGTGATGATTTACGTCTAACAAATTAAAAACAATGATATATAAAACTGCATAGTTTCTTTAATCATGATTTGATTGGATAATATACTATACATATTAACAGTTGTGCCCAATCAAAATTATGTTTCCAAGAGGCTTAAACATGTCATTATAACAGATAACATACTTTTGTTGTCAATGTATGCATACATACATTTATGGATTTTAAAATTTATTTAGTTTAATGTGATTGATCACTAGAAAATGTGATCAATTTGTTTGATAATGTGAGAAAATAATAGTCATTATTTATATCAATTAATCAGGCCAATCTACTTACCCCCAGTATACAAAACAGATTTGAGAATCTCTAAACTGCATTAGTTCATACACTAGCTGTACTGATGTTTCCTGGTGGAAGTCCATGTGTTCAACTAAATTTACCGGTGTTCAAAGATTTGGCTTTCGTTTTTGGATTGTGATTTTGAAAATTGACTGGTATGTCTGTTTATACCCCCCCTCCCCCACAAAGGATGTTTTGGGGGGGGGGATATAAAGCAATCACCCTGTCTGTCTGTCTGTCTGGTTGTCTGTCCCAATATCATTTCCACTCCCTATCTTCCATGTCTATGGATGGATTTTGACCAGACTTGGCACAAATGTAAACTACACGAGACGGTGTTTATGTGCTTAAAGTCAAAGGTAAAGGTCAGAAGCTCAATGTTGGAGAAGGGGGGGGGGGGTGTATTTGGATCTCAAGAGACAGTTTTGATTTGACACTGTACAAGGAAAATGTGAGGTCATGGCAAAAATAGGGACAATGGAACAACAATGGCAGTCTAATTAGGGATTAATTATATATTACTCTCTATGATCAGCTGAAAAAATTCTAAAGCAATGTTAAATAATTGCAGCTAACAAAATTGGAAATGCTTTCAATTAAACAATTAGTTCCATGAGTGGAGTTAGGACACCCCAGTTAAGGTATCAAGGTGGTCAGTTCTTGGATGGTGGAGGGAAGCAGAGTATGAGGAGAAAATCAGGACCTTTGACAAGTGAACTTTCTCACCGAAGGGGTATTCTAACTACACAAACTAAGCGTGAGGGAGGCACTGTGACCTGTAACCACATATTCCATACCAACCCTGATCAGTTCCATGAGCTTCATGTCGACATATTTTTATATAAAACGGTTAGTCCATAGTTATATTCATTACACCACACCAACCACATTTGTAGTGCAATGTTATGCATTTCCGTGAGTGTGATATGATGTTTTATCGGCAAAGAAAAGCAATATTGGCCGAGGCCGAATTATATGTAACTTATTGGATTCTATATATACATGTATACACTGATATTAAAGTTATTCAAATGTTAGAGGGTATAAAAAGGTACACAAATAAAGTTCATTTAGCCGCACCAATGTTAAATATTAGTGAGTTATTTTAAACATACATTTTTAACAGTCCTTACAAGTTTCAAATCTTAACAACAATTGATTTTAGGTTTTAGGTAGGAATCTGTAGTAAGACTAAAACAGCTAAATAATCTGTGTGGTGGTGTGTGTGTGTGTGTGTGTGTGTGTTAGTGTGTGTGTTTAAATTTTGTTGGAATTATGAGTCGCATTCACATTCAAATATTACCAGCTGTAGGTGAAATTGTTGAAATTTTAGACTGTGTCCTGTCAATCATATAAAACTGTTGTCAATTAATGTAAAAATAGTTTCTCTTGAAGGAGAACCTGAACTTGCTCATATGGAGAATACTTTGTGAGATATGAACCCTGGTATTCTGCATTGGCTATTGGGTAGTCTACTATGTTACCCTAATAGATACAATATCTTTTCAGTTGGTTGATTGTTGGTTGAATGTTGCTTAACATTCCATCAGCAATTTTTCAGCTATTCGCAATGAACACTATTTCATTAATCTCTTGGATAAATCTATGATCAATTTTGTGTATGTATGTGAAGTGCGAATGTGGTGTATGGTCTGCCTTGTATTAGCATGCACTCAGGGCGACTTTAAGGTGCTAGCTCACAGAGTTAGTATGCCACATACAAGCATATCACAGTAAAGACCTATGACAAAGAATATTCACTTTCCCACACGTGGTCTTGACAGGGACTTGAACTCACAGTGGTGATAGACCCTGGATTTGTAGACTGCCGTCTTATCCATTAGGCCACCATGGCCTCAAATAACTTTTCAGATCTGTTTACATGAAAACAAAGTTTAACTGCTAAAAGTTGTGATAGACATATAATACATTGTCTTCAATTACATTTCCATCAAATTTTAATTTTTGGCTGAAAAAAGACTGAACATAACAGAAGTAAACCATTTTGATCATTTTTTGTGAAAAATAGTTTTTCAAAACTTTTACATAAAAGTATTATGGGTAGGGTAACAAATGAAAGGAAGTTGTACTTTATACAAGATAAACCCTTGGCATTTCATGTTGTTTTTCCTGCTATAATAAGATATTAGTTCTGCTCTTTAAGTCCTCTAAACCCTTGGTGTTTCATGTTGTTTTTCCAGCTATAATAAGATATTAGTTCTGCTCTTTATTTCCTCTAAACCCTTGGTGTTTCATGTGGTTTCTTCAGCTATAATAAGATATTAGATCTGCTCTTTATTTCCTCTAAACCCTTGGTGTTTCATGTTGTTTTTCCAGCTATAATAAGATATTAGTTCTGCTCTTTATTTCCTCTAAACCCTTGGTGTTTCATGTTGTTTTTCCTGCTATAATAAGATATTAGATCTGCTCTTTATTTCCTCTAAACCCTTGGTGTTTCATGTTGTTTTTCCAGCTATAATAAGATATTAGTTCTGCTCTTTATTTCCTCTAAACCCTTGGTGTTTCATGTGGTTTCTTCAGCTATAATAAGATATTAGTTCTGCTCTTTATTTCCTCTAAACCCTTGGTGTTTCATGTTGTTTTTCCTGCTATAATAAGATATTAGATCTGCTCTTTATTTCCTCTAAACCCTTGGTGTTTCATGTTGTTTCTTCAGCTATAATAAGATATTAGTTCTGCTCTTTATTTCTTCTAAACCCTTGGTGTTTCATGTGGTTTCTTCAGCTATAATAAGATATTAGATCTGTTCTTTATTTCCTCTAAACCCTCGGTGTTTCATGTGGTTTCTTCAGCTATAATAAGACATCAGTTTTGTTCTGTAAGTCCTCTAAACCCTTGGTGTTTCATGTTGTTTTTCCTGCTATAATAAGATATTAGATCTGCTCTTTATTTCCTCTAAACCCTTGGTGTTTCATGTTGTTTCTTCAGCTATAATAAGATATTAGTTCTGCTCTTTATTTCCTCTAAACCCTTGGTGTTTCATGTTGTTTCTTCAGCTATAATAAGATATTAGTTCTGCTCTTTATTTCCTCTAAACCCTTGGTGTTTCATGTGGTTTCTTCAGCTATAATAAGATATTAGATCTGTTCTTTATTTCCTCTAAACCCTTGGTGTTTCATGTGGTTTCTTCAGCTATAATAAGATATTAGATCTGTTCTTTATTTCCTCTAAACCCTCGGTGTTTCATGTGGTTTCTTCAGCTATAATAAGATATTAGATCTGTTCTTTATTTCCTCTAAACCCTCGGTGTTTCATGTGGTTTCTTCAGCTATAATAAGACATCAGTTTTGTTCTGTAAGTCCTCTAAACCCTTGGTGTTTCATGTTGTTTTTCCTGCTATAATAAGATATTAGATCTGCTCTTTATTTCCTCTAAACCCTTGGTGTTTCATGTTGTTTTTCCTGCTATAATAAGATATTAGATCTGCTCTTTATTTCCTCTAAACCCTTGGTGTTTCATGTTGTTTCTCCAGCTATAATAAGATATCAGCTTTGTTTTTTATTTCCTCTAAACCCTCGGCATTTCATGTTGTTTTTCCTGCTATAATAAGATATCAGTTTCCTCTAAACCCTTGGTGTTTCATGTTGTTTCTCCAGCTATAATGATATTAAATCTGTTCTGTAAGTCCTCTAAACCCTTGGCATTTCATGTTGTTTCTCCAGCTATAATAAGATATTAGATCTGCTCTTTATTTCCTCTAAACCCTCAGTGTTTTATGTTGTTACTCCAGCTATAATAAGATATTAGATCTGCTCTTTATTTCCTCTAAACCCTTGGTGTTTCATGTTGTTTCTCCAGCTATAATGATATTAAATCTGTTCTGTAAGTCCTCTAAACCCTTGGCATTTCATGTTGTTTTTCCTGCTATAATAAGATATTAGTTCTGTTCTTCATGTCCTCAAGTCTATTGTTACGTAATCACTTCGTAAGTCTGTTTAACCCAAGGATAAAGAAGAAAATAAATGAAACAGGAAATGATGCTCACTATCTATACTGTGGGTGAAGTCCCTTGTACTTACTCGTCATGATTTACCCCTGTGGGTAAAATAGTATCAACATTATAAAAACAATACTGAATATAACTTGTGGCTGTTTTAAAACAATTTTAAGTTAATTAAGTGTGATATATATATCAACTTCATACTCCTAATGATAATGAATGTAAATTTTAGTGAAATCTTATCATTATTTTGGATAATATATATATTTACTTCTCTCTTCTTTTCTTCTCTCTCTAGAAAAAACTGGGACATTGAGTGACATTCATTTTGCATGAAAACATGATATTTTTAATAGTATGTTTTTATCAATAGAGGTTGATAGTAAGGTAGCTTGTTTGGTATCAAGACAACTTGTACCCATACCAAGACAATATGAACCCAAGACATCTACCCACAGACAACTCGTACGCAACCCAAGACAATTAACTCTTACCCAAGAAAACAATTAAAGAAAGTTTACAGATTTTTTTTAATCTAAGAAAATTTAAATCATTGTTTTAACTTTACATTAATTTAACTTACCAATCAAGAACATGCATGTACTGCTAATATTTCCCGTTACATGTTAGTAAACTGAATTGCTAGAGGACAACTGTAAGCTTTGATATTTGTATGTGTGCTTTGATGGCGAAAATAATTCTCTGTAAGCTAGAAAAAACTTAATTTTCTTAAATCGTTTTCTTTGGTGCAAGTTGTCTTTGGTTAAGTAGGAACTGGTGTAAAATATGCATGGGTGGAAGTTGTCTTGGTATGAGTACAAGTTGACATGGGCTCTAGTTGTCTTGGGTATGAATTGCCCAGCAATCGCTTGTTTATCATAAATAAAAACAAATATTGGTGAGGCCAAAAATAAACTAAATGAAAGAGATGATATTGCTTACTTGCTTATGTCTGTGGTACCAGGTAGGTACATAGGCCACTGACAACTCTCCTCCAGCTGGTTCTATTCTGTGCTAATCTGCCCAGGTCTTGCCATTTGTATCCCTCTCTATCCATTTCTGATTGCAGGTTTCTCCGCCAGGTGTTTCTTGGCCTTCCAACTTTTCTTTTTCCTTGAGGATTCCACTGCAGTGCTTGTCTTGTAATTGAATTTGAAATTCAAATTCAAAGAGATGATATAAAATGATATATTTACAAAATAAGTTTTACTTGTTTGTGTGTGTTTCAGGAAAAAAACTTTGTATTTTTTTTAATGAAATTTAAAATAAAATTGTGGTATGAAAATTGTTAACCCATAATTATTTCCATAGAAAGACATTTATTTATTTATTTATTTATTTATTTATTTATTTATTATTTATTTATTTATTTATTTATTTCAATTTATTTATTTATTTATTTCAAAGAATATAAACACAAACTTTATATTAAATAATGGTGGTGCCAAAAATAAACCAGAAATGGTTTCCATTAAAATTATAATGTCTAATTTTAGAATTACATAATTTATGTGCGCTGTTGTGTTTTAACTTAAGTATATTAAAACACTATGATGTAACTTATCTATTCTTCTGAGTAAGTTAGGTGACAGTATTTATGTGTTAGGGTTTCTGTATAGAAGATTTATGTACAGACATTTGGTCACTAGTTGATGGACAGGTAGAGAGCGTAAAAAGGCAGGTGCTTTAATTAATGTGTCTACAGTATGTGCTATCTCAGCTTTGATAGTTCTTAGTTCAGCGGTAAGCTGGCAGAGAGATAGGTGTCCAAACTTGGAAGTTTTCTTATCACAATTGTTACTGGACAGAGATTGTTGTGTTCTTGGTAAACATTTTATCTGTGCAGCAGTTTAATTTGGTGAACAGTTGGATTTTGTTTCTATTTTTGAAATGAGATTATATATTTAATCAGAAGGGATTAACAGATTAAGTGATCATGGATTCAGATGTATTTACTATAACCACAGCAGCTGCTGGGATTACAGCCAATGGCCATCTCACTGTCACATTACCCCCTGCTCGAAAAATCAGCAACATCAGCAACCCCATGTTCAGTGGAAATCTGGTATTTATTTTATTTCATCAATTATAAAAAAATGATTTTTGTTTAATTATGATATTACTGATATACTTTATTGCTGGATAATGATGATGCAGCTTTCATTAGTTTTTCATTCATTCACTATAGATTTTATTTTTTTACCATATTGCAGATTTAGAGTTACACTTTAAGCAAAGTGTAAATTAATTATTTATATTTACAGCATTGCATATAGTGCTTTTGGATGTAAAATTTAGTCAGAAAGGGGGAAAGTTGACAACTAAATACAATATGTGAGCGGAAGAATTTTTCAAAACTACAGTTCACCTCTCTTTGCTAAAATCAGATGGTGAGAAAAATTTTAAATGCTCACAGTAACTGAAAATTCAAAATCAAAAACTTTATAGATAAATGCCTTGAATTATGGGTTAATCATAGGAAAAGTCTGAAATTAATAATAATAATAATAATAAAAAAAAAAAAACCCCACCTTACAACAGTTTCTTACAACAGTTTCAGAGAAATGTTTTGTCAGCATTGTAGTACGGTAATTGTTGCAATTACTGGTTGATTATGATATATAATTTACTGGTTATAGTTAACCAATGCATATATAAAGTAATTTCTTCATATATATAAACAATAGTGAAATTAAACACAAAAATCTGTATTATAAACATCCAAAATCTTAATGATCTTGACCTGACCTTGAATATAAAAATTTGAAGCAGGGTATTAAACATTTCAAAAACAAACAAATTTGATCCATGGTCAAGGTCATCCACCCTCCATCTTGTGTAAGAATGTCTACAGATTATGTTTAATGATGAATCGACCTTACAAGTTTCACTTTCATATCACTTAAAATATTGAGGGAAAAATAAGGTTTGCCTATGTTGACTTTACATTATGACTGAGAAGCTGAACTCAGCATTGACTTGAGTCATCTCACACTTTTTGTGAACCTTGAAACTCCTTAATTTTCTGTCATTTATCATATCCATGTCAACAAAATTCTTATCATTTGCATTTGGAAAAAAATATATTTGTAGTCTGTGTTCAATCACGATGGGGCCCTCGTTCAACTGGCCAAGAAATAAACTTGCCCCCCAAATATTTCATCTGAGGGCCAATATTAGCCCAATATATTTACACAGTGTTCAATCTAGAAGGGGTCCTTGCACCATTGGCCCAATGATAATTTTATCCTACAAAAATTGTCCAATTGTCAATCTTTGCCTGTCTTTTTAATCTTTGTTGATTTCTTAACATCTGTGTATATCTGATTCTGTAACTTTTTCTTCAATGCCACAAGATATATGTGATACAGGTATAAAAATATGAAAATAAAAAGGTATCGATTTTTTAATGCTGGTCAAATAAAAAAGCACTACCATAAGTTATGTCATTATGCCAACCCCATTTTTGGAAACAATGTTTCCAAGTTTTTGTAAAGCCTGGGGCCTGTGTGACCCAACCAACTATATTCTAGATGAAATTGTTTACTCGGAAACAAAAAACATTCCATAACAAAATAAAAGGAACCAAATAAACAACAAATGAGACCAAAGATAAATATGTTATGAATAGGGCTGTAACAATATGATAAAATTGTATTGCAATATATTGTCAACTTTGTGAAGTGTATTGCAATATGGTAAAAATTGTATTGCAATATATTGCCAACTTTGCGAAAAGTATTGCAATATGGTAAAAATTGTTTTGCAATATATTGCCAACTTTGTAAAGAGTATTACAATATGCATTGGATACATATTGCCAACATAATTTTGTACATTTAAGAGAACACTGAATAAATAATTCACGACTTTGGATGGGCACTCATATAATAATAAAGGAAACACAGTGTTATGATTTAAGTGATGTGTAGAGTCCTTCAAACTGTTATTCTTGAATTATGCACATAAATGGTTTTTTTTAACCAAACAATGAACCATTGTTCTTATGATACATAAACAATATATGCAGACATTAACAAAAACACACATTTACACAGATGTATAAACACATATGTGCCAATATGAAGCCATAATAATAAATGTTTACAAATTATCATTTAAAAAATTCATTATTTTTACATTAAGGTATTTTTGGATTAGCTTGTATTTAAGTGACATGCAGTTACAAGGAAATACTTAATTATTCAGCCTGCATCTTATTCAGGTGATAAATTACTGTTTTACATCTGTAAAGTCACATCACATCGTTGGGTGGTGTCATATCACAGCAACTCCGTTTTGCATGTTGAAAATGATTATCATTTAAATGTCTTTAATAACTTTGTTCCTGGGTTTCACAATTACAATTACTGTAAACATCCTATTTATTGAGCACCTTAATAATTTAAACAATTGGAGTATAATAGACTATAATAATGGAGTTGATTAGAGAACCAGTATTTCAATTCCTTTGAACATTTAAGAAGATTTTATAAAAAGAAAAAAAAGTTACAAGTCTAGGACTGGCTGACTGGCTTATGTTTTGGCCCCGTCCTAACTATGATTTTTAGCTCACCTGAGCCAAAGGCTCAGATGAGCTATTGCAATCTATCACCGTCCGTCGTCCGTCGTGTGTAAACTTTACATTTTAATCTTCTCCTCCAAAACTACTGGGCCATATTTGATGAAACTTAGTGATTATCATGCCTGGGTAGCAGCCTTTCAAAATTGTGTTCGGGGTTTGGCCACGCCCAACAAGATGGCCGCTGTTACTAAAAATAGCAAAAAGACAAAAAAATCTTCTTCTCTGAAACCAAAAGGTGCAGGCAAATTTTGATTGGATATTTGGATTCAGCATACCTGGGAACATTAAAATTGTGTTTTTCATGAAAATTAGACGAAAAATAGGTTACGCGTTTTTTGCGTAAAATTACGTAATTTTTAAAATGAGACATTTATTGTTATAACTTCATAACGGCTGAAGATAATTGTATGGAGTTTTCACTGTTGATCTTGTCTTGCAATTTTCTTCCAATTGATGTCAAGGTCGAAGGTCAAGGTCATGTCCTAGTTTTGACCTTTGATAAAAAATGCTATTTTTTTAACATTTCTCGTGAAAATGGCGTAGGATTTTCAGTTACTTGTAGGTATTAACATGACGATCATTTTGATACATAGATCAGGGTCATGGGTTCAAAGATCAAGGTCACAGATGTCCAAGAATACCAAAATAGTTAATTATCTCAAAAACTATAAACTTTTTGTATAGGCATGTATATTGGAATATTGTAGGTATTGGCCTAACGATAATTTTGATATATAGATAAAGGTCATAGGTTCAAAGGTCAAGGTCATAGACGCGAACGAATACTTAAATGGTTAATTATCTCAAAAACTATAAACTTTTTGTATAGGCATGTATGAATGAAGGTCATAGGTTCAAAGATCAAGGTCATAGAATTGAACGAATATTTAAATGGTTAATTATCTCAAAAACTATAAACGTTTTGTATAGGCATGTATATTGGAATATTGTAGGTATTGGTCTAACGATCATTTTGATATATGAATGAAGGTCATAGGTTCAAAGGTCAAGGTCATAGCTGCAAACGAATATTTGAATGGTTAATTATCTCAAAAACTATAAACTTTTTGTATAGGCATGTGTATTAGAATATTGTAGGCATTTGCACAACAATCATTTTGATATATGAATGAAGTTCATAGGTTCAAAGGTCAAGGTCATAGACGCGAACGAATACTTAAATGGTTAATTATCTCAAAAACTATAAACTTTTTGTATAGGCATGTATATTAGAATATTGTAGGTATTGGCCTATTGATCATTTTGATATATGAATGAAGGTCATAGGTTCAAAGGTCAAGGTCATAGATGCAAATGAATACTTAAAAGGTTAATTATCTCAAAAACTATAAACTTTTTGTATAGGCATGTATATTGGAATAAGGTACGTATTGGCCTAACGATCATTTTGATATATGAATGAAGGTCATAGGTTCAAAGGTCAAGGTCATAGACGCGAACGAATACTTAAATGGTTAATTATCTCAAAAACTATAAACTTTTTGTATAGGCATGTACATTGGAATATTGTAGGCATTTGCACAACAATCATTTTGATATATGAATGAAGGTCATAGATTTAAAGGTCAAGGTCATAGATGCAAACGAATACTTAAATGGTTAATTATCTCAAAAACTATAAACTCTTTGTATAGGCATGTATATTGGAATACTGTAGGTATTGGCCTAATGCACATTTTAATATACAGATGTTTTAGCTGTTTATAAATAATATATTGTAGCTAGACTTTAAATATGTTATATATAGCATACTTATATAATAATTATTATAATTAATTTGCAAAAATACTTGCATATTATTGGCCCTTACTGCTGAAAATTTTGATATTCTCTTTTATTAATGTCATTGACCATTGAACCTCTGCATAAGATATGTACTCTTCTTCAGGTGAGCGTTAAGGCCCATGGGCCTCTTGTTTATCTGTAAATTCTGTAATTTATTCAAGTAATTTTGTTTCATTTAAACATTTGTCTTTTAATTTGATTCATTTGTTTCATGTATGTGTATTATGTTTTTTTTACAAAACAATTCATTTAAATGTTCTATAATAGTGAATGGATAAAAGCCAAGAAACACAATTGTGATTTGAGAAATTCATCTTACAGTCTATACAAGCTGTCCATGCTATAAATTATTAAAGACAACTCTTTATGCTTTCCAGTTTGCACCATGGCAACAATACATGTATTTGAATGATAATTCTTTTTTTTCAATTTTTGAATCTGAATAGTTTCAGTGTAAAAAAAATCAAAAGAAATAGATATATAAATTATCAATGTTTCTTTATTATTATTATAAGTCAATTTTCGTTATTAATTGAAATTAATTTTAATGAAATTAAAATTTTTGACTCTGAATATAATTTCAGTGTAAAAATTCAAAACTAAATACATTGGTGTAATTATCACCGTTTCAGTATTTTCATAAGTCAGTTTTCATTATTATTTTTACTAAGACTTACAAGATTTAATTATCAATGTTGCAGTATTATCATAACTTCATATTTTCATCATTACCGTAATTTTCACTTGACTTATTGAAATTTATTTCTCAATTTTTTGGTCATTATTTTGGATGATATGTCCTTGATAAAGTGTTCAGATAATGCAGCAATACAGTGCAATTGTTAATAAAACTATCATATATATGTGATAATTTTCGTCCCTTTGATGTGTTTGATGATGTTTTTTATTGTAAATCAAACTATAAAAGCCTGAAGGTAACAACTTAACAACCTATCCATTGTTTGTTAATGAGGAAACATTGACAAGTTAACAATGACACATGTATAATGCACTCTGTCAGTACGGTCTGGGGGTGAAGGTAGTTGTGTCTGTGGGGGTAAATGTTTACTGTCTGTACTGGACATATTATTACATCTTTTACATCTTTACACACAGATTGACATGATAATTACTTCTTAAACTGTCAAATAGTCACTTATATTTATAGGATATATAGTTTTCTTTTTCTTTTGTTTGTGTGATATCATTGCCAAAGGTTATTGGAAATAAATTAAACCTTTTTATTGATGTAAAACAAACATTTATGAGCTTAATAATAATAATTGAAACTTCATTTTTCTCATGAGAATTATATTTAGGAACAGCCCCGGTTTCACACTCATTCCTTAGCTAAGATTTTCCTTAGCTTATATCTTTCAGAATTACAAATCTTTATAATTTTGTTAATTTTTAAAGATATTCAGAAATTTAAGGTGTCATTTTGAAGATTAAAACATGCAAAAAAAAAAAAAAATTCAGCAGTTCCAAAAAGACCAAATTTGCTAAATTTAAGTTAAGGAAAATCTTAGCTAAGGAATGATTGTGAAACCAGGGCCAGGCCACAGTTTCCAGGGTTCGTACAGGCCTGGAAAAGTCCTTAAATTTTGAGGTATGCCCTAAAAAGACCCTAAAAACAAATCTGACCCTAAAAAGCCCTTGAATTTATCCTGAAAGCCCAAAAAAGCCCTTGAATTTGGCCAGTTGGGTGTCTGTATTTTGATATTAAGTGGTTGCAAATAGATTTATATATATAAATAAATAAATTAATTGATAAGTTGCATTGAAATTAGCAATTTAAAGGTACCTGGCCCTCCCGAACGCCTTCAACCTCCACTTCAAGTGTCGTTACTATGGACACGTAAGTAATTGTTTTATTGATTTAATTGTTTTGCACCAATATTTTATTTTGCTTAAATTGTCCCTTTGATTAGGCCTTAAATTTGCAAATAAGACCCTTAAAAAGACCCAATAAAGTCCTTGAATTAGGAATCCTAATGTCTGTACGTACCCTGGTTTCACACTCATTCCTTAACTTAAATCTGGCAAGTAATGGCAGTATTTTATGGTACATACCACAAATATAAAGTTTCAATAAAACTACAGTAGAAATGAAAAGCTTAGATTGTCTAAATGACACCTTAAATTCATGAATATCTTGAAAACATAACAAAATTATTCAATTTGCCATCTTTATATTAAGTTCAGGGAAATCTTAGTTAAGAAATGATTGTGAAACTGGGGCTAGGGTATTTGTTGTAGAAACTTGGATCAATATTAATTTGCTTACTTTGACCTTTAGCTCCCAGTAGAACTTACTTAGGCCATTGATGAAATCTCTCCATATGGCTCTATTTTGTGGAAGTTTATCTATGCCCGACCTGTGTATCCCTTCAGTTAAGTTCTTTGACAGGGCGTTGATGAAATCTCTCTTTCTGGCTCTATTTTGTGCAAGTTTATTTATGTCCAACCCTTGTATCCCTTCAGTTTAGTTCTTTGAAAGGAAGTTGATGAAATCTCTCCATCTGGCTCTATTTTGTGCAAGTTTATCTATGGCCAACCTGTGTATCACTTCAGTTCAGTTCTTGAACAGTATTCTCTTTTTTTTAAGTTGATCACTGTGCCTTAGTTTTAAGACTGCTGGATGAGAAACAATATACTGTAAAATGTCAATGCAACACCATGACCATCTGTTCAGATCTAAGTAAACTGATTTGGAGACTTACAGAGAAAAACAATGGGAGAGAGAGCACTGCTTGTTGTTAGTAGTAACAGGGACTTCACAGCAGCTTCGAAGGGTTGCTGGAAGCCCTCTACTGTTTTCACATGCACAATTTCATCTTCTAGATGGTTCCACTTCAGTACTGTTTTGATGAAGAATGAGGTTCTAAATTGTTAAGTGTTGACCATTTGTAGTTGATAACTTTTGGAATTTTTTTTACACTTTCATATTGCTTACAATATTCTCAAAAAAAAAACCAAATCAAATGTTGTAGCCATTATGTTGGGTTTGGGTACGATGTTTTGGGGAAAAAAACCTATGATATTTACTGCATTGCATGATATAAAGGAATTAAAATAAGAGGAAAATCACTGACCAGCAAATTAAGATTAAAAAAGACTTAAAAACCGGCTTTTTATGAAGTATTTTAAACCCCTCCAAAATTAAATTCAGAAGTTTGTAGAGGGTGCATGTATGCTATTGGAATTCTTAATATTTTAAGTCAAAATCTCATATACATGAAATGAAAGTTAAAATAATAAAATTTTTGCCAAGTTAATTGAATTACAGTCAAAACAGTAAAAAACATCCGAATTTGATTGAAAAGCTTAAGGTAAACAGCAGTGTATATTCTTTAAAGTGATGCACATATTAGACTTTTGTTTATGCTTAATTTGCATTCTTCGTTTTTATTGTCCCCATTATGACACAATTTATGCTTTATTTTGATATGTCCATCAGCATGCATTCTTTATCATGCTGTGACCTTGTTTTGACATACATGTCACAATGCATGTCCTTTATACAGTCTAAAAATAGAAATATGTTTTATTCATGGTTTTAATTCTCCTAAGAACATGATTCATAGAGGTTTTAAAATTTTATCCTTGAAAACTTACATGTATATGAGTTAATTGAAAATGTAGATGTAAATTTTAACTTTTAAATGGATTTAAATAGGAAATTAAGATTTTAATTAACTTAACATCCCTTAGTTTCTTGGTTATTACATAATGGTCATTATTCAGTGTATAGGCAAACAACATTGACCTGTCCGCTTGACCTTTAATTTTGATTTAAATATTTATTATGAACAGGTAAATTTTAGTAATAGGGATCACACATGTTTATTTTGTCTATATGATGTGAACACTACTCATGGGCATTGTGGAACCGGGAATCCTTACGCTACCCATGTATTGGGTGGACTCTCTTATATGAATACTTCTTATTAAAGGTCAAACGGACAGGTCAAAGTTGTTTGCCTATACATATATATATGTTGTTGTTTTGTTTACTTAGCATGTTTTGAAATCATTGATATTTCAAACTGCTAATTTGAAATGTTACTGCTGAGCGGAGTAAACTTGATGCATGTAAGTAAAAGGTCCACTATCACATGTTGTCATGGCAGCCAGTTTTTGAATCATTTGTCTCGATTTCTTAGAAAATTTTGGAAATATTGCATAATATATATAAATGCATGTTTAACTGTCGGTAATTATTATTATACAATGTACATAGATCTAAGGAATAGAGCTGTCCTTGATAGATCAATATATCGATAGATCATAGATAAAAGCCATTGTTACAATATATCGATAGATTTTTTGAGTATCAATATTAACAAAAATGGCTGCCCGTTCATAGCTAAGGTTGGAGTAGTCAATGACACATAAATTAACCTGTTGTAAATGTATTTTAATAACAACCCATCATTTTGAGGTATCTCAAAACCAACTGACATACAAAACAGAGTGCATATAATTTTAGAAACATTTAAGACAACACCAGACATGAAAAATAATTTGTCTATAAAAGATTTGGTCTACAGAAATTGCTACACCTATCTCTAGTTTTCTTGAGTTCCCAATGGTTCCAGTTTTTAGGAAAACTCAAAATTCCTTAAGACGGACTTAAATCCAGAAATATTAGTCTTACACTATTAGCAAGTGCTCAGTGCTAGTTTAATTATCGGACAGACTGTAGTATATCATGTTTATACTCTAGTTATACCCCTGCAAACAAAGTTTAGGGGGGTATATAGGAATCACCCTGTCTGTCTGTCTGTCTCTCCATCTGGTTGTCTGTCCCCAATTTAGTGTCCTCTCTATATCTTTCATGTCTATGGATGGATTTTGATCAAACTTGGCACAAATGTAAACCAACATGAGAGGATGTCATGTGTCGCATACCAAATTTATGTGCATAAGTCAAAGGTCAAGGTCAGGAGGTCAGTTTGGGGGGGGGGGGGGGGGGGCAGGGGTTATTTGGCTCTTAAGAGACAGTTCTAGTTTTGTTTGGCCATTCTGTGAATTTCATATCTGTCCTAAAATTGGATTATTTTTCATTAAGAGATTTTTTGTAAAATGTTCTAATGCTGTTGAAATCCCAGGGTATTTACAATGTTATTAAAATCCTCACTACATTAGATGAATATGAATGATTTGATACTGTGTTTTACAGGAACTTGATAATGCAACATGCTTCCAACCTCTTAATTGCTAAATTGGGCTGACACTTTTGCAGTTATTGATATTTACAATGGTAATTCAAGCATTTCAAGTTGTGTACCATTATTTAGCTTGTTACATAATATTCAAATTGTCGTAAATTATTACCAGTGAACAGAATGACAGGTTGGAAAAGTTATGTTTGACAGTCACAGTGAAAAATGAGATGAATTAATTCAACAACTAATATTGCTACAAACAGATATAAGATCAATGCTACATAGAAATGACATCAATTGTTTGTAATAAATAATAATATTTTGAGAAAAAATCATTTCCTACTGCTGATTTTAATAAAATCCCAAAAATATTTTCAATTATCATGAGAATATTACACTGCTTTCATGAACATTGTTCCACCAAGTTCTAACAAATTCTAATAGAATTTAAGATGTTTCTTTCTGCTTGCATACAAGAGCATTATGCAACATTGATTATGGAAATTTATTACTTTCTTCATTTTTCAATTAATTTGCAACCACTGCGGTAGCTTAGTTGGTAGAGTGCTCGCTCCATAAGTGGGAGGTCATGGGTTTGATCCCCGGCCAGGTCTGACCCAAGACTTGAAAGTGGGTAATGACTTTTCTTTCGCCAGTACTCGACATTAAAAAATGAAGGTCACTGTTCTTTGGGATGGGAACTTAAAATAAATGAGGTGCTGTGTCACGGTGGGCTTGGCACACTGAAGAACCCTGCTGTATAATGCCATCAGTACAACACACAGGCAAAATTTCTGCACTTTCACCTATAGCTGGTGATGTCTCAATATTAGTGAAATATTCTTGACTAGGACGTTAAACACCATTACTCAACTCAACTCAATTAACTTGCAATAATATGAAATGTTTTAGAAGAATTTATAATGTTTATTATGAATGATATTTTATGCCCCAGTCAAGTCACTTTAAATATGGAAGCAGTCAGTTCAAGAATGGTCGAGGAAACAGGAGTTTCGAAAGAAAACCACCGACCTTCGGCTAGCGAGCTCATGAACATTCTCACAGTAGGAGCTGTATCGAGTGAGATGTGAACATAGGTGGTGAGGGGCTGTGATCTGTAAGCATACTTAAGTTTAGGCCACTTGGCAAAACAAAATAAAATGTGTCACAATATGCATTAACTTTTGTTGTTCATTGCTGTGAGCACATTCATCGCAAAAGTATACATTTTGGTAAGTTCATATTTAGCTAGTGACCTCTCGAAATAAAAGTTAATGAAGTAATCTTCACTTGTCCGTAAGACCACATTTCAGTCACTCACCTTTGTTATGAGAAGTTTTAGACAGTAAATTATACATATAATTTCTATATTTTTCTGTCACCTTGAGCACATAAGGTTAATGGGAACTGCTGATGTTTCATGTGGGTTTTTAGGACAAAAATATATGACAGCAAGTTAAAAATAAAATTTATTAACACTGTTGTGACTTTTGACTCAGTGACATGTCTATAAATATGACTTTAATGGCAGAACTTTCTCTTAGCACTTACTGCCCGACAATTTTACGATTTCCAATTATATTGACAATCTTGCCATAAAAATAACTGGAAGGACATCGGTGTCCTTAGAAATATTCTTCTGAGTTATTTAATTAAGCAAATATTGTTGTTGGATTATCAAATCAAGTTCTAAAAAATGGTGGTGGGGGGGGGGTGGGGGGGGGGGGGTGGGTGGAATGACATTTTTAAGAAATTTAGTTGATACTGAAATCTAAAAGATATTTTCTGATATCAGTGTCAAGAGTGTCTATAAAGTGTTTATGCCAAAGTTACTGGAGAGAGGAAACGCCAAATAAACACTTCTAGATCTAGTGTCCCCGCTGAGGATAGAACCCAGCCTTGTTGGTGTTTATAAAAGAGAGTGCCCACTCTCATTCACCCACACACTTGTTATTGACAAAACAAAGATTTTTTTTGATTCAGAGCTAAATTATTTTGATTGACAAAACAAAGATTTTTTTTAATTGATTCAAAGAGCTAAATAATTTTGAAAGACATTATGTAAATCTGTGATTGACAGAATTTTGATATTCTAATAAGACTTGAGCAACTCTGTTTTGTAAAAAAAATTTCTATTTGAATTTCATATTAGAAAAAGTCTGTAGTATGTTTTATGTAATGGATATGTAATGAATTTGTTTAGTGTATTTGAACTTGGTACCAATAATTGTGATGTCTGGTATTCAGATAATTATACCGGTAATGAGGATTTTAATACTGATAATGATGAACTACAGGTCAAGTTTGAATTTAAGTATTTTTTAATCAACAGAATTGTTTGTTAGTGAAAATTATCAGTTGGAGAGTTGTTTGTTAGCGAAAATCATCAGTTGGGTGCATCCTTTAGCCTGATATTTTACATGCTCTGACAGCAATGATCTTATTTTATTCCTGATTGATTCATTTCAGTTTAATAGTTTTATTTTATCCTTGAGCAAAATCTTGCGAGTGTTCCATGTGAAAGTTTTGTATTCAAGGGAAAATAATTATACTAAAAGCATATATTATTAAGGAGTGATGTTACTCGGTAAAATTCATCAGATCAAAATTAGAAACATGCACATGCCCGTTGGCAAGATTTTGAAAATTGAAAAGTATAAGAACTCATTGTATGAATAAGTTTTTGATTGCAAATCATCATATATATCAGAATCTCTTTAGGCTGCAGAAGTAGTGTAGTGATCACTATTATAACACTGGTAATAATACATGCACAGTAAAGTCTTAATGAGTTGAGTTGAATGATGATGTTTAATGTCCCAGTCAAGAATATTTCACTTATATCAAGATGCTGCCAGCTATAGGTGAAGGTGCAGAAATTTTGCCTGTGCTTTGCACTGATGGCATTATACAGCAGGGTTCTTTATCGTGCCAAGCCTACCGTGACACAGGACTTTGTTTATTTTAATTTTCCATCCGAAAGAACCATGACTTTCATTTCATAATGCTGAGTGCTTGGTGAAACAGTCACTATACCCACTTTCAAGCCTTAGGTCAGACCCGGTTGGGGTTCGAACCCAGACCTCCCACTTACAGAGCAAGCACTTTACCAACTGAGCTACTGCAGTGGTTGTAAAGTCTTGATGCATCACCATCATTTGGTCTTTCATTGGCATTATAAAAGATTTGGCGATAAGTTGAGTGAGCCATATAAAAATAGAATAGAAGAAATGGATTTTACGACTTCAAAATGGTGTGGCAATAAGTTAGGGAGCAAAGATATCGAGGGACATTATAACACAGTTTTACTGTGCATGTGGAGGGAAGTACTCTAACATTCACTATTATGGAAACAACTTGTAAATAGCTAAAATTGGGGGCATCTGTAAGGGGTAAATGCCCCTATCCCTCCTCTGTAATGAGACATAACTCGTTAAAGGTTGGTTGTTATGGTGTTTGACATCACATCAGAAGTTTTGTCTACCACTCCTCCAGTCATGTCACCGACTGAACCAGTGATATATTTTGTTCTCTTAGTACCAAGCACCAAACAGGGACACAGTATTTTAAGTTTTACACCCTTTTGTAAGAGTGGATGCTCTACAACTAAATCAGAGACAATCATAACAATAGGCCTTTGATACATGGACTAGGTCTTGAAGGTTATTATAGCTTTGATGAAATGCACAGACAGATGAATATTAGCCGCAAATAGCTGCAATAATGCTGATGCGGCTTTTAACAAGAATTCACCCACTCACTCACAGACAAATAAATAGGATTTAAGATGATTCTGAGATGCCCCCCTTAAATCATGAACAATTTTTCCATTTTTCCAATGATGTAAAGCTTGAGAGGTGTAGATCAAGAAGTTATATAATCAAGTACAAGTGTACCTGTCTGTCTCATGAAATGAACGATTTCAAATCCTTGATAAATGTTATATGTTATATATGAATAGTGAACTAAACACTGTCTGTTTGGTCTTGTTACTGAAGCGTTATTTATTAAATTTCTATACCATCCTAACTGAGTAAAAAGGATATTATTTTCAGTGTGTAATTTTGATCTGAAGACCAGAAATAAAGTTATTTTTATCAAATTAGCGCTGCAAACAAATCTGTATTGGATTGCCTGTGACAAGTAGATAAATGTCATCAGACACAATCGATACGTTGATCTTAACAAATTTACCGGTAAGCTGTTGATATTGGATCTTATACTCTTCCTTTCGGAGAGCAAAAAATTATAATTTGAATATTTTAAATGAAATTTATTCAGCAATATTGTTTGACTCTTATTTACCTCCATTTTGGCATCAATAATATTAAAGGATAAGGAATTCAGTATTTGACATCCTATAGTTCTAGGTTCCTTTCATTCTCAGTTTGGATTTTTACACATGACAGGAGATGCTTACCCTTCCAGAGTACCTGGGCCTGTATTTCTCCGGTGGAAGTTACCATATTAACTTACCGGTAATTTGTTAGTGTTCAAAGTTTTTACTTTGCTTTTTGGGGTGCTTTTGAGGATTGTGATTCGTATTGCATCGTGATACGATTGCTCTGTACTGGTATTTAACATTATTACATTATGATATGATTTTACTCTGAGACCTTTGTTTTGATTGGTTAAACTACTTGCACGCGCAACACCGTTTTTCATCATATTGCACTCTGGAACATGATAAAACACCATATTGCACTAAGCCAATCAAATCCATCGTTGAAAACTTGAATTGAACACAAAAAGAATGAATTGCGCCATTTAATTACGTCACAGACACTAGTACGTCATTAGTTGCCATGATGCTGCTCTGGTACCGTGATGGCGGCCAGTGTTGGAACATAAAAGGCAAAACATATTCATAATTAAAATATAACACTTGTCTTCTCATTTTAAAATAGTTTACATGTAATAAAACAATTATAGCATTTCTTTGAGTGCAATATGATGTGTTTTATCGGCAAAGAAACGTAATATTGACCTTGGCCTACGGCCTCGGCCAATATTGCTTTTCTTTGCCGATAAAACATCATATCGCACTCACTGAAATGCTATTATTGTATAATATTTTCACAGCTTTTAAAAATCAGTTGTATTATCCAGATTTTCTCATTTTTTACAACATAAAAGAACAAAATAGAATTTATTCATATTTAGCTGTTTTATGGAAAAAATCATATAAATCATTATACATAAGCGCCCATGTGATGACATCCCTAACCAGAATGTTTGTGTGTTATTAGAATGAGTTGATTTTCAATCAGTTAGCAGTCTAAAACATAGTGCAGATATAGCCAAAGAAAGGTAACTCTTGTAGAAAAAATTAATTTGTAATCTTAAAATTGAGAAAAAAAATCCTCTGAAAGGATATCAATGAATCGTGTTAAAAATTATTAGAAAGTGTTACTGCAATCTTACTTGTAAAAATAATTTAAGAGTTTTCATTACCATAATTTTGTTTGTTTGTTTTTGTGTGGGTGTGAGTGTAAAATGAAACCTAAGTTGATTTTAAGTTTCAGTTTTATCAGTGGGTTGAAAATAAAAATGGAATGTCCAAGTTTACCTTTGCCTCTTATTCTATAAATCCCTTTATTAATCAACTCAGTTTTAGAAAAGTTTTGATAAGTATAATGATAGAACTCAAAGATTAAAGTATCTGTAACCATCTAGTAAACCCAGAAAGCCAACCCAAGGGAGACAACAATGTGACCTTTATATGACAATATAAGAAAATTTGAACTGAAAACAGAGTATATCCTAGAAGGCCATTGATACCTTATTTTGCCAAACAACCCTATTGTTAAGGCCTTAAATATTACATGAATGCAGAAATATTGATCTTATGGTGTTTTAGAGAAAGTTTTTGAAAATGACCTCTTCTGAAAATCTGATGGGACTAAAATTTTAAATCTTTACGGGTTACATAGGGTAAACTCCTTTCTTTCAAAAGTATAAGTTGACATTATTGATATCTGCACATTTAAAATACTAATCAAGTCTGCTACCATCTTTATTATTTAAGTTTACCCCTCTGACTTTCACCATTCCTACCTGTTGAACATCACTGCCTTAAGGTTTGATTCCCACTTGTGCAGATCCAGTTGTGAAAATTGGGTCAGTTAGGATGCTTAAATTCAGTTGGTTTTCACCAGGTACACCAATTTCTTCAATCATCCCGAAACTAACAATCTTGATATAAGTGAAAGAATCATGACTGGTAAGACTAACATAAACAAGCATTCTGAGAGTATTGCAAAACAATACATAGTCCCCTACCAGTCGCATATTTCACTAATCCCAAAGTTTTAGGTAAAGTGTACCTTATTATATGGTACAAAGATTTATAGTTATAAATTATACGTGTTGTTCAAGATGTAAAACAAAACTTGATCATAGTAAAATCAAAAACCAGCAATTGAGTTCTCAAAAATTCATTATCTGCAAGCATGTAGAAAAAAGTGCAAAAAACTGAAAATTCATTGAATTTTCAAAGTTCAAAGGGCCATAACTCCCATAAAAACTAGTAGAATGAAACAAAACTTAAACTTGATCTGTAACTCATCATGGTTGACCTGCATACCAAAAAACAATTCATTAACTGCAAGCGTGTAGAAAAAAAGAGCGGAAAACTGAAATTTCAGTGAATTTTCAAAGTTCAAAGGGCCATAACTCCCGTAAAAATTAGCAGATGGAAACGAAACATAAACTTGATCTGTAACTCATCATGTTAGAGTCACATACCAAACATTAGTTCCATTTCTGCAAGCATGTAGCAAAAAAGTGCGGAAAACTAAAATTTCTGTGAATTTTCAAAGATCAAAGGGCCATAACTCCGGTAAAAATTAGCAGATGGAAACGAAACGTAAACTTGATCTGTAACTCATCATGGTAGACTCATATACCAAAAATCAGTTCATTATCTAAAAGCATTTAGAAAAAAAGTGTCGAAAACTGAAATTTCAGTGAATTTTCAAAGTTCAAAGGGCCATAACTCATGTAAAAATTTGCGGACCAGAATGAAACGCTAACTTGATCTGCAACTCATCATGGTAGACTCACATACCAAAAATCAGTTCATTATCTAAAAGATTTTAAAAAATAAGTGTGGAAAACTGAGGCGTGACAGACGGACGGATGTACAGACGGACAGAGCGCAAACCTAAAGTCCCCTTCCGCTTTCGCCGGTAGGGGACTAATAACCCATACTAATTACTTTAGGAATTTTCTGTTTTTCCCTTTCTTCTCCCCACCCCACCCCACCCCACCCACCCCAATAGTTTGAACAAATTTGGTATCCCTATCACAGTATCATCTTTTTAAGTAAATTCAATCCAGCCTGTTTTTTAACTACAACAATCTCCTGAGAGCCCTTCAACTATGATTTGACCTTTTGACCTTTATCTGTATCTAAATGTAATATGTTACACACCATCATCTCATGTTGGTATACAAATATTCCAAGTTTGATTAAAATCCACCCAAAGACAGATGGAGAGACCGACAGATGGTGAAACAGATACATTTCCTATATACCCTTCCCAAACTAAGTTGGAAGTGTTGGTGGTTTATTATATCTCCATTATACCTTTCTCCTAGAGTAACCCCTTGTGCATTTTAAGTTAATTTCCTTCACTCTGTACCATTGTCACTCCTGTTTGAGTGATGTATTAATGACAGTTTTGTGACATCTCTGTCAGTTATATAGTTATAGTTGCTTTGTTAGTCCATATTCTCATCAAACAAGCCTATAATAATGCTTATATTGCACAGTGTACTGGTCCCAATAATCCACTTATTTAGTCTCTAGATCATAAAATTAATTGTTAGTTGTTTGTTGCCATAGAAACAAACTAAATTTTTCGACTAATAGCAAATTTAATTGTTTATAATTTTATTTTAAAGTTTTATGATAGTGTTGTGAAGTACGGTGGTTTATTTTGAAGTTTTAACTTATGTGCTTATGCATATATATTTAACATTGATATCTTTATAGTCTGAAAACATGGGGTTTAGAAGAATTAATTAGCATGAAGATGATGTTAATGATTAGATAACCTGTACTCTTTGTCTCAATGGATTTTTAGGGGTTGACATGGGGATGCAGTGTTCAATTTAGAATAATATTCTTTTCAGAAGAGGCCATTTTCAAAATCTGTCTAAAACATTATAACATCAATATTTTTGTATTCATTTTATGGTAAATATGGCTTACAAAATAAGGGGCTAGGGGCCATAGGGCATGAATGCAAAAATACTGATGCATATTGAAATAAAATGAAGAATGAACACTGGACATGGCAATATGGTCATTTTTAGACAATTTTCTTGAAGAAACACAAGCTCAGTTCTAATCAGTTTCTACTGATGTTATACTGGGAGAATGAACACTGGGCATGGCAATATGGTCATTTTTAGACAATTTTCGTGAAAAAACACAAGCTCTGTTCTAATCAGTTTCTACTGATGTTGTACTGGGAGAATGAACACTGGGCATGGCAATATGGTCATTTTTAGACAATTTTCGTGAAGAAACACAAGCTCTGTTCTAATCAGTTTCTACTGATGTTATACTGGGAGAATGAACACTGGGCATGGCAATATGGTCATTTTTAGACAATTTTCGTGAAGAAACACAAGCTCTGTTCTAATCAGCTTCTACTGATGTTATACTGGGAGAATGAACACTGGGCATGGCAATATGGTCATTTTTAGACAATTTTCGTGAAGAAACACAAGCTCTGTTCTAATCAGTTTCTACTGATGTTATACTGGGAGAATGAACACTGGGCATGGCAATATGGTCATTTTTAGACAATTTTCTTGAAGAAACACAAGCTCTGTTGTAATCAGTTTCTACTGATGTTGTACTGGGAGAATGAACACTGGGCATGGCAATATGGTCATTTTTAGACAATTTTCGTGAAGAAACACAAGCTCTGTTGTAATCAGCTTCTACTGATGTTATACTGGGAGAATGAACACTGGGCATGGCAATATGGTCATTTTTAGACAATTTTCGTGAAGAAACACAAGCTCTGTTGTTATCAGCTTCTACTGATGTTATACTGGGAGAATGAACACTGGGCATGGCAATATGGTCATTTTTAGACAATTTTCGTGAAGAAACACAAGCTCTGTTCTAATCAGCTTCTACTGATGTTGTACTGGGAGAATGAACACTGGGCATGGCAATATGGTCATTTTTAGACAATTTTCGTGAAGAAACACAAGCTCTGTTCTAATCAGCTTTCTACTGATGTTGTACTGGGAGAATGCCTGTATCCAGTACAGAGAAGCTGTCAGAGATACATCAGAAGTGTCTGGCAGTGTCAGAATTGATTTGATTGACAATATTGTTAGTTTTTGATCAAATTTGTATTCCTGAGTCGCTGTTATTACATCATTAGTTTGTACAAAACATGTTCTTCTATCTGATTTGAGATAATTCTATCACAATCCTGTTTTAGATATAAATACACACAAACAGAACATGTAACCTTTGCGTCACTTTCATGTTAACCTAGTCAAATGCATACATGCTGTCAGAAATTAGTTTGAATTGCTAGAATACTGATACTAAATGATCAGTATTAAAATTTTAGTGATTTATTATAAGACGGTATAACAGAATTGTATATTTGGCGAGACTGAATCTAAAAATTTTCAGTGTTTTCTATTAGATGATTAAAGAAAATGGAATTTCCCGCGAGACTGAATTGAAAATTTTTAGTGATTTCTTATGAGATGATATATAATACAATTGAATTTCTGGCGAGACTAAATTGAAAATTTTCAGTGATTTCTTCTATAAGACGACAATATAACAGCATTTACAAAATATTTACATGTTATGGGTCTATGACCTTTGGATTGACTTAAATTTAGAATCCTGCATACATACTAACAGTTTCTAAACATGCATTGTGAAATTTGGGTTAATTAAATGTTACCAACTAGGCTGATCTTTTATTATACCCCACCTATTTCATTTGAATTTATATCCCTCCTTCTGTCCATCCAGACACGTCTTATCCAGAATAATTCTCCAAAACTACGACACACTGTTTTACGAAACTTGGTGCAAAGCATAAACATTGATGGGAGATGCACATATTAATCTGATTTGGTTTGCCCATTTTCCTGGAAGTTATGACCCTTTGAGTACAAATTACAAAAAGTACCTTTGTGCTGGGGATCTTTATTAACTGAATTTGCTTGTTAACATACAAAGAGACTGACCAATGCTTTATTTCCCAGATTTGTGTGTCTAATTTTTCAGGTCACCTGAAACCCATGGGTTGAATTTGATGAAACTAAATTGTCATAACCATGCCAAGATGAAGGGCTTTTGGATTTGCGCAAGTAAAGGGATTATGTCCCCCTGTGACTCAATACAGGGGGAAATGGTGAAATCTTAAAAAATCTTCTGGTTAAAAAAAAAAAATAAGTACCAGACATTTAGATGATATAGATAATACATATCTAGTATCCTTAAGGTATCCACCTTTTAATTTGCACAAATCTTGGCAATGGAGCATAAAACAGGAAAACTGGAGATGAACGGGCATCCCATGGAATGGACTTTCAAAAAATCTTCTCTGGTGAGATACAATAAATATATCTTAATTAAGCATATATACATCAAGCAGAATTCAATTTGCAAAAGTCTTAGCTGTTGAACCCACATTGAGGAACTTAAAAAAGGGACTCAATGATTAATTTTAACATGCTCTTTGATGAACATACAAAAGCTTGACCTTGGATATTTTATACCTGGCGTCCTTTTGGCATGTAATTTTTAATTTGCAAAAATGTTAACCGTGGTCCAACAAATGGGGATGCTTTAGAGGGGGTTCCCTTTAAACCATTCTTAGATTCTCTTTGGTTTTTGATGTAACATCTTTAAGCAAGTAATATTGAATCTGTCTGTAAAGGTCTTTGCTTGAGGCCCCATGAAGGGTAAACTTTATAGAGGGGTCTTTACTACTACTATATATTAGAGACTGCAAGAGATGGCAGTTACTTTTTTTCAGTGAGCTCTAAGACCCACTTGCCATTTTTATGTAGTGTAGCATATCAAAACTGAATGCAGAATAAAGACAAAACCCATCCAAGTAAACTGAATACCTGACTTGCCTGAACAAAAATCATCAGTGTGTAAGTGTTCATTTGAGACATGCTGTACTGTACATATGGTTTGACTTCAGAGAGGATTATTCAAAACAAGTGTTCCAGAGTTCTCAGAAAGGGTTTTACAATTTTAGTACCATAGATATAACTTGCTTCTCAATTAAATGCACCAGTTTTGAATATTAATACACATTAATATGTTCTAATTTAAAATATTAACATCTGTGTATTATATTTTGTTATCTGAGATGAACACCACTCTACAGCTATTAAGTGTAATCATGATACAAATTAAATCTCAATATAGACCTGTAAAGTTTCAGATCCAGCGAGATGTTGCTGAGATTAACAAATTGATAACCAATATATATATATATATATATATAGAAGACCTTATGTGTCTTCAGATGTTATTATTCCTGTTTATAGGTTTTCATAATTGTGATATTATTGACAAATTGATCAGCAATAGACAGTGTTGCTAGTGTTAAAATACATCTCACATTTCTCTCTCTCTACTCTCTTTTTCATCTCTCTCATTAGATGGAATCTCTCGCTTTCTCTCTCTTCCCCTCTCTATCTCTCATTAGATGGAATGTCTCTCTCTCTCGCTCTCTGTCACTCACTCAAAAGCTGGGATCATCCTTGTAAGGTCTCTCTCTTTCTCGTAAGATTGAATCAGTCTTTTTCAAAATCTGGAATCTCTTTTTCAAAATCTGGAATCTCTCTCTTTCTCTCTCTCTGATATGGAAATAACATACAGAAATTATGCACACAGCAGCCAGCAATAAGATATCAAACATCATACATTCAAATTATGTTTGCAATATATTCAGCTCCTTCTGTCATTCAAATGAAATATTGGAATCAATCTCTCTCTCTCTCTCTCTCTCTCTCTCTCTCTCTCTGGTATAAGATGGAATATTTCCCAAAAGCTAAAATATCTCTTTTCTCTCTGTTTTAAGTTGGAATCTCTCTCATAAGCTTACATCCTTTTCTCTGTGTAATAGGGAAAGTAAGATAAAGAAATCATGCACACAGCAGCCAGCAATAGGAAAAAAATGAAACTGACATGTCATACATCATACATTCAAATTATGTTTGTGATATAATTAGCTCTTTCTGTCATTCAAATGAAATATTGAATTTAGATTTTTTTCTCAAATTGAAGTAATAAAAGTAATAATATTGATATATGATCGACTGTTATACACAAACAGGTGAAGAGCACAATCATCATCATCATTCCTATAACGTATATATGATTACTGGGGAATTTCCAATAAGTCGCTGTCACTTTACAAGTCTCTATGTTCCATATATCATCAATGTCTTTCTCTCTCTTTGTCTCCGTATCTCTAAGTAAATAAGGATTATTCGACAAGCAGGATCATTATCACATGATCCATGAGAAATAGGAGTTTTTTCTAGCATTTGGATTTAGATTTGTTTTATTTCCCGATTTCGTTTGAAAGTAAGAGCATTACAATGCTTTTATTATATAGATGTTGCACGTATATTAAGGTTTTATATTTTACGGCGGAAGATGTTTTTTAGTTACCGGTGTGCAGTTTATTGAACAGTCATGAAGTGTTTTCTTAATAAAATAGTTAATTTGATATATTTGGAGAACTTCAAATGTGAATTCTGTCATTAAATATCCTATGGTATTTCAAACAAGCTTTATTTTCTCAGCTGGATATTAACGGAGAAAAAAAAAATCTGCAATTTCTTACGTTTTAAGTGTTATTGTTTACTATGGCAATGAGATGAAGGATCGCCATTTACTTTTTTCTTTCTTCAAAATATGGAATACTTAAAATAGAAATTCCATTTTTCTGGGTGAATTTTTAAAAAAAAAAATCGGATCAATGCAAGCTGTTAAAAGACTTTCAGTGAGTTTTGCCAATACTGTAAGTGGAATGCTAAGGGTGGATAATGACTTTGAAACTCGATCCAGGACAAGTATTACTTCTATTTTAGAGGATCTCGTACAGCTAAGGAAGAACTTCTTAAACAAGGATGGAGACCTTATGGTAAATAAAAGTTGTTTTTTTTTAATTTTCAAATTACTTATGGTAAATAAAAAGTTGTTTGGTTTTTTTTTAATTTTTGAAATTTCTTCTGGTAAGTAAAATTATTAAATGTTCAAATTACTTATGGTAAAAAATTGTATTTTTTTCAAATTGCAGTATGCTTTAAGAAAATAAGAAAGTAAAAATATAATTGAGAATTTTTAAAATTAAAATTGATTATAATTTGTTTTCTTAAGTTTAATCCATGAATATAATTACCATACATCTGTAAGCATTGTTAGACTTAAAATCACAAGAAAAATCTCAATGCAATTTGTTGAGTTAATAAGGAAGTGACCGTGTGGAATAATCATGTTTTACATCCCAGTCAAAATTCTGTCTCTTGGATCAAGGTGGTAGAGAAAACTTGAGTGCCTGTAGAAAATCATTGACCTTTGGCAGATGGTAATAATGGGGTTTGGCAATAATATAAGAAAAATTGCGAAGAAAGAACTAGAAAACTGAAACAGATTTTTATGTGTACTCCATCAAGTATTTGCTAAATGGGTAGGTCTTCCAAGTACTTGCTAATGTGCACATCTTCCAAATACTTGCTAAAGGTGTAGGGTTTCCAATAAAAACTGAAATCATAGGCCAATAAATATTTGTCTAACAATAGGTTCATAAATATTGGGATTGAAATTTCATGCTTTTGTTGTCTTGAAAAAAATCAATGAATTAAAATTCAGTGGATTTGTGTTTTTACTTCATTCAGTGTGTTTCCAATTAGGTATGTAAATAATTTAGTTGACTATAAAATACCTGCAAACCCATGAAAATAGCAAAATATAATTCCCCCACACACAAGTAAGCTATTTGGCAAAGTTTATTGAGGGGAATTTTAACTTGGTTTTGGTGAGTTGAGTAATGGTGTTTAAATTCTCAGTCAAGAATATTTCACTCATATCGAGACATTGCCAGCTATATGCGAAGGTGCAGAAATTTTGCCTGTGCATTGTGCTTATGGCATTATACAGCAGGGTTCTTTATCGTGCCAAGCCTACCGTGACACGGGACCTCGCCTCTTTTATTTTAAGTTCCCATCCAAAAGAACTTTCACGGTTTTACTGTTTATTTGTCGTAGTTAATGGGAGTTTAATTTTTATAAACCCATCTGAGCTTATGTCATGGGCATTGGTGAAGTATGTATCTTTGTGTGCATGCATCTGTCCATAAACTTTTAAGTCTTCTCTTAAAGTGCTGGGTTGAATGGAACCAAATTTGGTATGAAAGTTCCTATAAGTAGATTTATAAGTATCCATTTCAGATTTATTTATGGACCAACTTAGTTCAAATTTGATGTATTGGAAGTATATGTGTAGCCTTTAACATTTAAGGTTTTTCCAACATTTTCTGTTGACCTATTTTCAGGGATTATGCAAATGAGTTATTAGTCTAACTGATCTGAAAGTCTTCTCTTAAACTGTTAGGCTGAATAGAAACAAAATCTTTTTTATGGACTATTCTTGTTTGATGTAGATTTAAAATTGTGTCTCCAGCATTGCTGTTTGAAATCTTAAGACATTTCATGTGATGTCATTTTGTATGGTACACAACACAATATGCTTTGGATTTTTATGTCCCATTCTCTGGACATTTTGTGCCATGTTTTTCTGAAAGATGTTTTATACTCTAAATGCTCTTCATTAGAACTATTTTTGAATGTGTATACATACTAATGGTCAGTATTTTGTGTTGGTCATGATTGAAGATTATTTAAAAAGATTACCGTATATTTCCGTATATACATCGCCCCAGTAGATACGTCGCACCCCCACCCCAGGCCAGCAAGCCCAGTATTTTCTAAAGCTCGTCTACATACGTCGCAGTCAAAAATTTGCAAGAGAAAATTCGAGATTTGCTCAGCAAGAGCCATTGATTTTCAATTCCATGAATAAAGAAACAAAAGCTTTTACCGGTGTTATTTATTATTTTTCTTCTTAATATATATTGTTTGAATAGCTTGTGTTAATTAAACATTGTTGATTAAGCAATCAACCTGACCAATTTGACAGATTTATCCCTTTTTGATGGATTTATATTTTAAAAACGAATAAATGGACGGATATAATGAAATGGTCAAATTAGACTTTTCCCATTTTGACGGTTTTTTTTTTTTATTAAAAGTACTAAAACTTCAGACTGTTGTATGGAAATTGTACCAAAATCAAACACTTAACATTAAAAAAAAAATACCTAAATGGCAACCTTGCGCACTAAAAATGTGTAAATGAATTTGATCACTCAGCCTGTGAACAATTAAAGAATAAATAAATTGAATTAATATAGCCTGTTTGGAATGATCTTTTATTTCATTACTGTAGTGTCCATTGTATTTTCTAGACAGGATATGGGACAGCGTCTAGACAGGATATAGAAGTAGTGTCCAGCGAGATATTAAATGTCCAGAGAGAAATTAAGTGTCAATTAAGATGTTTAAGGTTTAACTGTAACAAGTCATTTCATGGACAAGGCATCTGTAAAAGATGTGGTACAGAATGTCTAGAGCATGGGATGTAAAATCCAGTGTATCGTATAAAATGGCGAGGGTCCTATACCTATTAGAGAGTCTTATACTGTCATTCACTATGTGCTACTGAAACTGATTAGGTAGTGGTCAAATGAGCCTTTGAAATGAGGTAATGGCACCAGGAACTTTTAATACAAACTTAAAAACATAAAATCTTGATGACCCCAAAAGTGTGCATTGCATTTTTTGTATGAAGATATACAAAGTAAATTAAAATTTGGGAACCTTTAAGGTTTTCTGCTGAAATGTATACAGACCAATCAATGTTTATTAATGAAATAAATGAGCTGTTCTGTTGATTAATGAAAATTTGTATCGCAGAAAAGTCAAAAGCCAACCAGACTCTGAATTTTTTCAGATGTCCAGTTACCCAGTAAAATTTTGATAGTTTTGGGCCACCATACATTATATTTTGCTGCACACTGCTGTAGACATTTGTCTGTTGTCTATCAACATTTTAAATCTTATATGTCTTATTTCTTTGAATTAATATAACAGAATTGCTTTTAATAGGTTTTATGTTATTATATGTCTTTTTAAATATAATAACCATTCGTTCATAATCAGAAATCTTAATCTGGAGATATTTTTGTAAGAAGACATTATTTGACATTGATTTTGATATATATGTGTATATATACCGGTATATGTATTGTACATTTTTTGTCTTTACTGAGATATATTTTACATAATTTGCCAGTTAATGTACTAATTCTATCTAAACCTTCATGAACAATCACTAGTTTACATGAACTTTTGTATAGAAGGAAATTCATCCTTTAGAGATTAAACAATTGTAGCTGAAAAAATGGCTAAAAACATAGAGCATCCGATAAATCTTGTATTTCAGACCAAGTCTATATAAAAATGCCATTTTATGAGTCATTATGTTGAGGATTGGATCTCTGTGACTCATGCTCATAGTTGGTTTTGCTGAAGGTCTGAGACTTGTGCTCATAGTTGGTTTTGCTGAAGGTCTGAGACTTGTGCTCATAGTTGTTTTTGCTGAAGGTCTGAGACTTGTGCTCATAGTTGGTTTTGCTGAAGGTCTGAGACTTGTACTCATAGTTGGTTTTGCTAAAGGTCTGAGACTTGTGGTCATAGTTGGTTTTGCTGAAGGTCTGAGACTTGTGCTCATAGTTGGTTTTGCTGAAGGTCTGAGACTTGTGCTCATAGTTGGTTTTGCTGAAGGTCTGAGACTCATGCTCATAGTTGGTTTTGCTGAAGGTCTGAGACTCGTGCTCATAGTTGGTTTTGCTGAAGGTCTGAGACTTGTGCTCATAGTTGGTTTTGCTGAAGGTCTGAGACTTGTGCTCATAGTTGGTTTTGCTGAAGGTCTGAGATTTGTGCTCATAGTTGGTTTTGCTGAAGGTCTGAGACTTGTGCTCATAGTTGGTTTTGCTGAAGGTCTGAGACTTGTGCTCATAGTTGGTTTTGCTGAAGGTCTGAGACTTGTGCTCATAGTTGGTTTTGCTGAAGGTCTGAGACTTGTGCTCATAGTTGGTTTTGCTGAAGGTCTGAGACTTGTGCTCATAGTTGGTTTGCTGAAGGTCTGAGACTCATGCTCATAGTTGGTTTTGCTGAAGGTCTGTGGTTATCTTCAGGTAACTTTGATTTCCTCTCCAATCTTCAAACTGACTGCTTCAATATAAGTGAAATAATCTTGACTGTAGAATAAAACACCTTTCCTATCAATCACTGATCAATATTCTTGACTTTGATACCAAATAAAATCAGATAAGATATTCCTTTTATACTTTGAAGTGCTACAATGCTTGGTGTGTATATGATGCTTACATATAATGGAATTTTACGCCCTAGTCAAAATATCTTGCATGAATGAAGAAATGGAATTTTACGCCCAAGTCAAAATTTCTTGCATGTAAATTGAAGTGGAGTAATTTAATTTTATGCCCCAGTCAAGATTTCTTGCATGTATTGGGATTGATCCATTATGATAAAGCACCGACTTCAACTATTGACATCAATATATCTCAATAAAATAGTTAATTAAAATTCTCCAAACATCAGACAATCTTCCTACATACAGCACCATCTGTAATTAATAACTCAATGACAGATACTTAAGTACTTGTATTTTATCCACATGGAGAAAAATGGAAAGAATTCTTAGTTCATGCCTAATCTGTTTAATTAAGATATCAAACAAAAAAATTTGAGAATGAAATGTAGAATTTTAAGCTAAAATGAATATGTGTTCTGTACGCATTTTCAAGCTGAAAATTTCTGTATTTCATTCTCAGATATAAATTGATACACCTGTTTTGGCTGTACATTTGTATAACAAAAAACATTCCTCAACAATAATGCAAGAAAATAGGTAAACTTGGACGACCCCGCATCTCAAAGAAAACAGGATGACACTGGGGACTATTTGATCCTCAAATTTAAGGTACCCAAAACTATGGGAATCAATAAAAGACGCTTGACAAGAGGGCACTACACTCTATTGTTCTTAAAAATAGATAAACCCAAATGACCCTGTATCCTAAAGAAAATGGGTTGACACTTAGTACTATTAGATCCTAGAACTTAAGGCTCTCAACCCTGTGGGATTCAATGATAGACTCCTGACAGAGGGCACTGCACTCTATTGTCCTTTTAAACAGATACTGTAAATCACTTGAATTTCGCTGTACTTTTTTTTTGCGATCCCGTGATGAAAACAATTTTGCAACTTGAAATTTTTGCGATATCCCATCTGGAACCCAAAAATTAAAGAAAATTTTTTCTTGTAGCAACTGATTTAAATGTTAATATGATATTCATCTAGTTACTTGGCCTTTACCCAATTCATTAATTTTTATTTTCGCGATTCTTGAACAGATACCGTATATCGCGAAAAATAAAGTGCTCGCGAAAAAAGGTGATTTACAGTAAACACATATAGACACTACTCAGATTATAAAACTCCAAACACTGCATGGACAAAATTACAAATTTGTATAGAATACATTGGCAATGTTCATTCTAGAAAAGAGCCATTGGGCCATTGATCCTTTCTTTTGGTCAAATGGCGCCATTGTGAAGACTTTTCTGGGACATATTTATTGCATTGATTTTGTATTTTTTGAAAATGGACCCATCAGAAAAATTCTAGAAGGAACACTGCAGTATTGTGTTACAAGTACATGTGCACTTTCCTAACATACAATAACCTCTATATGTACTTTATTTCCAGTGATCTTTAATGTGTATCTAGTATGCAGCAATACATTCAAATTGAATATATCCAATTAAGGACACTTAATACATTTGGACTTGTTTTATTAACAAGACTGGTAGATTTGTCTAAACATAGAGATTTTAAGGCAAATTTTGGCTCTGACCCTGGTTTCAAAATCATTTCTTAACTAAAACTTAAATCTGGTAAATTTGAAACCTAAATAATTTTGTTAATATTTAACATACTCAGGCTTTGAAGTTGTAATTTTGAAGATCACATCAGTTGTAAAACACTTGTTTTTAGTTTTCAAACTTGCTAAGTTTGAGGAAAATCTTAATTAAGGAATTATTGTGAAACTGGGGCTTAGAATTCATTCATTCTTAAAGTGAGGCGTAGAATCCATTCATTTCTAAAGTGTTCAAAATAAGTTAAAATTTTCAACCAGTGCTTGTCTTGATCATTTCTACATTTCTTTTGTTGTATAAATGAGGCTTATGAAAAAAGTAACCAGTCCTTCCAAAAAGTTAGGAGTCTTGGACTGTGGCAGAGTATCTGTTATTTTGAACACTGCTTTCTAACATTATAGAAACACAACCTTACAAACTTAGTAAAAAAGTAAAAAAAAAAAAGTTTTTAAAAAAAAGCTAACATGTACTGACTCACTTGAAAATTCTTGTTAAAACTGTTGCTGCTGCGAAGTTGGTGCCTTAGAAAAGTTTTTTAAAAACCAGCAGTTGTAACATGAAATGTAGTACTATAGAGTACTAAAATGATGTTGGAGCTATAAAAATAGAAGATTATTATTTATTGGTTAAAAGTCTTTGATACATGCAGCTATATATGATGATATCAGTTGAAATTCTCATATTGTGAGAAAACTATCAAATAGTGTATATATATATATACTGTTCACACGTTTATATATATTGCCCTAGCTAACACAGTAATGGCTTTTTACAATATTCTATTTTTCTGATGTAATCGCTCGGAAAACAGAAGATTTGCTTTATTGAAGAAATCCAAAAACCTAATATTGCTGTTGGTGAAAATTGTTCCATGTTGATTGAGATTGATTTTTCTTTGTGTTTGATTTTTGTTCTATGATTTTTATGGCTCTGACTGTTTGATGATGGCAATGGTGGAGGTATGGCTGTATTTTTATGCTATTAAATGCTTTCTTCTTTCATTTTCTCTAATCAGAACAATTTGATGAGAGAGAAAAAATGTAATAAAATCGGATTCCAGTTTATTAGTATTAAAGGTTAAATGTACAAGTAGTGCATCTCTACTATAAATATTGACACATATACAAGTTATGTTGACTTTATGTGAAATCAGGTTTTTTTATGATGTCCAATTTTTTATGGTTCTAAGAAAAATACCATTGTGAGGGCTTCATGGTAAATTTGTGGTTAATGTTTACAGTTTGTGGTACCGTAAGTTTGAAGTGTTCATTCTAAAAAATTTTCAAAAGGAACCATTTTCTGGAAAAACCATATTATCTATATTTCTACTTTAACGTAATGTTTACTACTGCCCATTAAGACCCTAACAATTGGGTCATTTTGTAAAATAAGGGATTATTAGCCCAAATGACCTCTTCTAGAATGAACCCTGGGTTTGCAATACATACAATTCCGTTAACAAGTAAATTCATGGATCAAGGTATCAACAGAAATGATGAAAATTTGGACCCTACAAAAATGGATGATTTTACAGTACAGTCAAACCTATCTATAAAGGCCAACCAAGGGAACCAGAAAAAATGACCTTTATGGACAGGTGGCCTTTATATACAGGTTCAAATAATATGAATAAAGAACAATTGGGATTCAATTCTGCTGGCCTTAATAAGCAGATGACCCTTATAAAGAGGTGACCTTTAAGGCAGGTTCGACAGTATTTGAAATATTTTCTTTGAATGATGTTGCTATATTTTATAAATATTGAACCATTAAAAGTACTACTATAATTATGTCTACAGAAATAAAAATGTATGTCTGCCATTTATTTATATGAATGATGGTGTTCGTTTTTATGGATATGAAAAGAATAGGAATACCAGTTATATGTTTCTGTATGGAAAAAATTGATGGCAAATCTATATATATATATATCAAGAATTTCGTTATATCTGAGAATGGCACCATGAAGTTTTTTTTTTATATATCCCTTATGACCTACTGACTTGTCTCTGAATTAAAACATATCATGTCTCTCTGATTAAGAGAAATAATGAATGTCTCGAAGGATGGTATTACTGTGCTTGATATAGACACACGTTACAGTATGTCAGAACATTTACGAGGATTTGGACTCGTGAAAAGCCTGTCTTGATGCTTAAAATATTGATGCCAGAACTCGCTAATGAATTAGTACCACTATCTAAAGAACTTCTTATAAATATTGTTGATAAATGGATATGTCAACAAATGGTTAAGTCTAGTTATCTTAAAGATTGGTCTATAGTCAAGTTTTGCTATTCATATCTCATGATAAGTTTGATTTAGAAAAAAATGGTAAGGACATATGCACTCATTATATGGAAAATATATATATAGTGGAATTGTACTCAAAAGTTTAAAAGAAACAAAGATAGAACAAGGTGTTGGCAAAGTTGAAACATTAACGTTATTAAATGTTTTTGTTCTCAATTTTATTTATTATTATGTATTGGATTTTCATGGCCTTTAACCATATAAAAAGATGCAATTGTTTAACTCTTGCATTTGCAAATTGGTCAACATTTATGACATGGAATGATTTAACAAATCTATAAACAAATTTCCCCATTGATAAGTTCAAAGGGCTTTAACTCCAAATGGAATTTGTCAAACAACAATTTGTCAAACAACATAGGGTTAATAATATGTACGTTGATGTTTTTAATTAGTTTTGGAGATTAACTGTAGACTATTAACTTCAAAGGCCCATAACTCCTAGAAAAATTGGCAAGTAAATTGGGTATAATATATATATATATATATATATATATATATATATATATATATATATATATATATATATATATGTATCTCCTATCATTGTCGATGTTTTGCAAAAAATTCAGTAAATTTTTATTCATAATTTGGAGATTTACTCCAGACGAAAGGAAAATATGGCAGATTTCCTGTCCCCCATTTTCTTGAAAGACAGGGAAAATAGAAGAATAAGAATAATAAATGAAATATAGTGAAAATAAGTCAGATGCACTTTACATTATTTGTGGTCTGTCAAAAAGTTTTTATTTAAATCTAAAATCGATCATGTTTTTTTTTTTTATTGTTGACTGTCTATTTTGCAGTAACTGCTTGTTTAATAGGAATATTTTGCTTCTTTAATCTGAAACAATCCCACACATACTTTAGACAAAAAGACTTAAGTTTCATGACAAGAAGATGTTTCAATTCGAATATGTGTTTTCCCTAATGAATGACGAAAGTTTCAAGATCCAATTATGAAGCTTGAATGGAATCATGTTGGTAGTGCATTAGATATATTTGTACTGTATTAGATTTACACAGTGATTAAGTTTGCCGTGTAGGGACAGATAATCTCACTGTAAGGCTTCGGAATCTTCTTCTGATTTATATGTAAATAACTTATTAGTTAGAACGTTTTATTGACATGTCCGCTGTTTGCCATGTTTATTTTTACGGGTGTGCCTATTGGCTGGTCTTTGCTTTGCCAATTTACATATTAATAATTTGTCAATGATCTGTGATTTTAATATATCAGTTTTATGTATTTATGTAGATTGAAAAGCCCTTAATTTGCTCATTTTGATTTCTGAAATAAAGTGATAGGGTTACAGATTAAGATATCTGAGCATGATGTAACTTGTAAAGCTACAAGGGGGGGGGGATTTTCAGTTATATTCTGTCTTGCCACAACACCATTTTCCCAACTTCGCCGTACAACAGCACAGCAGTGCTATGTTTAATTAGCATACTGCTAATCTAATTAATGCTTAAAGGTTATCAACTTTTGTAGTTTGGATTGCATTTTGTTTTTAACAAAATACCTTAATAGAGATGAATGCATGGTAAATTTTCATAAGTTTGTGATGATGCTACAATTTTGTGGATCAAGCCAACTTGATAAGTCTTGTAATATCGATCATTGACACATCCAAACCAAATATCATAAAGTACAATTTAGTACATGATACTTCCTGAAATGTTTAGCTGTCTATTGCATTCTAACGCTTGAAATATGATAATTGTCTCATAAATTTGACTTACGTAAATTGAATATTGTTTTATGCAATATTGAAACAAATAATATTCCTTGCTGAGTTAAAACTTCAAGTATATACTAAGCCAGTCAAAAACCAGTTTATGCGTGTATCGTAATATTTTATTTCAGTATCATGAGTGTATCAGAGGTAAAGAAACGGGTATATTTCTTTGTAACTTGTATAATCTAATTTATCCGCATTATACCAAAAATAATATACACTTGAATAAGAGTAGGTTGGATATAAATGAGCACAAATCACCAAAGTAGCTCTTGAAGTCTGTACAATGTCCTATCAGCTTTCAAGATGCAACCATTAGCTAAGCTTTAAGTGGAGGGAACTTGTCATTCCTGGAAGTAGTCTTCTTGTTGTTGTTTGGAAGTACCTCAGTTGTCATAACTTACAGTCCAACCTGCCTTAAAGGCCACCTCTATATAAGGGCAACCTGTTTATAAAGGCCAATAGAATTGTATCCCAATTGTTCTTTATTCATATTATTTGAACCTGTATATAAAGGCCACCTGCCTATAAAGGCCAGCTTTTCTTGTTCCCTTTGGTGGCCTCTATAGACAGGTTTGACTGTATATGGAGCAATAGGTTCCATGTGATAGTAAAGTACAAATTGAATACATGAAGCATGTAGTCTGTCTGTCTATAGGGAAAAAACCAGGGTTCTTTTATATGTGTTTTAAGTTGTAAAAAGCCTAAAAAAAACTTGGTATATTTTCTCCATATACTTAATATATAAAGTGACAAAATGTAAAATCATTGTTACTGCAGAATAAGGATTTCTCCATTTAACGAGAGCTTTGTCAAGCATTTAAAAGCAACAAACTTGAATTTTGATTTATCACAATAAATATATGTATAAATCAAAATTATGACAAAATTCAACTGCGGACTGACAATTTGTGATAAGCCTGGCCAAACAAACATGAAGACCAAAACATATTGCATTTTCATGTGACTAAAACGGGCTAAATGTATTTTAATGTTATACATCTATATATATCACTGATTGTCAACCTTTATATTTACAGAGTCAGAGATCATGGGTTGAGAAGACTTTTTTCAAGCGAGAGTGTGTGAGATTTATTCGCAGTCCCCGGGATGAAAACAAGTAAGTAGTATACAGATTGTTTCCAAATTTTAACTGGTGATATAGCTTTACAAAATTCTATAGGCAAACAATATTGACCTGTCTATTTGACCTTTCATAAGGAATATTAATGTACAATGATCCATCCAATGCATGGATGGCCGTATGACATTTGCGCCGATTTTTGAAAATTACATTTTTTCATTTGCGCTGATTTCATTTTTTCATTTGCGCCGATTATTTTTTTTTATTTGCTGATTTACCTGTAATTAACCATTATATAATGTTTAACTCCGGAATGAGTTCACATTGTTTGGAAAGTCAGTCGAAGAGATAGACCTAATCTATACAGAGACGAATCAGGGAGTCAAGTCGTTGGTTATAGATGGCCATTTGTACCGAAAAGTAGGTGTCCTGAAACATGGCAACATTTCATACCGGTGTACTGTCAAGTCATGCAAAGCTAGAATCACTACAGATCCAGATGGCACATCCATTGTAAAGATCCTACTTCCACCTCCCCGTGGTGAGCAGGGGGCAACAGTTATGAAAATAACTGGCTAACGGAAGAGGTTCACCTGAGAAATAATAAAAAATTATTTATAAGGATTTACCTGTAAAAAAATCGGCGCAAATGAAAAAAATAATCAGCGCAAATGAAAAAAAAAATAGGCGCAATGCAAATCGGTGCAAATGCAAAACGCTGACATGGATATATAGGATTTGCAGTTAAAAACATGTTTCCCATAATGTAGACAAAATAAACACCTGTGCTTCCTATGTAGAAATGTACTGGTCCATGATAAATATTTACATTAAACTGATTAAAGGTCAAGTGGACAGGTCAATGTTGTTTGACTATGCCAGGTTCAATTTTAAAGTTTGTTTGCTAATTTCAATTTTTCCCCCCTAAAATAATAATAATCCTAGATTTGAACATAACACTGAGTGCCAGAATCATATGAACATTTGTATCCAGTATTTATGGTGTTGGGTAAAGCTGTAAATGTACAATTGACATAGCTAGCTTCTCCTTGTAAAGCTCATTATATACAGTCAAACCTGTCTATAAAGGCTAACCAAGGAAACCAGTAAAAGTGGCCTTTATGGGCAGGTGGCATTTATATACAGGTTTATATAATATGAATAAATAACAATTGGGATACAATTCTATTGACCTTTATAAGCAGGTGACCCTTATATAGAGGTGGCCTTTAAAACAGGCTGGACTGTATTCTGGACTTCTAAAGCCCAGATTACACTATATGCCAAGACACATATGACTCGTCAGATGCAATGAAACTTGTTAAAGACACAAAATCACATATAGCAAATGGCAAGTTGTATATGTCTTGACACTTGGTGTAAACTAGCCTTAAAAGGCATCTTAATTCCAAAACAGCAATTTCTTTTAATATAAAGCTTGGTTCTGAGCTTATGCAGGATGAAATGTCTTGTGAATCTATACTTAACGACAACATTTAAAATCAATTCTCGATTCCTGTTTGATCTCAATCAAAATTGTTTCGTGTTTAATGCCTCGATTCACAGGATCAATACTGCAAGATTATCATTTGTTAAATTATTTAAATTTACACAATTTTGCAAATTTTTCTTTTCACTGCTATAAAAGCGTTAGAAGTGTTCTTTAAGAGGTCTGAGAATGGAAAACGTTGTTGTTGGTGATTTTATATACATAATGTATTGTATAGGTCTGTGATCAAATGAACAAATGAGCCATCACTATCATATCAGAGGTTTTCATTTATCATGCATCGTAAACTTTGGTATAAATTAATATTGAAAAGGGTGATAAATACAGCCATAATGCAAGTATGTAGCTCAGTTGCTAGAACATCCGGCTCAAGATCCATTGGTTGTGTGTTTGAATCCCGATGGGGGCATGTTGTAATCTTAAGCAAATATTTTATTTCAATTTGCTGCTGACTTACACAGTTTCAGGATAATGGACTGGTTGGCAGCAACCTCTGCAACTGTTGTCTTGATGAGCTAACACCTAAAAGTTGCACTGAGTGTGCCCCTACACAAAGCAGACATGCACATAATACACACTGTCAGTCATGGTTACATAGGGGTAGCCTAGTATAATTTAGCGACACTAGCACTAGTGCCAAGTCTCTCATTGGGTCTTTTTTGTGGGCGATATTCTGCCCCATTCACAATTCAAATCTTATAGTTTCACCATCACTTGCCAATTTTCACAATTCGGAAATTTCAGCTTTATAAACAATATTTTGATTTATGACTTGACCTTTTCCCCAATTTTTGCCATTACCGGTATTATGCTTATTTTCACAATTGCAAGGCCCTCTGCCCCATTACAAAAGGGTGAGAGAGAGTCCTGATGCAAAGACTATAATGTGTCCAAACAAGCCTTGGAGACTAACTAAAGGTGGTGACAACCAAACTATGTTTATTACAAATTAATAATAGATTTAATTAAAGAAAATTAAAAAATAGAAATTCCAGTAAGATGCCCTAGTTTAAGAATTTAAGTTGAGGTTGCTAACCTGGAAACCCCAAATGACAGTAAATAATTTGTTATGAATTGATCGCAGGTTTTTTAAAAACAAGATTTTGTCGTAGGTTTTATAAAAACAAGATTTTGTCACCTAAAAGTTGATTACTGTATCAGAAGATGTGTTTTCCATAAGTTGATTTGCCTGAAACTAAACTAACTATGTAAGCAAAATCAGCTGTGAATGACAATGCATACCCACAACAACTAACTCCTCTTACTTGCCAGCTGAGCAGACAAGTCATAACCTGAAAATAAATCATCTTGAGTATTTCCAACTAGAAAATCAATGATTTTATTTCAATGTCATTGTATAAAACTGAGAAAAAATGATTAATTATCAATGATGAACCATGATTTTATATTATACATATGTGAATTTTTAAGAATTTTTTTTTCATTTCAGACACACAGTTTTCCCTACATATGCTTATTTCATTCCATATTCTAATCATTCAACTTCAACACTCACTTTCCTTTATGTGTAGCAATATAGATTTTGTAAAATGTATTTTTTTTATCTGCAACTTTTAATATTTTAGTGCCAGATTTCTCCTATGTTATTTAATGTAAAAAACAAGATGTTCGACTTGGTACTAATTTGCTACGTTCCAATCATACAAATTGAGTCTGGAAATGTTAACACCAAAAATCCGAATTTTACATACAATTACCACATAGAACTTTGATACAAGTAGACAAGTCTATTATGTACTCCCATCATCTCTGACAAAGATGGACAGGATTTTACCAAGAAAACTTCCAATAACCAAGCTACTTTTCTGTAAGCATTTGTCAGTGTTTCTTGTGATTTCTAATTCACTAGCTATATGTATCTAGTACAATACAGAAAAAAGTCATATGCTGGTTGGTTGATTGGTTGAATGTTGCTTGACGTCGCATCAGCAATTTTTCAGCTATTCGCAACGAGAACTATTTTATTAATCTCTATGGATTGATTAATCTATGAACAAGTTCATGTGTGCATGTGAAGTGTGAGTGAGTTGTATGGTTTGCCTTGTACCACTGCACACTCAGGGTGACTTTAAAGTGCTAGCTCACCGAGTCAGTACGCTGCAGACAAGCGTACCACTCCCTGAGTAACATTATACCGACACCGAGTGAACCAGTAAAGGCCAACGGCAAGGAAATTCACTTTCCCATATGTTGCCTGAGTGGGACTCAAACTCACAGTGGTGAGATACCCTGGTTTTGAAGACTGAAGTCTTATCCATTAGGCCACCTTGGCCTTCATATTCTGGGGTTTGCATCACATTGCATTGGGGTCTTGGTACCACAATGACCTGAAGTATGCACCTATGGATCACAGCGCCTTTCAAAACCTATATTTGTGTGAGAATTTTGACCAACTATAACTCAAAACGTGGAAGCGCGTGGCCTAGTGGTTAAGGCGTTGGACTCATGATTCGAAGGTCGTGGGTTCGATCCCTGGGCCGGGCGATGTGTTGTGTCCTTGAGCAAGACACTTAATTTCACGTTGTTCCAGTTCACTCAGCTGAAAAATAAATGAGTACCAGCAAAATGCTGGGGGTTAACCCTGCGATGGACCGGCGTCCCATTCAGGGGAGAGTCTTGTACTCTCAGTCGCTTAACGCCATAGAAACCGGGATAAGCTCCGGCCTGATGGGCCTAATGGCTCGGGACAGACTTTAACTTTTTTTTAATAACTCAAAACCGTAAGTTCAATGTAATTATTCACTCTAATTATGTCCCCAAAACAAAGTGGCGGGGGACATATAGTGTTTGATACTTTTTTCTTCCGCCATCATTTTGTCTGCCCCATTTCCTGGAAAATATTCAACAGATCTTCATAATAAAACTCCATAGGAACAATCATTGGGTGAAGTAAATGTGCCATTGGCTATTTGTATTTTTATCATATACATGGTTGGGAAAACATAGATTTCCAAGTTGTGGTTTGTTTGAGGATGCTTATGAAATGGCATCAATAGATTTGTATATAAAGTATGGTAGCTTAGCTTTGTAAGCTGTTGAACTGTACACATATAATATTTTATATCCTGACGGCTTTTATTGATAATAAATACAGAGATTGATAAACTACCCAGAGACCTATGGGTGGTAATAAATCCGTAATTATCATTAGAGAATAGCTGATTTATTTAGTAAGTCCATATATATAAACTTCATAGGATCATGATGATAATAACCAGTTATGACGACAGCATATCCAATATTATGATAGCAATACTTAAATCTGCTAATTGCCAATCTAATGAAAAATACATATAGGCCTTACTGGTATTCCCAATTGATATACTGCTCTATTTAATATTATTGTGCTGACTGTGACAAAGACCTATGATGACTTTGTAAATAATGCAAATATTGAGATTTAATCAAGCTTTATACCGTTCAAAGTATTGCATAGTCATTTTGATATTATTGATGTATTGACTATCAAGTTATATATATATATGGCATTTTTATGATTTTTTAATATAAAATCTTGGTAATCATGTATCATTTGAGTGGAATGCAATAATGTTTTTTTTACGTCCCAGTCAAGATTCTTTTACTTAGGTCAGTTCTGGGGTGGTGGAAGAAACCAGACTGTGTGTGGAGAAAATTAGACCTTTAACAAGCAAACTGACTCTAGATTCTGTCAAAGCGGGACTTGAATCTAAGGGATGAGAGATCCTGTGGTCTGTAAGTGTGTACTTTCGAGCATTTGATGTGTTTAGAATTGGTTGTTGAAGGAAACCAGAGTGCCTGGAGAAAATCACAGACCTTTGACAAGCAAACTGACTAGATTCTGTCAAAGCGGGACTTGAATCTAAGGGATGAGAGATCCTGTGGTCTGTAAGTGTGTACTTTCGAGCATTTGATGTGTTTAGAATTGGTTGTTAAAGGAAACCAGAGTGCCTGGAGAAAATCACAGACCTTTGACAAGCAAACTGACTAGATTCTGTCAAAGCAGGATTTGATCCTAAGGGATGAGAGGCCCAGTGGTCTGTAAATGTGTACTTTAGACCATTTGATGTGTTTAGAATTGGTTGTTGGAGAAAACCAGAGTGCCTGGAGAAAATCACAGACCTTTGACAAGCAAACTGACTCTAGATTCTGTCAAAGCAGGATTTGAACCTAGGGGATGAGAGGCCCAGTGGTCTGTAAATGTGTACTTTAGACCATTTGATGTGTTTAGAATTGGTTGTTGGAGAAAACCAGAGTGCCTGGAGAAAATCACAGACCTTTGACAAGCAAACTGACTCTAGATTCTGTCAAAGCAGGATTTGAACCTAGGGGATGAGAGGCCCAGTGGTCTGTAAATGTGTACTTTAGACCATTTGATGTGTTTAGAATTGGTTGTTGGAGGAAACCAGAGTGCCTGGAGAAAACCACCAACTTTCAGCAGGCAAACTGATACAAATTTTCTCATATAAGAATCTTCTCCAGCGGAATGTGAACCTAGGCGGTCAGATGCCAGGGATCCATATGCACATCCTTTGAGACCATTAGATATGTGGCTCTCAAGTTCTAGTATTTTAACCCTATCAAATGTGTTTAGCTACATGTTTCAAATGTAATTGAAGCCATTTTAAGTCATATTTAGTGTTATGGGATTCAGTAAATCTACAGAAGCAAAAATCACTGATTAAAGTCAGTTTAAATGATCTCTTGATTTTGTTTTAAAAACATGGCTTTAATGAAGGGTTTCTCTTGTAATTATAAATTGGCTCGTTAAGATCCACATACTTGATGAGATAATTCAAGTCATTTGATTAGTAATCAGTTCTAATTAAGCTTTGTTGAACTGCTTGTTACAGTAATTATAGTACTGGTAATTATGGTTTCGCTATAATCAGATTTAAGTTCTGTGAAGCCAACAGTTCCCTGTTTCTAGTTGGTATAAGCATCAACAGTGTCAAAATCAAGAATTTAATTTTTTAATGGACAGTATTTGTAATTGAGCTATTCAGTTTCTCTGATATCAGAGTTGAGTTGAGTAATGGTGTTTAACATCCCAGTCAAGAATATTTCACTTATAAGGTGCAGAAATTTTGCCTGTGCGTTGTGCTGATGGTAATAAACTGCTTGGTTCTTTAGCGTGCAGAGCCCACCGTGACACGGAACCTCATTTATTTTAAGTTCCCATCCGAAAGAACCGTGACTTTCACTTTGTAATGCCGAATGCTTGGCGAAAGAACAGTCACTACCCACTTTCAAGTCTTGGGTCAGACCTGGTCGGGGATCAAACTCACGACCTCCCACTTGCAGAGAGAACACTATACCAACTGAGCTACAGCAATGGTTTCTCTAATATCAGGTTGTACAGATTAGGCCTGAACAAAAATTAGTATAAAAACATTTAATATTACGCTACATATTACATGTACATATGGTTGGTTACACATATTGCATCAGCAATATTAATAACCCTAAGCCTATATTGTAAGAAGAAATATAGCTCATTCATTTCTAAAAAAAGGTTTTGAAATTTTTGTAAAACTTAAACTTTACACATTTTACTGGTGAAGATGATTTTAAAATTATTTTTATAATGCAAAAGTCATGAACTAATGCAATAATATACTGTAGTCTTTGGTATATGAATGAAGCCAATATATTTTTAAGAAGAGATGGAAATTCAGTGTAATCAAAACAACATAATTACTACTAGCAGTTTGATGTAAGATGAACTTTAGCATTTAACTGTGTTCATTTATAGTATTTATGTACAACAAGACTGCTGTATCATTGCTCTGTAATTTTGTTTGTTCTAATTCTGATACACCTGGTATTATTTGTGACATGGTATTTTTAAGCATTAATCTTAAAACTACTCTCAGTTTTATAATAAATGATACAAACCAAAAATGTATCTAAAAGCTATGATTTCTAGATTTTGATTGATATGTAGAAAGCATGTAGTTCAGTTAATAAAGTGTCATACCACAGATGTAAAGGTTATTACAGTCCAACCTGCCTTAAAGGCCACCTCTATATAAGGGCCACCTGCTTATAAAGGCCAACAGAATTGTATCCTAATTGTTCTTTATTCACATTATTTGAACCTGTATATAAAGGCCACCTACCCATAAGGGTCACTTTTACTGGTTCCCTTGGGTGTCCTTTATAGGGCATGTTGTGATCTTAAGCAGGTTACTTAATTTTATTGCTGCTGACTGTCACAGTGTCAAGATAATGAAGTGGTTGGATTACAAACCTTCAAACTGCTGTTTCGGTTAAGTAAAAGTCACCCTGTCAGGGATCGAATTTTAGTGGAAATACTCGCTAAATGCGAGTGGAATTTCAATTTAGCGAGTTGAAGCTACATCATGCCGGCAAATTTTAGCGAGTGTTTTTTTTTTTAATGCCAAGTTTCACTTTTGTATGATTATCTTAAGATAAAAATTATAAAAATTCATTAAGTATTAGCCTCTCGGAAAACCCAATAAAAAGACGATCTTGTCAGTTCTTCTTTTTGACCTACATGTGGTTGTTTACAGTCGCGGCCATATTGGCTTTTTAAATTTACGCCAAGTGATATCGATAAATAAACACATAATATGCTCTTTATACAGTGTTTTAAGTTGAATAAAGTTTATAATCAACACAAATATATTCACAGCTATCAGTGTTGAAAGCAGTTTTAATTTTCACGGACGATTTTGTTATGAAAATGAAAATATGATAATTTTGAATATGGGAAAATCCCGTCTATCCTCAGAGACTGCTGACTAGATATATCGCAGTGTGATTGAAATCGGGGCGAAATTATAAATGTTGTAGAGTTCCGAGAATAAAGAATAAAAGCTTTGACATTTAACTGATTATAAAAAGGACAGGGTGTCGTGATCATTTTAAAAAGTATCAATAAAGGGGCAGAAGCTAAGTACGCCATGAGTTAAGCATAGGTATCGTAGTTCAATGAATATATGCAAATTGTTTAATTACATATTAAAAAATTTAGCAAGTGAAAATTTATTTTAGCGAGTAGAAAAAACCAGCACTTGCTTTTTTTAGCAAGTGATAAAAAATGGGAAAATCGATCCCTGCCCTGTGTATGTGCTTGTACAAAGCAGGTCTGGGTAACTCAAAGCTCTCTTAGCAGTTATGAACACTTAATGCCTGTATAACACAAAGGAGTTAAGTGTTCCTAACTGCTAAGAGAGCTTCTGGTTACCCAGCCTAGACATACAAATAATATACACTGGTGTGATCAGACTGACACAAGCACAACAGTGCAAAGATTTAAATATGCCCATATATAAGCCTAAGGTTTACCGGTATTAAAGGTGTCCAATATAGTGAATAGAATAGAAGGGCAAAAATATACACATAAAAATGTCAATTTGCTTAAACAAATAGGAAGGCAGTATATTCATCTGCTGATAAAAATAATACACTATTTGTTTGTATGTATGTAATTTCTTGAGTTATTGGATGGCAGTATAGGAATGACGATTTTTATCGGGCATCAAATAAAAAATATTTATATCTCTAGTTGTATATAGCCTCTTTATGAGCCATAAATCAGGAAATAATTAAATTTTCTAAGCAATATAACATGTGACTTTTATCAGCTATAAGCATCGTTATAGCTCTTTGCTACCGTTATGTAAATGTCCTTACTCAATATTACTATTGCATTTTATCATCCAGTTTTTTCCGACACTGTGTTTGATATATATAAGTGAATTGAAGGGTATAAAAAATATCAACGTGTTTGATACATTTTAATCAATTGCTGGTATAAAATTATCCAAAAAGGTATCCCCTTAGTCTTGACACTAATATGATTTTATTGTTAATAATTGTCAGATAGTATTGTATTTTTAGCTTGCCCAAGCACAAAGCGTTCAAGTGATTTGTTGTGATCATGCAGTCTTTGTCCGTTGTGCGACATGTAGCATCTGTAAAAGTAAAAATTTGCTAGTTAAGTCTAGTGGCCAAAATTTTTATCCAATCTATATCAAACTTGACCAAAGTTCTGGTATTTTTCAATTTTGTATATTATGTCATGTTGGGTCAATAAGTAGGTCATTAAGTCAAATCATAAAAAAATTCCTATTGACAGATTTGTATGTATCATGTTGGGTCAGTAAGTAGTAGGTCATCAGGTCAAATCATGGAAAACACTCTTAAGACTACAATTTTGTTTATTTTTCATCAAATTGCCCAGAATGATCTTCACAAAAACTACATCAAGTTCTTATACAGGTAATTTTGGGTCAATAATTAGATCACAAAGTCAAACCATAGAAAACCTTTTTAACACTCTTGAGGCTACAATTTTAGTTAAATCTTCACCATCTTGATGTCATAAATGATGCAAACTGAAATTGCAAAGGCTATTCATATCAAGATATTTACATTTATGTTGTTTGATTGTATTAAACTCTGTTTAGACCAAATGAAGTTATAGGACTATGATTACATTTGCTAATGTGACATCACTAATCCCTTGCTTATGCCTATACCCGTGACGTCATTGATTGGCTGTTCCAGCAATTGGAATTGCATGACCTACATGGCAGTGTTTTAAATTTATTTCAGGATTCAAAAACAAAAATAATATTTTCAAAAAACACGAAATGTAAATATAACCATTGAACTGTCTAGAAATGGCATTTATAGTGCTATAACTTCCATTACCGTGCAAAGCAAACTGAATAACGCTCTAGCATGCGCTATTCAGTTTGTTTTGCACTGCAATGGAAGTTATAATACTATAAACGTCATTTCCAGACAGTTCAATGGTTAAGTATTTAACTATAAATCCATGGTGTTGACTAAACATAAATAAGTATTCAGAAACATTAATTTTTAGTAGTGACATCTCAAGAACATTACGTAAAGTACTTCTTTGGTTTACTGTTTGATAGCTCATAATACGAAACACTGTTCAAACCAAACTATTCTTTGAAGTAAGCTTTAATATTTTTTCCAGATGTTGTTGTGGTAGACCAGTTGGTTGGCATGGTCCATATCTAAGGCAGCTAGAGATTCTACAACAACCAGAGAGATGGCATCCATACAGCCATACAGAAGCTAGACCTACTGATGCTTTTGGTACCATTGAGTTCCAAGGTGCACCACACCCTAGTAAAGCCCAGGTAATTTAAGTTATATATCAAAGACTAAGATCAGGGGTTCAAAATTAACTTTAATGGATGGTCTTGGACCTTTTGCCTTTATTTTTGCCAGGTCCCTCATCAAGTTTTGAAAGTTTAATATCAACATTGAAAGGTCCATGTGCAATTATGTTATTGTATAGAAAAATCAGGGTTAGCTTGTGAAAAAAGCACATCTATCAGACTTTCACAGTCTAAATATTAAGGGTCCTAATGTAAAATCAAGAGGTCCTGGACCTCGAGGCCCAGGGAGTTTTAAATCCCGGAAGATGAATCATGGTACATAGTTTATTGTACTGATGTTTTTATGCCCAAGTCAAAGTAACGCTGAACATTCTCTCATAGTAGAACTAATTTGGTGATGATGTGATGTGGACTTTAGTGTATATTTAAAAAAATATTCACCCCAGTTTATCATACCCCTAGCAAATGAAGTTTTGGGTTGGGTATATAGGAATCGCCCTGTCCATCTGCCTGTCTGTCTGTCCAGTATCATTCCATATCTCCCATGTCTATGAATGGATTTTGATCAGACTTGGTACAAACATAAACCAACCTAAGATGATGTGTCAGATACTAAATTTATGTGCATAGATCAAGAATCAAGGTCAGAAGGTCAAATCTTAGTTTTTCTGTTCCAATGATAAACTATGTGAAGGGGTATAAATCAGCTTCACTGACAGTTCTAGTTAACATTTGAACTTGTCAAACTTTTTGCTGACCCTTAATGGTATTGGTTATTTGAAATGGTTATTGTTTTCTTACTGTTTAGGTAAATCCCCCACCTAGCTTTCTCTCTGATTATACTGTTAACATTATGTCATGGAATGTCCTCATGGAATCAATGTATATTATATTGTATCTATACTAGTTACTGTACTTACACCACAAGGTTATTGTATGTTATAATACAACATCTAAAGTGACTTCATAAAACAAAGTAGTGGTGTTAGCTGGTCCGAGTTAAATAGCAGGAAAAATCATTATGTCATAAAAATCTTGTCAACTTGTTATGTATACCAATTTTTATATCAGCTGGGATCCTTGTATTTCAACTTCAAAGAAATTGGAAAACAATCTTTTCCGTATTATTTTTGTCTCGTAGCGGTCGGACATCACATTGTATACAGGTGTGACAGGAGAAATAATTGTTTGATATTGGACGACCAGAGAACAATAGCTAAAGTGATATTGCATGTAGAAACATTTCTGGGAAAATAATTGTGCATTGATTTCTAATAGAAAAGTAACAAAGTAGTTGAAACTATTGTTACAGCTCTAGTCCGTTGCCATGACAATGTAACAAACAGGAAATATAAAAATTTAAAAGGACTTAGGAATTTGCATGAGATTAACCATAAATTATTGAGCTTCATGTTTTTATTATTCAGCGTGTATACAACTCAGTGCTTTATTGACTACAATTCATATTGTATCATTGTCAGGTCATAGAAATATCACTTGTTTAGTTTGCTGCTAAATTATCTGACAAGGAAAGTATATATGTTCAATCCCTTTTTAACAGCTATTTGTGCTGTTTCACACAAGTTGATTACTATGAATAATTAGATATATGCTGTCATCTGTTAGAAAAAGTCATTTATCTTGAAGAAAACCTCCACTCCCCAGCCTGCTTGTAGCTCTGTACATCTATATGGTTTGGATTATTTAATTTCCAAGCACATGCTTTTAGAGCACTAGATAAAAAAATCATACTGTTTCAAATTATCATAATGTATATATTCTTGAACTGATTGCCACAATCTAATTGAAAAAAATTGACTGGGGCATAGAACATCATTCAAAAAAAGTTTAAATCTATAAAAACAATACATGTATAGAGTTTTCAGATAATAAAGAGTTGAGTTGAGTAATGGTGTTCAATTTCCCAGTCAAGAATATTTCACTTATATCGAGATGTCGCCAGCTAAAGGCAAAGGTGCAGAATTTTGCCTGTGTGTTGCGCTGATCACATTATACAGCAGGGTTCTTTATTGTGCCAAGCCTACCGTGACATGGGATGTTGTTTATTTTAAGTTCCCATCCAAAAGGACCCCGACTTTCATTTCATAATGCTGAGTATGAGTACTTGGCGAAAGAATAGGCAGTACCCACTTTCAATTCTTGGGTCAGACCCAGTCAGGGTTAGAACCCATGACCTCTAACTTGCAGAGCAAGCCCTCTACCAACTGAGCTACAACAGTGGTATCAGATGACAAAGACTCCAAGTCAAATTGAGAGTTTTTGCTAGAAAAAACTGACATAACATATTGCATTTTATTTGAAAGATCAGTATTGGCAATGACAAAATGATAAAAAAAAATAATTAGGAGAGATAAAACTGCATTTATTCAAAACTTGGTTATGACAAAAAAATAGATGTAATAGGATTGGTCAAAAGACAGCAATTTGACACGACAAAGTTCTTTTTTGGAGGGCAAATGGTGCAAGGGCTAGATTGAACACTATACATGGTTAGGAAATACAAAGCAGATTTTGTTCTCACTGTGTCTGACTATGCTTTCATGGCCACCTTTTTTATGTAAACCAAATGTAGTCACATTAAAGGATGTGGAAGAGTGCATTTACAGGGGCCAATATTCAAGCATGGATTCTTACCATTGAGACTTATAAGAGTTGAGTAGTTGAGTAACGGTGTTTAACTACCCAGTCAAGATTATTTCACTTATATATCAAGATGTCGCCAGCTAAGGTGCAGAATTTTTGCCTTTGTGTTGAGCTGATGGCATTATACAACAAGATTCTCTATCGTGCCAAGCCTACCAAGACAGGAGACCTCATTTATTTTTAAGTTCCCATCCGAAAGAACTGTGATTTTCATTTCACAATAGAGAGTGCTTGTGGAAAGCACAGTCACTACCCACTTTTAAGTCTTGGGTCAGACCCAGCCATGGTTCGAACCCACAACTTCCCAATTACGGAGCGTGCACTCTACCAACTGACCTACCACAGTGGTGTGAGACTTATAAGGGTAAGCTTGTAAAAAGAAGTTACTATAATATTCAACAAGATGTAGATATTTCTTCTAGGATAGTCTAGTTCCCCATCATTCAAGTTCTGATAATGCCGATCTGTGATTCAAAATGACTGTATAGTACAATTCTCTGCCTTCTTTCTATTTATATGGTATAGTGGTTTTCTTGAGCCGATCTGTGATTCAAAATGACTGTATAGTACAATTCTCTGCCTTCTTTCTATTTATATTGTATAGCGGTTTTCTTGAGCCGATCTGTGATTCAAAATGACTGTATAGTACAATTCTCTGCCTTCTTTCTATTTATATGGTATAGCAGTTTTCTTGAGCCGATCTGTGATTCAAAATGACTGTATAGTACAATTCTCTGCCTTCTTTCTATTTATATGGTATAGCGGTTTTCTTGAGCCGATCTGTGATTTAAAATGACTGTATAGTACAATTCTCTGCCTTCTTTCTATTTATATTGTAAAGCGGTTTTCTTGAGCCGATCTGTGATTCAAAATGAGTGTATAGTACAATTCTCTGCCTTCTTTCTATTTATATTGTAAAGCGGTTTTCTTGAGCCGATCTGTGATTCAAAATGACTGTATAGTACAATTCGCTGCCTTCTTTCTATTTACAGTAAAACCTGTTTTAAGAGGTCACTTATGGGACTGAACAAAAGTGGCTGCTTAAGACAGGTGGCCTTTAAAACCAGGTTGTGTTCCAGAAGACAAATTTATGAAGACGAACCAATTTGTTTAGATTTGTACATATTTATTTATCTATATCAAGTTCTCATATATATATATATATATATATGTTTGTCAACATAATAAATAATTTATGCAAAAAAGTCTGTGATTGTTTTTTGTTTAACGGATTTTACCCAGCACAAACTATTTATTTCTTCGTTGCCGGTTACATGTCTCCTGCGTTTTCTGTCTTGACCGACATTACTTTCAAAATTGTCAATGAATTCACTTTTTCTTTTTACAATGTTTTGTATCTGAGTCCTTCCAACATTAAATTCTTCCGCTAATTTGCGAGATGAAACTCCTGATTTGCTTTTGTTGATAACATCAATTTTTTGTTTTGGAGGGTTAAAACTATTTAGATGGTGTGTCCATTTTTGTCAACTGAATAAATGCGATTTGTTTAATGTTTGTAAAATAAGACAAAGAAAAAGTGAATACTTCTCAGATAATTTTATTGTTTCAACATATAACAATATAAATCAACCTGACAAGTGCGATATGCCTGAGCAATCAGCTGAACATTATATTCTATCATAAACAACTTATCGTCACTAAGGAAACAAAATCATGTGACGACTGTCACGTGACATTATAAACGGACAAAATGGCCGTCTAAACCAGGCTCTTCTATGTGGCCGGTCACGAAATTAGTGGCCGCTGACCGCGTTACACAGGTGACCGCTTATTTCAGGTGAAATATATAGTAAAATGCATTGGGCGGGATGCAACCTGGCCGTTATCGGCAGGTGACCGTTAAATCCAGGTGGCCGCTAAGGCAGTTTTTACTGTATATTGTAAAGCTGTTTTCTTGAGCCGATCTGTGATTCAAAATGACTGTATAGTACAATTCTCTGCCTTCTTTCTATTTATATTGTTTAGCGGTTTTCTTGACCGGATCTGTGATTCCAAATGACTGTATAGTACAATTCTCTGCCTTCTTTCTATTTATATGGTATAGCAGTTTTCTTGAGCCGATCTGTGATTCAAAATGACTGTATAGTACAATTCTCTGCCTTCTTTCTATTTATATTGTTTAGCGGTTTTCTTGACCGGATCTGTGATTCCAAATGACTGTATAGTACAATTCTCTGCCTTCTTTCTATTTATATGGTATAGCAGTTTTCTTGAGCCGATCTGTGTTTCAAAAAAACTGTATAGTACAATTCTCTGCCTTCATTCTGTTTATATTGTAAAGCGGTTTTCTTGAGCCGATCTGTGATTCAAAATGACTGTATAGTACAATTCTCTGCCTTCTTTATATTTATATTGTAAAGCGGTTTTCTTGAGCCGATCTGTGATTCAAAATGACCTTCTAGTACAATTCTCCACCATCCTCTGTCTATTTATATTATATAGTGGTTTTCGGTTCTCTTAAGCCTATGTAATTTAAAATGACCTTCTAGTACAATTCTCCACCATCCTCTTTCTATTTATATTGTATAGCCTTTTTCTTGAGCCAATCTGTGATTCAAAATTACCTTTTACCGGTAGTACAATTCTCTGTCGGTCTTCATTTTATTTATACTTTACCTCCTGATGTGATTGCCCTAATCAGTTTATTGGCAGGTGGATAAAAAAACAATTTTGCTTTGTACATGTGATACATACATATAAGACGTCTCATCTGTGAACTCACAGAGAAAATTAATTGTTTGTTCTTCTGACTGTTTGTTCTATGTAGATCACTTTTGTAAGCAAAATGAGTCAAATTTCAGTGAAACAAAAGGGGTGAAAACAAAACAGTTGACACCAAGCATAATTTATTGATTTGTTGTGATCATTTGCAGCAAGCAAACAAACACACAAGTTCAAATCAAGTTTAAGACTAAAACATAAAGGTTCCTGAAATATTTCAATAAATGAAGACTTTTTTACGAACGTTTTTCAAATCTGTATTGTTTTACAACACTATAAGTTGTAGGAAAGTGAAACTTGAAGTTAATATAGATCCAATAGAAGCAAAGATAATACATAGTGCAAAAAGGTTGTTATGGTTTTGATGTATTCTAATCAGTTCTTGCTGTTCAATGCAAAAAGGTTGTTATGGTTTGGATTTGATGTATTCTAATCAGCTCTTGCTGTTCAGATGTCTTACAAACACTGATGGCAAAACAACAGTAATGAGTTGAGTTGAGTAATGGTGTTTAACATCCCAGTCAAGAATATTTCACTTATTATATCAAGACATTGCCAGCTTTAGGCGAGTTGCAAAAATTTTATCTGTGCATTGCGCTGATGATATTATACAGCAGGGTTCTTTAGTGTACCAAGACTACCGTGACACGGGACATTTATTTTGAGTTCCCATCCAAAAGTACCATGATTTTCATTTTGTTATGCGGAGTGCTTGGTGATAGTACAGTCACTACCCACTTTCAAGTCTTGGGTCAGACCCGGTTGTGGTTCAAACCCACAACCTCCCATCTATGGAGCGAGCACTCTACCAACTAAGCTACCACAGTAGTAAAACAACAGTAATGGTAATGACAATGTCAACCATGTTCAGTTCTTGAAAGAGATGTTTAATTCTAAATTATGCCATAGATATTGATGTTTGTTTATTTGATGATGCTTTTGAATTACTCTTTGATGTTTGTTTAAAGGAAAATGGAAGAGTAAAATCAAAACTGCACAAGAATTTTGAGTCCATCATTCAAAGTCAACTCAAGGTTTTTGGAACTTTTTTTCTGTCTAGATATTTGTGAATGGTATTAAAAGACCTATTAACAGTCAGATAGCATCCTTTACCTAGCCGTAGTCCATTGTCCAAAATCAATTCTAGATTTTCCTACATGACTGTTTAGATGTCTTTATTTTTATCTATATTGATGAATGACATTAAACAGCTAATTTACAATCAGATACTGTATTTTACTTAGTGTCATCCAAGGAGATAGTTGTAGCTGGTGGTGGGGAAATTTGATCATTAATTGTCTTCAAGCAGACAAATTTCTACGATAAATGGTCACGGAAACTGTATAGAAGATCGCCTTTTTTCCTCCCTCTTAACTGTGGCCGGAATTTCATTAGGTAAAATTATTCCTTGATAATTGATATCAGTAAACCAGACTATGAAGATCTTATTTTATCAAAATAGAGAAATAAGGCGATGATATCTTACTCTGTTGACATGTGTAAGTGTGTGTCGACAGCTGTAACTATAGGAAAAAGGACAATTATTGACAATGATTCTTGTGCCGTGCAAGCACTCACTTTGGTATTTAGTATCAAAATTATAGATTCCTTGAAATTAGGCCTTCAAACCCAATGTTCAAGCAGGGTTTGGAATTCCTGTCAGTCCAGAAGCCTAAAGCCCTCAGATTTTTTAAGCTATTAGATTTTTTATTCAGCTCTACAAACAAACAATATTCTTTAATATAGTTCATTGAAATTTTAAGATTTGGACTAATTGAAGTTACAACCAAATTTTGGACACTACATGTTGGTTGGTTGGTTTAATATTGCTTAACGTCGCATCAGTAATTTTTCAGCTATTCGTGACGAGAACTATTTTTATTAATCTTTATGGATTAATCTATAAACAATTTTGTGTATGCATGTGAAGTGTGAGTGTGTTTTATAGTCTGCCTTGTACTAGCGTGCACTCAGGGGGGCTTTACCGTGCTAGCTTACAGAGTCAGTACACCACAGGCAAGCATACCACTCCCCCAGTCCATTATACTGATACGAGGTGAATCAGTATGGATTTAAAGACTGGTGTCGTATCCATTAGGCCACCGCGGTGCGGCCTCTGACACTACATGTACTCAGTATCATTATGAATATATTTCCAATAAATGAAAAGAATCTCTAACCCTAACCCTAAGCATAGTTATACATTCTTAGCTAAAAATTGCTTAAAGATAAATTTGCTGTAACCTGTTGATGTCTTCATATAAATAAAATTATCTTGTAAAACACCATTGACACAAATACATATAAAAGTTTTTATCGTAATTGTTGTTGATTATGAACATAAGTGTTTAAAATAAACCTCAATCTAGGGGCCTCAGACAGGTGGCTGAGTTTTCTAAAGTAAGCGCTTACGGATCACAGTTCCTCACACTGCTTAGGTTCAAATTCCTCTTGGGACAGATATTTAGTTTGAGAAGGTTTGTTAGTTCGCTTACATAAGGTTGTGAGTTTCTCTAGGCACCATCATCTATGAACTGACTGCTTTGGTATAAATGAAAAGAGTCTTGACTGGGGCATGAAAATCCATTACTCCACTCCTAACCACAATCAATGAATGACATAGCAATACAAATTGAATATATCTGGTTTATTTTCTTGAATATGAGAATTATACAATATTGTATAACAGTAATGGAAGTTAAAAGATTACACTTGAAAGATTGTCGTTATTATTTAATAAAAAGACTGTAGTATTACTGTAGGGTTGTATGAACTTAAAAGATTTCGGGAAAAAAGATGCAATTTCATTATCATTCCCCTTAAGAAGCCATGGAAGCCTTTAATATCATATTTGTATCTGAACAATCTAGGTTATCGTAGATGTCATTGATGAGTTATTTTCAGCTTATGAACTAATATAATTTTACCCATCTTCAGATAGCTTTAATATTACTACTAACATGGCTAATATGGCTTCATGTCAAGTAGTTTCAGGATCCTTTTTTCACTTGTATTTACAACATGATACGCTATGGCATTTTTTGAATCCTTATTTTACATAACCAGGATATTTTGAAACATAATTTCACACAACTAGGATTGACCTTCAACATTTTTGACACAATATTTTACACAACTTATTTTTCTATAATCATGATATACTGTTTTGTCACTTTCTGAAATCATTATGTTTTGTTATGACTTAATTTTAAACCCATTACACTGTTATAATTTTCTTTGACATTATTTCACGTGACTTATTCTTGACAACATGCAGTCTTCATGTTCTAACAGTTACTTATGTAATGCTGCAACCTCCACTGAATCATCTACTCTTAAGTTAACTATAGAATAATTTCAGAATCATTAGATGTTGGTGATTCTATAGGATTCACTAATAGACAAGGTTGATAGAATATCAGGATAAGGAAACCATACAAAGGATTTAGATACTTATTTTATCATGAAGATAGTGCAGTAGAGTAAATGGTTTTTTGACTCCCTGGTCAAGATTATTTCACTTATAACAACTTAGTCAGTTCTGGATTGATGGAGAAAACTGGAATGTCAAAAAAATAAAAACCACCACTGTTTGGCAAGCAAACAGACAAACATTCTCACACTAGGATCATTCTTGAGTGGTCACCTTCCCAATTCACCTATATTTTGATGGTAAATGTATAACTTAATACTTGTCATGTCTTTCATCAGAAAGTGCACTGCTACATAAATTCCAGCTGTTTTACATTAATCTGTTTAAGTAAATTAAACAACTTTCATTTAGGGATACATCTAAAAAAAATGTGTTATCTGCTATATTGTTTTCTGAAGGAAATCAAGTCTTGGCAGTGGTGACTTTGTATACACTTTTTCTGGTTTACATCATTAAAAAAAAGAATTATTACAAGAAGGTCATTGTATCATCGTAAGTTTGAATCTTGAAAGGGCCATGTTTTGACCTTAAGCAAGTTACTTCATTTGACATTGCTGCTGACTTACCCAGTGTTGGTCAGGATAACGGACTGGTGGTGTGACAACCTCTGCAACTGCTGTCTTAATGAGCTAGCACCAAAAAGTCACCCCAAGTTTGTGCTAGAATAAAGCAGGCATTTGCATAATACACACTGTTAGTCATGGTCACATCCAGGTAGGCAGTTTTAAAATTAAATTGCACCTGTACAAGCCTTAGGTGTACTAAAGTGTTCAATGAAGTAATAAGTATATAATTATATATATATTATATAAATATATGTTTTGTATTGCAGTATGTCCGTCTCAGTAGTTTTGACACAAAAGCTGACCAGGTTTTACAGTTGTTACAAAAGCACTGGTTGCTAGAGTTACCGAAGTTGTTGATTACTGTCCATGGAGGTATACTCAACTTTGATCTACAACCCAAGCTGAAACGTGTCTTCAGAAAAGGATTATTAAAAGCAGCTAGAACTACTGGAGCCTGGATCATTACTGGAGGGACTAATACAGGTAAAGTATAATTTGTAAAGTACCCATTTCTTAATAAAGACCATCTGGCCCTAGTTTCACAATCATTTCTTAACTAAGATTTTCCTTATCTTAAATCTGGTAATTTTTGGTAACATTATATGGTGTTACTAATAAAAAGTTTTGACAAAATTAAAATATAGTTGTACTAAGCTTTGACTGAACTTCAAAATTGACACCTAAAATTCCGAAATATCTTTAAAGTTTCAAAACTATACCAGTGTCAAATTTTCCAGATTTAAGATAAGGAAAATCTTAGCTAGGAAATGATTGTGAAACTGGAGCCTGTCTATGAAGACTTGTGGTTGTTTTCAGTTCACTTTTACGCATTTTATTTTGTGATGGTTCTAAAAGCAACACCTTGTTATTGTAGGTGAAGCTTAAAGAAGAACTACAACCAACTTTCATTACTTATTGCAATTAACCCTTTGCATAAATATCTCTTCAACTTGATCTAAAGCTGGTGACATATTGATATAAGTGAAATAGTCTTAAATGAATTATAAATACCATTTAATCATTAACCATGGTTCCAATCACCAAATTACATCACAAAGTCACATAAAATTTGCGGGTGATATTTCACTTCATTATGTAAAGTGTAATCGAATAAAATCTGTTAAAGCAAGACACAAGTCAAGGCCTAGTTTTGCTTAAAAGTGAAGAAAAAAAATACAGAAGTGAATTACATCATTTATGTGTTAATAATAAAAGTCTAATCAAATGAAAGCTATTAAAGGTTCAAGTAAAACGAAGGAATTCAAGTCTTAGTTAAACTAAGTCAAACTTTGCTAAAAAGTGAAACAATGTTTTATGCTACAGAAGGAAATGATGTCATTTATGTTTTAAAAAATAAAAGTCTTTTTAAATGAAATCTGTTAAAGATTCCAGCGAGGCATCAGAAGTCAAATTTTAGTTCTGCTAAAAAGAAAAGAAAAAAAATGTTTATGCTGCAGAAGGAAATAATGTCATTTATGTGTTAAAAATAAAAGTCTTATTTAATGAAATATGTTGAAGGTTTCAGCAAGACATCAGAAGTCAAGTTTAAGTTCTGCTAAAAAGTGAGGAAAAAAAGTTTTTATGCTACAGAATTAAATTACGTCATTTATGTGTTAAAAATAAAAGGTTTTTGTTTTTTCAAGCTGTCAATGAATATTTGTTTGTGTATAAAGGTTTAATTTTGAATGACACGGAGCTTTAATAAAGACTGAACCTCTAGATGAAGTAATTAACAGAGAAAAAACTCCATGTAAAATTATTATTGCATCCAATAAATGATTTAACCTGTGAGACATATTGCATCAGGTTTAATATTGAAATAGACATGTGCATGTTTGAAGCGTTGCCATTGACAAAAACAAATACAAAACTATCACTCTCCATGCAGATTTCTTTTCTAATTTAGTTTCCAAGTTGAAATGTTTTCACACTTTGTAATCAAAGCATTTTTGTGATTTAAGATAATGGAATGAAGTTTTGTTGATTCAACCTTTAAAAAATCAAGTAATTGCAAGTTTATACACTTTTAAGAAGAAAGTCATTTAGTTTATTGGTGTTTAAATTGTCTTGTTTCTACATTTAAACAGAATTCTGAAATTGCTTAAGGAAATTTAAAAAAAATATTGTAAATAATGCAGCTTCAATAACTGTTGTATACAGTAGAACTTGGGTTTTTGGAATACCTTAGGTTATTTGAAGTTCTCGGCAGGTTTTCACTGTCCTGCACTATAATTAACATAAAAAACTTCTGTTATTCCAACTTCGTAAAACCAATGATTATTCAAACCTAATTTTGAGTCTGTAGTTGTATTTTTCAGTAAATATAAACCCCCAAAAAATCAAAGATGACAATTTTATTTGGTCAAATCTCCTGTATACCTTAGCAAGTATGGCTTCATCTTCACCTTAAATCATTACCCAAGTGTAACTGACATGTAGACATGGGGACCCCCTTATGTTGTCAGTAATAAGCCATATTCATCTAGTACTAATCTGCCCACTTGGGTGGTATACCTCTATCTACTACCGATACATACACATTATATACAGTGTGTATGTACAACCCTCCGTATCAGGTCTAGTCCTATTTTTAGTAGTCGTATCACTAAGCACGACAAGTAGTGATACGGCTACTAAATAAAGGGCGAGACCTGATACAAAGGGTTGTACATACACAATGTGTATATGATATTTTTATCTAACATTTCCAACTAGGTTATTTAAACTAATAAAAAACAATACTTTATGTGAAAGAGTTATATTTTACCACAGAAAAACACTGAACTATGTTAATACATATGTTTTGTAGTAATGACGTCATTATTTACATTTGACAAATTGCAGATTCCCAAATGTGTCACAATGAGAAATCTGAATAAAAGCGCACGTGTACTTTACTGCCAATGTTGTATCACCACACTGTGGTGATACAAGGTTCTGTATCATGCGTGTTCGATAAAACTTGTATTTCGTCAAATCGGGCAGAAAAACTAGTCTTAATGTTAAATAAATATGCTAGAATATATTAATCTTCACCTATAGACCTTCAGTGGTTCAGTGGTAGAGGCTCCACCTCATACCTATAGACTGCTTCAGTGGTTCAGTGGTAGAGGATCCACCTCATACAAAAAACATTAAAACCACCTTGTGCTTGGTATGAAGAGTATGGATTAGTTCTTCTGGTGTCAGTATAATGTGACAGGGCTTGTGATATGCTTGTCTGCGATGTATTGACACTTAGGTAGCACTAAAAGTCACCCACAGTAGTACAAGACAGGCTATAAAACATTCACATGTCACACGAATACACAAACTTGTTCTTATATTAATTCTTTGAGATAAATAACTTGTTCTCTTGTTGAAAATAGCTCAAACATTGCTCATGTGACGTTAAATAATATAACCAACCAACCAATGACTTATCCAATAGCTGGTGATATCTTGATATAGATGAAATAATCTGAAGTTGGGGGACTTTAACCCCAATCAATTATGATTAATCAATCACTGTCATGAATTTTGTTGTACTTTATATTTCACATTTTTGACTAGGTGTTACCAGACATGTTGGAGATGCCATTAGTGACCGAACAACAAAAGCTAAAAATAAAGTTGTGGCTATCGGAATTGCTCCATGGGGGATTGTGGAAAACAAAGAGGAAATGGTGGGAAAAGATGTAAGTAAAGTTAAATAGTCATGATCTTTTTATGTTTGCTAGAGAATATATTCATGTCAATGTTGTTTTCCTATGAAAGTCTACATTGATTGCTCTATTAATTGTATGACCACTGACGTAGCTCAGTTTGTAGATTGCTCACTCCCTAAGTGGGAGGTTGTGGGTTCGTACCCTGACTGGGTCTGACCCAAGACTTGAAGTTTTTTCACCAATCACTTGCCATTAGGAAATGAAACATGCGGCTCTTTCCGATGGGAACATAAAATCAACAAAGTCCTGTGTCACGCCTACCATCAGCACAATGCACAGGCAAAATTTATGCCCTTTCTCCTGTAGCTGGCAATGTTTTGCCATAAGTGAAATATTTTTGACTGGGACATTAAACACCATTACTCAACTCAACTCAATTCATCTCTATTACTTGTATGAAGGATTAAGCGTCTTACGAATTGTTAACATGATGACAGATGGACTCACCTGTTGGTTCACAATTTTCAAGGTGAAAAATGATAATAATGTATTTGTACATTTGACATCAAGCCAATCATGGAATTCCAGCTGGTTCGTAACTACGTATATTTTAATTATTTCATTTTCAGCTTGTTGTTCCGTACCATTGTGTTTCATCATTGAAGACAAACTATGCAGTTTTGAACAGCAATCATTCGTATTTCTTACTTGTTGACAATGGAACTGTGGGTAAATATGGCGGAGAAATCATCTTCCGGAAGAGGCTAGAGAAGTACATCGCCCAGCAAAAGATTTCAATTGGTAAGTAAAGAAATAAATTTATTGGATAGCTAGAAATACTATACATGTATTTAGGCCTAAAAAAATATGTGTGTTTCCGCTAACATAGAATTATTATAAAGGGTCGGTAGGTCAATTTTTTTTAATAGCATATGTTATGCATGTGTATGTAATGTATTATGTTAAAATTATATTATAAATGTGTTGTGTAAGTTATTTTGATTGTCGTGGTCGAAACAGTTATAATGATTACATATCAAAAACATGTACAAATCAAACGTTTTGCTGACTTGTTTTTGATACAATAGAGTTTTAATCGAAAAACAAAACAGATTTTTAAAAATCCGGGAAAAAAAGTGGAGCCAGTCTTTTTTTAGTTGGGTCGGTCAGGTTAGCGGAAACACACATTTTTTTTTAGGCCTTACAGGGAATAAAAATTTTCGATATTTTTGTTCAGTGGTTTAGCATGGAGATAAATTTCTGGTCAAAATTTAAGGCAAGGCTGTATCAAAGTGTAGCTATACATTTTACTTTTCTCAAGTTTTCCAATCCCTCTGCGGCCAAATAGTCTAAAGAACATGCTTACAACTCACGCTTCTAGGTTGGAATCATTTGGGACTGATTGTAGTGTAAGGAAATTGGCTTGCCAAAAAGTTGATGTTTTTTTTTTTAGCAGGTACTCCTGTTCCTCCACCATCCCTGTACTGAACTGTCTCAAGATAATCCAAAACAAACATACTAATCTATGTCAGAATCACAATGCAGAGGCAAAGCAAAAACTATGAAACTGACAAGTTAGGTTATACACATGAACTTCCACCAGGGAAGTGAGGTCGAGTGCTCCGGAAGGGAAGCACTCCCTGTTTAGCTAGCTACACCCTTCATGTGAAAGAATTTTGATTGGGATGTAAAACTCCCATTATACCACTCTATAACTTTGGTTGGTAAAAAAAAAATTGACTAGGGTGCAAAACAAACTTACTCTTATATTCCATTACATTGCTTTGGAAAAAGAATTTTGAATGGGTTGTAAAAACACCATTACTCTTCTTCATAACTTTGTTTAGGAAAAAATCTTGACTGGGGTGCAAAAAAGTCATTACTCTGCTCCATTACTTTGATTGCAAAAAAAGAATCTTGACTGGTACTTCACTCCATTACTTGGTTCGGACAGATCAAGGTTTGACTGTAAATAAGGCATGTATTGACATTTGTAGGGTTGCCTTTATACAAGATTACTCTGCGCTATTATTGATGGAATGTTTATGTTGTTAAGAATGGTTTGTTGGTCATTCCGGATATTAGGATTATTGAGATTTGATTTAGCCAGACACATTAGGTATCTATAACACTCAAACAAGTAATTAAGACTAGGAATGCTATTTGAATAGAAATAAAGAAAAGATGAACCCATAATCACTAGGATTGCTATTTGAATAGAAATAAAGAAAAGATGAACCCATAATCACTAGGATTGCTATTTGAATAGAAATAAAGAAAAGATGAACCAATAATCACTAGGATTGCTATTTGAATAGAAATAAAGAAAAGATGAACCCATAATCACTAGGATTGCTATTTGAATGGAAATAAAGAAAAGATGAACCCATAATCACTAGGATTGCTATTTGAATAGAAATAAAGAAAAGATGAACCCATAATCACTAGGATTGCTATTTGAATAGAAATAAGGAAAAGATGAACCCATAATCACTAGGATTGCTATTTGAATAGAAATAAGGAAAAGATGAACCCATAATCACTAGGATTGCTATTTGAATAGAAATATGGAAAAGATGAACCCATAATCACTAGGATTGCTATTTGAATAGAAATAAGGAAAAGATGAACCCATAATCACTAGGATTGCTATTTGAATAGAAATAAAGAAAAGATGAACCCATAATCACTAGGATTGCTATTTGAATAGAAATAAGGAAAAGATGAACCCATAATCACTAGGATTGCTATTTGAATAGAAATAAGGAAAAGATGAACCCATAATCACTAGGATTGCTATTTGAATAGAAATATGGAAAAGATGAACCCATAATCACTAGGATTGCTATTTGAATAGAAATAAGGAAAAGATGAACCCATAATCACTAGGATTGCTATTTGAATAGAAATATGGAAAAGATGAACCAATAATCACTAGGATTGCTATTTGAATAGAAATAAAGAAAAGATGAACCCATAATCACTAGGATTGCTATTTGAATGGAAATAAAGAAAAGATGAACCCATAATCACTAGGATTGCTATTTGAATAGAAATAAAGAAAAGATGAACCCATAATCACTAGGATTGCTATTTGAATGGAAATAAAGAAAAGATGAACCCATAATCACTAGGATTGCTATTTGAATGGAAATAAAGAAAAGATGAACCCATAATCACTAGGATTGCTATTTGAATAGAAATAAAGAAAAGATGAACCCATAATCACTAGGATTGCTATTTGAATAGAAATAAGGAAAAGATGAACCCATAATCACTAGGATTGCTATTTGAATAGAAATATGGAAAAGATGAACCCATAATCACTAGGATTGCTATTTGAATAGAAATAAAGAAAAGATGAACCCATAATCACTAGGATTGCTATTTGAATAGAAATAAAGAAAAGATGAACCCATAATCACTAGGATTGCTATTTGAATAGAAATATGGAAAAGATGAACCCATAATCACTAGGATTGCTATTTGAATAGAAATAAAGAAAAGATGAACCCATAATCACTAGGATTGCTATTTGAATAGAAATAAAGAAAAGATGAACCCATAATCACTAGGATTGCTATTTGAATAGAAATAAAGAAAAGATGAACCCATAATCACTAGGATTGCTATTTGAATAGAAATAAAGAAAAGATGAACCCATAATCACTAGGATTGCTATTTGAATAGAAATAAAGAAAAGATGAACCCATAATCACTAGGATTGCTATTTGAATAGAAATAAAGAAAAGATGAACCCATAATCACTAGGATTGCTATTTGAATAGAAATAAAGAAAAGATGAACCCATAATCACTAGGATTGCTATTTGAATAGAAATAAAGAAAAGATGAACCCATAATCACTAGGATTGCTATTTGAATAGAAATAAAGAAAAGATGAACCCATAATCACTAGGATTGCTATTTGAATAGAAATAAAGAAAAGATGAACCCATAATCACTAGGATTGCTATTTGAATAGAAATAAAGAAAAGATGAACCCATAATCACTAGGATTGTTATTTGAATAGAAATAAAGAAAAGATGAACCCATAATCACTAGGATTGCTATTTGAATAGAAATAAAGAAAAGATGAACCCATAATCACTAGGATTGCTATTTGAATAGAAATATGGAAAAGATGAACCCATAATCACTAGGATTGCTATTTGAATAGAAATAAAGAAAAGATGAACCCATAATCACTAGGATTGCTATTTGAATAGAAATAAAGAAAAGATGAACCCATAATCACTAGGATTGCTATTTGAATAGAAATAAAGAAAAGATGAACCCATAATCACTAGGATTGCTATTTGAATAGAAATAAAGAAAAGATGAACCCATAATCACTAGGATTGCTATTTGAATAGAAATAAAGAAAAGATGAACCCATAATCACTAGGATTGCTATTTGAATAGAAATAAAGAAAAGATGAACCCATAATCACTAGGATTGCTATTTGAATAGAAATAAAGAAAAGATGAACCCATAATCACTAGGATTGCTATTTGAATAGAAATAAAGAAAAGATGAACCCATAATCACTAGGATTGTTATTTGAATAGAAATAAAGAAAAGATGAACCCATAATCACTAGGATTGCTATTTGAATAGAAATAAAGAAAAGATGAACCCATAATCACTAGGATTGCTATTTGAATAGAAATAAGGAAAAGATGAACCCATAATCACTAGGATTGCTATTTGAATAGAAATAAGGAAAAGATGAACCCATAATCACTAGGATTGCTATTTGAATAGAAATAAGGAAAAGATGAACCCATAATCACTAGGATTGCTATTTGAATAGAAATAAGGAAAAGATGAACCCATAATCACTAGGATTGCTATTTGAATAGAAATATGGAAAAGATGAACCCATAATCACTAGGATTGCTATTTGAATAGAAATAAAGAAAAGATGAACCCATAATCACTAGGATTGCTATTTGAATAGAAATAAAGAAAAGATGAACCCATAATCACTAGGATTGCTATTTGAATAGAAATAAAGAAAAGATGAACCCATAATCACTAGGATTGTTATTTGAACAGAAATAAAGAAAAGATGAACCAATAATCACTAGGATTGCTATTTGAATAGAAATAAAGAAAAGATGAACCCATAATCAATCTATTTCCCAATCTCCATCTTTTCTGTTATATTTGGAATTTATGAAAAAAATAATTATGGTAGCTCATAAGTAAAAGAATACCTACTCTCTCACTAAATGGGAGGATGGAGTTCAGCTGTTCCTTCCTTCTATATGTAAAGTTTATAAAAAGATCATTATGGTAGCTCATTTGATAAGAGTACTTGATCACTAAATGGGAGGATGGAGTTTAGCTGATCCTTCCTTCTATATGTGAAGTTTATAAAAAGATCATTATGGTAGCTCATTTGATAAGAGTACTTGGTCTGAATCCCATTTGTAACATATCCAAGTTTTAGAAAATTTGTCATTTTGCTTAAGAAGGTCAAGGTTTCTCTGGACACTTGATTTCCCTGAACTGACCTCAAAAGATTGATGGGGGTGTAAAACTCAATTACACCACTCCTCTCCTCTCCTCTCCTCATTAGTTTGAGTTTGCATGTGTTGATACATAAATGAATTCTCCCTGGACCCAGAGTAAAGAGAAAATCAGCTATGGCATACATGTATCTAATAAAACGCGGATTGTCAGAAATCTTAGGTCTTAGCCAAAACATTTCATCATTTGACAATTAGAGTTGTCGAGCGTTGATGTAATATAAATAACATTTGATGTTCAAACTGTATTTAGTTGTTAGTTGATGATTGACTCCCAGATAGAATTGTAAATGCTGGATTAATTGACAGACGGTTGATGTAAAAAGAGAAAGTTATTGATTTCAAAGCGTCGCCAGGGGATACATATTAAAACTTTAAAGACACGTGGACATTCCTAGATATAGGAATTAAATTGTCTGTGTTGAGCATGTTGTATCATAACTATTTATTATGAGAAAATTGGTTTGTCCAAGAGAAATTATTAATTTTATCTTCAATTTTAAGGTCAATTCATCATAAAAAAAACAACTCTGTTTTTTTAAATACCAATGTTCAAATCATTTACTTAAGTGAAAAATTCTATTACATAACAACTTTGTGTTTTGACACATAAGTAAAACTAAAAAAACAAGAAATGTTAACATTAATGTTATTTTCTCATAAATGTCTACATGAGGTGTTTAATTTTAGTATGAAGAATATCCAAAAACAGGAAGTATCTGTTAAAAACTCATGCCCACATGACAGACAGTAATGTTTGTATATTGCTTTGTTCAGCGGTACTTTTGTTCACTATATAACAGCTGCTGTCCCAATCTTGTGTTGATGAAATAGAAGATGCTAATTTGAAACTTAAGAAAGTGTACTTGGCAACAGCCAACACAACAAAAACAAAACACAAATTTATGACAAAAACATGCAGACAGACAAGAAAAGACAAACATCAGGGATTTATCAGGGTCTTTTGGGAAAAGGCCCTTAACTTAAAATTGGGAAAAACTATCAACTTTTTGCTCATTTTGGGAAATCTTTGACATCATTTTTGATATCATTAATGATTAAATCTAATGATTTTAGTGTATTGAGTTGATTGAAGATTGAGAAAAGCAGCCACATTTATGGCCAGACTTCAGCTATGTATCTGGTATGATTTTCTAATTGGGAATTTTCTCAGCCCTTTTGGGAAAAAATCAATGGTTTTTCCATTGGGAATGGGGCCGAATTTTGGCCCTAAATAGGCCCTTGATAAATCCCTGGACATAATATATTGAGACAACAGAATATACTCCCGACTTTGGACAGTTATAGTAATATTAGATAGCTAGTAATTTTGTTTGATTAAAATTTCTACCGATTAAAAGTAGTTTCCCCTAAGCAAAAATGACTAAAATTTCCCAAAACAATAGTGATGAACCCAAAAATTATCCAGTTTGCTAGATTTTAGATCTTCAGTTTCCCCAATTTTAAAAGCAGAAGGTAGTTTTCAAAAAATGTAACAAAATCACGGATAGTTCTTGGCCATCCAACTAATGGAAATACTATATACTACTGTTTAGTCCATATATTCAATTTTCAGGGTGTCCAATCCTTAATAAAACTATGCTTATTACAACATAATGAACTTATATTGTCCACACTTTATTTCCACACTACAAGAAGCAAATCAGAAAAACAATGCTCACAAAGAAACTGATTACATATGTTTTACTAAAATGCAATCGTAAGTTATTTGTCTTTGATAAAAGGTTTAAGGAGTACATCAGTTTAATAAGAGTCATGGGCACCTAACTTCATTACATTGTCAAATAGCAAATGGTTACATGGTTGATAAGGCTTGATTTTCAACAGAAAAAAAGTCCGTGCTTGGTAATTTGCTGAGCAATATGGACATTATATATATTTAACAACCACCTTGAGGGTTGTTGATTTAATAGAGTTGACTGTCAACTTGGTCACATTACAGGGGTATTGATTTGTACTCTGAACAGTAAAATACATTTACATTGCATGAATACATGGGATTTGACATTTGATAAGATGAACGAAGAAATAAGCCAAAGGGAAGGCTTAGTAATAGAGTGTGAAATGTACATTTATCACATACTGGGGGTATTATATACTGCTAACACGGAGAGCGTTCTGTAATTTACAAGTGCTTTCTCTCTTGTCAATTTTGTCTATCAGTGCAGTAATGCTGAATAATACCTTAAAATTTAATATACTTGAAAAAAAAATTTGATGTACCGGTATAGATTCATGAACAATACACAAAGTCATGTTCCATTGTTTTTTACTCAAGGTTTTAACAAAAAAATAATTTTGTATGTGTTCCATTGCTTAAAGCAATCATTTTTTATTGTTTTAATATTTCTTTGGTATATAGCAACTATTGGACAAGACAAAATTATTTTTTGATTAATAAATGATGAATATCTTAACATGTATTAATTGTTATGTGATGCGGGTCCCAAAATGAAAGCCATGTGGGTCCATTTTCAAAATTGGCCCTAAAATTGACCAATTTTACCCTGGTCCAAAAAAGAAAGATAAAAGCAAAAGCACCACTACAACATTTCTTATTATTTTAATGGAATTTCAAACTTTCAGACAAGTCATGAGAAATTCTCCAGACAAGGATTGAACTTTCAGACAGCCCATGGGAAATTCTCAGACAAGGGTTGAATTTTCAGACAACCCATGGGAAATTCTCCAGACAAAGGTTGAACTTTCATACAAGCCATGAGAAATTCTCCAGACAAGGGTTGAACTTCCAGACAAGTCATGAGAAATTCTCCAGACAAAGGTAGAACTTTCAGACAAGCCATGAGAAATTCTCCAGACAAGGGTAGAACTTTCAGACAAAGGTTGAACTTTCAGACAAGCCATGAGAAATTCTCCAGACAAGGGTAGAACTTTCAGACAAGCCATGAGAAATTCTCCAGACAAGGTCTTACTCATGTTACTGTTATTTTGTTTATTAACACCATTGACCTAAAGTCCAACCATCTATGATGGTTTACATAAGATCTTGAGACATAATTCTTTGTAGTTGGGGACATCAGTGGCCAAGTGGTCTAAAGTGTTGGTATAAGGATCTATGTTCGAATCCAACTCTGGCAGATCCAAGTGCTAGAAAGTTTGTCAGTTCACTGTCTTGTCTATTGTGTTTTAAGTCCTAATCAAAATTTTTACACTAATATTAAGGCAGTCAGTTCAGGAATGTAGAGGAAATTAATGTCAAAGAAAACCAACAACCTTTAACAAGTGAACTGACAAATTTTCCCACACTAGCATCAGCTGAGTTGGAACTAAATCAAAGTAGTGAGAGGTGCTGGTTAGAGGATGGTGTTAATATACAGTAAAACCTCGTTATAATGCCCTCGATAACTTTGCCACCTCACTTATTGCCACACTATTTTGAAGTCCTAAAATCCATTTTGTTTATTTTTTTCTTTATGGGCCTCCCTCGATTTATTGCCAAACCACTTTATAATGCCAAAATTTGACTGAACAAATGGTGGCGATGAATCGAGGTTTTACTGTAATAAGTTTAGTGTTCTAATTGTATCCCCGAAACAAATTCTGGAACATGAAGAGTTTTTACTCAATTTCTGCCAACCTTTTTTCCATCACTTTGAAAACTATTTAACCATTCTTAATTAAACTTCAAAGGAGCAATCTATTGGTAGAATATCTGTCATTACCTATTTTTATTTTGATCATGCACATGGTTGGGAAAACATAGATTTCTCAGTTTAGGTTTCATTTTGGCTACACTTATGAAATAGCATCCCATTTTAGTTATAAAATGTGTATGGCTGTTATAGATCCAAGAAATATTAAGGGAATGATGCCATAGTTGTGGTGCTTTTGTATTTATATCAGAGTTGTTATTTATGTATTCTTATCATTGCAGCAAGTGGTGTAAAGGGGCGTGGCGTTCCAGTGATATGTGTGGTGTTAGAGGGTGGAGCTAATACAATAAGATCTGTGTTGGAGTATGTTACAGACACACCCCCTGTACCTGTGGTTGTGTGTGATGGGAGTGGCAGAGCTGCTGATTTACTGGCATTTACGCATAAATATACACTGGAAGATGGGTAAGACCTTACATATAGTACATGTATACACCCCTACTGCCATACCTCATTTGGTAGAGTGCTTGCTCTGTAAATGGGAGGTCATTGGTTCGAACCCTGACTTGGTCTGACCAAAGACCTGAAAGTGGGTAGTGACTGTTCTTTTGCCAAGCACTCTGCATTATGAAATGAAAGTCACGGTTCCTTCAAATGGAAACTTAAAATAAACGGTGTCTTGTGTCGTGGTAGGCTTGGCACGATAAAGAACCCTGGTGTATAATGCCATCAGCGCAACACACAGGCAAATTTTTGCACCTTCACCTATAGCTGGCGACATCTCGATATAAGTGAAATATTCTTGACTGGGACATTAAACATCATTACTCATGTGTAGCTTGCGAGTTTTAATTTGAACTTGCTTTAGCTAAATATTGCTCATAGAGAATCTTAATTTTTATCTAACATTAGACTAGTTTTTCTACGAAATACAGGTTTTATCAAACATGCATGATACAGAATCTTGTATCACCACAGTTGGCGGTAAAGTGCACGTGCACGTTGTCATTGTGACGTCATTAGGGAGAATGTAGAACAAATGTCATAACATAGTTTAGTGGTTTTCTGTGGTAAAATGTAATTTTTCACATTAAGTCTTGTTTTTTTATTTTTTTAAATAACCTAATTGGAAATGTTAGATAAAAATATTATATACACAGTGTGTAGGTACAACCCTTCGTATCGGGTCTCGTCCTTTTTTCGTAGCTGTATCACTACTCGTCACGCAAGCGCAACTCGTAGTGATACGGCTACGAAAAAAGGACGAGACCTGATACTGAGGTTTGTACCTACACACTGTGTAATAATATGTATGTACCACTTACATGTATTGTCCAAATGTAATAGATACAATGTGATTAATACTTTCTTGTCTTGCCATTGCTCATACAGAAGCTTTAATAATATGTTGTTCTCCTTGCATTAGCATGATCATCAGTGTTTCAGTGAAATTTCGATGGATTTTGTTTACATAAAATGCTTGAAGTGCTCATGAACATTTATCTGATCTCTAAAATCTGTTAGTGTATTTTTTACTTCTTTACTTATCTACTCACTTACAATCAATATCAAAGATAATTATACATACACAAAAACAATCAATACTGTGAATGGTTTTATTTTCGTGGGGCCCAATTTTCGTGGAATCGGTAAAAAATAACATTTCGTTGGGACGTAAATTCGTGGTTTTACTGAAATGTCAAAAACTAGATTGTCCTTTGAATATTGATAACGGGTAGAAAGTGATGATTTGTTTGTTAATTGGCAGTTATAGGATGAGTAATTAGGGATTACCAAAGCCATAGACCGTGACAGATCTAGAGACGCGGATTAATGACCAAGTCTAGGGTAGGCGTTAATTACCTGTGATTAGTATATCAGTAACAATTGACTTCATACACGAGGTGACACCTGGCCTGAGTAAATCTACCTGTTACATTATATAATTAAGCGGCAATTAATTCAGATTTATAAGTTCAATCATATCACATCAATCAGAATGTGGTTCATAATCCCTTTAAGCAAAATAGTATTTTTGTACAGCGTTCACTATCGTGAACGCGTGTACATTGCTATCACTTTCTTCCAAGATATCGAGCTTCTTTGCTATGAAATTATAAGATATGAGTACACATGGAAATAGTGCGCCTGGTAAATGAGCGTGAAAGAAGTATATCTGTTTTATCGTGAGATATGTATTCTGAGACGGGTAATGCATTTGGTTACATATGCACATTTGGAATAAATTTTCGGAATACATTTCGGAATCTAGTAAATTATTGCGACGGGATGCATCTAATAATTTCTGCAATTTGGCGAACTGATCTCATGTTTACAATAAAAAGTAGTTCGAGAAGTTTGCGTCCTACGATGTAAAACCATAACTTTTTATGAAATGAACAGCAACGACAGGTTGTTTAATTAATTCTTCGTGAAACCTACGGAAATTGAAATTTATTTTGAAGGTTATGATAACGTATTTTGATGTTGAGGCAATTGTGTCATATTTTAAAATGTTTATCAATTAGATTTTACTTTCGTGAAAGGGAGATAATTTCGTACAGTGTTGTGTACAAATTTTAAATACAGTCTTTTTACCAGTTCCGAACAGGGTTTCATATAAGCGCTGCTGCAGACGTCATCCACAAGCAGAAGAAATAAAATTTATGTGTTGTAATAACACAAATGTTTACTGATTCCAAAATATCGACACCTGTCCTCAAAAACACGTGGTAGTATGTTTTCTTGAAAAAAGCATTTCTGTGATCACGATTTGTTTACATCGTTAAACTAGGTCACCAACAATCTGCCGACCTGTCCTGCACATACATTTAGGAAGCGGTTGAAGTTTAATTAATGCCGATACATTCAAGTAGAAGCAAATTGAGAAAGTTATTTTGCGATTCCTTTAATTGAACGGGATTGAAATTTTAGATTATTCGGTAGTAAAAATTCGGAACTGGTAAAACAACTGTAAATGACCACATGTGGATTTTAAATACTTCACCATTAACATGAAACGGGAATATTGTGAGTGATAATCAGCAGTTAATTAAAACCCAGATTAACAGCAAATGATCCAGTTACATACAACCGCTAGAATGTACCCCCTCATAGCGACGGTAGGATCTGCAAAACTCTACTTTCTCTCTACCCGAAATGACAAAACGATCGGGTACAACTTTTTTACATTTTAATTACCGATTGTCTTTTTCATATATTTATGAAATTATTATTTTCTACCATTTAATTCAGCAATACATGGTTTGGTACATTGTTTCTTTTTCCAAAAAAAAAAAAAACCATCCGTCAGACTATGCATAGATCGACAACCCCCCCCCCCCCCCCCCCCCCCCCCCCGAATTTTTGGCCGGTTATATTCTGTCTTGCCACAACACAATTTTCCCAACTACGCTGTACAACAGCACGACAGTGCTATGTTTTTTCTTTGATATCGGCAACTTTTTAAAAAATTCTATAAAAATTCTAATTATTGACCTCTGATGACCCAATCAGCTGTTTACGAGAGTAACAATGGCGGCTCTTACCGATACCGTATAATGTCGAAAGAAGGTGCGATTTTTACAAGACAAACAGTTGATTTAGTTATATTAAATATAAAGGATGTTAGTTGATAGATTGTTGAAATGTTTATTTAGTTAATCGAATTTCAATTTAAATGAGACAGGCCATAATTGATGATGAAAGATACGGCTAGAAACCTGTCTGTCCCTATTCGTCCCGACCAGTTCCCAATTAAAAATAAACTTTTTTTAAATATAAATATTTATTTTATTAAACATTATATATTTACTTAAATAATTTTCACAATATGATTAAGACATCCAAACATCTTCACCTCCCAAAAAGTTTTTATTGGCATGAAAATGTGAGTTACGCTAGTTGTAATTTATGAATGCGATTAAATATGGTACATGTCAATTACCGGGTAGTTTTTACTTGTGGATAATATTTCGTGGTGGTCGTAAATTCGTGGTTCAGACTGTCCACGAAAACCACGAAAATTGAGCCCCAACGAAAATTAATGATTTCACAGTATCAAAGATAATTATACATACACAAAAACAATCAATATCAAAGATAATTATACATACACAAAAACCAAACAAAATGCTAAATAAATAAATAAAGAAAGAAACAACAAAAAACCATAAGTATAAGAACAGTAAAACCTCGATTCATCGCCATCATTTGTTCAGTCAAATTTTGGCGTTATAAAGGGGTTTGGCAATAAATCGAGGGAGGCCAATAAAGAAAAAGATAAACAAAATGGATTTTGGGACTTCAAAATAATGCGGCGATAAGCGAGGTGGCAAAGTTATCGAGGGGCATTATAACGAGGTTTTACTGTAATTCTTTGCACATGTATACACTCTCACAGTTATGGTATCAAGAGTAATTCCAATGGTGTCAACTTCTTTGACTTTGATATGTTATCTAATATCAGATACAGGGAAATGGAAACTCTAGGTGGAATTGTTTAGGTTTTTGATCATCTACCATAAAAATTGTGAATACTTATAAATACATAGTCACTATTTCTACAATTAAATATACAGCATTAGCATGCAGGTATATAACTTCAATATTTTTGTCCCAGAAAATGTGAAACAGCCTGTATTACATCACAGTCTACAATGTACATGTATATTGTTGACAACACAATGGATAATGATATCGTAGCTTCATTCTTTGTAACTGGTCTTTCTTGACAGAAAAATCTTTCCTTGGTAGAATGTGGGATTTTCTAGTCCTATATGCAAGAAATAATTTTCTTGCACCCCAGATAGAAAAATTCATGAAAAGAGAGGTGCAAGATATCTCCATCTTGTACCCCCCTGTGCAAGATAGCCTACACGCCGTTTTTCCCGCAATCTTTTATCAACAAAATCAGAGGTGTACCGAAAGTTGAAATTGATTTTAAATTGAATATTGTTCTTTCTGGTGCAAGAAATAGAATCAATCACTACTTGTAGTGCCAGATAAGGAAATCTCAACCCTCGTTCTAATATATTTGGTCCAGAACTCGGCAAGCCTCGTTCTGGACCAAATATATTAGAACTTGGGTTGAGATTTCCCTATCTGGCACCACAAGTAGTGATAGATTCTTTTATTCTTCCATATCTGCTCATGTAAGATAGGGTTTTTACCTATGTGAGATACGCGTATCTCACATGACCACGTGACCTTTAGTGACGTCACAATCAAAAGACAACTACATGACGTCATCATATGGAGAACATGACGTCATCTTGCGGGAAAATGACATCCAATTCTTCACAATTTAGAAATTTTGAGTGCGTTTCAAATGATAAATATTGGATTTTTTAATGAACCACTTTGTTTTGTAGTTTATACATGTTGTATAAACCAAAATCCGGTACGATCTATCCAATGGTCATATTTATTTTAAAGTAAAATGTCGAATTACAAAGTTAGATTTTACAAACATGGCGTCGATGTCTATGTTCATCGTACCTGAAGCCAAATAATGGCACTAAAATGGAAGAAAAATAATCCATTATGAGTTGATCCATGTAGGATAGGGAAATCTCACCCTCGGGGTTGAACATTTCTGGTCAGAGACTCGGCAAGCCTCGTCTCTGACTGAAATGTTCAACCCCTCGGGTGAGATTTCCCTATCCTACATGGATACTCATAATGGATTCTTATAATCTTAGCCCTATATTGCTCTTCAACCTTTATTCTACATTGATCAGTTCACCACTGTTGAATTTTTAAAACAGATTGTAAAAAAAATCTCCAATAAAAAGGGAAATATATTGATCATTAATTAGCCTTCCAGCATTCTTCGGTTTTTTTTTTTTTTTTTTTTTTTTTTTTTTTTTACCCTTGTTTAATCCTGATTGTGTAATATTCTTCTGAACAAATCTCCTGAATAATGGTAATTACAGCGTTCTGTTGTGGATACATTCATTAAATACATCTTAATCAAGGTGCCAAGAAAAGACAGGAAAATTTGACTTAGCCCATGTAGAGAGATGCATGTGATGTAATTTGAGGAAACTGTAATGTCATGTTATATCATGACTAACTCCAGAATTATTGGGAATGGTTTGTAAACACGAAAATTAAAACAATGACTAACTCCAGAATTATTGGGAATGAAAATAAACACAATTTTTGTCCTGTTATTATCTGCAAATAAATCTCCATTTTTGTACATCTTTAAAAATTGATTTTTTTGTTTTTTTTGTTAATATTTAAATAAAGATAAATATTTATATATACAGTAAAACTTTGTTATAATGCCCCTCGATAACTTAGCCACCTCTCTTATCGCCACACTATTTTGTAGTCCTAAAATCCATTTTGTTTATTTTTTTTCTTTATGGGCCTCCCTCGATTTATTGCCAAACCCCTTTATAATGCCAAAATTTGACTGAACAAACGGTTGCAATGAATCGAGGTTTTATTGTATATGTTTATGTTTTTAACTTAATCAATTTCAAATATGTTACACTAATTAAACAAATCTGTCTTAAGCCTTGACCTCTTTCTTAAAAGTTTGTGGAATTTTATTCCATTACAATGTACTTTAACTAGCTGTGTTTGAATCTCCATGTACCTGACTGCAATAGCTTAGTTGGTAGAGTGCTCTTTCTGTAAGTAGGAGGTCGTGGATTCAAACCCTGACCGGGTCTGACTCAAGACTTGACTCAAGACTTAAAAGTGTTCTTTCGCCAACCATTAGGCATTACCAAATGAAAGTCGTGGTTCTTTCAGACGGGAACTTAAAATAAACCATGTCCCGTGTCTTGGTAGGCTTGGCACGATAAAAAACCCTGCTGTATAATGCCATCAGCGCAGTGCACAGGCAAAATTTCTGCACCTTCGCCTATAGCTGGTGACATCTTGATATAAGTGAAATATTATTGACTGGGATGTTAGACACTATTACTCAACTCGCTCAACTAAATCTATATGTAAAAAGCTACTGATTTATAATTTTTGGGTCATAAAAGTAATATGTTATTCACCAAAATCTTGGCAGTGGAACACCAAATTCAGAAATTGTATAAGGGCTGCTATTAATAATTTAGAATCATTCCCAATGAGTATACAGTTTAATTTTATTTTAATGCTCTTTGATAATTTGGCCACCTCACTGACTGTAGATGGTTTTATTTTCATCAGGCGCAATTTTCGTGGAATCAGTAAAATCTATCATTTCGTTGGGTCGTGGTTTCACTGAATGTCGAAAGTGTAGTAAGGAACCTTGATAACAGGTATGAATTCAGAGATGACATGCTTCTTGTTGATAGTTTGTTGGTTTATCGATCTCTGTAGGATGAGTAATTAGGTATTAGGAATCAGTACTGAAATTTGTGTTTGGATGTAGAAAAGCTAGTTACGATAGTTCCAAATGCAATAAAATATGGTAGCCGACATGACCGTTATTTACTACAATATCTTGTCTTTTTACGTGTGGATAATATTTCATGGTGGTTGTAAATTTGTGGTTCAGACTGTCCACTAAAACCACAAAAATTGAGCCCCAACGAAAATAATTGATTTCACAATATTGCTCTCTGTTTTAAAGTCCCAACAATCGAATTTTTTGTTTTTAGCTCACCTGACCGAAGGTCATGTGAGCTTATGGCATAGCGCAGCGTGTGTGTGTGCGTGTGTGCGTGTGTGCGTCGTTAACACCTATTTTCGACTTCTCCTCTAAAACTACTGGACAGTTTTTAATGAAACTTTGTCAGAAGTATATATGGGCCGGTGCAATTCAGATTTGTTCGTGGCATTGCCATGGCTACCATAACTAGGTCAAGGTGACCTAGGGGGTGCAAAAATCTTAAAAAATCTTCTTCTCCGAAAGTACTGATTGGAGAAAAAATCTGATGTGATATTTGGCTTCTCTATGGTCTTAAGCCTATAGTTTGTTCATTTTGTAAAATTCGGATAAAAAATAGGTTACGCGTTTTTGCGTTTAATTTTGAAAAAATCGTAAAATAGCTTCAAATTGTTATAACTTGACTATTTGACCAGATAATGACATGGGGTTTTCAGTTTTGACATCTTCTAGTTAGTATCTTCAAAATGAGGTCAAGGTCAATTGTGAAGGTCGTGACCTAATTTTTTTTTACCTCTGATTATAATTATTATCTCGAAAACTATAAACTTTTTGTATAGGCATGTATATTAGAATGTTGTAGGTATTGATACAACGATCATTTTGATGTAAAGAAAAAGGTCATGGGTTCAAAGGTCAAGGTCACAGATGCAAAACAATACCGAAATGGTTAATTATCTCTAAAACTATAAACATTTTGTATAGGCATGTATATTAGAATGTTGTAGGTATTGATACAACAATCATTTTGATGTATAGAAAAAGGTCATGGATTCAAAGGTCAAGGTCACAGATGCGAAACAATACCGAAATGGTTAATTATCTCGAAAACTATAAACTTTTTGTATAGGCATGTATATTAGAATGTTGTAGATAATGATACAACGATCATTTTGATGTATAGAAAAAGGTCATGGGCTCAAAGGTCAAGGTCACAGATGTGAAACAATACCGAAATGGTTAATTATCTCGAAAACTATAAACTTTTTGTATAGGCATGTATATTAGAATGTTGTAGGTATTGATACAACGATCATTTTGATGTATAGAAAAAGGACATGGGTTCAAAGGTCAAGGTCACAGATGCGAAACAATACCTAAATGGTTAATTATCTCGAAAACTATAAACATTTTGTATAGGCATGTATATTAGAATGTTGTAGGTATTGATACAACGATCATTTTGATGTATAGAAAAAGGTCATGGGTTCAAAGGTCAAGGTCACAGATGTGAAACAATACCGAAATGGTTAATTATCTCGAAAACTATAAACTTTTTGTATAGGCATGTATATTAGAATGTTTTAGGTATCGATACAATGATCATTTTGGTGTATAGAAAAAGGTCATGGATTCAAAGGTCAAGGTCACAGATGCGAAACAATACCGAAATGATTAATTATCTCGAAAACTATAAACATTTTGTATAGGCATGTATATTAGAATGTTGTAGGTATTGATACAACCATTATTTTGATGTATAGAAAAAGGTCATGGGTTCAATGGTCAAGGTCACAGATGTGAAACAATACCGAAATGGTTAATTATCTCGAAAACTATAAACTTTTTGTATAGGCATGTATATTAGAATGTTGTAGGTATAGATACAACGATCATTTTGGTGTATAGAAAAAGGTCATGGGTTCAAAGGTCAAGGTCACAGATGCGAAACAATACCGAAATGGTTAATTATCTCTAAAACTATAAACATTTTGTGTAGGCATGTATATTAGAATGTTGTAGGTATTGATACAACGATCATTTTGATGTATAGAAAAAGGTCATGGGTTCAAAGGTCAAGGTCACAGATGCGAAACAATACCGAAATGGTTAATTATCTTGAAAACTATAAACTTTTTGTATAGGCATGTATATTAGAATGTTGTAGGTATTGATACAACGATCATTTTGATGTATAGAAAAAGGTTATGGGTTTAAAGGTCAAGGTCACATATGCAAAACAATACCGAAATGTTTAATTATCTTGAAAACTATAAACTTTTTGTATAGGCATGTATATTAGAATGTTGTAGATATTGATACAACGATCATTTTGATGTATAGAAAAAGGTCATGGGTTCAAAGGTCAAGGTCACAGATGCGAAACAATACTGAAATGTTTAATTATCTCAAAAACTATAAACTTTTTGTATAGGCATGTATACTAGAATGTTGTAGGTATTGATACAACGGTTATCATGATGTAAAAAAAAAAGTCATTGGGGTTTAGTATTTATGTTTTCTTTAAATCTATCAGCTAGCCATTAGTTATCAGGTGAGCGTATCAGGCCCATGGGCCTCTTGTTTGTATATAAGCATCTCTGGCTTCATTGCCAAACCCCTTTATAATGCCAAAATTTGACTGAACAAATGGTGGCAATGAATTGAAGTTCTACTGTAGAATAACTATCCCCTTCCTTGTAACAACCCTTAGGCAAGTAGTGTTCAGTTTGCAAAAAATCTTGTAATTAGCTTAGTCCCAAGCAGGAAAACAGTAGAGGGGGTATATAATAAATGTAAAGTATATTTTACATGTAGCACCCTAAGGTGATTAGGTCGGATTTACACAAACTTTGGTAGTGGGGCTCCAAAAGGGGAAAATGTAAGACGATGCCCCTAGAAAGTGTTGAAAATTTGGTTTTGATGAGGATACAATACTCCAATGCTAGAGCAAAAATAAATTAAATAAATTAATTAATTAATTAAATATCCCTCCGATCTGGGATTTATTAACAAAGAGTTTTATTTTCATGTGAAAAAAATTGTTTGCACAATGCATTTAAATACCTACATTTGTTTGTCAAAATATTTAACTTTGACCTTCACTCAAGGTAATAAACATAAGGTAAAAATGAAATAATACCTTAACAATTTTCTTAATATGTAACCTTGACCTTCACTCAAGATTATAGGCTTATAGGCATTTTAAGTTAAATGGTTTAGAGACCTTAACAATTTTCACAATATTTGACCTTGACCATTCAATCAAGATGATATACTATAATGTTTAATAGATGTTTGAAACCTCACTTATTTTCTCAAAAACAAAAATTCCTTTCTTGTATCTGGATAACTCTTTCTGTTATTGTATTATACAATTCAATGCTGATTTGAAAATAGATGTTTGACACCTCACTTATTTTCTCAAAAAACAAAACTTCCTTCTCTGTATCTGGATAATGTTCTCTTTTGGTTATTATAGTTATAAATTAAATGCTGGTTTGAAACCTCACTTATTTTCTCAAAAAACAAAAATTCCTTCCCTGTATCTGGATAACGTTCTCTTTTTGTTATTGCATTATACAATTCAATGCTGATTTGAAAATAGATGTTTGAAACCTCACTTATTTTCTCAAAAAACAAAAAATCCTTCCCTGCATCTGGATAACGTTCTCTTCCGGTTATTGCAGTTATACAATTAATTATATATATATATATATATTTATATATATATATAAATGCTGATTTGAAAATAGATCTTATTTTCTCATAAAACAAAAAATCCTTCTCTGTATCTGGATAACTTTCTCTTTTGGTTATTGTAGTTATACAATTAAATGCTGATTTGACACACTTATGCTGCACTGTCCCATACAGTTGATACCTAGACAGAAGTGCAGTATTATAACTTTATCCAGATGTTGCATTCTATATATATGAATGAACATACCGTTTGATAAGTTATTAATTGACATTTTAAATCATATGTTCATCTGGTAGTTGGTGTAGGTGGCAGGTCGATCTTGTACACACCAAGTCTGTACTATGTTTACAAAAGATGGTGAGTTTGTTATGTTTCTTAATCAGGGTCTCTGTGATGTATTCTGAAATCTTGACAACACAGGTCAAGGTCATTTAGTGTAGCAGGTGATTATTTGAGAGTGGTTATTTTTGTACATGATGCAGTGTTTATGATTTGTTTCATCTGGTATTGGTAGGCATAGTGGTCTTGTGGTTGTGGGGTTGAATCCTGTCATTACCAAATTTAGTTCATTAAAACAAAGTTTCTCATACTTTTGTAAAAATTATGATATGACTTACATCACCATTGTTGATACGACAATCAAAATTGAAGGGATGATTACAAGAAGTAATTTTTGTTACAGTACATTGCCATAAATGAAGTTCATTGCCATGGTTTGTACTCAAAATTGAATTTTGTTTTTGCCGTGCTTGGTACTCAAAATTGAGGTTTCCCTAGACCCTCAAAAATGAGGTTGATCTCTGTTGATTAGTCTCAAAAAATGAGGTTGATCTCTTCTGATTAGCCTCATAAATGAGGTTGATCTCCTTTGATCAGCCTCAAAAATGAGGTTGATCTCCTTTGATCAGCCTCAAAAATGAGGTTGATCTCCTTTGATTAGCTTCAAAAATGAGGTTGATCTCCTTTGATTAGCCTCAAAAATGAGGTTCATCTCCTTTGATAGGCCTCAAAAATGAGGTTCATCTCCTTTGATAGGCCTAAAAAATGAGGTTCATCTCCTTTGATTAGCCTCAAAAATGAGGCTAAGGTTCATTACTTTGATTAACGCTTAAATTGAGGTTCAGTTTCTTGGTTGATACTCAGAATTAAGTTTCCTGCCCTTAATTGAAGTTCCTTTTGTAGGTTGATAATCAAAATTCAAGTTCCTCGTCGTCAAATGTAGGAAAAATGCACTTGAAAAGTTGGAAAAACCTTGATTTATTAACATTGTATAGAAATAATTCCTTAAAGCATTGGACAATAAAAATTTTCTTTTATTTTGTGATCTGGTGATAAAAAAATATAAAAAATATATTTACTCAAGCTCCAGGCCCAGTTTCACAATCATTTCTAAGATATTCTTTAATACAATTTCAGAAGAGTTTTGATAATCTAAGAATTTATTACTAAATATTTGTAATAATTTGGAAAAAATTTATATGAGTAAAAAGTTGTGTTTCAGCTGTTAAAGCAATAAATAATCAATGGATGTATAATATAATACATGTATAGTGCTTCAAGTATGACCTGGCCGCTTGACCTTTGAATAATAGATTGGGCTAATAGACTGCATGGTTTAGGTAAGCCAGCACGTTTCATTACCATAAACACCCAGTATATCCAGTATTACTGTCATCTATCCTTATATATCAACTTTACATAGCCCTTTAATTACACAATAGACATGTTTGAATATTCAAATTAAAGGTCAAAAGGACAGGTCAAACTTGATGCACTATTGTGTAGTAGGTTATCAGGTTGTATAGATATATTAGATCTATATCATAAAGACATCTGTTGATCTGTAGAGGGTTGACAACAGGCAGAGGTGATATATTGAACAGTTAATACATTTATATGTCCAGATAAAATAACACCACATTATTTATTGATCAATTTTGATTGTTTTATAGTGGCAATTTAGTTTTCATCATTTCTCACAAAAAATCCTCAGCGCAGGCATACAGTATCTTTTTGTAGATGCCCATGGATAACAATGATTTATAAGACAAAAATGTATACAGTGCTATGTTTCCAATGTTTCCACAATTTTAAAACTATTAGTAGTCAAACTTGATCAAATTAGTTACGATTTAAAGATATTTCTTAGATAGAATTAGCCAATGTCTATTTGGGTTACAAGGGATAGAAACAGCAGTTGTAGGGTTATCTGCAATCAGGCTCAGCTTCTAATTTATTCAAAGGAAGTCTGTAAAAGAAACTGAAATTAAACTAAAATAATTAGCTTTAAATCCATGAAGGTAGTATATCTTGTCTACCCTCCATCCAAAGTAAATGTGAAACATGTTTGCCACAGTGTACCCACTAAAACAGCATGACTACCTCCAAAACTAAAGAGCAAGGAAACAATGCATTCTTTACTGTAATCTGCTTTATATTTTTTAATGATTTGAGGTAAGGGATTAGCGTAGTGCTATTTTAGTGCAATTGCATGATCACAAATAATAACTCAAATAAATCTCCCATAAAGGGTTTAAAATATCGTGTTCTGTAGGATTTTAAAATGTTTGATGTTATTGTTTATTTTAGGACTATGCCAGAGAGTCTCCGTGATCAGTTGCTGCTCACTATACAGAAGACATTTCAGTATTCTGCTGAACAAGCTGAGAAATTGTTCATAGAACTTATGTTATGTGTGAAAAAGAGGGAACTGGTATGTATTATATAGAACTTCAGGGTTTGCACAGAACTTGGAAAAGTCATAGATTTTGTTTTGAAAAGTGATGGGATTTTGTAAAAAGTCATTGAAATTGACCTTTTTTTATGTGAAAAATCATGGAATTCAGTTTTTGCATTGAAAAGTGATGGGGTTTTGTAAAAAGTCATTGAAATTGACTTTTTTTTCTTAAAAAGTCATGGAATTCAGTTTTTGCATTGAAAAGTCATGGGATTTTGTGAAATTGAATTTGAGAGAAAATATATCCATTACTGTGTAAAAAGTAAGGGGTGAAATGAATATCTGTTATTGACTCTGGGAAATACAATCCAGTCAAAACATGCCCTTATTACACAAATTCAGGACAGGACAAATGTGGTTTTGTTAGGGCAAATCAGGGATTGTCTGTTTCCGAGTCCAGTTAATAATTTGTGTTCTATTATAAAAATATGTCAAGGAAAATGATAAAAATGTCCTGCAAATTTATGAAATTTTGATTGGTTCTGGCTGTACAAACGCTGAACTCATGTTATGTGTGAAAATAAGGAAGTGAGATATGTCAGGATATTTTTAATATAAAATATTCATTGAGATGCAATTTATATCAAATTAAACTTACAGGGTTTCATTGATATTAAATCAAAATTGTAGGGCTTCAGAAGTAATACATAGTAACAGTAGAGATGAGTTTTTATTGTAAATCTTATTGACTGAATGTTTATCAGAGTATGCAAGCCTTGGGTCAGAATTCAGACCAGTTCACAAACTTGGAAATTTTAATTTGGACCTGCAACATTTTGTTAATCTTATACAAATATTGAAATTCGAGATTGGAATCAATTAGAATTTTCAGCCAAATTTCAATACTGATACTGACATTGCTGACTTAGGTTCAGAAACTAGAATTCTAGTCTATAAAATTTTCAGTCAAACTTAAAGCTTATGTAAATTTTCTTATCTAGAAAGCATTGAAATTTAAGATTGGGACGCATAGTAATTTCAGCCCATTTCAGCACCTTTTTAGGTACTTAACCTATTCTCACACCGATCATGATTTCACAATATGGACAAATCTTTTATTTTGAAGCAAGAAATGGAAGATTTAAGTAATGGAAAAATAATAAATAGATTTTGACAAAATATAAGCGAAATCCTACATTGACAGAAGAAATGTGTTGCAGTACAAGTATTCTGTTTTTTCAATCTTGCGTAAAATAAATCCAGGTTTGTCAGCTTTGTAATATTATTAGAGTTTTTTTTGTAAATGCCTAATTCTCTTTTCATTTTTGCCATTTGCAATTCCAACAGACAAGATTTTCATGAATCCAGAATGTTTTATGAGACTGTTGTCTTCTAATTAACAAATAAAACGGAGGATTTGGTTTGGTGTTCTGACCATTAGGGGGGATTTACAGAAGAGTCTAGACATACAATTACCATAGTCATGTATAATGTTGTTTTTTTTATAGATCACAGTATTCAGAATGGGAGAGGGAGCTCAACAGGACATTGATCTAGCCATTCTTACAGCATTACTCAAAGGTAAGAAGAAATATGGCTTACCTATATACAGTAAAACCTTGATTGATCATCACCATTTACTGAGTCAAAATTTGGCATTATAAAGGGGTTTGGTGATAGTACAGTAAAACCTTGATTGATCACCACCACCATTTACTCAGTCAAAATTTGGCATTATAAAGGAGTTTGTTGATAGTACAGTAAAACCTTTATTCATCACCACCAATTACTCAGTCAAAATTTGGCATTATAAAGGGGTTTGTTGATAGTACAGTAAAACCTTTATTCATTGCCTCTGTGTGATCTGTCAGATTTTGCCATTCTGAAGGGATTTGATGATAAATCAAAGGAAACAAACTAATAAAGAAAATCATAAAAAAAACAGGGCTGGGTAACTCGAAGCTCTCTTAGCAGTTACGAACACTTAATACCTATATAACACAAAGGAGTTAAGTGTTCTTAACTGCTAAGATAGCTTCGAGTTACTCAGCCCAGATTGGTAGAAAAATACACAGGCCTGACTGAGTTCACATATATCATTCAGTGATTATTCAAACAAAACACCACAGAATTAGAATTATGATTAATTAAAGCTATGGTCACATAAATATTCATAAGTAACTGATGTGAAGTAAAATACATTTATTTTCTGAAGTTTTTCATATACAAATTGAATTTTGTTTTTGATTCAGTGAACACTTAATATTGTGGAAATGGGTTTTCAATTTTCTCCCATCCTTTGATTCAGTCAGCCTGACAGACAAAAGCTAATAGTCAATTTTACTGTCACTTTGATAAATTGTAGTCTGAACTGAAACCTTATATAAACACATTTGTCTCTTTACACTCTCTATACCATTGTGAAAATAAAAATAAAACATCCCTGTCAAATTTGGTTATTCCATTATCTGTTTGAACACTGCTGGATTACTAAGTATTTTTGGTGCTATAAAAATATTTTTGTCGTCTTAAAATAATTCCAGACATAAGTAGTCATGCAGTTAGCATGGTAGATGTTGTCTGCATCGTCAACATTTATGCAAAGTTTTTGTTTTAAAGCTTTTTTTAGGCCATACCAGTTTTCTTCTTTGTTAAGTGTCCACCTACATATCTATCAGGTTAAAAAAAAAAAAGAAAAAACTAACCTCTTATGTTGAAAAATATGGACTTTGGCATTTTATAAACAGTCCAAAAATGAGCATAGAGCATTAACAATTGTAACAACATATAAAACATGGTAAAAAATGAAACTATAATTTTAAAAAGAACAAAACAAAAGCGTAGAATAAATCAATCCTTAAAATGATGAATTTTTTTCCCAAAATGAAACAACAGAATAAATTTGACAAAAAATTTGTGTGTATTTTTTCACGTTTAAAGTCCCAAAACCTAGTGAACCACTTGTATGTTTGTGTTGGGTGATAAACTGAAGATCTGCATAAGAAAGTTACATGGTTGATGTGAGTTTTGGTTAAAAAAAGATCCAAATTATCTGAAAATAGCACATGTATTATGAAAGTGTAATATGGTATATTCAGTTGAAATTTATTATCTTCTAATCTTGTAATAAGCTCACCTGGCCCAAAGGCCTCGTACCATTCCAAATATATACCCTGGCAAAATAACTATTTGTATTATCACTAGTACCCGGTATTTATGTTGTCCAAACTTTGTTAATTGTATTCTTTTGTGTTATTTACAGGTACAAATGCTAGTGCTCCTGATCAACTTAGTTTGGCCTTAACCTGGGACAGGGTGGATATTGCTAGAAGTCATATCTTTGTGTATGGTCAAGAATGGCCTGTAAGTAATATCTCTGCTTTGTTAGGATGATCTGACCTGATCATGGAGTGGAGTAATGAAGTTTAAGCCCCAGTCAAGATTCTTTTACATATATTGAGGTGTACAGTTTATTGATGGTAGAGGAAACTGGAGTGTCTGGAGCAAACCACTGACCTTCAGTATACAAACTGACAATCTTTGTCATGCTAGGATCTGCCCAAGTTGAATTTGAATTTGAATCCATAGGCGGTGAATTGCACTGGATTTGGAACTTTGCAATTCTATGACAAAAATGAGATGGCAAAGTTTTTGAGAGACATTATAATGAGGTTTTACTGTATAACCAATATAAGGTTCCAAGAACAAAAATAAACTAAAATGAATAAATTAAGCAATAAAGCATGATCAAAATTAAATATATAGAAACCATTGAAAAACATGTAATACTACACTGCCATCTATAAATAACTTTACAAATTTATATTTGCCATTGGTTCACATTAGAATCACCATATCAAATTATGTTCATACAAAAGAAATATTGAAGTTTTTCCTGCATTTGAAAGTGATGTCTTTACTTTATTATCTATTTGTATGTAATTTAAGTTGTTTTCTTGAAATAATCTTGAAATTTTGGGGAAAAATATAAAAAAAAAAAACTACTTCGATTTTGCATATTGATGTATTGTATAATTTAAAATTGCAAAGATTTTGAGTCTGTTATGATAGGCCCAGTTTCAAACATGTATGGTAATTTATAGAGGGCAATGTAGATACACATTTTGTTTGTTGTAACTACCTAAGTTAGGAAAACAGGTTTTTAGGTCAAAAACGCAAAACCACAATCAGAGGAAGACAATTTCTCTCTTTCGAAGAAAGCATGTTATTATATACATTTCTCTGCGTGGTTTTTGACAAATTGATACACAGTTGATTCAATGATTGTTCATTGGCATTTGAAACTTTAGAAATCTTATTCAAAGCATCATTATCTTAACCTAGCCATAAGTTACTAATTAAGGGTGGGCGTGGTTTGAGATTTGACTAATTGCGGAAGGCGTGGCTTTAGACATGACTGTTCTCCATTATGTTGAAGATGAGTGTGACATGACAGATAATGTACTTGATTAAGTATTGTTGATGGTTCAAGAGGCTCACTCAGGTCTATTGATGATTCTAGAGGCTCACTCAGGTCTGTCTTTAAAATACTGGCAGGGATTTTTCTGACCTTTTTGGGAAAAGGACCTTGAGATGAAATTGGGAAAATGCGCAACAACAATGTAATTTTGGGAAAAATCACAACAACATACTAGAATTCTAGACCACTAGAATACTGGTAATTGAACAAATTATATTGGTGATCATAGCAAAATAGCGCTGTCTCTTTTGTCTCTATATAAATCATCCAGCAAAAGGTGGGTTAATATAGATTGAAATTGTTATCAGAACAAGATATCCTCCGAATATGATGTTGTTGATCTTGTGAAATTTTTTTCTCAAAACATTGATAAACATAGCTAATTGGGAATGGGTCCCTTTACCGGACCCTGTGGATACCCAGAAAAATCCCTGACTGGTATGCATTACAATACTGTAATGGGAACTAACTTAGACATGACAGTTCTCTATTAATGACTGTTATTAGTGGCATCAAATTTGGTTTTTATATGAATAAATTGTAAATGAGGCGTTATTTTTCTTACTTTCACGAGAGAAAGAAATAAATCTCCAGTTTCAAGCAGTATCAAATACACATTATATAACTATGTGTATTGATATAAATAAACTCCTCCCATAATTTCTCAACACTATTACGACTTCTCAGATGTTTTTAACATTACAATTTTCAGTTTTTAAGATGATCTAAAATCATTGATTGTCTTATTAATTGATTGTTTTTTCTTTAATAGTACAATTGAAGCCTGATTCATCGCTACCATTTGTTCAGTCAAATTTTGACATTATAAAGGGGTTGAACCCTGATTCATTGTTACCATTTGTTCAGTCAAATTTTGGCATTAAAAAGGGGTTTAGTGATAAACAGGGGTAGGGGTATTTAAGAAAAACAAAGAAGAAATAGAAATTGGGACGAAAATATATAAGCAATAAGAAACTTTTGCGGTTTTGACCTTCTAAACTATTTCACAGGAAGAAATTTTCACGGTTCCGACTGTAGGAAAAGTGAACCAAAGGAAATGAATCATTTTCGCTGAAATGATATATTTGCGGTAGAAGTGTTACTGTGAAGATCACAAATATTTCTTCCTCAGGAATGTTTCTTCTTATACAGTAGTGTGTTGATAACTGTGGTAGAAAAGTTAACGATGGACATTTATAACAAGGTTTTGTTGTATTAACATTATTCATTTGCTGGTTAACATTTAAATTTTGTATCTGTGTTTCAGGAAGGCTCGTTGGAGCAAGCTATGATGGATGCCTTAATAAATGACCGTGTAGATTTTGTGAAGTTGTTGCTTGAGAACGGAGTCAGCATGCACACATTTCTGACTATACCCCGCCTAGAAGAATTATACAATACGGTAACTAAACATTGAACTTTATTGTCCACTATGATATTGAAAGAAATATGTTTAATATTCCAACCAAACTTAACTGAAAAAGCTGACAAAACCAAACTGGAAGTCTGTCCAACCAGAATTTTTAGTAACCCCAAAACCAGTCTTATCAGAACCTGGGTAAATTAAAAACCTGTCTAAACCAAAAGCAGCGTATATGATCTAAAACCTGAAAAACTGAAACCTTGATTAAAACAAAACCTGAGTAGAACATATTTCTAAATTGTTTAAACTTTAAATTGTTTTACTGGGACATATCATTGATATTAAGGCAATGTTTAGTAAATTAACATGCGAGTAAACCAAAACAGAGCATAGTTTCTTTAATTATTTGATACAAGCAACAACTATGTCCCCATGTTAAACTTATGCTGTGAGATAATTAATATTAATATAACCTTTGGTTAAGATTTTATGGTTTTGAAATTTTAACAATTCCCATTAGGTGTTAATTTCATGGAATTGTGTGAAAATAAATCCTATAGGGTGCCTTTGTAGGTAAAACTTTTGTGAAATTTGTAATCATACTTGGCACAAATATTTTCCAACATGAAACAATGTTTCATATACCAATTTATAAAAATAACATCAACTCTGGGGTTTGTCTCTCCAGAGTCTGCTCTAGTAATTACTGATATACATTTATTTATCTTATTTTATCATTTTACAGAGACAAGGACCGTCTAACACATTGAGATACCTTGTACGTGATGTCAGAAAGGTAAGATACGACTATTTTCTATTGAGCTACTGATATTATGTTTAGTGGACTTAATTCAACATTGTCTGTTTTAAGATTCAAACATAAAATTGAAGAGGTGAGGGCTGGGTCTTTTGAAGCTGCCTTAACAGTTTACACACGTTTATGATAAGTGTTAAGTATTTGTAACGATTAAGATAGCTTCAAGTTATCCAGCCCAAGTCATGATTGGCAACACTTGATTCATGAGTTCTTCTTTGTTGGAATTTTTGTTGTTGTTGACACAATAAATGTACAGTTAAACTCGTCTCTAAAGGCCATCCAAAGGAACAAGTAAAAGTGGTCTTAATAGACAGGTGGCCCCTATATACAGGTTCAAATAACATGAATAAAGAGCAATAGAGATAACATTTTACTGGCTTTTAAAAGCAGGTGGCCCTTATAAAGATGAGGCCTTTAAGGCATATTCGACTAGTTACCCATCATGGTAGGTATATTGTGAACTTTGCTGAACAATTTTTATTTACCAATCATTATGAAGTTGATTTTATCCAAGATATGTACAAAAGTCAAAGGGCAGATAACTCTGGACTGTATTGTGATTTTTGACTAGAAAATGAATATATGTAGCAGTTCTCCATTAGCTGTTCAAACAAATTCATTTGATTCAAGATATTGAAGAAATTTAAACTCCAAGGTCAAAGGGCAGATAACTCTGGAACTGATTTCTCACTCGAATGTCCTTGCAGTAATTATATGTAGCAATTTTCCTTTAGCTGTTAAGTAATTCATTTGGTCTGAGATACAAGAGGAATTTAAACTCCCATGTTGAAAGGGCTGGTAACTCTGGAAGTGTGTCATGATTCTTATACAATAATTATAAGTTGTGATCTAGATAGCATAGTTCGTAGACTACTTGCATAAAATATCCTGGGTTCAAGTCCCAGCCAACCCTGCCTATTTTCTCATTTTGCTAAAGCTTGGCGACCAGTGTAGTCCATGGAAATGATTGACTTGCATTTTGGTCATTTATAAGTCTATGCAAGGGTCTATGGTAGGATTTCGAGCTTGCAAGACTAGAAAACTCAAATATATTGTGAGGATTGTAGTAGTGAATTTGGTTGGTGGTGCATAGTGTTATCAGTTTACTGGTATAATAACAATACAATTTCATAATAAATATGTATGACAAATAAGATTCATAAAATCACATATATTGTGGATTTTTAATTTATTTTTCTTCCAATTTTCTTTTCTTTTTCAGCATTTACCATCAAACCATTGTTATTTCTCTGTTAGATGCCAGTCTAGTCAAAATGTTATTTTATTTTATTTTTTTCAGCATGTACCATCAAACCATCGTTACTCACTGTTAGATATCGGTCTGGTCATTGATCATTTGATGGGTGGAGCCTTCAGGGCTACTTACTGCAGGAAGAGATTCAGACAGAAGTACAATGCTCTCAAACGAAATGTAAGATTTTGTCTTTATAAGTAATTAGTGTTCACAATATTAATAGAATCCATAGCTACTTGCATGACCTTAAAACAACCCAATTGCAATGCCGACATCAAATTTTGAATGAAATAAATTCAGTCTGTTACAGAAACATTGCTTTGTGATTTCTACAATTTTTTTATAACAACTGTGGTGAATTCACTGTTTAATTTGTTATTGATTTTGATATAATTCATTATTTGATCTTCAAAAATATACCGTAACAAAGATTGAAAACCTCATATGTTTAACCTAAGGACCCTTTTTGATATGGATGGATGTATATTAACAAACAATAAAAATTTCGTTCAGAGTAATTCCGACAGTCACTCCAAATGTATAAATATGACTTTTGAAGTAAAAAATCTTAATTAAAAGTACAAAAACAAGGAAGAAATTAATTTATTTTGGTACTTTAAACATGAAAAGGTGACAGCAAGCAACCATAAGGGTTGACTGTTGCTGTTTTAACACACAAAACTTAAATAATTTTTAATGATCATTTTATTTTATTTTATATCACAATTACTTTGGTTTTAAAGATCATTTTATTTTATTTTATATCACAATTACTTCAGTTTTATGTTTTTGTTTTGTTTTCGTAGGCATCTGTTGGAAACATGGGTAGTCTAGTTACAGCCACCACACTTTTTATGTTTGATTCTAAAGAAGCACAAGAATTGTTTCCATATCCATTTCATGATCTCATGATATGGGCCATTTTAATGAAACGACAAAAGATGGCACTGTTTATGTGGCAGCATGGTGAAGAAGCAATGGCCAAAGTAGGATTTATTTATTTATTTATTCACTTAATATAATTATATTTATTTAAACTAATTGATTTTTCAAAAAATCAAACTGCAATATAAATCCATTTTCAAAAGTGAAAATTTAATAGAAAATCGGCACAGGAATATTCTATTTTATAAAATTTGGAAAAAAGCATCAACATTGATAGGAGATGTGCACATTTTATTGAACTGAGTCTTTTTGCTCATCTTTCCTTGGAGTTATGGTTCTTTGAACATAAGTGCAAATAACAAAAAATACCTAATAGCTGGGGATCTTAATTCATTGAATTCACTTGTGTTATTTTTAATTCCACATGGTTTTTTTTATACAATTCAGGCATTAATGGCATGTAAACTATACAAAGCTATGGCACATGAAGCAGACTCAGATGATCTGGAAGTGGACATATTTGAAGAACTACGATCTTATGCAAAGTGAGTAAATATTGTTGAAGACAGCAATTTCTCTGTATGGTAAGAAGAGTTATCTTTCCTAGTTCACACCCGTGTTAAAACATTATGTTCCTAGTTCACCTACATGTGTTCAAATATTATGGTAATAATGACCTACTATAAATGCACTTTACTAACCGCGTTCAAATGTTAGCTGAAATGGTGTCTAATGATCAGTTATCAGAGTCATTAATTAGCTTATTAGCATATTATATTCTTGTACTAGGTTGTTCAAACCTAAACATTGAGCTGCTCATAAAATAAACATAAAAATATTAATGTCTGATTGAAACCATATTGGTGTAGACCAGGTATTCAGACCAGCAACACCATTTTTCTGACAGCTCTTTCACCTTTCACAGACCACAGTACTTCTGGCTTTCTGGGTTTTAGTACCACACATCTTAGTAAAAGAATTTTGTCATTTACTTGCCAAAAGTTGGTGATTTTATAAAGGATCTTCGATTCATGTTCTTTTCTCACTCCAGTACCAACCAACTTATTGAAAGTAAAAAATCTTGACCGGAGCATAACACACCCTTACTACACTTTGCTCTTCTTCATTTTGCTGTCCAGAACGTTTTCCCTCGACTGGGGCATCAAACACTATTATTCTACTCCCTACGTACCTTCCTCCCTCCCTCCTTCCTTCCTTCCTTCCTTCATTCATTCATTCATTATTTCTGTTATTCCAGAGAGTTTCAGGTTTTAGCGTTGGAGTTATTAGAACACTGTTATAAGATGGATGATGATTACACTCAGCAGTTACTGACATATGAACTGAAGAACTTCAGTGAACAAACATGTCTCAGTCTAGCTGTAGCTGCCAATCATAGACAGTTTATAGCTCACACTTGTTGTCAGATACTTCTAAATGACATGTGGATGGGTGGATTACAGATGAGAAAAAACAGCGGCTTGAAGGTACATCATTTAGTCTATATCCAAAATTATTTTATTCCATTCTAAACTTGAGCATAAATGTCCAAGGTTTAAGTTTTTGTTTTTGGTATAATAGAGGTTTTTAGCAACAAATCTTTTATAAAACTTCACGGAAACAATCTTTGGGTAAAGGAAATATTGGCTATTCATATTTTGATCATACACATGATTTGGAAAACATGGATTTCCCAGTTGGGACACTTTTTGGAATGCCATCTCATTTCAGTTATAACTTTTTGTTACATAAGTCAGGGCAGTAAGAGACTACAGTCAAACCTGTCTATAAAGGCCACCCAATGGAACCAGTAAAAGTGGCCTCTATAGGCAGGTTTAAATAATATGAATAAAGAACAATTTTGATGCAATTTTACTGGCCTTTATAAGCAGGTGGCCCTTATATAGAGGTGGCCTTTAAGGCAGGTTAGACTGTATTTTAACTACACCATGTGCACCACTACACACTATTTGTCATTATACCTGGCACCTGTCCAAATTTTAGAGTTTCTGATTTTGCCAGAACATTGAATAGCCACATCACTTGCATAATAATGCTATTTTGCATGGTTGAATTTCAGGTTGTGTTAGGTATACTAATGCCTTTCTACATCATGGTATTGGATTTCAAGAGTAAAGAAGAATTACAGTTGATGCCTCAGACAATGGAGGAACATTTAGATGAGCTAGCATCACAGTGTAGTGATAATGATGACGTGTCATTGAGTTCATTTGATGGTGATTTGCAAGGACCTGATGTAAGTCAACTATGAATTTTTGTGATTTTTTTATCACCACCTTTTGAAGAAGGGGGTGGGGGGGTGGGGAGTGTTAAATTTGAACTTTGGTCCGTCCTTCCATCCAGACACTTGATGGTGATTTGCAAGGACCTGATGTAAGTCAACTATGAATTTTTGTGATTTTTTTATCACCACCTTTTGAAGAAGGGGGTGGGGGGTGGGGGGGTGGGGAGTGTTAAATTTGAACTTTGGTCCGTCCTTCCATCCAGACACTTCTTAACTGGAGTAACTTTCCAGAACTGTGAGGCACTATTTATGAAACGTGGTGCAAAGCATCAGTATTGATAGGAGATGCACATGTCATTAACCCGAGTCAGTTAACACATTTTCCTGTCAGTCATGGCCCTTTGAACACAAGTTCAAATTTCAAAAAGTACATACTTGTGGAGGATCTTAATTTAATGAACTTACTTTTTTTCAATTCTTTCTTCAATTATTTATTTAACTTCATTAAAAATAGAAAATATTGCCCTGAAAGAAGGTTAAGATCAAGACTTAATGTTGGTAAGTTGGTTTCTTACTCATTTATGCTGCTTAAGTAAGATGTATTTATACCTTGCAAACTAGTTTGAGGAGGATATATAGGAATCTAGTCATGTCATTTAGAAGGTCTGTCTGTCCGTCTGTCTGTCTGTCCATATAAAATCGTGTCCGGACCATATCTCATAGCTGTATTGGGCGACTGCCATAAAACATCACATGAATAATCTTCATGGTCTAATGGTGTGTCATGACCTTAAACCAAGGTCATATCATAAAGGTCAAGGTCGTGGGAACAGTATGTTTGAAAAACTTGTCCAAGTCATATCTCATAGCTGCTTTCGATGACTGTAAAACTTCACATGAATAATCTTCATGGTCCAAAGTTGTGTCATGAATTTGAACCAACTTCATATCAGAAAGGTCAAGGTCGTGGGAAAACACATTAAATGTTGGAGGGTGGGTATTTGGCTCTCAAGAGACATTTTTAAAGCATCAGCCATGCTGAATGCTTTATAGCGATCGTTGGATTTTTTCGTATTTAGCGCCGCTCTCATTTAACCTTGACAGCCAATCAAATCCTTCATTTCGACTGAAATTACGGTATGTATAAACTCTAATCTGAGTTATTGGGTCTCCCGGAAAGTTACGAAAGCAATGTAACATGTGCCGATCTGAAATGTATTCATACGCGTATTAGTCCGTAATTGTTTTTGCTGGATATATATTTTAATTCTTCACTTTTGTATGATAATTTTAAGATAAAAACCATAAAAATCCATTAAGTATATGCCCCTCGGAAAACCCAACAAAAATGACGATCTTGTCAGTTCGCGCCGACGTTCTTCTTTTTGACCTACAGTGCTGTACATGTGGTTGTTTTACAGTCGCCGCCATATTGGATTTTTTTTAATTTACGCAAAGTGACATCGATAAATAAACACAAAGTATGCTCATTAAACAGTTTTTAAGTTAAATAACTTTAAACATGGATCATATTTGATGATAAATTATATATATTTTTTAAAAATTGATTGTCAATGATATTTCGTGTTTGGGATATCCCGACCTGGTTCATTAATATTCATCATTATTACATTAACGTCACGAGGATTTTCCCTCTTTCATTGGGTATCTGTCAGTTTGCCGGTAGCGAAATATTATGCATAACAAAAAAGTAGAAATCAAAGATTATTCCCAAAAATGTGATACGAAACTGAAAGAAGTTTATTTACAAGTTATTGGCTATGTTAATAAATCGTTTGTGACTCGTGAAGTTGTGTAGGCTATATCGATACCGTAGTTCGTATGCAAATTAGCCATGTGTTTTGGGGCATGCCTGCATTTGACACCCGATGCCCCTGCTCAAATGTATTCACATAGCGTAGTGACCGACCTTTTTAGTCCAGTACACCCTTGCCCCTTTTAAAATGATCATGACACCCTGTTCTTTTCAGTTATCAGTTTAATATAAAAACGACATGCTTTATTCTCGAATCTCTGCTACATACTTCCGATCTTCTGCACACACTCCACTTCTCACCATGGCATATGTCTCCAAAGACAGACAATTTCATCATCAATGTTCATTTAAATACCTTTTCCAGTTGTTTATTTTGAATCAACAAAATAAATCGACAAGAAAGAAAAACTTGAAATCAAAATCTAAACAAAACTGAAAAAAACGATGTTTTAAAATTTTCAGATAAAATTTATTTACCTTGTTACAAGTTATTAGATCGTTTTTACAGTTGATATCCGATTAAAGTTGTTGCCAGTAGTTTAATCCATGGTTTTTACAACCTTTAATTTCTTTTCATGAGGCCATATTACTTTATTTCACATAATATGCAGGAAAACAAACAAAACAGTTATTGTGCTTTCTTAAGTTCTTCCGATTTCTAGAGCACCGTTGGTGAAATAGAACAGAAACTAAGGGTGGGGAAAATATGGTACCAAACTTGTGAACTCAACTCCTCTTACAGTTTTCAACCAAAAACCTTGAAACTTCACAGAATGTTAATATATATATTGAGGATGTGACCTGACTTTATGGAAATATTTCAAGATTTTTTCCCCATTTTTCCAGACTTTAAAACTTAGTCGCTTTTTAGCAAGTATTAGAATGGGGGTACCTACTTTGTGAACTCAACTCCTCTTACAGTTTCTCTTAAATTCAAAATAATTTTATTGTAACATTTTAGTTGTCTAAATAATAATCAATTAATTTTCAATTAATCGTATTCAGAAATATTTCCCCCTTTTGTACACAATTCTTGTCAACAAACTTTTTTTTTGAAAGAGACAGTTGCCTGGACAACTTCAGTAATTGGGAGGTACAGATTATTAGCTTATTGTGTCAGGATGGTTTATACCAATTCAGGCTTTTGAAGCTCACCTGGTCAATTTATATATATTCAACAATAATTTTAAATACATTTAAATTATTTCTAAAACAAAGGTTTTATTTTTATTTTTATTTTTTTTTCAAATTAGTTGTGAATTCAATGAATAAAATTAATGACTTCAACAATGGTTAATCTGTCAATTGCAAGTCAAGGGAAATAGCTGGTCATGGTGAAAGTTTTTTTTTGTGATGATGACACTATGTCGATGATGATGTGGCATGATGATCTGATGAAGATGATGACAATAATAATGATGATGATGACATTCAGTTCTGCTGCTGCCGATGATGATGATGTCACCATGATGATGATGATATGACATGAGGAGATATAATGATGATGATGATGATGATGTGACATGAGGAGATATGAAAATGATGTCATCACCATCATCAACATCATTATTATATCTCCTGTGTACTGTGTAATTCATGTATAATGAAATGTGTGGAATAAATAATTGAGACATTTGATAAAAGAAAATACAGATGTTATTTTCATTCGGCTTTACCACCGGCTACATGAGTTCTGTTGATGCTGATGATGATAATGATTATCGTGATGAAGAAGATGATAGTGATGGTGGTGATGAAAATAAGCTCTGTTGCTATGAATGATGATGGTGATGATGACCATGTGACTTAACGAACTATGATGATGATTATGATGGTGACATGAGTTCTGTTGCTACCGATGATGATGATGGTGGCAATGATGACATTCAGTACTGCTAAGCACTGCCGATAGTATGATGATGATGATGAAGATGGTGGTGATGATGATGATGGTGGTGATGACATTCAGTTCTGCTGCTGTCGATGATGACAATAATTCACGATGATGATGATGACAAAGCCAATGTCTTCATGCTGATGATGTGACATGATGATGATGATGATGATGATGATGATGATGATGATGACATTCAGTACTGCTGCTGCTGATAATGATGATGATGTCACCATGATGATTATGTGACACGAAGAGCTATGATGATGATGTGACCACATTAATGATGTAACATGAGGATTTCTGAAAATGATTAATATAATGGTGGTGGTGATTGTCATGGCATGGGTTCTACTGCTGCTGCTAATGACGACGACGACGATGATGATGATGATATCTTCATGTTGATGATCAAAATGTGATATGAGGAGTGATAATGAGATGATGGTGGTGATTACAGATCCAGTTTGGGTTTTCTTCCAGTCAACTGCGTTTTAGTGGAGTTATGCCCCTTTCACTTTGTGAATTTTATCAAAATGATGGTTTCTCTGGACTTTTTTCCGTTATGCTTGAGATATTTCACTCAGATTTGGGGTCGGGTCTTTAGTAGCCTCTCTTGGTTTTTGAAAAATTGAAAATTTATATTTATGTGAATTACTTAGTTTAATTAATTGATAAACATTGCGTGGCATGTCCATTTTGACCATTGTAACATATTTATGTTAGAACCTAATAACTTGTATAAAAAGCAGACTTGTTGTTAGAAGCTTCCCGATCACAGTATCTATTATTTGCATGATTTTAATTTGTTACTGATTCATTAGACAAATCTCAGTTTCAAGTGCACATTTTTTTTATCAAATTGCTCAGTTTAGCTGATGCTTCAGTACCTTCAGTACTTTGATTTAGATTAAGCTGCTCCAGTTTACATAGCTGGTAGAACAAATGTCAGTTTAAATACATATAAATTTAGTTATGCTCTTGAAAATATGAGGAAAAAATTTTTTTGTTGTTATTGAAAAAGATGCTGTAAAATACGACAGATTAGATTTCAATTATTATGCCAATATTTATCATCTACTTCATGTAAATTATCATCATATAAATACAAGTATTTTAGGCATGTTTTGGAGACACCTTTGAAATTGCATCCCATTTGTTATAACTTGGTTACATGTATTTTATTTTTTATACAGAGCTTATTTGTTGAAGACAATGAACCAAGTTTTCACTCTCCATCTCAGCTAACATCTGTCAACTGCAAAGAAAATGGAACCTTACGAGGGGATAGTATTTTGGAATACTCAAATTTCAACATTAAAAAAAAGAAAAGTCCATTGAAACTTGGAAAGAAATTTTATGAATTCTACAATGCACCAATTACAAAATTCTGGTTTTACACGGTAAGTTGACAAGAAAATGAAAGTAGATATAAATGCAGAGCTATTCTGTTACTATGGTTGATGCTCTTCTAAAAATGTGAGTTTGGTTATCAGTGTTTTAAATAAAAATAATTTAAAGTGTTTATTTTGTCACATGTTACTTCAGACCATAATAAAAAGACAAAAAAAAAACAGTATGTGATTAGTGATGATCATAAATTCTCTATAAAATTAAGAATTTTAGAAATAAATATTCACAGGATTCGTACAGGCCTTGAAAAGTCCTTAAATTTTGAGTTTTGCCCTAAAAAGACCCTAAAAACGAAGCCTGACTCTAAAAAGCCCTTGAATTTAGCCTGAAGGCCCTAAAAAAAACCTTGCATTTGGCCAGTTGGGTGTCTGTATTTCGATATTAAGTGGTCGCAAATAGACTGATATCCATAAATAATTAATTGATAAGTTATGTTGAAATGGGCAATTTAAACTTAAAGGTACCTGGCCCAACCGAACACCCAACTTCAACCTCCACTTCAAATGTCATTACTATGGACACGTAAATAATTGTTTTATTTATTTAATTGGCTTTGCACCAATATTTTTTTGCTAAAATTGTCCCTTTGATTAGGCCTTAAATTTGGAAAGACCCTAAAAAGTCCTTAAATTTGGAGTCCAAATGTCTGTATGAACCCTTGTGTTTTAAATATGTGTTTAATTTGTCACATGTTACTTCAGACCATAATAAAAAGACAAAATAAAAACAGTATGTGATTAGTGATGGTCATAAATTCTCTATAAAATTAAGAATTTTAGAAATAGATATTCACCTTATGGGAATTACAACAGGCACCTTTGAAAATAATTTAGGGTCATCAGTGGTCTGAAGCGCCAGGCCCCGGTTTCACAATCATTCCTTAACTAAGATTCCCCTGAACTTAAATCTGGCAAATTTTGATAAGCTCTTTTTGGAACTACGAACAAATATTTTTGTCAAAACTAAATGCAGATGTCATAAGCTTGTTATATTCTTAAATATATATGTACCTTAAATTTCTTATTTGCTTAACAATTAACAAACTTATAAAGGTTTTTAATTTGCCATATTTAAGTTAAGGAAAATCTTAAGTTAAGAAATGATTGAGAAACTGGGGCCAGCTTATGAATCAAAGTGGCTCTCACCAGCTAGGTTCAAATCCCACTAAGGAAAAATTAATGTGAGAAAGTTTGTCAGCTGACTTGCCGAAGGTCCGTGGTTATATTGCAATTTTAATGAAAATTGTATTGTATCACAATACGATTGCTCCATACTGGTATTTAACGGTATTTTCACAGCTTTTAAAAAATCAATTGTTTTATCCATATTTTCTCGTCTTTTTTATTCGCGAATGATCTTGATCATTCTCGAATGTAGCTGTTACATGCAGATTTCTCAACCCGAATATTCTTCCGTTACAGAAAATCAACTCTCTCTCGTATGTAGGTCGAAGTTTGAATAAAGGGAGATAATTCAAATTTCAATAACTTTTGTATTCTATGGATTTGATGGGTAAATTGTCATGTAAATGGGGTTTATTTATTGAGTAATATTGATTTAGTAAGAAATTGATACGAGATTGAAAAGAGAACGCTGCATTTTGTTGTATTTGAGGATAGAATATGTTGATGACGTCACGCGGATCCCCCCTCCCGGTCAACAGATTTTTTTCCTTGTATATATTATAATCTGAAATCTGATTGGTTGAGATCGTCTTCTTGACCCAGATGTTAGCTATTTTTAGCAGTAATTAACTTTTAATGGTTTTATCATACCTGCCAATCCTCCCGATCAGGGATTGAGATTAACGGGCGCCCAGTTTTTCGCTCTGGGCGATAAATGTATCATACACAGGTCGCCCAGGGCTGCCAGGTGGCGATTAGAATTTTCAGTTCGGTGTATTTGACATTCCGATCCGTTTACCGATTTCCTGTTTATATTTCTGACTGGCGACAATAATAGTAAAATTGAAAAATGGGTATCATATAGTTAACAAGTGTAAATGGACCGGTGTTCCGACCGGAATTCAAATACGGTGCCATTTCGTTTCCTTTTCTGATATTTATGTATAAAATGATACTTCCGGCTTTCTGCCATGTGGAAATTTTTAGGAGCATCGACTCCAAAGGCTAAACAAGGACCTGCGGAAAAACGAAAGTACTATCAAGAGTATGATAAGTCCAAACGCATCGGAGCATATAAAAAGCCATGGGAAGATGGCAGGCCTTGGTTGTATGATACGCAGGACGGAATGAAGTGTGCCGATTGTGTAGAGTTCGACAGGAAAAAAATCTGTATTTACCGAGGGTTGCACTAGTTATAAACTTGACAGTGTAAATAAACATGACATTTCTGAATCTCACAAACAGGCCCAAGCCTTTAGTAATGCAAAACAAGTTCCTGCTAATAAATCAAAATCTGCCAAAATTATACAGTCATTGACATTGGCAGTACCTATAGATCAACATTTTCTGCAAAACCATTCGTCAATGTAATTGCAGATGTTGAATATCGAAAAGTAAAGCAAGGGATAGAATAATCCAAATGTATATGCCTGATATATTCAGATCAACCATCACTCTTGACAGTTCATTGTATGGCTCATCGAAAAGTTAAGCTCAATCCCTGCTGATGTGAGGAGTCTCCCCATATTAAGACAAAAATTTTGGAATTTTGTGCTATCATACTGCTTTTCCCGTTTTTCAAAGCATTCCGTGAAGTCATCCTTAAAAAATTATAAATTGATTAGAGTGAAATCTGGGATAGCGATCACTTTGTAGAGTGGTCATCTGTCAACTACATTTTTATCATGTACAGAACCTTTGTAGAGGGGTCACCTGTCAAACCCAGTCAGCGGGGATCCTAACGGCCACCCGATTGAAAAAATTGTTGTTTACAAGATTTACTAAAATTATGCTGGTCTCGGGAATAAAAAGTCTTCCAAAAATTATCGAATTCTTAAAACACAACTCTGGTGATATAAATAATAATAAAATAATAGTTAATTTTTTCAAGTTATTAATTTATTTAAAAAATATCCTCAATTATGACATGAAAGATATCAGAAGCTTATTAGCTCACCTGAGCCAAAGGCTCAGATGTGCAATTGCCATCTATCTTCGTCCGATGTGCGTCATGTATAAACTTTTCACATTTTTTATCAATTCCTCCAAAACTACAGAGCCAAATTGGATGATATTTGACAGTAATGGTCAAGTAAGGGGTTTTCAGATTTGCACAAATGCAAGGATTATGTCCCCTTGGGGCCCCATAAAGGGGAAATTTGTGAAAATCTTTAAAAATCATCTGCTCTGAACCTACAAGAGATATAACTTAGATATTTCATGTAAAACACTATGGGCACCTAGTTTTAGATTTGCACATATTGTAGCTTTAGGGGCCAAAATGAGATAATGGCAAGGTACTTGAGGGGGAAATTGCAAAATTAATGTATTTGTCAATATATGTGAAAACTATAAGCTTTTTGTATGGGCATCATCATCATGTGTATTGGAATACTGTAGGCATTTGCACAACGGTCATTTTGATATATGAATAGAGGTCATAAGTTCAAAGGTCAAGGTCATAGATGTAAACGAATACTGAAATGGTTAATTATCTCAAAAACTTTGAACTCTTTGTGTAGGCATGTATATTAGAATATTGTAGGCATTTGCCTTACGGTCATTTTCATATATGAACGAAGGTATAGGTTCAAAGGTCAAGGTCATAGATGCAAACAAATACTGAAATGGTGAATTATCTCAAAAATGATAAACTTTCTCTATAGGCATGTATATCAGAATGTTATAGGCATTTACACAATGTTCATTTTTATATATGAATGTAGGTCATAGGTCTAATGGTCAAGGTTATAGATGCAAATGAATACTGAAATGATTAATTGTCTTAAAAACTATAAACTTTTTGTATAGGCATATATGTTAAAATATTGTAGGTATTGGCCTAACGATCATTTTGATATATGAATGAAGGACATGAGTTTAAAAGTCAAGGTCACTGATGCAAACAAATACTGACATGGTTAATTATCTCAAAAACTATAAACTTTTTGTATAGGCTTCTAAATTGTAGGTATTGACCTAATATTCATTGCGATATTTAGATTAAGGTCATGGGTTCAAATTTTTCTTTACCTTTTTAGTTGTTTATAAACAATATATTGTAGCTAGATTTCAGATATATTATATGTAGCACTCTTATGACTAGTTATGTTATAATAAATTTGCAAAAAATCCTTACATATAATTGGCCCTTACTGCTGAAAATTTATTTGGACATTCTCTTTAATTAATGTCAATGACCATTGAACCTCTGCATGAGATATGTACTCAGCTGCATGTGAGCATTAAGGCTCATGGACCTCTTGTTTAATATTAGGGTCTCCATGACAATGGAAGTAACTTTGACCATCCTTGATGGTTCCATACATGCATTTATTCGGATTGAACTATTTCCTACATGAATCCTTAATATTGGTCCAATGTGTGAATATTAAAACAGCCCCATGCTCATAGTCTGCACATTGCACACTACATGAACCCGCTATGTTGTGTTGGGAGCAATGCAAGGTGAACATAACAACCTCCTTTCAGTTACCTGACAACTTCATATACCTGACACTACATTGATGGAGACACTGAACTCCCTGTCTTTCTAATCTTTCGCGAATTTTAGTACTTTCAGTACTTTGATTTATAATATTAAAATACAAAACCAAATTCATTCATGTTTACCTGTTTTACACAAAAAAAAAGTAATTGTCACATGTGCGTTTGTAAATCATACATTAGCGTCCATGTGATGTTGTCAAGTAAACACATGGTGGAGCAACAGTATGAATCGATCACCAATAAAAATATTATTCATAACAAAATATAGAAACAGACAAAAGATTATTAAAGGCAATATATTGTGGTACGTATTGCAATACACTCTTCTTACATTGCAATATATCGTGGTACGCTATGAGCGTATCGTGACACCCCTAGAGCTAACCCAACTAAAGCAGTTATTTGATTGTATAATACATGTTTTGCTTTTATTTTCAGATGTTCTATTTGATGTTTCTGATTTGTTATGCATACACTGTGCTGGTGAGGACGTACCCGAGACCAAAATGGCAAGAATGCTATGTCATGACATGTGTTTACATTAGCAATAGAAAAATTAGACAGGTACTTATATCTTCATTAATTTATTAGCTTGATTGTACCAACATATGTCATACCCTCAGCATTAATTGACATATCGCCAGCCACGCCCACAATGTTCCGTCAAATGGTTGGATGCTTGATTTACACGCAAAAAGAATGACGTCACCGACACAAGTACGTCATTAGTTGCCGTGACGCTGCTTTGGTACCATGATGGCAGCCAGTGTCGGAACATTGTAAGCATGGTCAGCGATATGTAGATTTGAGCATAGGTCCAAAATGGCAAGAGCATACTGTATGAGAAGAAACATTGCTAGTAGGAAACTGTAAGAGTTTTTTGATTTTCTAAACTATTATTTGAAATTTTCATGGTTTCAACTGTAGGGAAAGTATACCAAGGGCGATAATAAATTTTTGCCAAGAAGATTTATACATGGTACAAGAGTCACTGTCAAAATTGCAAATATATTTTTCCCCTGTGAATGTTTCTTTTACAGTATACCATAAATGCATCTACATTAGTAATAGAAAATATCAGATGGGGCATAATCTGCATTAGTTTATAATCTCATTATACAATGTCAGCATCAGCTATGGTGTCCATTGTTAAAGTTTTTCATAGTCTAGATATGCAGGCTTATAAGCTGTATAACATTGGAAATGTCGGGGAATATTAAATGAAGTCAACTATTTATCAGATAAACTGAATCTGGGATAATGCTTGCCATGATTTATCAAAGTTCTCAAAAAGTTAAATTGCCGTCATCACAATATAGTTGATACCAATAAGTATGATGTCTCTCTATCCAAAATTACCATGGATATATTTGATGTTCCATAATTCTATGTTCCTTTCCTTCTCAACGTTGTTTACACACATGGAGGGTGTAGCTAGCTAAATAGGAGAGCTTACCCTTCCAGAGTTTGTAGTTCACTAAAATTTGGAAACTCTGGTTAAAACAATAAAATATATGACCCTGCCGCTATGAAACATAGTATACAATTGTACTTGAACTCTGGTTTTTACACACTTTCATATTCTGATCCACTTTGCTCTGTTGTAAGCATTCTCCTCCTTATTGGACCAGGTCTGACCCAAGACTTGAAAGTGGGTAGTGCTTGTTCTTTCGTCAAGCACTCGCCATTACGAAATGAAAGTCACGGTTCTTTCAGATGGGAACTTAAAATAAACGAGGTCCCATGTCACGGTAGGCTTGGCACGCTAAAGAACCCTGCTGTATAATGCCATCAGCTCAATGCACAGGCAAATTTTTTGCAACTTCGACTATAGGTGGCAATGTCTCGATATAAGTGAAATATTCTTGACTGGGACATTAAACTTTATTACTCATCTCAACCTTTCGTAGAGTGCTCGCTCCGTAAGTGGAAGGTCGTGGGTTCGATCCCCGCCGGGTCTGACCTAAGACTTGAAAGTGGGTAGTGACTGTTCTTTCGCCAAGCACTCAGCATTACGAAATGAAAGTCACGGTTCTTTCAGATGGGAACTTAAAATTAAAAAGGTCCTGTGTTACTGTAGGCTTGGCATGCTAAAGAACCCTGCTGTATACCGGTAATGCCATCAGCGCAATGCACAGGCAAAATTTTTGCAACTTTGCCTATAGCTGGCAAAATCTTGATACAAGTGAAATAGTCTTGACTGGGACATTAAACACCATTACTCAACTCAACCTTTCTCCTTATTGCCCAGTGATATGTAAAGTAAAGATATAAGTTTTTTCAGTCCGCTCTATGTTATAAAGTTTCTGGTTTTTAGTCTAATGTAACTTTCAAAATTGCTATCTAAAAACATCTCTCTTTTATTAATTTTATTGAAAATTAAACAAATTTATTTAAGAAAAAAAGCTTGTTTATATAACATGAGCATAAATGAAATCTTTTATAGGATTCTTTTTAAGGAAGTTTTAACTTTTTGATGAAATAATTTCCATTGATTTTATAATCTTCTATGTTGCAACATAATTGACGATGAGGTATTCAGATTGGTAATCATCACTTGAAGTCAATACTGTTTTCAAATTGTAGGAGTGTAGCAGTAGGCGCTATGTTGACTTTGTAAAAAGGAATTTGTTTACATTGTGGCTGTGATGAAAATCCGTTTAATATTTCCAAATAATTTTATCATGTAGAACAAATAATCTCAAGCTTCACTGGGATATAGAGGAAAATTTCCACTTTATTTTATCTTTACCCAAGAATTTTATCTTCACCCAAGATTAATATATTACTTAATTACCATCAGTAGTTAGAAATAGCTGTACTTTTAACCTTGTTTTACATCATAAACTGCACAAATTTTTTTAATATTTAGTTTTGCTTGCATAGTAAAATAAAAAAGAAGGTGGTAGACTATTTCTTAATTTTATAATGTAAATATAGATTTAAATTGACAAAACTGAAATTAAAAAAAAATTGACAAAACTGAAATTGAAAGAAAAAAACATTGACAAAACTGAAATTGAAAAAAAAGACTAGTATCTACCCATCTTGTACAAAAATGCTGATATTGTCAATTTCTATTTTCAATCACAAAAATTTATACTTACTATATATATATTTCCAAAATTCTACAAAGTTTTAAAAATATTTTTCATATTAAATGTTTATTAATTGTTTTAAAGAGCTTTACATACAATATGTTTTTAGGAAATTTATATGTGATGACAAAATTAATTTGAATAATAATATAAGTGCAATAAAAATTAATTTTCAGCAGTTAACACTATCTGTGTGTACAGAACACTCCTTTGTTTACACTAAAACAATAATGTGTATACATATATGCATCATCATGCCAAATATAGATGCGTTAACTATATTTGCTTAGGGTAGAATTTCATGTGATAGAGGAAGAGCATTGCAACTTTGTAAACTGAAAACAATTGTCTGGACTAACAGTTTTAATGGAATACACTTGTATTTAAAATCAGCGTGGTTTTTTTGCTTCAAATTACCACACCTGATCCCCCCACCTCCATTGGGGAAAAATTATTTAAATTTTCAAATTGGACTCCTTAAATTTCAAAAACAACAATAAAAACTAGAGATGTGTCAAATATATTGAAATACACAAGCACTGAGCCTGATTTAGATGAAATCAAGTTGTATTAAAAAAAACCCAAAAATACTAATCCATTTCCAAATCACAATCCAGAAGCAAAGTAAAAACTTTGGAACTGACAAGTTAGGTTAGACACGTGAACTTCCACCAGGGAAGTGAGGCCGGGTGCTCCGGAAGGGTAAGCACCTCCTGTTTAGTTAGCTACACCTGCCACGTGTGTAATCAAAATTGTGTGAAAGGAACATGGAACTATGAGACGTCAAATATATCCAAGGCAATCCTGGACACAGAGACATCAAACTTAACAATACTGTGATGACGGCCATAAAACTTTTTGAAGGCCTTGATAAGCCTAGGCTTGCAATATCCCTGAGTCAACAATTTATTTGCAAGCTCTAATTACTAGCGCCAAAATATACTGTAATTGTATTTAATTCCGCATGTACTTATTTTCGCTGTATAGGATATTTAGACATATCCGTGTAGTTAAATTTTCTTGTTTATGTAAATATGCTCTATAAACATAACAAGTAAAATATAATTTTCACTTTGTTTTAATTTTCGCACAAAACAACGTCCACGAAATAATTGAAAAGTAGTACACCACGAAAATAAATATGTTCACAGTATAGGTATTGTCACCATGCATACTCCTTAAAAATGACAAACATGCCATGGTGTAGCTTGTTATATTGCTACAATATACCATATTTCAGATTTTCAAATTTTACAAGTTAATAAAATTTATGCCAATTTTTCTAATCCAAAGGGTTGAATGTAGTTGTTAAAAAAGGCACCAAAGCTGCTATAAATAGCCTGGTGACTTCATAGCGGAGTGGTCAATAGTTCCCAGTTTTGGATTGTATTTACTGTCGCCATCTATGGTTGAATCCCATACAGACAGATCTTAAAGTGTGAGAGAGTTTGTTAGTTCGTTGCCAGAGACTGGTGTTTTCTACTAGTTTCCTCCACCATCCCAAAACTGATGGTCTCAATATTTTGGAAGAATCTAGATTTGAGCATGAAACCATAACTCCACCATCACAGAAATGGTGGTCTTGTGTAACATTAATTAACAGTTTTTCATAGTGTTATTTTGATTTTAAGTTGACCCAACGTACAATGCCATTCTCTGCTCAAAAGTCTGCACTTCATTAAATTTTCAATTTACTTGTAAGAGTGAAGTGAGTGAATTATTGTTTAAAGCTGCATCAGCAATATTGCAGCTATTCCCAGCTAAATTCACTTGTAACTTTCCAACAACTCCACCTTTACAGTAATTAAATGTTGGATTTTTAAAGTTCATTTAAGTGCATATTTCTTTTTTTTTCTCAAATAACAGAAAATAGGTATTCTATATTACTAATAGATTTCCTGTGACAGCTGTACTTAAGATTTATGGAAGTGATATTTTAAGAAAAATATTAAGTATTTTATTATTTGAATTATTAAGACATTTATTGTGGTGACATTTAGGATTGTCAATATCCAATTCTAATGATGAATTCCTGCAGGATTTTAAACCGATTCAAAATGTATTGATTCAAAATATTGCTGTCATGAGAATGTCTCAAATTTAAGTGCAATAGTACTTGAAAGGTGCATCTACACTAAAATCAATGGAACTATATCATGATGGTAATATATCCCACTCTTTGTGTAATTTAAATTTATAGAGATATGTTTAGATGAAACCATCTAAACAGAACAGCTTTTAGAGTGATTGGTGGTGCTCTCTCTCTCTCTCTCTCTCTCTCTCTCTCCTCTCTCTCTCTCTCTCTCTCTCAATTTACACACTCTGTTTTCATATTATGTTCTATCAATTTACCAGGTTGCTCATTTTGACAGGTTTTTATAGTTGATTTAGGGTTCAGTTTAGAAAGCAATAATGCATACATGATATTAAAAGGAGAGTATTTAGAAAAAAGAATAAAATAAAATTTAAAAATCAAAATGACGATTTTCCTTATTTTGTCTTCAAAATCTTGTAAGTCGCCAAAAAAAAAATATTGAATTGCCCTTGTAAATATAATTCAGGCTGCATGGTTTCATGACAATTATGTTTTAAAAATTCTGACTTTTACTTGTTCAAAATTAAATGAAGTACTTTTTAGATGAAGGTTGAAGGTGGAGGAGTAATGGAGTTTTACGCCCCAGTCAAGATTCTGTTACTTACCTGGTATATCAGGTCAGTTCATGGACAATGGAGGAAATGGGAGTGCCTGGAGAAAACCACTGCTTTTCAGCAAGTAAATAAACAAACATAATTGTGACAAGCCTGTTGGGAGGACCATTAATTTGTCTAAATAAAATACCACATACCAACACTTATCTAGTTAACAAGTTATTGGATGTGAAATGTTGATTTTGATGTTGCCAAGTGAAAGCAAATTTTTAAAGTATACTTGTCCACTTCCATTACTTTGTTATTGTATTTTAAACATATTGTAGTCAAACAAAACATCCATTATTACAGAACAATAAATCAAAGTTTGGTTGTGTATGTCAGTTTTTGGACATTATTGTGTTATAGTAAAAAGTGTATATAATTTATTATTTCTAAATATTGATTCAACTCAAAACCTCAAAATTCTATCGCACTTAACATATTTTCATTGTAAAGGGATGGCCCGCCATTCTAAGAAAAGTCAATAAAACTCTTGGATCTCATATCAGACAAATAGAAAATCTGTGTTAATTTAAAGCTTTTGAATGCATTAACCATCTGCTTGTTTACTGTCGCTTTTGTTCCTAGATAGTGAAAATCAATCCTTTATTGTTACTCCTTAACTGCTTTTGAAAGCATATAAATATGAATTTTCAGTAGGAATATATTTATGTGAATAAATTGTACTTAGATCTTTGTTATTTGATTTCTGCCAGTTATTTTTGTATAAAGGGTCACTAAGAACATTTTACCTTGCATCAAAATTTAAATGATTTTATAATTAAAAAATCTAGAATCAATGCACTTTTAATCTAACTTATCACACTTCCAGCTATAATATACGGTACAACTTTAGTAAGCGCTATGGTTGTACGGGTATGTAATATATCTTGCTCTTTGTACTGTGATGCTAGTGTTGATCCGAGTCATACTAAGCTATCATGATGTGGCCATGACTGGCAGTGTGTATGATAGATACTAGTATGCCTGCTTTGTAATAGTACTCTTAGATGCTAGCTTACTGATTGCAGTTGTAGAGGTTGCTGTCCCACCAGTCCATTATCCTGACACTGAGTATTTTTCAGCAGCAGTGTGAATTTATGTAACTTGCTTAAGGTCACTTACAGCAGGCTCCTGATGGTATTCCAACCCACAACCCTTGGATCTGGATTCTGGCACGCTACCTACATTATTCCACAGGTGGGGATATATAAAGCTAGATATCAGAACTACTTTTATATCTCTAGAGATTTCACAATTACATGTATTCTATAACTAAGATATTCCTCAACTTAAATTTGGCAAATTTAAAAAAAAAAATACAGGCAATGATGATTTTAGCATGATCTTCAAAATGATACCTTGATTTTCTGAAAGTTTTGAAAATAAACAAAATTACATGCAGAAAATTAAGGTATCGTTTAAAGCATAACCTGTGTTCAATGTTTTATCAAAACTATTTATTTGTATAAAAAATTGTCAAAATCTGCTTAAAATAAGTTAGTTAAAGAATGATTGTGAAAATGAGTGTTGGAAAGTGGCCATCTATTTTGACCATTATAGTGGTCTTCACATACACTATTTGATCGCAAGGCAAGTGGGACTTGTAAATCAAGTGGGGAAAATGTTCTTCTGTATGAACAAATGATTTCTATACTGTATAGGAAGAATTATTTGCGGTAAGGACCTTTGGTGGTTATGGTTTTCTAAACTATTTCATTTAACGGTTCTGACTGTAGGGAATGTGAACCAAGGGAAACAAATAATTTTTGCTGAGAAGATATGTTCACAGTACCTGTGTCACCGTGAAAATCATGAATATTTCTTTCTCACAAATGTTTCTTCTTATATTCTTATACAGTATATAGTATGTTTAGATTTCTAAAGTAAATTCATGTTAAAACAATTGCTGCAATTTGTCCCTACCAAAGTTTTGCTTGTAAGGGCTTTGGTAATTAAGCTAGGTTCAGGCTTATCAATAGGGGAAAAAAGAAATTGCCTCAATACATCAAAACATGTATTTATACTGTACAGATCTCATTCTATGACTTTCATTGTTGTTCTACCACTGCAGTAGCTCAGTTGGTAGAGTGCTCGCTCTGTAAGTGAGAGGTCGTGGGTTGGAACACTGACTGGGTCTGACCCAAGACTTAAAAGTTGGTAGTGACTGTTTTTTCACCTAGCATTCAGCATTGCGAAATGAAAGTCATCTTTCGGGTGGTAACTTAAAATAAACTAGGTCCCATGTCACGGTAGGCATGGCACAATAAAGAACCCTGCTGTAAAATTGTGATCAGTGCAACACACAGGCAGAATTTCTGCACCTTTACCTGTAGCATGGCCAAGTGTAGATACCGGTAAGTGAAATATTTTTGATTGGGACATTAAACACAATTTCTCAATTTATTTATTGTTGACAGAATCTGCATTTCAAACTGGCTGTAATGAAGCTGTAGAAAATTACAGAAAAACTACTATGTGTTCCGTCAAGTCTTGACATTATTAAGAGGTTTTGGCTTAAAACTTAGAGGGACTTATAAAGAAGATCATAGGAGAAACAGATTTTTGGACTTTAAAATACTGAGGGACATTATAACAAGGTTTTATGGTCATTCACTATGAGAGTGCCTTACGTGTATATGATGTATTTAGTTTGAGACTAAAGGCTTAAGGGTTCTGTATCTCTGCACATGCTGAGTAACTTCTGTAGAATTATAATAAGAAAAGACCATGGCTTCACCTTTGACAGGTGACACTTTCTTAATTTCAGAAATATAAATTCTACAATATAAAACATCACAAAAATACAAAAACTCCATAAAAAGTTCCTTATTGAATTAATATCACAGATTACAATTATAAATAGTTATTAATAGATAATTATTTCAAGCTTGCTCTTCATATATTAAAATAAATCATACTCATTAATTAAATAACAACTAATCACTCTGGGTAACCTGACCTGCTGTCTCTCATACATCATGATAATACCGGTATCATTCATTCTAAATGTCACTAATCAGACCCAGTCCCTTTACTCTAAATTATATACAATAACATTACAATAATATCACAGACATTTTCAATTCAAACATGTGGTACATTTTGGCCAGAGCTAGCTCTGTTAGCCTAACTAAGCCACATTTTGGCTAGGTTGTTTAATTAGCTCTGTTAGTTTAACTAATCGTTTTGAAGAGTCAAAATACCAATCCTATCAAAAATAAACATACAAGGTCATATTCAAATGTTATGAACATGTTTAAAAAAATTTCTAGATATACTTTATACCAATAAGAATTATCCGATTCAAATCAAACTCAAGTGAACCAAGTTGTTTTCTGTAGGTACTCTTGTTTGCTCCTACCCCTGGATTTGCCTAGTTGGTAGAGTGCTCGCCCAGTAATTGAGAAGTCATGGGTTAGAACCCCAACCGGGTCAGACCCAAGATATGAAAGTTGGTAGTGACTGTTCTGTCACCAAACACTGAGCATTACGAAATTAAAGTCATGGTTCTTTTGCATGGGAACTTGAAATAAAAACAAAGTACTATGACACAGTAGGTGTGGCATGATAAAGAAACCTGCTGTATAATACCATCAGCGCATTGCACAGGCAAAATGTCTGCACCTTGGCTTATATATAACTGGCGATATCTCGATATAAGTGAAATATTCTTGACTTTGACATTAAATACCATTACTCAACTCAACTCCTGTTTTCCCTACTATCACAGAACTGATTGCCTTGATATAAGTGAAAATCTTGACTGAAGCATAAAACATTATTACTCCAGTTCTCTGACCGTTTCTGCTCTTCATTTTTCAACATACATAAGATTCGTGTATATATTATTACTAGCCAATCAGTTAAACTAACAATGGCATGTTTAAACCAGAACAGAGATTATTAATTCAGTCAAATGTTGTTTTATCAGCACATGGTGTAGACACAAGTGGAATAGAGCTGTCCTGTGCTGTTGAATTACCACTTCCACTTCCACTTGATTTGAACCTTAACCTTGCCACCGGTGGATTTTGTTTTCTTTGACACTGTCGTACAAATTTACTGAGTTCAATTCGGAACCTCTGCCCTGTAAGGCAGTATAAAAAGAAATTGATTGAATGATTTGCATACATAAGTAGAAAGCATATCACTTTGCCTAAAACTCCCCGAGCCATGTCGTCAAAGCTTTTAGGCTTGGGAGAAAATAATTGATACAGAGGACGCGGAATCGTAGTTATGATCCACACGAAGGATATTGCTAACAGTGTAATAGCCAGTTTACGATGTGTGTTTCTCATGAATCTGTCATCTTTTGTCATGCTTGATGTTACAATGTTCTGGTTTCTGACCAGGCAAACCACGATTAATGAATTCAACACTAATAAAATTGCAAATGGAAGAAATGAGTACAAAACTAAATTTATCCAAGGAAAAACATTACATACAAAATTTTGGTAGGCATATGCAGCACAAATAAGTTTGTCTGGATTGATAGAGTTTGGTGCTGGGAGTAACTCTGCTGTCCATAGTACATGAATGTTGATTAGGATAAAGATCAATGCTGTCATGAAGGTAACAAATCGCGCTCTAGACACACTGCACATGGTGTTTGCTTTAAGGGGAAACCAAACTGCTAAAAAACGTTCCACTGTAACAGCAACAATGAGCCATGCTGAAAAATGAATTGAGAAATGAATCAAGAAGGTCAAAAACTTGCAACAGAAATTATTGATGTGAAGCATTTCAAAGCCACTGATCATTCTAATCCAGGTCTTTAAAGCACTTAAATATAACATCACTGTGTCAGCAATCGCCAGAGCAGCCAGATAAAAAAATGTCGGGTTTGTCTCATCTCGCGCTGGATCATGATTACAAAACTTAAAGCATTTCCTATTGTTCCCACTAACACTATTAGAGGGAACACCCATACTATTAATGTAGTAGCTGCTTGATAATCGGCGTTTTGTTCCAGAATCTCCAACACTGAAAGTCGTGAAAAGTTATCACTCGTAAAATTTGAAGTCTTCACTGTTGTCACATTAATTATATTATCATCCATATTCCTTTATTCCTTCTTTTTGTGTTTGATTGTTGTCTCCAAGTAGGCTTCCTCCTCTATAAATTTCATCTGGGCTTCATCACTATACTAGAAATAAATAAAGTCACATTTTAATTAAGATACATTTTACAATCCATAGCTCTCCCTCACCCTTTTGTGAATGGGGCTGGGGCTCTAGCAAATATGAAAGTTAACATCATAATGACCAACATAGTGAAAACAAAAAAAACCCTTTAAAGTAACAGAAAACTCCAAAATACTGTTTTTAAAACTGGAATTTCCAAAATTGTGAAAATTGGCAAAGTGATTGTGAAAAAACCATATGATTTTGAATTTTGAATGGGGCAGAATATCTGCCTCAAAAAACAACCCAGCAAGAACCCTGCAATCATGGAACCTGTGTAAAACCATAACCCTGTCAAATTTAAACAATTAAAGTCGGTACTAACTAAGACTTCGTTGAACTTGATAAATTAATATTTGTAAACTAAAACCCTGTCTACAGATTACACTGTACATGCTTTCATACCTCATAAATAGTTCCTGGTTGTGTTGATTTCAGTGTGTAGTAATTTGGCTTAGCATGAACTTATTTCATTATTTTAAAAAATGCTTGTTAAAAGTCTTTAAGGAATAAAAGATTTACATGGCTATGTCATTAAATCAAGATAACCAGCATAATCCTATCAGATATATAACACGTTTCTGTTGCCATGACAATGATTTGTTGCTATTTACTGTTCATGGCAGTCAATTGTTAATGTGATGGAAAATTTTGTAGATTTAAAATTGATGAATGTTTTATTTTATTTTTAATTTTTTGAAGTAATAGGCATTTAACTATATGATGCCAGTTTTTAGCAGTGACATGGATGGCAACACCTGCCTGATTGACTAAAAACCTTTTTGAGTTTTGAGTTAAAAGTCAGATAAAAAGTGAATAAATTAATACAAAATTTATGATTTGATATGACAAACAGTTTTTTATAGTAATTTTATATTTAAGAGCTTTAGAATGTGATAAAAGTATATGTAGGTGCTAATATAAGTGGACATTAATAAAAATATACAGTAGTAAAAATATGACTCTGTAACATAATAAGACAAAGATCTGTCAATTATCAGTAAAAATGTCTACATTAAAATCTGCTAAAATGTTTTTATTGATTTTATATACATGTAATATTATTTTAAATGTGCTGATTATTCAACAGGATATTGAAAAATAGAACAATATTGATATAAATGAATATCTTTTGAAACAAGTGGGGTAAATATATATAGAGCGTGTTGTCACAATCATACAATTTGATGTATTAAAATGACTGTATGTCTCTGTCCTGTCATTCTACCATCTCTTCATCCTACTTCTCTCCCCTTGATCGACTGGAATTCTATAATTCAGAAGGGATTGGAGAGAGTTGGTAGTAAACTTCAGAACAAGTTAAACATGTCTATAAAGACTACCCAAAAGAGCCAGTAAAAGTGGCCCTTTTAGACAGATAAGGTCTTAATATGCAGTTTCAAATAATATAAATCTAGAGCAATTGGGATACAGTTATACTGGCTTTTATAGTTGGACTATATATCCTTAGTGCAACTGGTTCTTTGTTGTTGAAATTGAACCACTAGAATAAGATAAGTTAGTTTTAAAAATTATTTTACCACCCACACATGTATATGTGACTCTCCTTCATAAATAAAGTTGTCTGAATTTTGTATGAAACAGTTGTGAATTTCTGAAATATTTAGACAAAATTCAGAGTTTTTGTTTCATTCATGAGGATAACATCAATCCTAATTTGATTTGACAAAGGATTACTTTTGTTTTAACCTTCCACCAACTGTATTGAGAAAAGGAATACTAATATTGAATGATAAAATACAGGTTGAGTTTGAATTCAAATGTTTTATTTGGAAAAAGTTACAGGATTCTTTACATACTAAATGATAGATCTACTCTTGTTGCTTGGTTGAACTTGTTATCCCAAAATTATCCTGGATACATTAGACAACCCATAGCACTTTCATTTCCCTTTCATTCTCAATTTTAATTTCCTGGCAGATGTAGCAAGTTAGACAGCAGCAGCTTACCCTTCCATAGCACCCAGTCTCACTTCATATATTGAACTTATTTTACAAGTTTTAAAAGTTTCTACTTTGCTATTGGGATGGTGTTATTTGATCAGTATGCTTGTGTATGTGATGTTATTAGGCCTACTCTTGTTGCCTGGTTAAATTTGTAGTGTGACGTTGTTAAATGGATGTCTAGCACTGTTTGTTGAGATAATATCAATTGCCCTTCCTGTTTTGTAAAATAAAACCTGACAAAATGCATTAGTAAAGATTTGATACATGTTTGTGTTGTAATATGAAGAATTGTCTATAAGAATGATATAGATATATCAGTGTCAAAAATGTTTCACATTAGAGAGTAATATATCTATACAGACTACACTGGGTGAGAATTGTCTGTAAATAATACTCATAGAAAGAGTATTGTTGTGCTGTGAAAGGGTTGATCGGTAGCGGTAGTCAAAACAGGTCTGCTTATACATTCATATACTGCAAGTGAAGTTCAAAATTTTTTATCCATTTTTCTTGTCATCTATCTCAAACACTGAGGACCAATTTGTTTGAAGCTTTGTTTTAGCTAAACAGATGTTAAGGAAAAATTTAAACGTCATTGAAATATTTCTTTGAAGAAAAACAAAATATGTAAAAATGGTTTTTTACTGATATTGTTAATTGCATACACTTGCTTTTGAAAAATACACGTGTGAGACATTGACTAATACAGGATGCAAATTGATGCAAATTTTCACTAATCATCTTTTTAAAGTTTTTTGATAGATTGTTTAAAAATTCTTTAAAAAAAACTGTTGTGAATTTATTGCATTGATAATTGCCAAGACTTGATTTTCAAAGAAAAATATTTCCATGTTTCAAACAGTTTCCAGTTATCAGTATTTTCCAATGGGCAGCCAGTGCTAGTGTTACAACGCTAGGTAGTAACTTCCTGTATCATTTCTGGAAAACGACAGGGAACCTGTCTAGTGCACTATGAGTTTGCAGAGTTATGGAAGTTTAACTACATAGATGCTTTACCAATGAAATTAAAAAATTGTATGTGGCTTTGAACTCTCTAACAAATTATTAAAACAAACGCATTCTTCTGTAAGAAGTACTTTCTTCCTTATAAGACTCCATTGTCAGTGATTTTGTTAGTTTAAAATTACTACCAAATAAAGGTAGTTTCCCCTAGAAAAAAAGACTAAAATTTCCAAAGTAGACCAACAGAATTCCCAAAACAACAGTGATATACCTATCTAAAAAAATAGATCAGATTATTCCCAATTTAAAAGGTAGAACAGTGCCATGGGATACCATTCTACTGGCCTTTATAAGCAGGTGGTCCTTATATAGAGGTGGTCTTTAAGACAGGTTTGACTGTGGTATGTATAATGACAGTCAATACAGTACAGATGCCACTAATGTCATAAGTCAATCCAGAACATCTTATGATCTACTTGCACCAATGTTCATACAGCAACAATTGAATCAATAAAAAGTCCTTAGTAGTAACTGGTACATTTTTAAAAGGGAAATTAGTTTTCATTCTTATCCAACAGTTTTTGTACAGCGTGAAAACGCGTACATTGTTGTCACTTTCTTCCAAGATATCGAGCTTCTTTGCTATGAAATTATAAGATATGAGTACACCTGGAAATAGTGCGCCTGGTAAATGAGCGTGAAAGAAGTATATCTGTTTTATCGTGAGATATGTATTCTGAGACGGGTAATGCATTTGGTTACATATGCACATTTGGAATAAATTTTCGGAATACATTTCGGAATCTAGTAAAATATTGCGACGGGATGCACCTAATAATTTCTGCAATTTGGCGAACTGATCTCATGTTTACAATAAAAAGTAGTTCGAGAAGTTTGCGTCCTACGATGTAAAATCATAACTTTTTATGAAATAAACAGCAACGGCAGGTTGTTTAATTAATTCTTCGCGAAATCTACAGAAATTTAAATTTATTTTGAAGGTTATGATAACGTATTTTGATGTTGAGGCAATTGTGTCATATTTTAAAATGTTTATCGATTAGATTTTACTTTCGTGAAAGGGAGATAATTCGTACAGTGTTGTGTACAGTCGTTTTACCAGTTCCGAACAGGGTTTCATATAAGCGCTGCTGCAGAAGTCGTCCACAAGCAGAGGAAATAAAATTTATGTTGTGTAATAATACAAATGTTAACTGATTCCAAAATATCGACACCTGTCCTCAAAAACACGTGGTAGTATGTTTTCTTGAAAAAAGCATTTCCGTGATCACGATTTGTTTACATCGTTAAACTAGGTCACCAACAATCTGTCGACCTTTTAGGAAGCGGTTGAAGTTTAATATTATTTAAACAATTAATGCCCAAACATTCAAGTAGTTTCTAAGCAAATTTAGAAAGTTATTTTGCGATTCCTTTAATTGAACGGGATTGAAATTTTAGATTATTCGGTAGTAAAAATTCGGAACTGGTAAAACAACTGTACTTCACCATTAACATGAAACGGGAATATTGTGAGTGATAATCAGCAGTTAATTAAAACCCAGATTAACAGCAAATGATCCAGTTACATACAACCGATAGAATGTACCCCCTCATAGCGACGGTAGGATCTGCAAAACTCTTTCTCTCTATCCGAAATGACAAAACGGTCGGGTACAACTTTTTTAAATTTTAATTACCGATTGTCTTTTTCATATATTTATGAAATTATTATTATCTACCATTTAATTCAGCAATACATGGTTTGGTACATTGTTTCTTTTTCAAAAAAAAAAAAAAAAAAAAAAAACATTTGTCGGACTATGCATTGATCGACCCCCCCCCCCCCCCCCGAATTTTCGGTTATATTCTGTCTTGCCACAACACAATTTTCCCAACTACTGTACGCTGTACAACAGCACGACAGTGCTATGTTTAAATAATAGTGGCAACATTACAACAGTTTGATTCAATTTTCATGCTTACAATACAAACCTGTCTATAAAGGCCACCCAAGGGAACCAGTAAAAGTAGCCTTTATAAGCAGATGACCCTTATATACAGGTTCAATTAATATGGAATAAAGAACAATTTGGATTCAATTCTATTGGCCTTTATAACCAGGTGGCCCTTATATAGAGATGACCTTTAAGGCCGGTTAGACTCCAAGAACACAACTGAGTATACATCTGCTGACCATAAAAGATGGAATAGCTGTTACTGCATTATGCAGCTTGTTCAGCTGCCATCTCCTGGTGTCTGGCAGCACCCAGTTTTGAAACATTTTTAATGGTTGTAACAACTATATGTTCACTGCCTTTTTTATGTTGATACTTATACATTATTGTATGGAACTTAAATTTAAAGTGTACAGAAAATGAGGATTTATTTCTAGTTATTGTGTCAAAAATTTATATTAGATAGTAACTTTATTCTGATTATTAATACCAAATTATCATAAACACTTTTTATCATTACAGATTCAGCACCCACCTATAATTTATCATATTGTGTTTCTTATTTACTTTATCTTCACAAAAAATTAATATTTATGAATTCACAGAAAACTTCACATGTATAATATCACTTGTAACTGTTTGTATTGAGAGACTGATTTATAGAAGAGCTTGCTCTCGTATCAAAATCTGATTTGTCTATAAATTAATTCATTTATGGGTAATTTATGAAAATAAATATTGTTTATACTTATTAGTATTCATTGAGAATTGGATGTTGTTCTCCCTTGTATAGAAAAACGGTATAACTTATGGAAGCAATTTTACCATAAATTGATACTTAGAAATAGTTTGTATTGTGACTACATCTGACATCCAAGATGGCTGTCATTACTTTAAATTGGGAGTGACTAGTTCATGATTATACATGTATAAGGTTGGTTGAAAGCTGCTTAACGTAGCATCAGCAATTTTTCAGTTATTCGCGGCGAGAACTATTTTATTAATCTCTATGAATTAATCTCTGAACATTGTGTATGCATGTGAAGTGCGAGTGAGCCACATGGTCTGCCTTGTACTAGCGCGCACTCAGGCAACTTTACCGTGCTAGCTTACAGAGTCAGTACGCCGCAGACAAGCGTACCACTCCCCCAGTCCATTATACTGATACCAGATGAATCAGTAAAGGCCAACGGCAAGGAAAATTCACTTTCCCACATGTGGTCCGAGCAGGACTCGAACTCACAGCGGTGAGAGACCCTGGGTTTGAAGACTAACGTATTATCCCTTAGGCCACTGCAGCCTCTGTACATGTATAAGGGCCCATTTTACTAATTTGCTATGGCAAATGTGGATGTCTGGCTGTATATAACACATGTAGCATTATTCATTGGCACATAACTAGTAGAATATGAAAATTAGATGTTAAATTTAGCAAGGTCAAGGTCAGAGAGAGTGTATGAATACTTTTTGAAACTTCACATAAATGATCGTATGGTGCAAACATGTGTCATGATTCCAAAGGCCATATCTTAATTGACTGTCAAGGCCATGTGTGATAATAATAATTGGTCCAAGAATGTTGAGGATAGGGATAATATTGGCTCAGGATACAGTTCTAGTTTAAATTGTGCAGTAAAACTTGTTCAATATAATGCTGCATTGAATTTTGATTCCAAGACCAACAGCATGTTGCATGATATTTATATTTTTTTCTATTGGGGCAGTGGAAAGTTAATTTGGCCAAGTAAACTCTGTTGCTTTACCAGACCAACTGTCCAGTTAACTCCAATTCTAGTAAACACTAATAAATAACAATATAAAATGGATATTTAAAAATTTCAAGTTCACATTTTTGCCAGGTGAGCATTGACGTTTTGGACCTCTTTGTTTTTATAAATTTTACCTATGATAATGTGATTTATTGAACCAATAAATTGACAAGCAGTGTTCATGCTTGGATTTTTCAGAGGGGCCATTTTCAAAAACTTTCTTCTAAAAATGTAACATTAATATTTTTGCATTCATGTAATGTTAAATATGGCCAACAAAGACTTTAATTAAGTACAGGGTCTTTTGGCAAAGTAAGGGATCAATGGCCCCATTTCCCCCTTTCTAGAATGAACATTGGACAAGAATTGGAGATAATTTTGCTATAATTTCCATTGACATGAAAAATAAACAGCCTGTGTTATTATATACCGTAATATATATACGGAAAGATGCATGTTAAATGACATCTACTACCACACTGACTTGAATGCCTGCCTTAGTTTCGGATCATAGGCTGGACAATTAAGTGATAAATATATATTGATAAACCGATATTGAGAGACCTATAAATCAAATGTGTCATTTGAAAATGATGACCCTACCTGCAGACTCGAGATCTAAATAAATAATAGCTTGTGCCATGCATCTGGCATCAACATCTGTCAGTGCCAATGAATTTTAATGGTGGCTTATAAGTACAGATGAGCTGCACTGTTCTTTTTGCTTTTTTAACCTTAACTTTCTGTACTATTGGTGGAAAACCCAGAAGTTAATATTACCAATTGGGATGATATAGATGAATTAATTGACGTACATGTATAAGAAATCAGAGATCACAGCTGTTGTCAGACGAGAAAATGTATGTCCTATATATATTTACAAAGTTGTCTTATATCTAGAGAGAATTTCCATTTACCACCAGGTCTTCTTCCTATTTGTTAAAAGTTTTACAGACTTCACCTGTCATGTTCTATTTTACCAGTGTACTGTTGTAAAAAGTAAATGACCTTTGTCATAAAAATGGGTTATTAAGAATCGCAAGAAAATTATATACATGTAACACAGGCAGATTTTGTTCACATGAAATTAACATGAATTTCACATATATTGAATTTTATGTTAAATTCGTGTGAAATGCATGTGAACAAAATTTGGCTGTGTATATATTTTCACTCAACACATTAAAGTGTACCAAAATGTCTTACTTACTTTGATCAAATTTAAGTTCAAGGTGACATTTGAAAAACTTTTTTAAAATGAATTATGAGATTAAAAGGGTTATTTTATCATGAACTGGAAAATTAATTCAGATGCTTGAAGCATGTAAAGAATGAATTTATAAAATGCTTACCCAATAGTTTTTCAAGAAGGATTGATGACCTTGACATTTTTTCAAGGTCATTGATCTTGTCATAGTACAGTCTTTTAAATAACAGAAGCAGAAGTTCAGTTGACATCAACAGTTTTGAAATATGACATTGATAACCTACTTAACATTGAACAATAAAAAATATAAAAAAAATTGAATTAAAAAAAATTAAACTTGTGCTTAGAATTTGAAAGGTTGATTGATTTGATGTCAGTCTAGTGCTGTAGGATTAAAACAGATTTAATAATAATTAAAATCAAAATTTAAAAACTTTCCAGATCATATTGTTTAAGTTGTATACTCTGTGACATAATAAAACTACATGTATTTAAAATGCTATTATCAGCAAACTTGTCACTTAAACAATATCTATTTCTGTATTATATTACAAGTTATTTAGGCTCAATTTAAATGGAGATGTTTGTTTTATGGGTGTTATTTTTTTCCCATTATCCATTTTCAGAAACTTATCTATAGCTATTGATGATTCAATTTGTTTGATTGTAAGAGAAAAATAGAATTAAACTCCATTACGTTTTAAACCACCACCCACACCACCAGTCAAAAGTTTTTCATATATATTGAGGTGGCTAGTTTAGGAATGAAAGTAATTGAGTAATGGTGTTTTACGCCCCATTCAAGATTAATTCACTTATATTAAGGTGGTCAATTCTATGATGGTGGAATGGAGTAATGCATGGTGTTTTACGCCCCAATCAAGATTCATTCACTTATATTAAGGTGGTCAATTCTATGATTGTGGAATGGATTAATGGTGTTTTACGCCCCAATCAAGATTCATTCACTTATATTAAGGTGGTCAATTCTATGATGGTGGAATGGATTAATGGTATTTTACGCCCAATCAAGATTCATTCACTTATATTAAGGTGGTCAATTCTATGATGGTGGAATGGATTAATGGTGTTTTACGCCCAATCAAGATTCATTCACTTATATTAAGGTGGTCAATTCTATGATGGTGGAATGGATTAATGGTGTTTTACGCCCCAATCAAGATTCATTCACTTATATTAAGGTGGTCAATTAATGATGGTGGAATGGATTAATGGTATTTTATGCTCAATCAAGATTCATTCACTTGTTTTGTAGTCAATTTAGGGACAAGCCAAAAAGAAGTAAGATTAAAAGTTAAAAACAAAGTTATTATTTTATCAAAAATCAAAAAGCGTGAATTTAAGAATAAAAATTGTGATTTATCAATAAAATAATATTAATTTTCAGATACAATTTGTTACTTTTAGTTATAATTCATTATAGTTTACCTTTATATCAGGCCATTTAGCATATCCAATCCGAAAAAACTTACGACGGTGACATCATCTTTTCTCCTGTAGTATATGACATGTGTTAATGGGTATCCATGTAATGAGTGATGATATTGGTTGGAAACTAAATTGTTTTATACCACCAATATTAATCAATACATCCACATATACAATGGACTGACTGACTACCTGGCTTTGTACAACAGCATCCCAGCATCCTGACAACTTAAAAAATCTCTTAATGGAAAGTAAATTCTGACCATACCCATTTAAACAATCAATCATAACGCTGTATTTTACACTGCATTTATAATGTGACGAGGTTTTGTTTGAAAAAATGTAACATTGATGTGTAAATGTGTATCAGTTTGTTTAAAGAATAACACTACAAATAATGAAAAATCTGAATTTTAAATTACATATACTAACTAACGTCCTGTTTTTTAAAGCAAGGTCAAAAGTTTTGTAGATTTGGTTGATTTAAATAACAAAAGGAAAGAGTCCATGTACTGATGGGGTCATGAGTGTAATAGCATGTTTTAGAAAATTTTCATGTGAAATCTAATGAGTTTGAACAAAGTTTGGTGTTTAATCAAGATATATGGAAAATTACCATGCAAATCCTCAATTACAAAAGAATATTTCCTTAAAGTAAAAATGTTGCAACTAATGGGGATTTTATATGTTGAAAAATCCAGTGAAGATAAGCTCTTTATGTGCATACAAAAAGCAATATGTTACAAAGAGCATGACTTAAATTGCAATACAAACACCATCATCTTCAACATGTTGAATTCCCATTGCAGTATCATTGTCTACTCTGTTAATGAAGGTCTTATAGTAATTTTAAAATATTAATAGCAAAGTTCAAGTAAGTTGACAAAAAGTGCAAACTTTGTTCAAATTCAAACTCATAAGATTTTCCATGAAAATTTCTTCCAAAAACATTGTCACACAAACAGAGTGGCACATGCTTATATAGATTTGTGTATGGTCTGCCTATTGTCTTGGTTTTTTGATGTTGTATCAAATATTAAAATATTCTGAACTGAAAGAACTGCTGCATTTATTTTTCTGTGCCAGAAAAGAATAATTTCTTCCAAGTTTCAGTGGAGTAAAGAAGTTTGACATCATATTTTTTCACTTATTTTGAGGTAGTCAGCTCATGTTAAGAGATTGATTCCATGATGTATTTAGTAGCAACTTTTGACAAGCTACTCAAGTACAGTACGCGGTTCAAAATTTTGTGAAGACTTAAAGGAATGACACAGTTACTAATAACAATGGACTTGGGTATACTTGAATTCTATTAAGTTGAAATATGATAGAATTGTCTTTATAGATGAGTATGTTGTCATCGTAAAGCTCGGGATTATTGTTAAAATCAGCCATTCAATACTGCATAATTAGTCTAATAAGTTATGCTGTAATGAGGTTAAACTGTTATTACAAAATGCTGCTGGATTGTATACTGATAATTCCATTATGTGCGTCACCAATGTTTTCCATCTTTGTTATTAAATAAGTAATGAAAACTCGAGAGCCCCCCCCCCCCCCCCCCATGTTATTTGCATATATTTTACAGGATTGGTTATTCATTACTAGAATAATTGACCAGCTAAGTGTATAGATATTACCTTAATATGAAAATAGAAGATTTTCCTATAGCTTTCCTTTTAAAAATAACCAAATACATAGTTTATGTTAAGGCTTTAAGAATCAGTCCAGTTTCAATTTTGATTGATTGTTTTCAAAAATATGTACACTTGAGCTAACTATATGCTAACAAGTAATTGTGGTTTTGACATGACAGTACTGATCATTTTGGCTTGTGATACTACTAGACAAATTTTACCAAAATAATTGGCTAATAGACAAGAAAAGTGTGTCACTGAATATTTCGCATAGCGAATTATTTTATGTGTGCAAATTGTCCAATTCTTTCATATTTCCATAAAAAAAATGAAAAAAATTAATTTCATTTCTTATAATTCAATTTTTAAAAAATTTTCAACAACAATATAGCTGTAGCAAGTAAAAAAAAAGCGACACTATGGCGTAGTAATTCAAATGCCTATGTACGTCATCTATAATGAGATGATGTCATTGAGAGCTAATCCATTCATGCAAATGTAACAGAAAAATCTGACCAGTTAAAATGCTTTTAACAAATGAGAATTGAATTATTAAACAATATACCACAGTTAATTGTTGATTGTCTCTTAAATAATATTTCCAGTGACTTTTATTATATTTTTGCTTTATGTTTTGTCTTTCTCTCTACCTTCAGATTGTGGCATCAGAACCGGTCAAGGTATCCATGAAGTTACGTGTACACTTCTCTCATCTGTGGAATATCTGGGATTTAGTGGCTATAATCGGTTTTACTGTGGCCTGGTGTTTGAGATTTTATCCGTCGACTTTAGGTGCAGCCAGAATTGTCTACGTCTTCAATATTGTATTTTGGTTGGTCCGTATTTTAGAAATTATGATGGTACACAAGTATCTAGGACCGTATGTGAAGATTATAGGAAAACTGGTATGTATACACGTACGAGATTTTGATTTGTTTTTGTGCTTACCACAGATAAACACAATTTACTTAACAAACTACCATAATATATACATATTATATACACACTGTGAATATATACATATTATATACACACTGTGAATATGATATTTTTATCTAACATTTCCAACCAGGTTATTTAAACTAATAAAAAAACAACACTTTATGTAAAAAACTATATTTACCACATAAAAACACTGAACTATGTTATGACATCTGTTCTGTAGTAATGACGTCATTATTTACATTTGACAAATCAGAGACTCCCCAATGAAGTCACAATGAGAAAAGTGCATGTGTGGTGATACAAGATTCTGTATCAAGCGTGTTCCATAAAACTTGTATTTCGTCAAATCAGATAGAAAAAGTAGTCTAATGTTAGATAAAATAACGTATTAATGAACATAATTTGAGCTTTTGGTTTTTGGGCTTGGAAAAACTTCAGGTCATTTTCAAATGTTCCATTATACAGTAATTTAAACACAAGACTGAGAATGATAAATCAAGTAACAAAAGCATTCTTTTCACGACACTGTCCCATCCACTAATTCAAATACATGCTTGTATGTCCGAACTTAAATGCATGTATTTACCATAGACAGTATGAAACAAATGTAAATTGTTGGCACTGTATTTTGAAAGTACACTAAAGCCTTGATTCATTCCCACCATTTGTTTTATCAGATTTTGGCATTATAAAGTGTTTTTGGTGAGAGGTTTATAAAGAAAAACATAAAAAGTGATATTTGGACTTCAAAATAGTTTGCCGTTAAGTAGGTAATCTGGCAAAATTATCAAGTGTTGTTATAACGAGGTTTTACTGTATTAATACATGTATGTATGTTTATCCTAATAATCTTTTATTTTCCTTTATTTTATAGCTGATTGACATGTCATATTTCATCATCATCGTGTTTATTGTATTGGTCAGTTTTGGAATCGTCAGACAAGCCATACACTTTCAGAACGAAGAACCGTCATGGCATCTTGTCCGTAACATGTTCTTTTATCCATACTGGATGATATACGGAGAATTGTTTGCCGATGAAATAGATAGTAAGCTATTTTATGTATAAAACCCCACACAAAAGGGTCTATTTATGGAGCAGGGTCTCACAAACAAATGAAAAAAAAAATAAAATAAATATGGCATATACCGTAGCTAACACGAATTGTCCATCTGCAACTTGTAATGTCTGTCATGTCTTTATGTATAAATCAAGTAAAAATTTCTGGAAAATGATACATTGAAACTTTGCTCTCTATGCTAATATAAAACATCATCCAACTAAAATAAATCCCCTTGAAAGGCTACCATTATTATTATGTAAGTATGATGTCTCTGTATCAAAATTATACCATACTTCCTTGTTCCTTTCATTATTGATTTCTTCCTTGCCGGCACATTTAGCTAGACAGAGGGGCTTGCCCTTTCAAAGCAACCTGTCTCACTTCCCTGGTGAAAGTTCATGTGCCCAATTTAATTTGCCAGTTTCCAAAGTCTTTACTTTGCTTTGTAATCGTGGTGTAGACCTGGACTGGTATGTTTATTTTTTATAAAGAAAAACTACTGTGCCTTTGAAGAATAAGAAAGTTTGATGTTAGCTTGTTGTTTTAACTGTATAATGTTTAATTGTTTACAGCATGTACTGATGAGGAAAGACATCCAGATGGTTGTACCTACGGTTCTTGGGTCGCTCCAGCACTTATGTGTATATATCTCCTTATTGCCAATATACTGTTAATCAACATGTTAATAGCCAGATTCAAGTAAGTACCATAGATGGAGGGTTGGGTGGGTAGTGACTTGGTGGATAGATGGGCAGATGAATGTGTGGTTGGTTTGAGGGATGGATGGGTGGGTGGTTTGTTTGCTGGATGGATAGATGGATGGATGGGTGGTTCAATAGAGGGATAGATGGGCAGATGGATGGATGGTGAATGGGTGGTTGGTTTGATGGATGGATGGGTAGGTGGGTTGTTTGTTTGCTGGATGGATAGCTGGACGGATGGATGGATGGGTGGTTGAATAGAAGGATAGATGGGCAGATGGATGGATGGTGGTTGGGTGGTTGGTTTGATGGATGGACAGATAGGTGGTTGGATGGTTGGTTTGCTGGATGGATGGGTGGTTCAATAGAGGGAAAGATGGGTTGATGAATGGGTTGGTGGATACATGCATAGGTTGTACAGGTAAATGGATTGGTGGATGGAATGGTTGATTTCAGCATCCACTTATATCAAGATTTCACCAACTATGAGGTGAAGTTAAAGAAATATTTACCTCTGCTGTGGCCTGATGAAAAAATGAATTGATATTTCTCTTTATGATTACCATGCATGACACAGGGTCTTTGCATTTAAAATACTGTGAAGATTCTGAAAACTGTTACCTAAATCTGAACTATAAAGCCATGAGTGATGATGGCACTGATCAAACAAAAACTGTTCTTGTATAAAAAAAAAAGTAACTTTACCTTATTTATGTAATGTCACACCATCATGGTTATCCTGTACATCCTATATTGACATTTGTATAAGTGTAATGTTTATGGTTAATAAGAGTGTATTAATCAATGAATGATATCAGATGATGATTTATGTAAACGGCTATTGGTACTTTGGTCAGTCAGTATGTCAGGATATAGTACGGTCAGTTTGTCGGGATTTAATACGGTCAGTTTGTCGGGATTTAATTTCAATCGGTAATGGAAAGCTATCAGATTATGATACTGTTAATGATTTATTATATCTCAGCAAGTATTGCCTGACTAATTAATTCTCGGCTGTAAAATATCAAAATTCACTTATAGATACATAATAGGTAAATCTGTATATAAAGACACAGGTTTAATGATTTGTTGTAACAAGTATTGCCTTACTAATTCCTTCTTGGCTGTAAAAATATCAAAATTCACTAATAGATATATAAGCGTAAAACGTATATATAAACTTATGACAGGGGTTTTAATGAGTATTTATAATAAGTATGGTCTTACTCATTGATACTGAAATATGAGAGTATAGGCAATTCTAAATAGCCAAACAACAGTATTTATAATAAGTATGGTCTTACTCATTGATACTGAAATATGAGAGTATAGGCAATTCTAAATAGCCAAACAACAGTATTTATGATAAGTATGGTCTTACTCATTGATACTGAAATATGAGAGTATAGGCAATTCTAAATAGCCAAACAACAGTATTTATAATAAGTATGGTCTTACTCATTGATACTGAAATATGAGAGTATAGACAATTCTAAATAGCCAAACAACAGTATTTATAATAAGTATGGTCTTACTCATTGATACTGAAATATGTGAGTATAGACCATTCTAAATAGCCAAACAACATTGACCTGTCCATCTGACCTTACATTAGAAATACAGTCAAACCTGTCTATAAAGGCCACTCAAGGGAACTTATATAGAGGTGGCCTTTAAGGCAGGTTGGACTGTAGTCATAAAAGATGATCCACCCAATACTAGTACAGTCCAACCTGCCTTAAAGGCCACCTCTATATAAGGGCCACCAGCTTATAAAGGCCAGTAGGATTGTATCCCAATTGTTCTTTATTAATATTTGAACCTGTATATAAAGCCCATCTGTCCATAAAGGCCACTATCACTGGTTCCCTTGAGTGGCCTTATAGACAGGTTTGATTGTACATAGTATATGGTGGTCTTATGAATGGTGTATACTGGTACTAATCTGTCCGCTTAGGTGGTACTATTTTAAGTCCTAGCAGATGTAACTGGAATGACCATTTAATAAATAACTTGCAGAGAATATAGTACATATTATTTGAATGATAGAAAGAATTTCGGAGTGACGTATTTCAGAACTTGGCATGGTTCCGTTAAGTAATTTTTCTTAGGCCAACTATGTAAAGAAAGTTAAAAGTCTACAATTGAAATAAAAAAAAACTTCTAATCTAGTAAAGAAACAAAATCTCAGTACAGTGCTCTTGCTAGGTCATTTTTGGAGCTGATATTCTGTCCCATTCATATTACAAAATCTTATGGTATTTTCACAATTACTTTGCAAGTTTTCACAATTTAGAAATTTCGGCTTTAAAAACTGTATTTTGGCATTTTCTATCAGTTTAATGATATATTTTTCTTTTTCACAATTTTAGTCAATATGATGTTTATTTTTACAATTACAAGGACCCCCGTACCTGTAGTAAATAATTATCTTTTATATGTAATTATTGACAACATATTTCTGATTTTATCAATCGGCCTGCATTTGCATTTTATCAATTATCATTATTTAAAATGACACTCATTTTGGATAATCCAAATATATGAAAAACAAAGATTTTCATTCATTTCCATTTTTCTAAAATTTAGATTTTTATCTGTAATATATTAAATTTATAAAAGCTTTTGTTATTGATTGAATATGTAAATAAATGTATATTGCAGATAATTAGTCAATATTGACTTGCGAGTCGATCATTACAAAATATGCAGCATGGAATTATGTTTGATCAAGTTGCCTCCCTTTAACAAATCCATATGTCAAGTTTCACTATCCTGTCACTTTGAGTTTGGGGGAAAAAGGTTTGGAAAAACTTTAACCAAATATTTTGCACCAGTCTAGACTAGGACACCAGACAAAATGACTGATGTATACTTATGTCTCTTACTTTACAGGATGACCTTGGTATGCAAGTGGCCTTACTTTACAGGATGACCTTGGTGTCCAAGTGGTCTTACTTTACAGGATGACCTTGGTGTCCAAGTGGTCTTACTTTACAGGATGACCTTGGTATGCAAGTGGCCTTACTTTACAGGACGACCTTTGTGTCCAAGTGGTCTTACTTTACAGGACGACCTTGGTGTCCAAGCGGTCTTACTTTACAGGACGACCTTGGTGTCCAAGTGGTCTAAATCCCATGCTTATAGATCACAGTGTCTTTGACCTCTTACCAACTAGGTTCGAGTCCCACTCAGAAAAGATCTTAGGGTGAGAAGTATGCTGAAGGTCAGAGGTTTTTTCTTGGCATTCCACTTCCCTCCACCATCCCAGAATTGGCCACCTCTAAGTGAAAAAAATTGTGACAGGGGCGTAATAATCCATTTTTCCATTCTAACCTTACTTTTCAGACTCTGCCAACAAATTATAACTTGATTACAGTTGATTATATTTATTTTCTTTATTTTCAGTGCAACTTTCATTCGTACACATCCACTGTCCAGAGAGATATGGAAATTTCAGAGATATCAGTTAGTCATTAATTATGAACTCCGTCCAATCATGCCACCGCCATTGATATTTTTCAGTCATATATACCTGTGCATTAAGTATGTTATTCGTCGTTGTAAGAAGAAAAGAGATTTGTTTGACAATGGATTAAGTAAGTTTTACATCTTTCATTAGAAACCTCTTAATACAGTTAAACCTTAATTCATTGCCACCCTTTGTTATAACCCCTGCAAACTTGTTTGAGGGGTATATACAGGAATGGCTATGTCTGTAAAATTGTGTCTGGGACAAAGGTCGAGGGAAAATATTGAATGTTGGGGGGTATTTCGCTCTCAAGAGACAGTCTAGATCAGTCAAATTTTGGTGTTATAAAAGGGGTTGGTGATAATTCAAGAGAGAATTTTTTTTTTAAAAAGGAAAAAAACGGATTCTAAGACTTCAAATTACTGTGACAATAAGCAAGGTGTCAAAATTACAGCAGGACATTATAATGAGGTTTTACAGTATTTCCAGATTAACATCTTGTTTTTGGAAAATGTAAACTAAAAGCACGCAAATGTGCACAAGTCATGCCTAAAGAGGCATTGGTATATATACATGTATGTGCTTCATGAAGTGGAGGGTGGTTGGTTTCCAGATACTACTCCAGATAAACTGAGTATTAGGTTCAGTATTAGTACTCTGCATTCTCTGTTCTTCATTGCTTGCTATTGACAATTTCTATGTGTTTTATTTCATCCTCATCAAGCTGAAACTAGGGTATAGGCTTCAATATTGCCACATCTAGTAGCACACAACCATGTAACATGGTATGTTCACGTCAGTAAAAATTTTGGAGACGGTTTTGATCTTTATCTGTCTTTTCTTATTCTAATCCTGATGGTTGACACATTGTTAAATGCTAGGGGCTAACAACATTCTGTGTCATTTTGAGAGTTAAACTGACAACAATGGAATTAGCACAAAAGGATGCCATTTTTATTGAATGGTGACCAAGTCACTTGTGGATGAGAGCTCCCTTCATCACCTAGGTCCTTATCCTTATGTGAGAAAATTTTTCAGTTTGCTTGTGGAAAGTCGGTGGTTTTCTTTTCTCACTCCAGTATCCTCCACCTTCCCTGAACTGACCACCGTGATATAAATGAAAGGTTTAAAATTGAAAAAGACATTGCTTGTAGTAAAAACAAACTAGAACAATTCAGAAAAGAATGACAACAGTATATACAAGTGAATATATATTGGATCATGTGGATGTGAATAAAGAAAATACATAGAAGGAAAAAAAGTGAAAGATTTTTAAGTGGGACATATAACTCCATTTCTCCTCTCCACTCTATTAAACATTCTTTAAAAAGTTTTAAGAGATAATATATTTATCCAGTTTTAAGGATTATTATAGGTTATAAGACATATATAATTTTTTAATTGCTTTTCTTTTACAGAGTTATTGTTATCTCTTGAGGATTGACTCAGTTTTACAGATAATTATAGATAAGAAAACATACAATTTTTTTAATTGCTTTTCCTTTTTCAGAGTTATTTTTATCTCGCAATGATTTACTCAGTTTTACAGAAAATTATAAGTTATAAGAAAACATATAATTTTTTAATTTGCTTTTCTTTTATTTATAGAGTTATTTTTATCTCATGATGATACTGAGAAACTACATGACTTTGAAGAAGAATGTGTGGAAGACTTTTTCCGAGAGAAAGACCAGAAGTTTCAAAATTCATCGGAAGAAAGGATAAGAGTTATAAATGAAAGGTATGTAGACATGTTAGTTATTTCAGGAACAACTATAAATCATCTTTGTTTCATCTGGGCCTTTGTGGTTGAGTGACTGTTGGGTCCCAGCACCTCTCATCACCTAGGTCTGAATCCCACTCAAAACCGCAGACCCTAATACGAGAAGGTTTTTCAGTTGGCATTCCGAAGATTGGTGGTTTCTTCTGGCACTCCAGTTTCTTCCACTATCCCAGAAGGCAGAACTTACTGACTCGACATAAGTCATTCTTGACTGGGGTGTTAAACACAATAGTTCAAATTACTCTACACTTCTGCTGTGTTCATGGGGAACTTACTTTTATGGTATGCTTAATTTATTACTTATTAATCAAGAGAATTAAGTGCTTTGAAATCAAAATATTAAAATGGTAAATGGCAAATCATTGCATCATAGGTCTGAAATTGGGAAAATTTCATGTGGCTAGTTATTTGCCCATCCCCACTGACTTTTGGTGAGGCGAGTAAAGTATTCCAAGTTGATATTGGATGAGGTTTCACTGTACTGCAATGAACGTCATATCTTTAGTAAATCACATTTGTTTTTCAGAAAAAATGGCTTTTTCTTATTCTTCCACAGCACCCAGTCTCACTTCCCTGTTGGAGGTTCATTTGTTTAATTTAACTTGCCAGTTTTCAATGTTTTTAACTTTACTTTCCAGATTGTGATTTGAATCCTGACCGATATGTTTGTGTCTGATTGTATTAATTCTATATTTCAGAGTTGAAAACATGACTATGAGAATGGATGATGTTAACCAAAAGGAAAATTCCATAAAGTTGTCACTTCAAACTGTGGACTATCGATTAACTAAGCTAGAAGAACTCTCCTTGCAATCTACAGACTTACTCAATGTAATGAAGGTTTATCTGTCCAGAGGGGTAAGGCACATCAGTGCCTCGAGCACGTCCAGTCATGGTCAAGTGGAGAGTCAAGAATCAATTATAGAGCAAGGGGATTTAGCCGCTTACGATGAGCCTGCTGTTTTAAAACCTGATGATGGATCTGTGATGACTAAACGCAAGTCAACTGAAAGCTTAGACAAATCCAATACATCTGAACCTAGTTCCACCATGAGAAGCATTCCGTCACCCATACTGGTACATTCCAAAAAGCCTGTCAAAGAAGAATACATACGTAAATACACAGATTTTACCAAATCTGGCAGTCCAAAAATCTCGTCACCAAGGAAACCGTTAGAACGAAGCATTAGTCAGAGATCTAAACATTCACTGCCAAGGTTACCAGAATTAAGCTCTGAGGCCCTGCATGATTTGGGGAAGAAACATGAAGATAATGAAGCAAGTTTACATGACAGACGAAATGTTCCGGATGATCTGACCGTTGATGTCAATAAAGCAAATAAAACCAGTGGTATTACCATGGTTACAGAGGATACAGTTCTCCTTGATAAAAATCAGTCCTCTGTTTATTCAGCACCAAAGTTTTATATCGACGTTGCTGAAGCAGAAGATCACTCTAATAACGATAACGATACAACTCACAGTGAATATTTGTCCACCATTGCACCAGGATCACCATGTCGATCTAGATCTCAATCAACATCATCAGCTATTTTCACTGCTGCAGAAATAATTCAGCATCGTCGTCTGCACTTGCACAACTGACCCCAATATTGACCTCTGTGAATTCTGAATACACAACTATAACAGACGAAATTGACACTTCCTGTATGGTTGACAGGAGTCCTCCAGGAAGCCCATCCTCAGCAGGCTCATTTTTCCCTGATAAATTCTTTGATTCTAAAAAGAAAAGGAAAGATTTCGCTACTAAGACTGAAAATGCAAGACTAAGAAAAGCAGAAGAAGCAGAAAGTCGAAAAATGGAAAAAGTAATACGCGAACGGTTAAGGCAGATTTCATTGGATGAAACTGATAGCATTAGTGATATTGCTAAGTTGGTTGTAGATGATCTTAACCTAAATAAAGATGATCATTCTAGCCAGGAGGAAGAGGATGCAGAGGATGATATTCAAGGTTCAACAGAGAGTATAGCCGAGAAAGCAAAACCTTTTACAGACACAGTCGAAATTCGTATAAGACGACCCTCACAGGACAACGAAACCCAAACCTACAATGCTTAATGGTGTGCAAACCTAGCTAATTGTAAATAATTGTAGACATAACTAACTGTATATAAATATGTGAAATGTCTCTGGTATCCAGAACGTATGGATTTTTTTTCTGATATTTAAATTTCATCTCCTACATTGACATGTGTAGAGATTCAGCCATAATTTGCAGCTAACTGTGAATAATGAATGTTGTCTTCAAAAAGGAATAATAAAGCCAGTTTAGTTATCAGGCCTTCATAAAAACAGCCAGTACACCAGTTAACATTTTAACATTTCAGTTTTTTAAAGATTTTTTTCTTTTTCTTTTATTTTTATTTTCTTTTTTTTTCTACTCCTTTCCCCCTTCTATCTCTGAATTATTGACGATCCATACAGTATTATTTCAGTTTAACCCACATTACAGAACAATATTTACATGTTTAAATTTTTATTTTTAATCTGTTAATCCTATTAATGAAATGTTTTTGATAATTAAATTTGTTTAACATAGATTATTCATTCATTGTTTTATAATGTGTGGGGTTGTTATTGTATGACAGTATATACTGTAGTTAAGTTTTGTTTTGTTTTGGGCTGGATGTTTGACCTTAAGTTTAACTGAAATTCTAAAGACATTCCCTGTCTAAAATTGCAGAAAATTAAGGGAATTTTTTCAATTGATTTATTTTTAGCTCAAATGTCACACCTCTTGCCGCCTGTGTTCGAATCCAAGTATGGAAGATCCTAATGTGAGGAAGTTTGATGATTTATATACCGAAAGTCAATTATTTTATTATCTGGGTATTCCAGTTTCTTACACTTGAAAGAATTTTGATAGCAGCATAAAACACCATTACTCAACTGAACGCTTGCCCTAAATCTAAGTTACTATTTTTGTTTGTACATGTATGTTAATGTAAGGGTCATACAGGCCAGTATTATCAATGTATTGAACTATTATTATGATTTATTTTTGTTTAACATTGTCTGAATCTCATCATGATGGTTATTTTGTTTATAGTGAATAGAAATAGAATTTGTAATGAGAGAGAGAGAGAGAGAGTGAGAATGTATTCTTTAATGAAGTTTACTATTATTTTTAAAATCGAGAGAGAGAGAGAGAGAGAGACTTAATGCTTCTTTATTACAGTGGGGTTCGGCTATAACGAAGGCCAGGGGACAGTATTGTTGATTTCGTTATAGGCATATTTCGTTACAAACTTTTCTCCATCTTGGGGAGGATCGTAGATGGTGAAGAAATGAGTTATCCCCCTTTTCTGAGTGTGTATTGCATCAACCGGAAGTAAAGAACGTTAAAAGAAATTAAACCTAATAGATGTTTTAAATGCTTAATTTTCAAATAAAAATATAATTTTATACAGTGTTTGTTTTTGTTTTTAAAAATGTTTAAGAATCAATCATGATTTTGACGCATATAAATAACTACGTAAAATTAAGCATTTAAAAATCCATTAGTTTTACTTGCCGATAACGTTCGATCTCCCGGTACTCTGGGCAGTAGAAAATAATAATAAAACAACAAACACAGGACTACAGTATTAGAAATAAAAAAATATTTGCTTGACAACAACAGTTCATTGTTTTATTAATAATCCGAGAATCAGATGACTGAACATTACACAAATTAAACTTCAAAGAAATCGTCACACATCGTTTCATTATTATTAATGTCCTTTATCCAGAGCACTATTAATATAATAATTAAACTTTTTAAAGATGAATTATTATGTTCTCATCAATTATAATAATAATGATAAAAAAACAAAATCAATTATTAGAGGAAAATAATAATAAATTGCTTACATTGATTTTAATTTTTTATCATTAAATATACAAGTATAAACTGAATAATTCTGATTACCGGCCGCGACACGTGTTGCAATAAAACTTTTCTACATTTAAGGATCAATTTACCTTAAATAGTGACATTATAGTTTGACAGTTTACTTTACGAAATCTCATGTATTAGGCCGATATACTTCAGTGATCACAACCTTCATCATTAGGTGTTACACACGAGTAATTACATGATTACACTGTATACACACGCTGACCTTCCTGTCTGATGCTCGTCTTAATGTTTTTATAGTCACCTTTACAGACCAGGTGAGTTTACCGACTTCGTTATAGACCTCATAATTTTAGTTATTTTTATTTCAATGGGACTGGATTTTTACTACGTTATAGGCATTTTTTCGTAATAGGCCAATTCGTAACATCCGATTTCGATAAACATGGATTATATAGTAAATTGACAGGGGATTTTTTCCAACTTCGTTATAGGCCTTAATTCGTAACATCCGTGTTCGTTATAGATGGACTCCACTGTAGTTTGAAATTTAAAACCTAATAGAGTGAATTTTAAGTTGTCATTATCAGAATTTTTAAATTTTTAATATTTATGTTGATGAAATTACTAGATGATATAAACTTTTTATTTATAAACATATGGATATCTATATATAAGATGTTATTTTTTTTTTATTTATGTGTTCGTTTGCTATTAGTTATAAGATTTATTTTGGTTCCTAGATCTGTTTAAAGAAGTGCTATATATATGATTAATACACCCTTATTAAATTTGGTGCATACTGTAAATTTATTTAATTCCGCATGTATTTTTTTTTTTTGTGGTATGGGAAATTTAAGCATATCTGCGAAGTTAAATGTTCGCGTTTTTGAAAAATGCACTATAAGAAAATAAACATGAAATAGTTTTTGCTTGGTATTATTTTCACCCAAAGCAAACAACGGGGAAATAAACAAAAATTAATACACCGCAAAATTAAATATGTTTACAGTATTAAATTAGCTGTGAGGCGAGTGCTAACCAAACTTGTTTCATGTATGTTACCTCAGTTCAATGACATAAGATTGTACCACTATTACACAAAACACAACTTTAAATCGTTGGTGTTTATTTTAAACTGCAAATCTAATAAAACTGTTTTCAGGCAATAAGTAATTATCAGGTAACAAGGTGATATTGTCTATATATTGTGGTCAGTTAATCAAATATGACCAGGTCCAGCCATTTTAAATAATGCTTGTTAGCAGCCACCACAGGCCTCTTTACCCAAAATAATAATTGAGTTCAGTGAAAGTTATCTCCCTTGCTTTGACTTGTTATATTTTAATAACCAACATGTTTTTGGTGCATTTTTATTTGTAAATGACTAATTTTATACAAATAAACTGTCTGAATAGTTAAATGATTGTAATGGTTTTGGAAACCTGTGTTTATTTGTTAATAATGTGTATGAAAAATGTTTTGAGTGGTTTCAAATGACAGTTGATATTGTACAAATGTATATAAATTTATTTTTTTGTCTCTTGTTATTATTAATGAATTAATTTTACCATTTATTTTGATTCATAAGTCTCTAAAATTTGACTTATTGTCCATAGTTGAATATGTTTAAGCCATTCGACTTACCCTATGTGTGGTTGATAGCCTGTTTAGCCCTCTCGAGCAACACTGCTAAATAGTTGAAGCTGATTGTGATCTACGTAGTGTACACTGTGAAATCATAATTTTCATGGTGTCAAATTTTCTTGGTTCTAAAGAAATAAACCATTTTCTAGAGTGGTAAATTTGTGGTTTATATTTTCCGTTCAATCTACATTTGTAATAAATACTATTTCTCTTTCACATGTAAATTTGTAGGCCAGTGTATTCATGAAAACACTGAAAATTGGGACATCGTGAAAATTGTTAATTTCACACTACTGTACTTTTACCAATACAGTTTACAGTAATAATTGACAGACACTAAGAGTACTTTGTAAAACATTTCCCTGGTATTTCTTGTATATTATTATATATTTTTGATTGTATGTACAGGGGTGAATTTTTATTAAAAATTTGGTTTTACAAAAATAAATTTTGCAAATGTATAATTTTTAGGTTACCATATGTTCTTTCATCTTTATATTTTTATCTACAATTTTTACTCAAATGAAGAAATACAAATGTTAATTTAATTATTGTTTAATGGTATTTAATTTCACTTTAACTCACTGACTCTCACTTATTACATATTTCCATTAAATTTTAATTTCAATAAGAAATTTTCATGGGATTTTGTTTTGTTCATTGTAAATTTCCTTGGGTTTTTCCTTTCGTTACTTCTCAATCAAAATGCATGAAAAACTGCATGGTCTGTTTGTCATGTCTTATGTCAAAAACTCACTTCACACCCACATTTTGTACATTTACAAGTCCATCTTTCTGTATTGTTAAGCACTCATTCCATATGCCCAGTTCCTGTAAAATCTTGACAGGAAAGTGACATCCCATTAAATCAAAATAGTTATATCTATGATTTTATTTTTCTTTATATTTTTATATTTAGGTTCTCAAAGGAACAAAACATACTGTTAGATTGTAAATTTTTGTGGTATTTAATTTTGCTATTTTAATTTTTTTGTGGCCATTTAATTTCGCTACAGCAATTTTCTCAGTGGAATCAAATGTGGTTTGTTTTGCCAAAAATAATGTCCAAACTCTATAAGTAAAATAATGTCAACTTGTAAGCTTCTTTTGTATTTATCACTTTGTCCTATATATTTTTACCTTGATGATCAAAACTGAAATTGAATGACCAAGAAGATAGATAAATAAATAGGTCGATGTTATTACCACATATTTTTTTATACATGTATTATACTTCATGTACATCGATCAATTAGGATTGAATAGTCTAATTTAGAATTAAATCCAAATTTTATTGATTAAAATATTTAATTTAAGTGAGATTTGTAAAAATAGCCTTCCAAAAAATCTTAAATGATAGATGATCTAACCGTAGGTTGAAAACAAAATGGTGGACCTAAACACGTATTTACGTTTTTGATCAAAATGATGTAATATTTGATCCAATATGACAAATTTCTTTTATTAATCCTTTATTTATCACTAAATTGATGTATTTAAGCCATTTATAACGTATATATAGCCCATATATATAAAACATAATAATAAAATAAGTGGTAATAATGTAGCGGTCTGGGGAGCTCAGTGGTAGAGCACTCGCCTATAGTGCAGTCTGGGTAGCTCAGTGGTAGAGCACTCGCCTATAGTGCGGGAGGTCCCGGGTTCGATCCCCGGTCCGACCCTGCATTTTTTTCTCTTTCCTGTTACAATAACACATTTGTTGTTGCCACATATGGGGTAATAACCATTTCGTAATAAATAACTACATACTTACCTTGTAGTGTTATTTATATATTTGTTTGTTTATTTGTATTTATACACAATATAATTTATTTATGGATTATATTTTGTTAGTGATCAGCTGCAGTTATTTTTCTATGAATTGTTTTGGATTTTATTTTGTTGATCCATTGATCATTTTGTGTATTGCTTATTTTAATTCTATGTACTTTATTATGTTTAAAAGATTCAGTGGCATAGAGCTAATTAGCAAAAATGTTTGAACTGATCCCACAAAAAGCTTTGGCATGAAACAAGATCAGGAACTTTTATTTTCACAATACAGCTTAATTCTGCATTTTTTCCTAAAAGATGTTAAGGTTGTTCAAAGACATCGTAACATGAAAAAGGAAATGTACATTTCTATGACAACATGCTGATGCAAATACTAAATGACAGTCCTAGTCTGGTTTTCAAAATCATTTCTTAACTAGAATTTTCCTTAAATTAAAACTTACAAATTTGAAATCTGAAAAAAAAATGTTGATTTCTGGATATTCTGAAATGTAAGATTACTTACCGGGGTATTTGCTTATGACATTCGTTTTATAGTTTAGTTGAACCCTAGTACATTTAGTCTAAGAAACTTAACATCAGTTCTCTAGTTTTGTTTAAACATTTGCACTGTATTACTATTTCAGACTGTTAACATTGAGTTATTTAGAGAGCCAAGTTTTGAAATGTTTGTGCCATCTCTCTGTTTTGGCATTCATCATTAATTAATGCTAATTATGTTTTATGCCACTTGAACCTTGTGTTAATTAACTACAAAAGTAATAAATAGTGATGTTATGTGTGATCTCACTTTTAATGGAAGGTTGGTCTTTATCGTCAAAGTTAATGTCAAACACCCATAGATTCACAGAGACAAATCTAGTCGTATCATGTGTCATGTACCGGTAGTTATCAACCAGGTCAATTGGAAAAAAAACAAATGCCCCAAAACATCAGAGGTTGAATTTAACTTTTATGTTAATTAGGCCTCCTACAGTGTTCAATCTAGAGTTTTTCAGAAAAGGGGGGGGGGGGGCATTTTCAAAAAGCTTGTCTAAAACAATAACATCAATATTTTTTCATTCATGTAATGTTAAATATTGCCCACATAGACTTTAACAATGGGACATTTGGCAAAGTTAGGGGCCAATGCCCCTTCTAGAATGAACACTGTTCCCAAGAGGTAAAGAAGAGCATGAATCTTGTCCGTTCCTGGTTTGAAGCTATATATCAGTATTTAGCGTCTAGTAAGTCCTGTACTTGGTGTGAAGGCTTGATGGGCTCTCTCTTTCTCTGTGATCTCATTTATCTCTATATTGTTTATACCAGCCTCCATAATACATTACCAAATATGAGGACAAATAATAAATATTTTTTAAAAGAAATGTTTGATCTCTTTGTTTTGTGTTGTGTTCATGATATGACAAAGTAATCCACGAAAACTGTGTTACTTGAAGCTATCTCAGCAGTTATGAATCATACGCAGATGAATAGTTTCATGTCCAGAACGAGTTTCAGCAAGTTGTAAAAAAGTTTTTTAAGTGTTTGTTGTCCAGAGAGATTTGACTGTGTACAAACAAAAGTCACCTATTTAGATCTCTTCATAGCTAGATAAAGCTGAAATGTCTTTCATATTAATACAAACAAGTATTAGATCTTAAATACCAAGATATTTATGATTAAATTCTTATTTGTTTCAAGCTTTTTGATTGGTCAGACCTTTTCTATTATTTTTGCATGAATGAACTGGCAAATGTATTTTGTGGTGCAAGAAAACAAATATATTAAACCTCTGTTGGAGATATTAACTATCTGGCTCCTCTAGAAGTGATATCATAGATTTAATTATTCTTGCATCCCAGATAGAAAAATCCATAAATTTTCTAGTGACATAATTTTGCAATTTATTGATGATTGACTCTAAACTAAGCCATAAGGCACCTTTTTTAAACTACGCCATATGACATATAGTCCTGCGATTTGCCATGATGTACCTCTTTGTAAGATACAGAGTACATTGAATTGCCACACAAACCACAATACCTGTAATGATGTGCAATTGGTTTTATATTTTAACAAGTACAGTATATACAGCAAATTAATTGTGATGTGTTCAATATGTCTTATTTGCCAAGATAGATATGTTTGCAGTGCAACATATTTATTGTTTGCTTGCCAGGCCCCGGTTTCACAATCATTTCTTAACTTAAGATTTTCCTTAACTTAAGTCCGACAAATTAAAAACCTTTATAATTTTGTTAATTGTTCTTTAAGATATTAAGAAATTTTAAAGATTATATCAAGCTTATGACATCTGCATTAATTTTGACAAAATTAATGATTCGTAGTTCCAAAAAGAGCTTGCCAAAATTTGCTAAATTTTGGAAATTCTTAGTTTAGGAATGATTGTGAAACCAGGGCCAGGATTATTTTTATTGCCAGTCATATAATTATTATTTTTTTAAAGTATTTTGTTATTATAATCAGCATTATAGTTGGCCAAACTCCTTAAAATTTTACAATCATTTCTTAACTAAAAATTTTTCTTAAATAAAATTTGGTAACTTAAAGCAATATTTTAATGTTCTACAAATACTAGTTTGTGGAAGCGCGTGGCCTAGTGGTTAAGGCATTGGACTCATGATTTGGAAGTCGTGGGTTCGATCCCTGGACCGGGCGATGTGTTGTGTCCTTGAGCAAGACACTTAATTTCACGTTGTTCCAGTTCACTCAGCTGAATTATGAATGAGTACCAGCAAAATGCTGGGGGTTAACCCTGCGATGGACCGGCGTCCCATTCAGGGGAGAGTCTTGTACTCTCAGTCGCTTAACGCCACGGAAACCGGGATAAGCTCCGGCCTGATGGGCCTAATGGCTCAGGACAGACTTTAACTTAACTTAACTAAATACTAGTTTAAACTAATTTATAGACATTTGGTCTATTTCCAGAAACATAAACAGCGTGATTTCCCCGTGTTAACATCAATGGATTTAAAGAGGTCAATAGGGTGGTGAGGTAGAGCTGAAATGAAAAAAAGTTTTAATAAAATTAGAATATAGATTCAATAACCTTAGGGTCATCTGCCTTATTTAAGGAAAATATTAGTTAAGGAATGATTGTGAAACTGGAGCCAGGTCCTGCAGGTGAAGAACATTTTGCCATACATTTTAAAGTAAAATTTTCAACATGTTGGTTATATACCAGAAATATTGACGTATCGCCGACCACACCCAAAGTGTTCCCGGCAAAGGCCCGGCATGCTTGAATTACACACAAAAAGAATGAAAACTTGGTCTGAATTGTGCCATTTAATGATGTCACCGACACTAGTACGTCATTAGTTGCAGTGATGCTGCTTCGGTACTGTAATGGCGACCAGTGTCGGAACATAAAAGGCGTGGCCGGCGACATGTTAATTCAGTCTGTTCTAATGAGTATAAACATTGAATTAATAAATTATTTTTAAATAATTTGGTTAATTCTGGAAATTAATTTTCCAAAAAAAATTTTACATATTTTTTTTTTTTTCATTATATGAAATAAATGTCTATTGTTAATGATTTTGCAAAATGCCTTAATTGTTATTTGTGAGTTACGGTATGTGTATTTTTGTTTCCTTGATTAATTTTTTAAGCTGAGCTTTTAATCTAGAAAATTTAGACATTTTTTTCTATGATAAATTTTTTAATTTAAGCTTATAAGCTTGAAATTTTATACTTTTAATTCTAACCAAAATCATTGCCGTGAACCCAAACAAAAAGGTAAATGTGTGATTTGAACAAGTATTAATAGCAAAAATTTAAATACTGTTAGACTTTAAGTCACTGTTAGTTTTTCTCGGTGTAAACCCCCGGTATCAACCTACATGTACATGTATATAAACATGTACTGATGCCCCTTTATTATTTACCAGCCGTTGGTTGTTAAGGTTCTGACTCGAGCTTCAAAAACAAACTTGTAAAAATGTTTTAATTGGTTTCAACAATCAAAAGATACTTGCATTTGATTTCACACCCGTAATAATGGTGGGTTAAATTTTAATTTGCCTGGACAAAGATGTATAGAAGAGTTTGTATCTATTATTGTGATACTTATTGTGTGAAGTGAAGCTTCAATATCAGTGTCTGTGAAGATGTTTGTGAAAAAGTTTGTCTTGATAAAAATATTTGATTTTTATCTATAACAGCTTTTTAAGTTACCGGTAAACTTATGTTCAACTAAAGTGTTAAAAGTATTGTAATATTTTTACCAACTAGATATAGTCCCTCAGCAATATTGTGGCAGAGTGTTTATAAACATGGGCAAGTTTATTTTACATAAAATGTATTAATACCGTGTTGTCGTATACATATATTCATGCCTACGTGCGTTCATTTGTCAACCCCCCCCCCCCCTTTATATATCCCTATCTTAAGCTGTCTACATTATATAAACTCTTCCATGTTTATAAACACTCTGCCACAATATCGCTGACGGATTATAGTAAAGCTACCAGAACTAATGTCGACAACCCAGCATCATTAAGTTTTTAATTTGTTTCATTGGTTGATTTCAGAATATATTGTGATATTTTGTTCATAGAATCAGGGAACATGTGTTTAGTTTTAGAATATGCAACTCACAGACAAAATGCAAATATTTATTGTTAATGTTTGATTTTTGCCATATGATGTGTTAATGATAATTACTTGATTTTCAATGTATTTATAACTTTTGTTTCTGTTATTAACAACTTAAGGTTTCTATAGCAACTATGAATGACTTAATTAATTTCAATTTTAAGGGTTTTTTTTGGTATTGTCATTCTTGAAAGAAAAACTTTTATGCTTTTACCAAATTGATCAAAAGTGCAAAATGCGAGACTAATTGTTTTTCCATTTATACAAATTTTATGGACGGTTAATCTTTAAAAGGGTACATATCCCAGCGCAAGCCAATTTAGAAGTTTCTGTATTCAAAACCCTGTGTAACCTAAGGCCTAATCCATTGTGATTACTTTATAAATTACTATTACTGCAGCATCATTTTATGCATGCAGACCTATTTTGGTCAAAATAGTTTGAACATAATGTTCAGTGTATGAAAGAAGCTAGAATGCTAAGACTCTCCCAAGCAGGTAAAATAATATTATATATCACTGCCCCAAGGGTAATGAACTTTTAGAACTTGATAGCCCAGGTATAAACATGGTGGCCATTTTCTGGATCAAAGTTTAAACTTTTCAAAAGAATATAGAGATGTCAGTATTATACATATCATATTGTGTTAACAGAACCCCAAAATTTTCAGAAAAATATGTTGATTAACTGTAATAAATCAAAAATCTTTTTGTTTTATTGTATATTGTTTAAAAAAATCATAGAAATTTCTAAAGCTATCTGAAACCTTAAGTTTATGTATTTTATTGGCCTAGTTGAAAGTCTTAATGGTTTTGACCTCCAGCACCCCTGTAACACTGATGAATTCATATTTAGTATAGAGAGTAAAGTTTGACCTGGCCATTTGACCTTTATTTTGAATATTGAAACACATATCCATTGAGTAATTTAGGAAATATATAAAGTGGGATATATAAGGATATATGGTAGTAATACCAGGTATCGGGTTTTATGATAATGAAACATGCTGCCTTTTCCTAAATCACAGTCTATTAGCCCAATATAATATTCAAATTAAAGGTCAAATGGCCAGGTCAAACTTGATGCACTATATTGGATCAAATAATGTTTTATAAACCAATAGTATATGGATATGTTTCATTATATCTACAAGTTTTAATGTGTTGTTGGTTGATGTGAAGTTTTTTATATCCTTAACTGGTATACATATTCATATGTTGAGTGGGTATACAGATTTTATGGTGAATATTTAACTTACCTATATTGCAAAAGAATCTCCTATATTTTTTTTGAAATTGAAATTCTCTTTTTTCTGATAAAATAATAAAGAATCTCTAAAAAGAATATTTTTGTTTTTGTTGTTTATTAAAAGAGCTTGAATTACTGGTACATGTATAGAAATGGATAAGAAATATACTTATGTGTTCCAATATTTCACCGATATTGAAATGTCGCCAGCAGAATTTCATACCTTCTCTATGCACTAAGGGAAGGTTCTTAGGTTTCTTTCAAAGAACCCTGTGCCTTTCATTTCTAAATGCAGAGTGTTTGGTAAAAGAACAGTCTTTGTTGGGTCCAAATTGGGTTTGAACCCTGACCTCCCACAGAGTGAGCACTGTACCAACTGAGCTAGTACCATAGTGGTTATTTTTGGTAAGAAGTTTAACTAGAGAAGTCAGAGATGGTGACAAATAATTGTGCCATGAATAAAATTGTACTTCAAAAAGATGGATCTGTTTAATTTACATGATCATCAAACTCAACAATCAATAACTAGCTTAGCTATGGCCAGTGCCGAATCAATGTAAGAACAGGGATTTATCAAGGGTCTATTTAGGGCCGAAATTCGGCCCCATTCCCAATGGAAAAAACATTGATTTTTTCCAATATGTGCTGAGAAAATTCCCAATAAGAAAATTGTACCAGCTACATAGCTGAAGTCTGGACATAAATGTGACCGCTTTTCTCAATCTTCAATCAACTCAATACACTAAAATGGCATTAAAAATAGCATCAAAAATGAAGTTTTCCCAAAATGAGCAAAAAGTTGATAGTTTTTCCCAAATTTTAGTTTGGGGCCTTTTCCCAAAAGACCCTGATAAATCCCTGAAGAATGACTAGTGGCAGTGCCAAGTCCACATAACCAAAGCAGAGGAATGGAATAAATTAAATTTCTTTAATGGGTTAAATGCCTCTGTCAGGATATCTAATTGATATCATGATACCACCAGCCATAATGAAATATTTACAATTTGATGGATTAGATGTACAAGCAAACTGATGGTACAGATTCAAACCCAGCATCTCGTATCAAGTCTACAGGATAGCTAAATTGTAGAATTTTTAAAGTTTAACCATAGAAGAGAAGTTTAACCATATGGGAGTTGTGGAATTTTGAAGTTTAACTACACGAGAGTTGCGGAATTTAAAAGTTTAACTACATGAGAGTTGTAAAATTTTGAAGTTTAACTACACGAGAGCTGTGGAATTTTAAAGTTTAACTACACGATAGCTGTGGAATTTTGAAGTTTAACTACATAAGAGCTGTGTGAAGTTTAACTACACGAGAGCTGTGGAATTTCGAAGTTTAACTACACAAGAGCTGTGGAATTTTAAAGTTTAACTACATGAGAGCTGTGGAATTTTAAAGTTTAACTACACGAGAGCTGTGGAATTTTAAAGTTTAACTACACGAGAGCTGTGGAATTTTAAAGTTTAACTACATGAAAGCTGTGGAATTTTGAAGTTTAACTACACGAGAGCTGTGGAATTTTAAAGTTTAACTACACGAGAGCTGTGGAATTTTAAAGTTTAACTACATGAGAATTGTGGAATTTTTAAGTTTAACTACACGAGAGCTGTGGAATTTTGAAGTTTAACTACAGAGAGCTGTGGAATTTTTAAGTTTAACTACACGAGAGTTGTGGAATTTTGAAGTTTTAACTACATAATAGTTGTGGAATTTTGAAGTTTAACCACATGAGAATTATCTGCTCTTGATCTTCTGCCACTGTGAACCGGCTTCATTCCTCCAAAATTAAAAAAGGAAATGATTTCAATTTATGTGAACCTGTTCATGTTCAGGTGCACATGTGCATGTTTTTCCCTCTTCTTTCATACTAAAAATATACTACTATTACTTTGTATCTGTCACTCCTCCAAAGTTTTTGGAAGTGACAGTGACAGACCTCAAAATACATGTGTATAGAAAACTGTTAATTGGAATATTGAGAAGTGCATCACTGGTATGCTATTAATATCCCAGTTAAAGTTCTTTAACTTAATCAAGACAATCCAATTCCTGGATGATTTAGGCCTGCTGCAGAAAATCAATGAGAAAAACAAGGTTTCTTTCAATTTTTTCAAACCAAGAAAACTTTCTCAAAATGTTCTTCCTAAGTGTGGTTCGAGTTGAGTTGAGTTGAGTAATGGTGTTTAACATCCCAATCAAGAATATTTCACTTACATCAAGACGTCACCAATTATAGGCTAAGGTTCAGAAATTTGGCCTGTGTGTTGCGCTGATGGCATTATACAGCAGGGTTCTTTATCGTGCCAAGCCTACCTTGGCACATAGGCTTGGCACGGGACCTCGTTTATTTTAAGTTCCCATCCGAAAGAACTATGACTTTCATTTCGAAATGCCAAGTGATATGCAAAAGAACAGTCACTACCCACTTTCAAGTCTTGGATCAGACCCAGTCGGTTTTCACCAACAACCTCCCACCTATGGAGCAAGCATTCTACCAACTGAGCTACCGCAGTGGTAGGCCTGCTGAAGAAAACCACTAAGCAAAACATGTTTCAAACCAAGAAAACCACGTAGCAAAGCAAACAGACAAACTTTCTCAAATGTTCTTCCTGAGTGTGATTCGAACTTTGGTGTTAAAAAGGTTATTTGATCCTTAAGGTTACACTTTAGACCACATCACTTAGTTATAAGTCAAATAGAGAAAAAGTTAAAGTCTGTCCCGAGCCATTAGGCCCATCAGGCCGGAGCTTATCCCGGTTTCGGTGGCGTTAAGCGACTGAGAGTACAAGACTCTCCCCTGAATGGGACGCCGGCCCATCGCAGGGTTAACCCCCAGCATTTTGCTGGTACTCATTTATTTTTCAGCTGAGTGAACTGGAACAACGTGAAATTAAGTGTCTTGCTCAAGGACACAACACATAGCCCGGTCCAGGGATCGAACCCACGACCTTCGAATCATGAGTCCAACGCCTTAACCACTAGGCCACGCGCTTCCACAGTCAAATAGAGAAACGTTATGTAATTGATGGATCACCGGTCATGTCGACAATGTTCCGACAAAAGCCAGCATGATTGAATTGCACACAAAAAGAATGAAAACTCAGCCTGAATTGTGCCGTTTAACGACGTCACTGATAATTAGTTGTGGTGTTGTTTTGGTACTGTGATGGTGGAACATAATAGGCATGACTGGTGATACATCAATTACCTATACAGAAAGGATTTTTAATCCACAGCATCAGCAACAAGTTTCTTGAATTTTAAGTTTTGATTCAAGTTAATATGGTGGATCTTGAGATTTTTTTTTCAATCATAAACCAGAAACATTATTTCCAGGTCATTTCGTGAAAATTTTCTTTATTGTTCAAACTATATTGGTTCTTTGGATGTTTCTGAACATGACACAAAAATAAATCATAGGCATATTCATGTTTTACCAGTATCAGCTGCAGTGCCAATCTATCCATCAGAAACCCATGTGCACTACATGTATTGCACTAAACATTATAGAGATTTAACGGTGCAGTAATAATTCTATAAGTCATGTGAACCATATCACTTTAACTATTCAGTCTGCAATGATGTCTTCTAGCTACCATCACACTTTTTTGATAATAGTACAGTAAAACCTCGTTATAATGCCCCTCGATAACTTTGCCACTGCACTTATCACCACACTATTTTGAAGTCCCAAAATCCATTTTGTTTATTTTTTTTAACCGCCTCCCCAATTTAGGCCGAACCCTTTATAATACCAAAATTTGAGTGAACAAATGGTGCGATGAATCAAGGTTTTACTGAATTGTTTTAGGGTTGGCTGCAAACATTTGCAGGCCATGTCATTTAGGCTGAAATCTACAGCAATCAGTCTTAAGTCAGTAGGATAAAACACTTGATAGGAGTAAACAATATACAATGTACTGTGATAAAATTTGATCCTGCTTGTCTTTAAGCTTTCGTTTTCTGCATTAATGTTTCTGTACTCTGAATATTGTTATTAGAGTTATCTCCCTTCTTTCATAAGATTTGTTGTTATATCAAGATATTTTTCCTACAGCTATTTGTTTAGCTCAAATGAATGTAACTCATTATGCACCCATGCAAATAAAGTACATTGCATACAGTGCATATCTTTAACCTTGTATACTGCTTCACCCTTCACTGGTTGGTATCTTTCCTCCCAGTTCTAGCTTGGAATGTCAGGACTGAGTGTTGTAAAGTCCTTGTTTCAGCAAGTTTAAACTTGTTAGGGTGATTCTTTAACTCTTCTCCAATTCTTTTCTCATCAGTGGTTGAACTAGTTGGTTGTAAGGGAAGTCACAACTGACAAAAACTTGTTTTCCAGTTTTCTTGGCTACAATCAAAAATAAAGAAATGAAACATTACAAACAAAACTAATGGAAAAAAATCTCATACATATAGTCTTTATCTAAGGCTAAGTGTTCCAAATATTGACAAACCCAAGTGTTCGAATAAATGACATCCAAATGTTCTCATTATGGATCATCGAAGTATTCCATTTATTGACTTAACCAAGCATTCAAAGTACTCACCAATTGCCTTCACAGCTAATCAGAAAAGGACAAAATCATTGGCCATATAATAATATTTTATATTTGTAACACCATTGTATAAGCAATACCATACTAACCAAGTCTCTGAGCCATACAAACACTAGGTGAATCTGTTCCTCCAATAATAGGTGATGCTGTGGGAATGGAACTCTACAATATTTACATAAAGTTAAGTAAATTAGTTAACAATCAAATTCTAAAGCTTTATTTTAGGGGTCAAATAATGGGTTTGTTGTACAGATGTATGGTTAAGAATTTTCTGGGTTAGAGTAATGGTTTGGGAGACTTTCTAATGTCCTTAACATAGAAATTACATATGAAAGAAACTACAAATCAAATTACCTAACTAAAATCTAGTTTGACTTAATCAACCTGCTATTAACCCCCAAAAACTGGAAAAGACAAAAAGTCACATTGGGGTTGAGTGGACAGGTTAACCAGACCAGTTATAAAATAGTCATGAATATTTCACTTATATTGGGATGTCATAAACTAAAGGTGAAGTGGCTGCATCTATTTTGCCTTTGCAATGGGCTCAAGGGAATAACAGGGAGGGTTCTTTAGCGTGTCATGTTTTATTGGTTAATAAGGTGTCTTCCAATTAACTTTCATTTCTAAATGTTGGGTATTTTGGCAGAACAACAGTCAGCTCTGGTCAGGTTCAAACATCAACCTTCAACACATGAAGTGACAACTCTTCTATATAGGCTTTGAGAAATAAAACGAAAAAATGAAAGAAAGAAATACAGTCCACGATATAGGTATTAAAAAACTTACAAACTTGGTATTCATTGCAACAGACATTTCTCCAAATTTACCAGATGTCTGCCCGATCCACACATGGAAACTGTCATCTAGTTTTATAACTTGAAAATGCATCAAATTCTCCATTATCTTATCAGAAAATGTGGTAAAACAAGGTCTACCACATCCCACATTTTCGCTGTCTCCTTTTCCATGCCGTTGTGTCTTACAAGTCTCACTTTCACTTTAATAACTTCCGGTTCAACCTTGACAAAAAAGTGTAGCAAAATCACAGAAAAAAAGTGTACACTTAATTCATTGTTCTGTTTTATTTTCAAGTCCGAGCCAATATCGACAGTTCCTTTTACAATTCATAAAAAATATTATGACTTTTTATTTTACTTATATCAAGGTGATCAGTTCTGGGATGGTGGAGGAAACTGGAGTGCCAGGAGAAAACCACTGATCTGCAAGCATGCAAAGGGACTTTCTCGCACTAGGATCATTCCCAAATAAGATTTGAACAATTGGTAGTGTGAGGCACTATGATCTATAAGTACACTCTTTAGACCACTCAGTTACTGAGGCCCCAACAAATTTACAAGAAAATTACTTTTTTTTAGTAATTTATAAGCCTAATGCTGTATTTTTATCAAATGTCTAATTTTGTAAACAACCAAACTAAATACCCACAACTTACATACTTGTATTGCAGCGAGTATATGCATGGATCACACAGTGGTTTTGCTAGCAAACCACATTATTTTATATATAGCCATTACCATAAGCATTTATAAATTAATAAATAAAATATGTTACTCAACATTTAGAAAAAGTTATGGTGTTGATTTATTTTGTCGCCATGTTTCGACAGTCCTGATGATGGCAGCCTAGCTGTCGAAACATGTCGACAATATAAATCAATACCATAACTTGAGTACCATATTTTATTTATTTATTTATTTATTTATTTATAATTACTTGTGGAACTCTACTGAATACCAGCTAGGTGTCCATTTAGAATAATAGTAGCCATAATTAGTACCTTTGTGGTGTTGGTTTCCTTCGTTTTTTAACATCATCATTTATGTGAAACATTTTGGAAAAAGTGCTCATTGCAAATTGCATTAGAACATTATTTTACAAGAAAATCCCATGTATCTGTAGCTAGGATATATCTTATAGGATTGCATATCCTATTTAAATGATAGCTTCATACAAACATTATAGGGTATCACATGGTTCACTGGTACATTCGTAGAGCATCAAGTTGGATCCCAGTTGACCATTTTTCTTCCTACTGTTACATAAACTAAATGGCCAATATGATTAATAATCTGATATCTTTTTTTCATTTAAAGTTCCAGTGGTAACAAAAAATCACTGTCAATCTAAACAAATCAGTATGCCAATAATGAACAGTTACCAAACAAAGGATCCAGTTCAACCCTGCTCCTAAAGCACACTTGCTAATAAAGCCCTCAAGAAATTCTTTTTACACTTCAATTACCATGATTACATGTGAATAAGGACATCTGTTTGTTCATAATAAGGCTTTCATTTTTAGGTTCCTTTATAAAAAAAGAGCTAGTTTTGGCTATAGTTCCAATGTATACATGTATTCATTTTACATCAACTCAAAATCATCTCACTTATGTATAATATATTGAAACATTTGATCTACTGGTATAGTCCAAACTGATTGCAAATGGTGGTTTGATCTCAAATGTGTTATGTATGCAATTCAGTTTCATAACATTGTTATAATCCTCTCTGGTTTTCTATCATAATTTAAGTTGAGAAAGGATCTTTGTTTGCTCACAATGATTCAAATACTTTTCAGAGTATAAAATATAGTGTTCTCTTTAGCAACTAAAGTGTTCTTTTTTCAAATTCCACATAGGCTTCAAGCCACATTGAAAATGCAAATTAATCTGGTAACAACCTTTATCTCTAGTTTTGAAAGGAGATGAAGATCTTTCAGGTTAATTACTGTAGAAACCACTGTGGCTGTGACAGTGAAATTCTCTTTATATCCATAGAAAATCAAATAAATTTGAATAAAGTTTGATATTTTTCACTTACTTGTACCTAGTCGTAACAGGAAATCTGTATGCGCATCCGCGATTGTCATAAAGTATGTCTGTAGAAAGGAAAATGTTGGCGGTATGGGGATTTTACACATGCGAAAATGACGATGTTTACACCGGAAGTGATGTCCTTGGTGACGTTTTACGTCATATGCACAACAGAAGCCGCCATTTGCATGGTTTTTCAACATGTTAAATCCCCATAGCACCAACGTTTTTCCCTATGCAGATATATTTTGGGCTAATCGCGGATGCGCATACAGATTTCCTGTTACGACTGGGTACAAGTAAGTGAAAAATATCGATCTTTATTCAAATTTATTTGATTTTCTATGGATATAAAGAGAATTTCACTGTCACAGCCACAGTGGTTTCTACAGTAGGTCATGATCACAGGGAAGGTTTGAACCCACATTCTTGGACTTTTTAGCATGTTAAGGGACAATTAAAATGGCACCAAATGACCATTTTAGCACATTTTCCAATCGACCAGATCTCCATTTTTTTATCAATTCATGTACTATATTCACACAGCAACATTTTAATAAGACTCTATAGCTAATGTTGCCTTCCCAATACTGAGATGCTCTACCAACTGAGCTACCCAGCCATCTATTAAGCCTGGTCCATCACAATTTAAAGTACAGTAAAACCTCGTTATAATGCTCCTTGATAACTTTGCCATCTCGCTTATCGCCACACTCTTTTTAAGTCCCAAAACCCATTTTGTTTGTTTTTCTTTATGAGCCTCCCTCAATTTATTGCCAAACCCAATTACGTCAAAATTTGACTGAACAAATGATGGCGATGAATCAAGGTTATACTGTATTATTAATTTGGTAACTCAACTCTAGCATCATCTAAAACATTTCCAATTTGAATCTACTCATAAATAATGAACACTAAATAGCTTCAAAACATGTTTTATTTTGAAAATATGAACATATGTATGGGATAAAAGAATACCCAATATATAGATATATTATGTTGTATATGAATAGTTTTACACATGTACATGCACTTCATATGTCTGACAGCGAGGAAAATTAACATCACCATGGTCATGTGTGTATGTACAACATACAATACAAAGCGTCACCATGGTTACATGTGTGTGTATGTACAACATACAATACAAGATAACATTACATACTGGTAATTACAGTATTCCATTAGTAAGCTGTGTTGTTAGGATCAGATTTTATGGTCACCTGCTTACAAAGACAAATCAAATTTAAGTTTGGTGGCAATTTAAATAAGATTGGATTGAAAAAAAATATCACCTGATAAAAAAACACAGAAAATCTAATAATCTATAAAACATGTTAATGTATACCACTCAAATTAAATAGTTAGACTTTATTCAAAGTGTTTTATTAACTACAAAGACAGGACTTCTTCCAAGATTTAACTCCCTTTTCAAAACAAAAATCATTATACATTTTACATGCAACACTAAATCCAATTAAATTATCCATACTCAAGTAAAATTCTATGTAGAGTTTACCTTTATTTCATCCCTTCAGGTGTCTAGTTCAGAAGGAGTGTTTACTGAACAGTAAACCCAGTGTATTATCAAATTTACCAAAGAAATCCAAATTTTATATCTGCTCATGAAAGTATGGGGGAAGTTGGTTACATGTACTGTAGTTTGTTGTTTTTTGGAACCAACTTACTTATAAACTGATAATACATTTTAGTATGTAAAAAATTAGAAATCTAAAAACCATAACAGTTCAATAAATTAAATTGAACAATCATTTTCAAGTGAAAAGTTGGAAGGTTATCACCTCACAGTTGTCTCCCCTTGAATTGTGGCACTATAATCTGTCAGTGATATTGTGGCAGAGTGTTTATAAGCATGGGTGAATCTATTATACACGAGTAGGTATTAATAACGTGTTGTCGTATCTGTATTTTCACACCTTCATGCGTTTGTTTATCAAAATCACCTTTATATGATTCTAATTTACATTTTACAGACTCTTCCATGTTTATAAACACTCTGCCAAAATATCGCTGACTGACTATAATAGATTTGTACAGACAGGACTTTAAGAGATATAACAATAAGCAAGTACAGTACATATATTATTATAATATTAAACAAGAGGCCCATGGGCCTGATACGCTCACCTGATAACTAATGGCTAGCTGATAGATTTAAAGAACACATAAATACTAAACCCCAAGACTTTTTTCTTTACATCATGATAACCAGTGTATCAATACCTACAACATTCTAATATACATGCCTATACAAAAAATTTATAGTATTCGAGATAATTAACCATTTTGGTATTGTTTTGCATCTGTGACCTTGACCTTTGAACCCATGACCTTTTTCTATACATCAAAATGATTGTTGTATCGATACCTACAACATTCTAATATACATGCCTAAACAAAAAGTTTATAGTTTTCGAGATAATTAAACATTTCCGTATTGTTTCGCATATGTGACCTTGACCTTAGAACCCATAACCTTTTTCTATATATCAAATTGATTGTTGTATCAATACCTACAACATTCTAATATAAATGCCTATACAAAAAGTTTATAGTTTTCGAGATAATTAACCATTTCGATATTGTTTTGCATCTGTGACCTTGACCTTTGAACTCATGACCTTTTTCTATACATCAAAATGATCGTTGTATCAATACCTACAACATTCTAATATATATGCCTATACAAAAAGTTTATAGTTTTTGAGATAATTAACAATTTTGGTATTGTTTCGCATCTGTGACCATGACCTTTGAACCCATGACCTTTTTCTATACATCAAAATGATCGTTGTATCAATACCTACAACATTCTAATATACATGCCTATACAAAAAGTTTATAGTTATGTAGATAATTAACCATTTCAGTATTGTTTCGCATCTGTGACCTTGACCTTTGAACCCATGACCTTTTTCTAGACATCAAAATGATCGTTGTATCAATACCTACAACATTCTAATATATATGCCTATACAAAATGTTTATAGTTTTCGAGATAATTAACCATTTCGGTATTGTTTTGCATCTGTGACCTTGACCTTTGAACCCATGACCTTTTTCCATACATCAAAATGATCGTTGTATCAATACCTACAACATTCTAATGTACATGCCTATACAAAAAGTTTATAGTTTTCGAGAAATTTAACCATTTCAGTATTGTTTCACATCCGTGACCTTGACCTTTGAACCCATGACCTTTTTCTATACATCAAAATGATCATTGTATCAATACCTACAACATTCTAATATACATGCCTATACAAAAAGTTTATAGTTTTCAAGATAATTAACCATATAGGTATTGTTTTGCATCTGTGACCTTGACCTTTGAACATATGACCTTTTTCTATACATCAAAATGATCGTTGTATCAATACCTACAACATTCTAATATACATGCCTATACAAAATGTTTATAGTTTTCGAGATAATTAACCATTTCGGTATTGTTTTGCATCTGTGACCTTGACCTTTGAACCCATGACCTTTTTCTATACATCAAAATGATCGTTGTATCAATACCTACAACATTCTAATATACATGCCTATGCAAAAAGTTTATAGTTTTCGAGATAATAATTATAATCAGAGGTAAAAAAAATTAGGTCACGACCTTCACAATTGACCTTGACCTCATTTTGAAGATACTAACAAGAAGATGTCAAAACTGAAAACCCCATGTCATTATCTGGTCAAATAGTCAAGTTATAACAATTTGAAGCTATTTTACGATTTTTTCAAAATTAAACGCAAAAACGCGTAACCTATTTTTTATCCGAATTTCACAAAATGAACAAACTATAGGCTTAAGACCCTAGAGAAGCCAAATATCACATCAGATTTTTTCTCCAATCAGTACTTTCGGAGAAGAAGATTTTTTAAGATTTTTGCACCCCTAGGTCACCTTGACCTAGTTATGGTAGCCATAGCAACGCCACGAACAAATCTGAATTGCACTGGCCCATATATACTTCTGACAAAGTTTCATCAAAAACTGTCCAGCAGTTTCAGAGGAGAAGTCGAAAATAGGTGTTAACGACGCACACACGCACACACGCACACACGCACATACACACGCTGCGCTATGCCATAAGCTCACATGACCTTCGGTCAGGTGAGCTAAAAAGTAAAAACGTAATGGGGGACATTATAAGTATCACATAGTACAGATTCCAAATATGATTCCATAAAACATAAATGGGGTAATATTTATGGGTTGCTGGGTTCTTATGAGAATGGAGAAGGTTTTTAGAACAATACAGAAAGAACTGTTATGAGTATAAAGAAACAAGATGATGTGATGAAGAAAAGATGAAATGATTTGATGATTAAATCAAAAACACCAGTATATTACAAAAATTGAAATAATAATTTCTGTACATAAAAAATCAGTAAATTAAATAAATATGTACATCTATAACACTTACTGGACCCTGTCACTATGGTAACACACATTAAACACTAAATAGTAACACTTTTTAACATGTATCCCGGCAACGGCAATAAAAATACATCAAACAAAATTGATGCTTCTACTACTGAGCAAGAATTTATACATACACTATTTGATGTTTTCCCATGTTTGTTGTTTGAAAAGGACTAATGCTCTGCTGGTTATGATGGAAAGCTATCAGAAGCCAATTCCAAAATAACATAATATTTGATGAGCAAAATGTTAATATATGTGGTTTCATAATCAAATGAAACATCTCATCTAAACCTGGAAGTGGTATGACAAAACAGAATAATAGTTCCTCAATAACATGACGAGGTATCATATGACATGGATATGAGAACTCATTTTATCTTAGGAATTTAAACGAAACAGTTTTACAGCAGAATTTCATCTTTTTCTCTCCTTACAAATGGGAATCATGTTAACAGGATTATACCCTATATAACAGAACAGGGATACCAGTGATATCATTGCATATCTTTTACCAGTAGGTACAATAATAAGAATTGAGTTGAGTATTGGTGTTTAACGTCCCAGTCAATAATATTTTACTTATATCGTGATTTTGCCAGCTACAGGCGGTGTAGATATTTTGCCTGTGCGTTGCACTGATGGCATTATACAGCAGGGTTCTTTATTGTGCCAAGCCTACCATGACATGGGACCTCGTTTATTTTAACTTTCCATAATTTCGTAATGTCAAATGCTTGACAAAAGAACAGTCACTACCCACTTTTAAGTCTCGGGTCAGACCCGGTTTAGGTTCGAACTTCGAACCCAAGACCTCCCACTTACGGAGTGAACACACTATCAACTGAGTTACCGCAGTGGTAGTAATAAAGAATCTGTAGTGATAGTGATAAAGAATCGAGTCAATTAATGGTGTTTAATTAAGAAGTTCTGGTTATAGATTAACACCTGAGAACAGCTTTGGTTGGTATACATGTCAAGTACATCTTCCAGCCACCACATGCAGTGGCGTATCCAGGATTCTATATTAAGGGGGGCACACTGACAAATTTCTAATTTGTGTTTTGGGACAAAAGCTATATAGAGCAGTCCTTACCCCATGTTATATTGTGGTGAAGAGGTTGCGAAAATTTTAAGGGGCGGGGCACAGGCCAGTGCCCCCGTTTGGATCCGCGCATGACATGTACATCATAAAATTGTTATCCACTATTTCCATAACATTTTAAAACCTTGAAATATGTTTACTCAAGCTTACACTTACTTGCCTTTCTTCATGACTTGGGCATACACATGTGCAACTTGGAAATTGACCTTTATTGACCTTCCTAGCTGTGTGACCTTGAACCAGACATCTACCCAATGACCTACATAGCTGTGTGACCTTGAACCAGACATCTATTCAACGACCTACCTAGCTGTGTGATTTTGAACCTTATATATTTATTTACCCCCAGGTGTGATATACCTGGTACAAGTAAATAAGAAAGTTTTTATTAAATGATTGTCTGTACACTTCATACACATAAGTTAAAGGTGGAGGTAGTGTAGACCTACATGTGAATTTTAAAAGATGGAAAAACCAGCATCAGTTCATCCAGAACTGATAATGGTAACAAGTTGGTGGTTTCAGTGATATGAAAGGAGGTGTATGTGTCTTAGAAAGGAGTAAATGAAAGAGGTCAAATCTAGGTGTATGTCCTTCCCTTAGAGTAAATGAAAAAGGGACAAAATCTAGGCATATGTCCCTCCCTTAGAGAAAATGAAAAAGGGTAAAATGTAGATGTACATCTCTCTCAGAGTCAATGAAAACAGGTAAATCTTCCCTTACTTCATGCTAGAAATGATGATTCAATAGTTCCTACTAACTAAAAGCTGCTACAGAATATAACAATCAAATTATGTGTAATAAATAACATCAGCATGTCAATTAACAAAGTAACAGAGGTGTGCTCAAACGTCCCAATCTATAATATTTCATAGTACATAGTACATTTGTATTCACTTGCCACTACGCTCACACTGGACCTTAGAAATACCAGAACTGACAAGTGTATAACTACCAAATTGACTCTAAAATCTGGAAAAAAAAGAAACTAATCAATTTCAACATATACTAGTAATTTCTATGAACTGTTAACATTATTTGCATCAAATATATTTGAAAATATCAGTATCGTTAATATAACCTAAAACAAAGGCAGAACAAGTGCTAACTCTGTAATTACAAATCAGATCCATCTGATATTTCTAAAGAGCGGTGTGAGTGTAGCGAAGTCTATCTTGAACATGCCTCAGATTTGATATCTAACGTGACTAGGATGAAGAAGATAATCACAGTGAATAAGTTCTAGATTGAAATTTTAATATTCATTTATTCTATAATGCAACCATGGAAACATTCAGTTAAATTAAAAAATGTTTAGAACACAGAATTATGACAAATGTTACTATTATAATTACAAGGTTTTACATGAAGCAAACCCTAAATGTATATACACTTTATCTAAGATCTGATCTTACACTATTTTTGATAAATATTACCTCTAACCCATCTACCAACCCAACACAGGTGATAAGATTCTAAAATCAAAACGATTTGAGCATTTTATAATTTCATAATTTAAGATGCTGTGGAATGGCAGACATATTGGTAGAAGTGTGTCTATATATTGTGATGTATGCATTTTTCCACAAAACATTGTCGTTTTAAAACAAAACAATGCCTAGAAATGTTTTGAAGAATCAATCGCTACATGTAATTATTTGAAAATCAATTATTTAGAAAAAATAGCTCTAAATATGGATATGCAAATAATGAAAAGAACAAAACCCCATTATGGCTGTTGTATTTTGGTTTTCAGCGCGCAAAAACCTCGAACATTGAATGTTTGAATGCTGTATAAATTATGGTTATCAGCTATATAAATTAAAAAACAAACGTTGAGCATTTTTTTGCTGTGCATTGTTTTATCATATTATGATTCATTTCTAAAATAATGATATAGGCATGTATACTTTACACTTAATGATATACATGTATATTTTATAACTAAAGTATTCCAAACAATATTGACAGAACAAACTGGGACTAATAAAAGTGATAAGCTAAAAATAAAACCCAACATATCAGTTTAAAATCATATTTTTAAGAGAGAAAATAATCATATTTTTATGAGAGAAAATTGCCAAATCAATATGCCAAAATGGATTAATACAAGGACATCTGCACTAAATGATTTATCATAAAAAATATCGATCAATTATTTATAGTGAGTATGTGAAATACTCTTTAAAGCGGCATCAGCATCATTGCAGCTATTCACGGCTAAAATAAGTAAATCCATCATTTATACATGTATGTACTGGTATGTACAGTTTCAATTTACTTTCATTTTCTGTAAACAGAGGGTTCTTTTTAGAAATTTTTTCAGGCTGTAAAATCAAACAAAGAATTATTTGGATGCTTTTTTCTGTTTCAATTTGATATAATTATATTTAACAAAAAAGAAATCATAGCAAAATCAGAAAAACTGTTAAATAAAATGATTGCGCTAATAACTAATGTCAGTCTCATGAGAATGACATACATATTTTACAAATAACTTTTTTTTTGTTAAATTTCATGCAAGCAAAATTTCATACAAATTAAATTTCAATCGTACATATTTTAATTACTGTACAATGATTAGCAAAGGGACACACACACACACACACACACCAGAGATATTCAGAAACACACATGCAAATACATATGCTGACACACATACACACACGGGCAAATACATGTAGAAGCACAGCAGCAGTATTATAGGGTTTTAAGCACATATCAAGCCGTCTACAAGCATTTTTGGTAAATTACAAATGTACATGAACATGCAGTTAACATTTTTCTTGGTAGTAAATGATGCCAAATTTTCAAAAAAAAGAAACATTAATGAAATATGATACTCCAGGAGTAACATGTATATATCACAGACCAAAAATAAATATACAACAGTTTATCCATATATTATGAGTAATGTCCAGACTGATTCTGGACTTAAGTATTTGTTTTAAATCTATATCATTTATATAGAGATTAAAAATGTCCTATGTTTACTGCTAGATGTGAATTTGTAAATATAACACAGATTAGACTGCATGTCATTTAAATAAATTAAAGTTTTATACAGATATATGTACGGTATCTGAATCTTTGTATGCAAACAGATTCTACAAATAGTGAGGCTTACAGGTCAGGAATCGTAAAACAATTCTGTCAGTTATTAAGTAACACCTGGCAACCAAGACCCCGAATTAAAATTAAAGAAAATGACATATTATGAGTGAATGAATGATTCAAATGTTGAAAACAATTCTTCCCCAATTCATATATTCCTGATCATGGACAGACACAAAGTGATTCACTATAACAAAATAGAAATTTAACATATTTCATATATGAATTAAGCGTTCAATTGCAAAAAAAACTTAACTTTTTGACAAAAATGGTGTCAATGACAATAACAGAAAAAAGAACTTCTAACAAAAAAGAGAAAATGCCAAGTCAACATATAAAAATTATGTATAAATAAATTACCAGTATCTGAGAGGAATGCTAGTTGAATGAGCAACATTTTTATTTCAAGATAAAACCCGAAGAAAAGATAACAGTATTACTAAACAAATAACAAGAATGCTATAAACTGTTTTGTCTAATTTATAACGAAAGAAAAACCATTGAAATGATATTGCCATGGTAACCAGTCTAAGCACATAATGCACAGTTTTAAAAACTTAAAAAGACACAAAATTTGACAAAATTCCCAACCACTTGAATTTTTCAAGCGCAGTGCAGTTATTATTTTGACAGTATAATGTTTTGCCACTATGAAGTATAGAAAGGGGAATAACCTTAATCTGGAAAATTTTAAAGATCCTGTTCTGAATGTAATGTTGGTAAATGCTACATTATACACATACTGGTAAATACTGGTTAATGCATGTTTATTGAATATGACTTAGCTAACACTTGTGAGCTGTTGTTGATAAATGTTTTACAATACAGTTTACACAGTGGTGTATGTCTCACAATATTCATAACACTTTCTCATTTCATTTTCATACACAAAGGCAGAAATTTTATATTTAATGACAACAAAACAATTAACATATATAAGCTCCAACAATAAACATAAGTTGTAAGGCAGATCACTATCTGTTCATACTTGCATTTTGCCATAAATTCTTTCCACACAACAATAACATTAAATTTATATGTAATGAGGTTCATTCATTTACCACTTCTTAACTCTTAACACATAGCTATTATTTCCAATAGACTGCAATAACAACCACCTGTATATAAAGGCCACCTGTTTATTAAAAGAAGTGTTTAAGGTCCTTCTGTTTCATATTTTAACCAACAAAAGTGTCTGTATAAAGACCAATAGTCTATATAGTTTATATTTCTTACCTGTATATAAAGGTCACCTGTTTATTAAAAGAAGTGTTTAAAGTCCTTCTTTTCACCAACAAAAGCCTCTGTATAAAGACCAGTAGTCTATGTAGTTGATATTTCTTACATCCTGTGGGTGGTCTTTATATACAGGTTTTATGTACATGTACCGTACTTTGAAGTTTTCTAAACAAATGACATTATTTTTGAATTATGTAATATCAACATTTTCTACATCTATTGGTTGACAAAGATAAAATGGCACACTGTTTATAAACACTTGCGAGTCTAAACAACCTATACAGGTAACAATAGCATGTCGGTATTTGAATTTACCACACCTTCTGGCTCTATATATTATAATAACCCTGTATACATTATTTAGACTTGCCTATGTTTATACACAGTGTGCCACTTTAACTTTGTGGACCTATAGTTCTGAAGAAATGCTGATTCTACACGAACATTATCAATTGGTACAATAGTTAGACCCATCAAAAGGGTATTAATCGTCGTCCACTTAGTGGTCAGATATTCTAGATTTATAATCATGTTACATCACAATTAATAATAGAGAATATCTATAAATAGTAACAAGCAATAGTCTTAAATGACTTGACATTCACAGTATTTTACAAATTAAACCAGAAAACTTTAGCTGAATAATGGTTCTTTTTAAACTTTAACCAAGTGGCTTATTAAGTCAATTACTGAATAGGAAAAAAATCATTTTTTCTGTAGTTAATGGTGTTACGTCAATATATTCAAGCTTGACTGAACAAGTTGTAGAAAACTGACTATTGACATTAATTTTTGTGAGCCCAAGGACCATAACAACCATTTTATTAAACTTGATCTTTAATTTTATATATATATATAACCATATGTATACCATATATCAAACCAATATCTTTAATCATAAAGTGTATAAAATGATATGCCAGATGAACATAGTGCAAACAAGTCCCTTTCAGCTTTGCAAGTAGGGGACTAAAATAATTGAAATGGCATGTTTCTGGCAATGAACTTCTAACAGACAGATGGCAAAGCAGGTATTGACTGTAAATCAATAATGCCAGACTCTCTAGAGCCAAAAGCCTTGGTGTATTTGTTCAACTAGACTAAGAACCTTCAAATGGGTTAACAGAGACACTGGTGTGACAGTCTCTCTATAGCCATGACCATTGATATGGCAATTTGTAAGACCATTTTCCTGATTTTAAAATCTTAAGGTACAGAAATAGAGGTCTTATTCTGATGGTCTTTCCAGATTTAACAGCCATAATGTATGACACAATTCTCCCCATTATGAAGGATTTTTCCCAAAGTTATGGCCCCTAGTTACGTAAACCACCATCGTCTTCAGTTACACTGTAACTATTAAGTAAAGGTACAATCACAGATTACTGACTGACAAGAAAAACACACATATATTATAACAATACTCTTAGTTAAAAATCAATCAGAAACAAATTACAGACACAATACATGGCATGTGTTTTAATTAAAAATATATAATTTTGTTTTCAAAATGAAATGTTGCATGAATTATACAACATTAGTTTTGCAGAGGGAGGACCTCATGAGGATTGCATTCTTCACAGCTGATGTTTGTATAGCAGTACAGACCGAGTCAGTAAGTATACAATTAGATTTTCAAATTAAATCTTGATTCCACTTTTCCGGCCATCATCTTCTCAATGGTTACGTACACTTGATAAGTTCCATATTTCTTGGTTATAACTGGTATCACTCCCAATTATTTAAACCAATGAGGACCCTATACATTGTACTGTCAGGACCTGCCATTTAGAATTTCTTTCAAAATAATGCCACTTTTCCATATAAGATCTAAAATGTAGAAATTTAAAATAAGCATTAAAATCAAGACACTTCTTAGTAGGCGATTTACTGATGTACTAATTAACTGCATATAATCAGGTTGACATTTTGTACTTCAAACTTTTGTGTCCGGTTGACTGATTAATTGATTGATTGATTGATTGATTGACTGATTGAATTTTACATACATGTAAACAAGAATACCAAGACTATTGTGCCAACACCAAGATGTCACCAACAATACAGGGCTACCGCTAAGTGTAGTTGCAGAAATATACATGTATGCCAAAATTATGCAATTTTCTTGTGTCACGTCAATGGCAAAGATGCATTCACTTTTTACTCTTAGTCTTAATACCCAATATTTAAAACATTTTAATGTTTTTCTACTTTAAATGCTTAAAACTGTATTACATTAGTTTTATTGCTTTAATTATACAGTTTTGGAGATTTTGTCTATGCTTCAGGAAAAAGAACTCGGCAAATACAAACAATATGCTTTATCTCCCTGATCTAGTTAAGAGAAAATTCTATACCCAAACTCTGGGGTTCAAATTCTCAGGGTCCAAGGTCCTAGACCTACTGATTTTACATTGGGACCTTTATATTTCAGCTGTAAACACCTGATGTACTTTTTTTACCATGATAGTCCTTCTTCTAGATTATAACATAACTGCACATCAGCCTAATTTCAATGTTGATATTGGACTTTCCAAACTTTATTTGGGACTTGCCAAAAATAAGGACATATGGTCCTGGACTTTCCATTACAAAACATAACTTTTAACCCCTACAACTTAAGTATCATTAACTATAAAAGTTAAAGTAATACCTACTTTCATTGCTACCATTTGATCGCTCAGATTATGACATAACAACGGTGTTTGATAAATTTGAGAAAGACTTGTAATGAACAAGCAAATTGAATTACAATCCCCGCCAGTGGGTACTATTTGTGATGAGCACTTATGTTTAAAGGGCCTAACTCACAAGAAAATGAGTAAAGCAACTCGGGTGAATGATATGTGAATTTCCTATCAATGTTGACGCTTTGCATTAAGTTTCATAAAATAGTACATAACAGTTTTGGAGAATTACTCTGGTTTCTAGACGGACGGAAGGGCAGATGTTAGAATTTAATATCCCTCTTTTCTTCAAAACTATAGGAAATAGACTTTTGGACAGTGGTGACAAGAGATGGGATAAAAATAAAAAATGGGTATTATAACAAGATTTTATTGTACATTCAGCTGGCAGATGTAATGAATAAATAATCTTACCACTTAAAAATTTAAAATAAAATGGGTTTGTTGGCTGTTGCGTCTTTAACATATGAAGTAAAGCGTTTAACAAATCTCGGATATTCACGCTTATATACTGCTCGTAGAACTGAAGCTGGGGCCCAGCCACCAGGATTTACTGTATAAAAAAAAAAACAAATAAATAAATAAATAAATATAAGCGATATATCTCTATATATGTACCAATGGCTTACATGTATCACAGAAGTCAGTAGGACTGAAACGATTCACAGAGGTTTTGATTCTGTTCAATTAATTTTACTCGGTTCGGTATTCCGATTTTTTCAGGTTCATTTCTGTTTTCTAGTCTGTTTTGCGTTTTTAACTTTACTGTAAACAATATGGCATTGATAAATTACATTAATACTCTTGTTTATTAGTTAAAAGTTTATTATGTTACATGTTATTGTTTAATGGCAATGTTTAAAAATTACATGTACATGAAAGCAACAAAAATCTTGTGTCTGCTCTTTTCATCTTTTAAATCGTATTCAGTGTATCATATCGAAAATAACTGTATCGCCACCTTTGTGTCATAATACATATCATATTGCGAGGGGTGTGTATCATTTCAGCCCTTAAAGTCAGACAGTTTGGGTTTTTTTTTTTTTACACACAGCCCTATATTCAAGTATATTTAAATTGAAATTTTATACCAACTAGATAAATTCTGACTTATGTTTGCAGTACTTTAAAAGTAAAATTATCAAATTATAGTAATTTTCTCTATGAACATTGGTTGGAGCAGTATTTCTTTTAAAATTTTTGGATATCTCAAACAGTCTGATAAATCAAGATCAAAATTTTAATCATATGCACATCAAGTTATCTGGCCCATCAGTGAATGTGCAGTCTAAAAGCACATGCCTATGGACCACAGAAACCCTTACAAACTATGTTCAAATCCCACTTGGGCAAATCTTAGTGTGACAAGGTTTGTCAATGTGCTTGCCAATATGCCAGCGGTATTCTCCATTCACTACATTTTGCTGTCACCATCCATGAACTAACCACTTTGATAAAATTGAAAGTATCTTTACTCGGATGTAAAAAACACTTCACTCTATTACACTTTAAAATTATCTGGAGTTTCACTGTATCAAGATATTATGAATAAGAAGGACAAAGTAGGCCATAGCTCCTAAATGTATCTAGATTTCTCTATGTAACACTAAATGTATCTAGATTTCTCTATGTAACACTACTACCCGCTTGGTGCAAACACAACTATAACACATACTGGATATTCTACAACGCACTAAGGCCGTGATTTATTACCGAGTACCCCTGAATTTTTTACTTTTACATTGTACCACATAAATGACTGTGTTCTACCCAGTGCGTTGCCAAACTGACAAAAAACCTGTGCAATTACATTTTATAAACACCATGAAAATACAACTACACCACCAAGTGGTATGCAGATAGAGAAATTTATTCTATACTTATTCCGTTGTCAAACATATAGAATAACATTTATATTGGGTACATACCATCAGCAGTGTAACTAATTTTACATTTAATGTTGTCTCGTGTGATATTACCATCCTCGGGAGGCTCTATAATCGTCTGACAAATCATAGCTACATTCATTATAACACGCACATATTTATTAGTCTACAAATACAAAAATTACACTTATTTATTTCAAAGTGCCAAAAGTTTTTTTTTTATTGTAAATACAACCCAAATTGCATTCAGGGGTCAGTTGTTCGAAGTGTGATTAGTTTAATCAACTAATTAGGTCAAAGTTTAAATAATGCATAATTTTGAATCTGTTGTGAAATTAATGTTCAAAATCTCGTAATGAATATAATTTCATCAAACTGAAGCACATGGTTATACATCTATGGATTTAGTAATGGTATGTTGATTTTAATTGATGTTTTGAATTTGTGTGAATCATTGATTAAACAAATCTAGTTTGGAACAACTGGGTCCTGATGTGTAGAAGACAATACTAAACAAGATGGAGCCAAAACAGGATTATAACCATTAACATGGCTCATGTCAGTAAATTACTTATTGATTTGTAACCAAAAATATTACTGCTATTTCCAAACTACTGACATACTCAAGTATGTTATTAACAAAATGTTGACACACAATGCACAAGTCAGACAAAGAATGATCATGGTAGCTCATCTGAACACTTTGTGCTCACATTGTGAGAGAGAGAGAGAGACAAAGAGAGAGAGGAGTGAGAGTACTTACTGGAATTTGTTCACTATCAGTTGAATAATTAACAACAATCCATCTATCTGGATCTTCATCTGTTTCTCCGTCTACATGTCTAATATGTGACCAGAACACAGCATCTCTCTGTGACGCTGGCCAAACACGTTTTATAATATTATGACTAATAAATGTATCTTCTGACCACCATTCAATGGCTCTACTGCTCTCTAATGTTACTGAAATACAGAAGAAACATTAGTATTGGACATTTTCATACTGTTGACACAATCCAGGAAAAAGTAAAGACTTCAAAAAATAATGTACGATCCTGTTGCTTTACAGCCCTCAATTTTGTCCACTAAATGACCAGCTTGTCCACTTTAAATTTGAACTTTTGTGACTAGAGAACAGATATTATTTCTGTGTTACAGGATTTTCATGATAATGTTGCTATTTCAGGCAATATAATAGACACTCTACATCATCATTATTGTTATTAATAACACTGATGTATATAAGTGATTGTAAGTCAGTTTTAAAAATGTGCATTTTTGTTCTCCATGCCTAAATTTTCCTTCATTTGGAAAAAAAGGTTGCCTGGCCACTTGGATTTCCACTGGCCACCAGAAAATTTAATTTGGTGGCCAGCTGGCCACTTAAGTTTTAAAACCCACATTAAGGGCTGTTTATTTTCATGAAAAGAACATGTAGTGTCATAGACAGTAGGAGGCTAAATTTGTGAAAACTTGAATTTACCAGCTTGAACTTTAAATGCATGTATTTGTGATTTTTTACACTTGCTTTTGTTTTCTAACAAACTTTGTATTATATACTGGTATCTAAATAAAATGTGTAATAATTCTACCAGGTTAGTATGAGACTCTTTCAATAAGTGTCTTCACTCACTTATCTATTCAATAAATGACCCCAGGCTCTGCTCAGAATAAGAGCAATGTCTACCTTGATGACCCATTCATGTTGTATCAATGCAAAGTATCGGTAAGTACACCTCTGTAATTTTCAATTTATCATAGCTGCATAATGTATAACTTTTAACTAATATAAAAGTCCACAAGATAAGAATCTGAGACTCAAATTATCAAAATGAACATAATCTACAATATTACAACTTACAATATATTGTGGCTCTAAATTAATATGAAAGTATGTAAGACTATTACATGTATTAGATTTATTTTGTTTTTTCAATTTCTTTTACTTTGCAAAATGCTACCTGGTTTTGTCACTGAGCATGGCGCTTGATCTATACACTACATTTGGTATTGGTATATGACAAATTGTTTCATGTTGGTTCACATTTGACATTTTGTGCAAAGTTTGATCATAATTCATTCATAGACATGGAAGTTGAAACAATATTGGGATTAATAGCCAGAAGGGCAGGCAGAAGGACAGACAGATGGAAAGAATGATTTCTGTATACCCCTATACTTTGTTTGCAGAGGGTATAATTAATGTAGTTTCTAAGGTACTAACTAAATTTACATGATAATAAATGACTTGTTGAATGGCTAATGCCTAAAATGTCATTCAATAATAAGATAACTGTAACTTACCATCCCAGTCAAGTCTAACATCAATATCCCAGAAATAATGACACACTTCATGACCTGTAATGCCCTAAAACAAAAACCAAACAGCGGTTCTCAATAGTTTCAGAAGAGAAGCATAATTCCCTCAATATAAAGTTAATAAAAATCAAGTTTTTAAAGTGTTAAGACTAAATAAACTGATATCACTAACTTACTGAAAATAAACTTGGTCTTTCCAGTCTAACATCGCTGGACAATCCAGATACTAGCCCCTCCCCCACCCCACCCCACCCGACAAGAAAACACTCATTTACAAGTTTAATTATTGCTGCATAAAAGAAAAAGGTAGTCAGATCTTAAGGAGCAGACTGGAGTGATGAAATGAGAGTTTTACACCCAACTTTCACTTATATAAAGGTGGTCAATTTAAGGATGGTGGAGGAAACTACAATATCAGGGTTCGTACAGACATTTTGGACTTCAAATTTAAGGACTTTTTAGGGTCTTTTCAGGGTCTCATTTGCAAATTTAAGGCCTAATCAGAGGGACAATTTTATAAGAAAAACAAAATCGTGCAAAGACAATTAAATCAATAAAACAATTACTTATATGTCCATAGTAAGGACACTTGAAGTGGGGGTTGATTTGGGTGTTCTGGAGGGCCAGTACCTTTAAATCACTCATTTCAATGTAACTTATTTATTTATTTATTTTGATCAGTCTATTTACAACCATTTAATATTAACACCTAACTGGCAAAATTCAAGGGCTTTTTGGGGCCTTTAGGATAAATTCAAGGGCTTTTTAGGGTCAGACTTGTTTTTAGGGTCTTTTTAGGGCAAACCTTAAAATTTAAAGACTTTTCCAGGCCTGTACGAACCCTGAATATGGAAACCACCAGCCTGAAAAAAAGCAAACTGACGAACTTTCTCACACTAGGATCTTAGGAAGTTGGAGAGGCCATGATCCAGAAGTGTGTGCTTTAGACCACTTGTTCACCAGGGTCTCTACATATACAAGGGGGAACAAGTTTATGACCTATATTTACCTTAACAGTATGACAAGCCTTTAGTGGATCCACCACCACACCATCAATTTCTAGTTCACGTTTATAAACTTTAAGATCCCCTTCTTCAGCTATACACTGCCAGAGATCATGTCCATCATCATTCCTGTGCTCCAAATTCTTCAAATGTGTCTCCACTAACTTATTTATCTATAAGAGAAAATAGAAAGGCATACAAATTATCATTTGCTAAAGCTAGAGGTAAATTTGAATAGTAAATATTTCTAGTGGCTACTAGTCTGTTAGACCAGTCCAAATTAAAATCTACAGCTTGAAATAGAGGATATAAATTCCAGAGAGATTTAAACATTCGGAAACTTTTTTATGAAGTGATTAACCTTTCATGAAGAGGAAACTTTATATGAGGTGTTAAGAGTTGAGTTAGAATATTTCACTTACATCGATACTTTGCCAGCTATAGGCTAAGGTGCAAAAATTTTGCCTGTGCACATCATTGATGGCATTATTCAGCAGGGTTCTTCATAGTGCCACGCCTACCATGAAACTGGACCATGTTTATTTTAAGTTTCCATCCGAAAGTACTGCGAATTTCATTTCCTAATGCCCAGTGCTTTGCGAAACAACAGTAACTACCCACTTCAAAGTTTTGGTTAAGACCTGGTCCGGGTTAGAACCCACGACCTCCCATTTACGGAGCAAGCACTCTACCAACTGAGCTACCGCAGTGGTCAGGTGTCAAGAGAAGAACATTACACTTTATAATCTAGATCAATAAAGCACTTTGAAATTTCTACTTTCAATATTAATTATGTGAGTTGGTGACATGTTTAATATTTATAGTTTGGCACTAAATTTAAATTTTATTTCCTGTGCTCAACAGTGGTGGGTGGATAATTTTTCACATCACATTAAAATGGTTCCACTGATGGCAATTTAAACCTAAAGCATGCAGCAGTGTCTGAGAACCAGATAATTTTTTATATGACTTTGTAACTGAACTCTGGAGCTTTTTAAAAGCAAGCACGTTAAATTTTGCATTAAAAGAAGACTTACCTCATCATATCTGGGATGTGATTGTGCTAGAGAAATCTTTGGTGGTTTTTCTTCTTTAACATACTTTCTTTTCTAAAAAAAAAAACACAAGTGAAAAATATTGAAATCAATAATAAACATTTTCAATTTTAGCCAATACTATTAACACATATGAACATATATGAAAAAAATCTAAATTTAACTTAAATAATGTATTTAATTAGCAAGCAAATGAAGTATAAATTCTAACTCAAACTAAGAATTCCATACAGACATTTTTCCTGATACTTGGATTTCAGAGTATATGTCAATTTTCTCACCTGCTTAAAGCAGAAATATTCCAAATTTTCAGATTTTTCATGTGTGAAATATAGATCCCTTGAAGAGACTCTGAAATCATCTTTTAAAACAACTTGTGTAGGTATATCTTTATCTTCAATAATATTTCTGATTGTGAAGACACTGAAAGTTGAGTGGAGTAATGGTGTTTACACCCCAGTCAATATTCTATCACTTATATAAAAGCAGTTAGTACAGGAATGGGTGAGAAAACCAGTGTGCCCAGAAAAAACTAATGACCTTCAGCAAGAGAATTGACCTATTTCCTCACACTAGGATTTATCCAGAGTGGGATTTGAACCTAGCCAGCTAGCTGTTATCTGTAAGTTGGCACTTTAGACCACTTGGCCAGAGACCCTGTTAAGTCATTAAGAGAAAATTTCTTTAGTTTTACTGTACCTTTTCTTCGTCTACTTTTTCTTCTAATTTATCCAGACTGGCATCTATAGCATCATAAAATTCATCTTCTTTGATAGCACAATGTGGACCTTCCTGTTATATATACATAAAATATAAAATCACAATATTGTTGATACGTTTGATGTCTCTGTGTCCAGGATTGCCCTGGATATATTTGGCATGTTCCTTTCATGCAATTTTGATTACATTTGTGGCAGGTGTAGCTAGCTAAACAGGAGGTGCTTACTCTTCCAGAGCACCCGGTCTCACTTTCCTGGTGGAAGTTCACGTGTCTAACCTAACTTGTCCATTCCAAAGTTTTTACTTTGCTTCTGGATTGTGTTTTGGACATGGATTAATATGTTTTTTTTATTTTTTAAATGAAGATTTACTGCTTTTGCCAAATTCATATTAGAACTGTTCCGATATAAACCGATGATATGTGTAAAATCAAATCAGACTTTAACTCCTGACACAACTTCTCTAAACAGCACAGCTCACTTGAACATCTACACCATCAAAGTACTTGAACCAAAAATCCATAACATTCGACACAGCTGATGTGGTTAGAAGTAAGCTTTTCAGCATGTTTAAGCTAAGGAGTTAAAAGCACCGGAACTTAAAACCCTTAACTTTAGGAATAGACAATGTAGTTAGAAGTAAACTTTTCAGAATAATGTTTGTGATGAAGAGTTAAAAATTAATTTATCTAATCCAAACAAAAAATTCTGGGGTTCACCATGAGACTTCAGTTTTAATTTCAATTACAATTTAACAAACAACCTCTACATTTTGACATAAAACAAAGTGGGTAAGTATAGCCTAATTTTGTAAGTATACATTGGTATAAGGGGTGGCCTAAAATGTTTAAATCCAGCCTATTTTAACTACCTTAAGTCATGCTATTTAAAATTCTTTAATATATAGTGTAAAATTTGAAATACTTTATCAATATTTACATTGAAAATTTCCTATCTTTCGGAAACTATCATGCTAGTAAAGTGCTTCACTTAGTAGAGTTGAGTTGAGTAATGGTGTTTAACCTCCCAATCAAGAATATTTCACTTATATCAAGACACCATCAGCTATAGGTGAAGGTGCAGAAATTTTGCCTTTGCGTTGCGCTGATGGCATTATACAGCAGGGTTGTTTATTGTGCCAAGCCTACTATGCCACGGGACCTCGTTTATTTTAAGGTTCACTTAGTGGAAGTTAACTATTTACTTACCTCATAATCAGGTCCACCAATGATAAGTTTTGGTTTATTCTGGTCAGCTGTTGCAAACTTATAAGCTTCTTCTAATTTTTTCCTTCTTTCACATTCCTATAATAAGCATACAAGAGTCAGTATTGGCCACTATCATAAGTGATATTATTTATTTATGGCAAAAATTGCACCCATAACAATCTAATTTGATCCATCTATACCATTACATTGTATTTTTGTTTTATTCGTAAGAGTGATTCACACCAAAACAAATTTCATTTAGGTGTATTATGTGCTTTACCAGGACTCTCTCACTTTTGTGAATGGTACCATGGCTCTTGCAATTGTGAAAATAAACATCATAACGGTCAAAACTATGAAAGATGAAATTACAGTTAAAGTGATAGAAATTGTCTATAATGTTAAAATTTTCAAATTTGTGAAAATTGACAAAAGGATTGTGAAAAAACCATAAGATTTTGAATTGTGAATGAGGCAGAATATGGACCCCAAAAACGACCCAGCGAGAGTACTGTTTACCAGAAAACTGTAATCATGAAACCTTTTGTTACAGCAACTGTAATGGATATATATGCAAGAAATGTCACAATCTTTCAATATTTCTGTCCAAAAACAACATTCTGATGGATAGATCACACTGTTTAGAGGAGTGGTTGGGGCTGGTTGAAGTGAAAGGTTCCTTTATTGGCATTATGAGTTTTGAATGAATCTGGATTGGTTATAGGAAAATTGTTTATCATTTATTAACAACCATTTTCTGCAAAAAAAGGGGGATGCTAGACCTGTAATGTACTTATTATAGAACAAATTGCACACCTCTTAGGGTTTCTAGCTTATGTGAAAGAAAACAATATTACCCTTTCATGTCTCTTCCTCCACGCATCTTCTCTCTGTGACATAAGTTCTATACAGTGAGACATTGTTGCTATAATACCAGCTGTGGTAGCTTTAAATGTAAAAGCTTCGCCCTTAAAATCAACAGCATGTCCGCCATGTTGCTGTAGTATAGAGGCTAAAATATAACAAAATCTAGGTTTAGAATTACATGTAAAACGGACAAATCATCAGAACTCATTATATGACAGATCTCTAAATGTTCTCTTTTTCAATGACTCTAATCAAGATTTTCTTGCATGTGCAAATATGGATTAATGAGCAAATGCAAGAGCAAATACGAAATGAAGAATGACGATCCCATAATAGATGAAATAAGTTCCGCAAAATGGCAATGAACACACAAATAATTGCACATGAAATTGGAACAAACTTTTCACCTCACATGTATACAAGTTTTCCTAAATAATTTTATTATAAAATCAAATACAAACACTATTTGAAGTAAAAGTTTAGCTATCATAGCTGCCACTATGTTCTCTATAATTTAAATAAAGTTGAAGTACATACCAAGATCTTTTCCTTTTGGTCCAGTAAACGGCCCCACATGATCATGATCAGAATCATGAAGATCATCTGGGTCCCCTATGTCATCTGATTCCACTACTGTTAAAATATAAAACAAATCATGGGATTAATAATTATAACATCATTCAAATTAAACTTAACATTAAATTCAGTGATTTAAGATTCCCCACCAATAGATACTTCTTGTGATTTGCACTTACAAGAAGGTCCAACAAACACTCAGATTAATGATATGCTTTGCACAAAGTTTAATAAAATAGTGCTTCATAGTTTTGGAGAATTACTCTGGAAAAGAAGTGTTCTGGACACACAGAAGGACAGAAGGATTATGGTATCTCCCTCTTTCTTTGAAATGGGGGGGGGGGGGGGGCAGGGTTCGACATTAGCCCACGTCCGACAGACAATGTCTAGTAAAATCTTGGTCCGGGCGTGTGAAAATTTTGCTGACTAGCCCGACTGGTCGTGTGTTAGTCTGGGGATAAATTAATTTCACATCGATTTTTTTTTATTTCTGAACAAAGACTGTGTCGTCTTTACCTTAATAAAACAGTCGTAAAACAGGAAGTTGAAAATAAAAATTACCGGTAATCAGATCAAGTCATTTTGGCGCTTTACTCAAATCCATTATCTACTCAAGCGCAGATATGATTAAGATGCAAGCACATGTTTTCTGGTATTTACATTAGCAACATCGTCCAATGTGATTTTACAATTTAAAAATTAGGCAACAAATTTTGTGCCGACTTGCATATGACTTTTAATACATGAAGTGATTAAATAACAAATGCTTTAAAATATAGTCATTTTAGAGACCTATCTACAACTTAATGACACTGGTAATAATACTGTACTCACATCTTGTTGAAAGACAGGTGTCAAAGTCCTCCCGTTTTAATTCAATTAATTACAAAGGATTCTTAAAAATAACCTGGATTTGTCAAATAATGTATATCAGAGCAGTAAAACTTAGGTGTAGACTAAATATCCTTGATCAGTCTACAGTCAGTTTTCAAAACAAACAAAATCGCGGCTACCGTGGACATGTGCTTCCTGTTTCATTAACAACCCAAGTTTATAAGATAATTTGTAAGAAAACTATCACGTGTAATTTTTTCACTGTTAAAAGTAATTTATTAATACCTATTAATTAAAAAAAAAAAAAAAAAAAACTTGGTCTTTTCGGATATCCTGCATACAAGTAGAGCACCCCAATGTGGACTACTATGAGGAAGCAACATTGATATAACAGTAGCTTTTCTTTTAAACTTTGTTAACTTCTTTCTTAAAGATATTACTGTATTTAACAGTGTTGACAGTGTTGTTACTAGTCCATCATTTACATAAACTTAATTACTAGTAATGTAATGCACGATAAAGTATGTTTGTTTGAAATTTATCATTTTAAGCTTGAAAAGGGGCTCTATGCAGGTCATGACCTGCATTGCAGGTTTCATTATATAGAAGAGACTCAAGAGAGCCCTGCATCGATGACGACTCTCTTCAATTTTGGTTTTACCGGTCAGGCAAAGAAATATTGTAAGTAAAGGATAGGGAAGAAACTAAAAGAAGTATGACAATGAAAAGAGACAGAAAAATGGTTTAAATGGGTTAAAGATGACATCGACAGGATGAAAAATGATGAGATAAAACACATTTATCATGACTATTTTCGGGCTAGTAGAATTTAGTTCAGGGCTAGTAAAAATTCTCAGAACTAGCCCGACTGGTCTAGTCTTAAAAAAACATTGTGTTGAACCCTGTGGGGGGGGGGGGTTTGCAAACAAAATACATTCAAGATTTACAGTACACCCAGAACCCAATAAGGTCTCCAAGTTTCATCATGCATCATTCATGATTTGGTCATTTCTCTTTATAAAAACAGAAAAAAAAGCTATTCAAAACCATGGTTGAAAAACACATGAAAAAATTTAACTTCATCAACATATTGCAAGGACTTTTCAATGATGTCAAAAGAAACCAACAGCAAGTTATTTCCACTTTGATTTTAAATTTTGTCTGTCCTTTGCTTTTGTCTACTGGTAAATAATATTTTTAATCTAGTTAATTAATTCTGACAATTTGTTTAACAAATACTGACATAAATATCGTGTCCAAGTTCTAATTCGATAATGTAAGTAGTAGCTTCTAGACAAGTACAGTTTTATATAACTATCTATCAGTATCTCTCGAAAGAGACAAATACTCTACTTCCCCAACATTGCCAAGATGGACAGACCAAATTTGATATGTCAGACATCGTCTCTTGTTGGTTCATATTTTTGCTAAGTTTGATCAAATTTCATCCATAGACCTGGAAGATATGGATCAGACACAAAATTGGAAGGGTGGACAGATGGACATGGTGATTTCTATTTACACCCTAAACCTGGTTTGCTGGGGTATAATAAACATGACTTACATTCTGTGACTGCACCATGAGCTACAGCTGAAGCACAGCTGTCAAAGTAACTCTGTAACGTGTCAACCTGTCGACACAAGATTTCTCGGAATGTATCCATTTCAGCTAACTTTTCTTTCAAACCTCTCCCTCTCTGTGGAAATAAACAACAGATACAACCATAATTTTATAGAGTGAAGGAGAAATTGGTATAAAACAAAACTTATCATTATATAGTACAGTAAAACCTCGATTCATTGCCACCATTTGTTCCAGTCACATTTTGGTGTTATAAAGTGGTCTGTCAATAAATTGGGGGAGGCAGATAAAGAAAAACATAAACAAAATGCATTTTGGGACTTCAAAATAGTGTGGCGATAAGCGAGGTAGCAAAGTTATCTAGGGATTATACGAGGTTTCACTGTACTATAATAAGTTTATAGTAAAAGGAAAATGATCAATATACTGAATTAAATATTCCTTAAGACTAAGTTTTTCTTAATAGAAGCTGGATCAAAATGCACAAACTTGAATTTGTACTTTAATTTACCTAAACATATTAATCTATTATGGACCTCTTTCGAGGGAACTGTTCTCCTATAGTGTTGTCTGGAGAGGTATAGTGGCTGAGCCGATAGGCGAGGTCACTATACCTCTCCAGACAACACTATAGGAGAACTGTTCCCGAGGGAGAGGTCCATAATAGATTTAGTACATCATATGTCTGTGTTTTCAAAGTTGAAGAGAGAATTAATTTTCAGATGAATCATTTACTTTATTCAACATTATGAATAATCAACAATAAACAATCATCGAACTTATGGAATAAATTTCGTTCTCCTTGGGTCGGACATTTGTATAAAAACCACACAAAGTATTGTTGATTTGATCGATTTCTTTAGATCCAAATTCGCTATCAATTTACCTGGCTCTCAGAAATTCATTTAAAATATTAACCGAAAGTGGCCTCCTTGGTTTTTTTCTTAAACATCTGAATTTACATTCGTAAATTGTGCGTCGTTGGATGCCATTTTGTATCCGACGACAACAATAAACAGCGTCACCTAGACAAAGGGAAGTAACTCGTTTTTGCTTTTGGGGGGGGGGGGGGGGGGGTCACGCGAGGGACTATACTTGGATGTCGGGGGACTATACCTAGGTATAGTCCCGCTGCTATGCGTTATCAAGGACAGATGATTTCTACATGAAATAGTATTCATGTAGTTATCCAATGATTATTCAACAAATTAACATGTGATGTACTAATATATATATATATATATATACAGTAAAAGTTTGATTTAGTGCCACAATTTGTTCAGTCTGATTTTTGCGATACATTGAGGGAGACTTAGTAATAAAGAAAAACATACAAGAAATAAGACTTTAGAACTTCAAAATACTGTGACGATAAGTTGAGCGGCATATACACATGTTCTGGTATGAAAACTATATTTAAAGTTGTTTAAGGACATCAAAAGGTATTGCTTGAAACCAAATTCTTATCAAAGCTAGATGAGTGGATGGACAAAGATATACAAAAAGTGACCGATTAAAAACTTATACCACTGTCATGTACATGCAAAGGTATATACTGCCTCCCCTTGCGTGCCTGGTATATACAAGTCGCTTATGTACCATGGTATATACCTGTGCTGACATGCTAGGGTATATACCCCATCCTGTACATGCCAGGGACATATCCCCATCCAGGATGTTCCATGGTACAATTATACCTCTGCCTTATACATGTCAGGGTGTATACCTCTAACCTGGAATGTATCCCTGTCCCATATATAGACTTACCTTAAAAGATGAGGTGGATGTTGTGGAGAGACTAGTCCCAGAAGTAAGAGATAACATTGAGCCATGTCTACGTAGATTGTTTTCACTGCCATAACCAGATTCTGCTTGCTAGTATAAAATAACAATCTTAGTTAGCTTAATACAGATAACATGTAAAGTTCTATAAAAGGAAATTAAACCGTAAATCTCTTTAGTTTTTAACTCAAGAATCAATTCTTCTCCAATCTTATAAAATATTACCAGTAAATAAAATCAACCTGAGAGAGAAATGTGCATGTTGATATTCTGACAAGTCTAAAGATTTACAATAATTATTGTAATCATGAATGGAATATCTAACCTTGTCACATTGATCTTAGACCAGTAAAATCTTAAAATTATATGGTCTAGCTAGGACAAGTACGGTAACCTCTGAAGTCTACTGGACCAAGCAAAAATCTATCAGTCCAGAAGTGTAACTTGTGAAATCTACTGATGTAGTCCAGGAAAAGAAACTACTGAAATTAACTGGACCAAACAACAATCCAGTGTCTCAGATCACTAAGTTATAAAACTTACTGGTCTAAAAGCAAAATTCAATGAAATTTTTAGCGTTAAATTGTAATGTATCAAGTAGAAACTGGTAAAAATATCCAGATTTATGCATAAAAAGTATGTCACTAGCATGCCATGACCATTGTTCTAGAAGCACTCTACAAAGTGACAGAGATATCAGATTAAAAATATCTCCCCAACATAAATACTCCCATTCACAAATCATCTATCATTATGAAGATATCATAAAAATTTCATGAGATTTTTACAAAAGTCCTACCTGTTACCAACATATGTTAACCATACCAAAAATGCAAAACTTGAACATATATATTATAAAACTGTATCTATACCAAAACATCAAACAAAATATATAACAAGCAATTTAAATCACACAGTTTTTAGTTCCATTAAAGAAAATTATCAAAGATTGCAGGTAAAGTAGAAATTACAAGCAAAGTAGCAAACAAATTTAACCATATATAAATATTTTTAAAACTAAATTTGTCTGAAAGGGACAAATACCTCCTGCTCCTAAATGATCAAGAGGACATAACTCTGTAGAATTGTTTTATGTTGTACATTGTTTTTCAAGCAAAATTACTGTACATATGTATTTTTAAAACTTGAATTGTCTTAAAGAGACAAAAAAATACATCCTGGCCATATACATCATCAACAGGAATGAAGCATAAATATTTTGAGTAAAGGGCCCAGCTCATTTCAGAAACAAAGTTATAATAGTAATGAATAGCTAAAATGTTTAAATATTTAGGGGCCCAAACTGATTTTTAGGACCCATGGGCTACTGGGTCCCTGCTAATCTTCATCCCTGGTCATGGAGACATAACTCTGTAAACACAGGATTGTGGACCCTTGTTGTTTTTCTTGTATTTTACCTTCATATAGTGTACCAAATATGAAGGTTGTGTCCGACAAAGTGTCAAGGTGGAAGGACAAACTGACATATTGATGAAAAGATGGAAAAAATGGTGATCCCTCTAAATCCTCAAACAATTTATGTTGCATAGTGTTTAACAAATAAATGTGCAAGAATGAACAATTTCCAGTGGTGCTTTTTTATAAGAAATACTTTGGTATTACGTGCTAAAGAAACGCATTTGAAATACATCAGACCACAATTTGAACAACCATTATGGGGCATCTATGTCTTGAATAGAATTCTTCAAGCCCTGGGCCTAATGGCAAAAAAAAAAAAAAAAAAAAAAAACTGCTGCATTCATATTTTTTCTAAGCAATTAGCATAGAACCGAACTTACACTTATAGAATCAACTAATTAGTGAAGAGTCACAGAAAAAAACCCACTAATCCAAATTGATATCTTAAGTCCCTGTATCACATGATAAGCATGTGACTGACAATAGTCACTAGAAAGTTAAAACCTGAGTCTTATGAAATATAACATTCTGTTGAAATAAGAACACCAAAAAAAAAAAGCCAAGAAGAACCACAGCAACATTGAAGCACAGAATGATAGCTAATTTCCAAAGAACATTACTGTAAAATAATTACCGGTACAGAAAGTGAGAAGAAATTCTACCAGAACATAATACTGTATATTGCTTTAATATTTTGTGTGCAGTGATTTTGTTACATTATTTAAAAACTACCTTCTGCCTTTTAAATTGGGAAAATTTTAAGTTCTGAAATACAGCAAACTGCATAATGGCATGCTTGCAAAAGCTTAGGATCCTCATTTTAAAGATGTTACATGTGATAAAATTGAATAATTTTGTGGGCAAGGACAATAACACATAATTTGCTAGTATATTACTGTTGTTTCAGGAAATGTTGTAATCAAATTGGGAAATTTTAGTAATTATTTCCCAGGGCAAACTACCTTTATTCGGTAGTAATTTTAGGCAAACAAAATCACTGGTGTGAGATTTATTTTCAGGCAATTTCATTGATGGATTCAATCAAAATTTTATGTCTTACATAAAAAGATTTACTAATCACAGACCTGTGGTTTGCAGACCAATGGACACAATTCTATGGTCGATCACAGGTCAGAGGTCACACTTCAATGACCAATCAGACTAGTGATTGTTACACTTCATTAGCAAGTAGGGTGTTTGTTTTAAATTTGTGAACATTTACAAGAAAAATATCTATTAAATACTTAACTAAAGTTCAGGCACTCAGAAAATTACAACATGTGTGATAATTGCAAATGTGAGTACACATATTTACTCGGCTCCAGCTTGTGACTCTGACCATCTATGGTAAACATAGTCTAAGATTTGACTAATGATAAAAAAATGTGACAGGAGTTACACAACATGATTTTAAAAAAAATTTAGTAGCACAATAAAATAAAACAAATATTAATTGTGAGTGGCTCAAACTCAAGTGAATGGTCTGTTTAAGAGTGTAACTATAAGCTTTAAATTAAATGCAGTACAGTCCAACCTGCCTTAAAGGCCACCTCTATATAAGGGCCACTTGCTTATAAAGGCCAGTAGAATTATATCCCAACTGTTCTTTATTCATATAATTTGAACCTGTATATAAAGGCCACCTGTACATAAAGGCCACTTTTACAGGTTCCCTTGGGTGGCCTTTATAGACAGGTTTGACTGTATATAGACTATGGGGAAAAAACAGTTAATGGTTATGTGAGAAACTAAACCTCACCAAGTGTCCATTCTTCTCAGAAATCTACAGATATATTTGTTTACATTTACACAAATAAACATAAAACAAAAATTCTAATAAATTCTTAGAATAAAAGCTGTGAATTTTAAAGCAAGAAATAAAACAAACTTAATCAGAGTTAAACTGTCACAGAAGGCTTATATTCCCAACCTTATAACTGTAACCCAAAATCCTAAACACCATTTGCAACCTTGACCTTTAAAGCATGAACTTCGTTCATGATCAACATACTTCACTTCCATGAAGGCCTTGACTTGACAGGTATGACCTGGTTACAAGGCCATGATATACACTTGGACTATGAGATCATTTATATGAAGTTTCACCAGTTTTGACACAATTTCCAAACATGCACCCCCTGCAGGCTTGGTTTTTATATATGACCTTGCTTCAAGGCCATGCCACACCCTTAAATTATGGAGATCTTATTTGTGTCTTTATGAAATCCAAATTGGCCAAAACAAGACTTTCAAACATACAGCCTTTTTGATCTTGACCTTAAAGATATGGCCAAAATCCAAAGCTGTGACACATCCTTGGGCCATAGAAATAATTTTTCTGAACTTTCAACATGAAATTCTTTCAAGTAGCAATGTGTTATGGTTCAGACACAGACAGACATGGTGATTCCTATACACGTCTTTAAAATTAAGTTTGCAAGGGGTATATATAATACAGCTAGAAATACAATGTATCTGACATTCTTGTTCCAGGTATAGCCTGTCATGTTAAAGTCCTGAATACGATGTATCTGACATTCTTGTTCAAGATATAGCCTGTCATATTCTGATAAAGACTAAGCCACCTAGACCTTATTGAAGAAGATCATGGAGAGAGCTTCCACCAGAAAGATTGATTTACATGTAACTGTAACTGTGATTCGTTCTAATGAAAAGCATAGTTAACAAAAAATTACTCAAAAAGCTACATGATTAGAGTCATTAGACACTACTAAAACCATGCTACTAGCACTGATATACAAGTCTTTAACATGGCAGGTACTTCTCATGATCTTGTGACAAATTTTGGTGATGTTGCTACCATACTGATTGCAATTTTAATGAGACAAAGACTCTCAGTAAAAAGCAAAATCTCTGCTGAGACGATGAGGACAGTCAAAGATATTTCTCTTTTATTCTTAACAATAAAATCTATGTGTAAACGAATAATTAGTAAATCCAAACAGGCCAGCAAGATAACCACTTCATATGGACCATTTTCACAAAATTTCATATAGCTCAAAGGACAGTAAAAGAATATTGGTCGGGGAAAAAATATAACAGAATATTTCAATCCAAAGGACCATAAATTTGTAAATAAAAAAAATCATTGCATTGAAACAGGTTGACAATATGCACATTATCACTTCAAGTTCATGTTGATTATTTCCACCAAGTTTCATCAAAATACATTGAGAGGTTTAAAAGAAATTGTCCAGAAGCCAAAACTCTGTAAAAAATCATTGAACCAGAACATTATGATGGTCTATACATCATTCATACAATATTGACTATTGACACTGTTTCATGAAAATCCAATAAGTGGTTCAATAGAAATGACCTAGAACCCATGACTGAAAAATCAGTTGAACCAGAACAAACTGATACTTCCAAAAACTTTACAGAAATATCAACAACCTAATAGACTAGTGAGGATTCCATAGAGATAATACAATAACTCCATAACTGGAGGATAAACAAAACAAGAGGCCCAATAGGGCCTGTACCGCTCACCTGGGCCATAAACAGCACAAAAACACAAGAAATACTACATTTCAGCAGCAATAACTCTGATGTGGATATTTAAATAATAAAAAACTAGAAAAACTTAAAACAACTCAAAGAACACTGTCTAGAAAAGAGTGCAATGAAAAGTGATGGTGGCCAAGAGTCAAAAAGATTACAAGAGAAAAGATAATTTGATAAAGCTTTACCTAACAGACAAAGCAGAATAAAGCAGTTAATATGTAAAACAGAAAGAAGACAGCTTAATTATATCAGAATAAGGTCTGTAAGTCATATTTTTCATCAGGGTATATGAACATTCTCTGCATAAGATTCTTTGGTTTTTAACAGTTGTATCCAGAAAATGAAAATTTACTCTGGTCAGGACTTACAGTCCCTATACATGTGTATCAACACCACAAAAAATATATGTTTCAAGACAACAGCTATCATCAATATATTAAATAGTGGTTTACTTTTTTTTTAAATTTATCATAGCACATGTAGCATACTAAGACCATTTTTTTTTAAATTTTAAAACCAAATATTTTTCTGAAGGGTGTTTTTTTTTTTTTTTTTTAATAATTTTGATGAACAGCATAATCTTAGAAACAACTTAAATATAAATTTGAGGGACAAAAACATTGACTGACTGAACAGTTATATAATGTTTTTTTTTTTTTTTCAAAAAATAAACTAAAATCTAGAAATTGTTTGCAACTATTTTGACTATTTGGAAGTAGGAGTTTGCTTTGTAATATCTACCGCACCTGCAATGGATCAGTATTTTTAAATACCCTGTGTAATTCTATTGTAGTTATCCAGTTGTTACGAGCATCTTCATTGGCTGCCCTCAGGTACCATACACAATCATTGACGCTGATATCAAATCTACACTCGTCAAACTGATGAGGCTGAAAATAAAGAAAAACACATGCCATATTACATTTTGTAAAATGTGATTCAGCTTCGTTATATTGTAAGCCTTGCTCAAAGTCAAAGAACAGATAAGAATCTGACATAATGGGTCATTATCCCCTACTTTTACTCTAAAGGGTATCCTGTAAAATCTTAAAAGAGTATCGACACTGATCTATAAAAATGTAAAGAGTATTTTCAATTTTTAAAACATTTTATTAACAAGAGGCCCATGGGCCTGATACGCTCACCTGATAACTAATGGCTAGCTGATAGATTTAAAGAAAACATAAATACTAAACCCCAATGACATTTTTCTTTACATCATGATAGCCGTTGTATCAATACCTACAACATTCTAGTATATATGCCTATACAAAAAGTTAATAGTTTTCAAGATAATTAACCATTTCGGTATTGTTTCACATCTGTGACCTTGACCTTTGAACCCAAAACCTTTTTCTATACATCAAAATGATAGCCGTTGTATCAATACCTACAACATTCTAATATACATGCCTATACAAAAAGTTTATAGTTTTCGAGATAATTAACCATTTCTGTATTGTTTCACATCTGTGACCTTGACCTTTGAACCCATGACCTTTTTCTATACATCAAAATGACCGTTGTATCAATACCTACAACATTCTAATATACATGCCTATACAAAATGTTTATAGTTTTCCAGATAATTAACCATTTCGGTATTGTTTCGCATCTGTGACCTTGACCTTTGAACCCATGACCTTTTTCTATACATCAAAATGATCGTTGTATCAATACCTACAACATTCTAATATACATGCCTATACAAAAAGTTTATAGTTTTCCAGATAATTAACCATTTCGGTATTGTTTCGCATCTGTGACCTCGACCTTTGAACCCATGACCTTTTTCTATACATCAAAATGACCGTTGTATCAATACCTACAACATTCTAATATACATGCCTATACAAAAAGTTTATAGTTTTCCAGATAATAAACCATTTCGGTATTGTTTCACATCTGTGACCTTGACCTTTGAACCCATGACCTTTTTCTATACATCAAAATGATCGTTGTATCAATACCTACAACATTCTAATATACATGCCTATACAAAAAGTTTATAGTTTTCGAGATAATTAACCATTTCGGTATTGTTTCGCATCTGTGACCTTGACCTTTGAACCCATGACCTTTTTCTATACATCAAAATGATCGATGTATCAATACCTACAACATTCTAATATACATGCCTATACAAAATGTTTATAGTTTTCGAGATAATTAACCATTCCGGTATTGTTTCGCATCTGTGACCTTGACCTTTGAACCCATGACCTTTTTCTATACATCAAAATGATCGTTGTATCAATACCTACAACATTCTAATATACATGCCTATACAAAATGTTTATAGTTTTCCAGATAATAATTATAATCAGAAGTAAAAAAAATTAGGTCACGACCTTCACAATTGACCTTGACCTCATTTTGAAGATACTAACAAGAAGATGTCAAAACTGAAAACCCCATGTCATTATCTGGTCAAATAGTCAAGTTATAACAATTTGAAGCTATTTTACGATTTTTTCAAAATTAAACGCAAAAACGCGTAACCTATTTTTTATCCGAATTTTACAAAATGAACAAATTATAGGCTTAAGACCTTAGAGAAGCCAAATATCACATCAGATTTTTTCTCCAATTAGTACTTTCGGAGAAGAAGATTTTTTAAGATTTTTGCACCCCTAGGTCACCTTGACCTAGTTATGGTAGCCATGGCAACGCCACGAACAAATCTGAATTGCACCGGCCCATATATACTTCTGACAAAGTTTCATTAAAAACTGTCCAGTAGTTTCAGAGGAGAAGTCGAAAATAGGTGTTAACGACGCACACACGCACACACGCACACACGCACATACACACGCTGCGCTATGCCATAAGCTCACATGACCTTCGGTCAGGTGAGCTAAAAAAAGTATAACTTCTAACAATAATACAGTAACATCATCTTCATTGTGACAATGGCATTTCACAGGTACTTGGGGTCAGGAGTTCAAGCCCCATTGCAGGCTCTACTGTTATAAGAATTGTAAAGGGTAATGAGGATTTTCAAAGGGTTTTCATACTCTTTATTTTACAATTTAAAAAGTATTTTTTTAAAAATTAAGGGTATTTACACAAATACTTCTCTTATCTGGAGCTCTGAAAGAGTACTTAATTTTTAGCCCTTTGCATTGTAAGACTTAGTTCCAAGTATCACCACATTGTTGCACTAATATGCCAGTTAAATCACACATAGCTTCTCTGATATCACCATGAATAAAATTAAAAAACATGTGTATATAGCATATGTCACATGCTCTCAATTATGTCAATTCTTGGCTAGCTCACAATGATAGCAGTGGCAGAGGTTGCTGTCTCACTGGTCAATTATCCTGACATCAGTTAAGTCAGTAACAACGTCAACTTAGGTTACTGTACTTGCTCCAATTAAGGTTATCATAAGACTTACAACATGTCCTAGACTAAAATCAAATCACTACCTATGTTTCTATTCCTGGAGGTCAAATTGCCAGTGGCTACTTACATGTATTTCTTTAAAAGGACTATATTTACACAAGTTTTGGAAATTTGGCTATTAAAAAATTTCAAAGTGGAAGCTTAGAAGCACTGACACAACCCTTGGCTGCAAGTCCAGAACTCTACCTCTACTAAGCCACATGTCATCACAGGAATTCAGAGAATGTCAAACCCTTTAGTCTTTCCTGGGCAACATACCAGGTAATTCTTTTCACTTAACTGGTAATTCTGAAACTCCTGACTATAAAGAACAGAATTCAAATTCAATGTATGTGTAACCGGAAAGAAAAACGCAGGGTCGAAGCGGGGATGGAACCTGGGGCCTCCCACACTATAGGTGAGTGCTCTACCACTGAGCTACCCAGACTGCTACCATCCTCCCTTCCTTTTTTTTTTTTGATTCAACTCCCTTGAATTGAAACCACCAGGTTCCACCCTGGGACCAACCTGTTGGTCGGCCACTTCCCAGGGTCAACAAGCCCAAAAATGTAACCGGAAAGAGAAAAATGCAGGGTCGGACCAGTGATCAAACCTGGGGCACTATAGGCCAGTGCTCTACCACTGAGCTACCCAGACCAATACATTCACAAATGCTCCAAATGAGGGAGGAATTCCCAATTCTAACTGTAAAAACTGTGAAGTTGGCAAAAGTCAAAGGTAAAAAAAAAAGCAAAATCTGATTATCAGATAAGTTCTACCATAAATATATTTTCTTTCACAATAAAGCAATAGTATGCAGATTACACATTTACAAGTGATAAGAGGGATGTTGTATGGTTCCATTAACAGTGTATACGGCAGATAACACAAGTGATATGTCTTGTTTCATAGATACACTATATAGAGTAGACAAGCCACTCATCTCACTATCACTGACCCAACCTCTGGTCATTCACACATCTGGATAGTACAATAAAAGGGCATGTCTGAAAACATGGCTTGGGTCTATCTTCTTAAGCATCCAAAATTTTTAAAACATTTAATTCCAAAGATTTATTTTGATTTGGCCTAGCAAATTTTGTCTTTATCGGCAGCTTATTCCATGACAAGCACTAGAGAGCGGTGTTTTTACTATTTACAGTGGCTTTTGAAATCAGGATTAGGGGTCCAACCGCACTCCCAACTTGGTAATCAACAGAACATTTCTATCAGCTGTATTGAGTTCATCAAAATGAATATTCAAGATGAGACTCTAAACAAGGATGATTGTCTGTGCATAATGCATACACCTCTTGTTCTGGAAAATTGAACAGAGTACCGACATAGACAACTTGTAGCTTCTACAAAAGAGTTGAGTTGAGTAATGGTGTTTAATGTCCCAGTCAAGAATATTTCACTTATATCGAGACGTTGTCAGATATGGGCGAAGGTGCAGGTTCTTTAGTGTGCCAAGCCCACCAAGACCTGGAACCTCGTTTATTTTAAGTTGCCATCTGAAAGAACCATGACTTTAATTTTGTAATGTCGAGTGCTTGGCGAAAGAACAGTCACTACCCACTTTTAAGTCTTGGATCAGACCCGGTTGGGGTCTCTACCAACTGAGCTATCACAGTGGTTGTCTACAAAAGATGCCTACTCCTAGATTTCAATCAAAGAAATTGTTGGAGCACAATAAAACTTAGACATGTAAAGTAAAACCTTCTTTTATTACCACTAAGAGTCCAGTCAGAATTTTGCATTATAAAGCTGTTTGGCGATTAATTGCTGAACTTACAAAAAGACCATTAAAAATTTACCACCTTTACTTAGAGACTTCATAAGCAAGGTGTCAAAGTTATTAAGAGCATTATCACAAGACTTTACCACACATACACACACACACACACACACACGTATAAAAGTACACACAGTTACACACTAACCATCCCATGTTTTAGGTGATATCAAATGTAACTGAACTTCGCACTTCAATTTAAAATAACATCATGTACTAATGTCCGATTATGTGCTCATTATCACAAATTTAAATATTTAACGTCTGGAGATATGACTTAGTAGTCTTTTTGTTTTCTTTACTCTCTATACAAATTTAAGTTTTGACATATTCTACTTTGCATTTGGCAAGGTACAGTAGAACTTCGATAACTCGAACTTCGATATCTCGAATACCACGGATAACTCGAAGTAATAATTTTGTCCCGACCGGTTTTCTATATAAACTATATAAATACAACTTCGATAACTCAAACTCCTGTAACTCGAATACCCCCGATAACTCGAAGTAATGTTTAGGTGCTAAATTAAAAAAATAATAGGAAAAACAACCTTTTAAAACTCGAAATATTTTTAACAATGGTTGACCAATAGAACATTTCAGTGAGAACACGGTAATTAATCGACAGTTAGCTATAATACTTCTGTATAATCCGCTTAATGATTGGAGAAGTGGTACAGATCAAAGGTTTTGCTACTGTATTAATTAATATCAATTAAAGGATTAGTACTCTGTGCCGTTATAGGCGATGAAGTGTAACCGTATACCCCCTCAGTAGAAGCCGAGTTTCATGCCGCTGGCGACAACAACAATTTTTCAGGTGATTTAAGCTGGGTTTTAATGACTAACACTTAGTAGGCACACTAGTTTTATAATTTCTATAAAATGTGCATCTTGTTTTGTATATTATAACATACAATGTACATGGATATGTTTATCTGATTCAGTTCTTTGAATGCATTACGGTCATGTATTGGTAATACACATTTCGTGTATTTCATGTATGCATTTGTTGTCGCCATCAGTCCTTATAAAAACATAATTGATAATTTGATTTTAATTCATTTATTATTTTATGTAATACCGGTACATATTACACCAGTGTATCAGTAAACAGTTTTTCACCATCCGATATTTCTCCCAAAGAAATGAAAGTTACATTGTGACGTCATTCTTCAACTTCGAAAACTCGAACACCCCGATAACTCGAAGTCATCATCGAAGTCCCGTGCACTTCGAGTTATCGAAGTTCTACTGTATATTAAATAAATGCAGATTTTTTGGTTTTATTAAAAAAACATGAATATTAATAATTTGACAGATATAAAAAACAAATTATCTCTAACAATGTAGCAATTCTCCCAATTTACATCAGATCTCTGCTGTTTTTGGATAAAGTTACTTAAAAACTTTCTGTTAACTTTAGTCCAGTATTTATTGCTTCAGAATTCATACTTTTTTTCCAAAGTGTGAAATGAGGCAACACCTAAAAATGAGGTGGTATGGGGTCATAAAAAGATATATGAGATACCATTTATTTTAATTATGTAACATTTTTTTCTAAAATAAAGCATTACATAATATTAAATAATGCATTTAACATACTCAATTATTCAGAATTCAAGAAAAAATTGTTCCAGAGTCCAGAGACACCGTTACAAAAACTACAAATAAAAGTAAAAATTTTGCTTTATCAATATAAGTGTACAACTTACATCTCCCAGACTCCCCTACACCTCTGATATTGCACAGAAAACAATAAGTTTTTTTTTTCAACTATCAAAAGATTTTGATTATCAATAATATATACAAAAAAAAACATAAGAATTTGTATTAAAACCCCATTGCTATTAAATTTTATTAAACAAGTAACTTATTAAAGTATTATGTTACATTCCATCAACTTTAACTAGTAAAAGGTTTCTTAATACCTTTAGGCCTAGCGTGAAGTCATGATCACATCTGACATCAGAAGATAACAATCTTTGAATTCATATTTTTTCTGGAACTTGCATCATATTATTCTGGGTCTGTGTGTAGGGGTGTGCAATATTACTGGTATCTTGATATATTTAAGAAATAACTTGTGTTTTTAACAAGTTTATTGAGTCATAACATGAAATACGCTCAGCACATTTTTTCATAACACACTACGTGCATTATGAAATGTGAAGAGCTTTTTTCATGTTATGACTCAATAAACTTGTTAAAAACACAAAATATTCCTTATAATTATATTTTTTCAACACTCAGACTAAAACATAAAATGAAATTTTGTTTCAGTTGTATTTTTGAATTCTTCAGCGTCAGACCTGTCATCAACTTGTCAAGCATCAACCAATCAAAACAGGTTGAGACACAAGCCACGCCTCTGTCACTGATGTCAACCGATCATCAAACGGAACATGTGCATGTAATACACAGCAGTACAGTGTTGAATCAAAGGTTGTGATCTGTCATCGAAGTGAAATGTACTGTTTTGAAAATGAGAGTTTGTTATAAACCCAGAAAACACAAAATTAAAATCAATATAGTTAGTTTCTTAAATTTTGATGCTCATGTCTGCCGGACATGTACACATGGAGGGCCTTCAAGTGCTTTGAATGCTGGCACCGATGGTAGTGACCATGTGTGGTGACACTTCAACTTAGGGCTGTCACGTTTAAACATGTACATGCTACCGTTTTATGTTAAGCTCGTTTACAAATTTTCAAGCCGTTTACACGATAAAGTAATTACTTCCCCTTAAATCACTTCCCAATTACATCCCTTTTAATTCTTCTTCTTCTTCCGTTTATTGAGTAGGCCTCCTCCTGGAGTGTAACACTTACTCAAGCATGAGATGGATGGTTAAAAACCTCTTAAAGCACTTAATTGATTTGGTGTTCTTTTAATTAATTACAACTACAAGACTTGCATCATTGCTGATAAAAACGAACAATTGGGCAGCAAACACTCACTGGTGACGAGTCGTGAGCATTACAAAATCAATATGCCTGGATGTATAAATATTGTTGCGGGGACAGTTCAAAATGTTCGTTTCTTCATAAACAGTGCCTACGAACTTCCCTGCAAAGCAACCATATCAAAATATGTAAATAGAGCGTATGCAACGGAAAAAAAAACAAACTGACTGTCTCAAATTTTATAAAATCAAAATGATCTTGTTTGATTAAATGTTGAATAAAATTATTTGTTTTACAAACTAGTACAAGATCTAGACTGTTCTTCAATGACCCCCGAAAGACGCCATTTGGAAGTCATCGTATTTTGTCATATGATGATAATATGTGGAAATCCTCGAGTTTCGTCATATGATGATAACATGTTTGATACAATATTTAAAATCTGTAAGTAAATTTGTACTTACTGGTAATTCTATATAATTTCAATACCATTTTAACATTTTACTTACAGTATGCTTTTGTCAGTCTTGATGTTTGCATTACTATATCTATTACTATGTACAAAACATTGATCACAGCAGTCTTTGATGACATTAGTCATTATGTTACGATTAAACGGTACCATTTAGATTATACTGGGCCATGTGAACGTTTACAGAATTTTGTACACATAACAGCACTACTTCAATCGAATTAAACTCATCTTGAAAAAGCTTTAAAGTTGATAGTTAAAATATATTCCATGTCATAGTCCTTCAGATTGAATATTGTTTCCACATCCCCAAGTTAACATCGCTGATAGCGGACATATGCATGCTGATCAATATTGTTTTAATTTTAGGTGATCACCAATGTAAACAAAATATTTTTAAAAAATGCTTTCGCAATTGTTTTCATTTTTTTTATCTATCTTGATTCATTTCATCTGTTTCCATTCCTGGTAGCCAAAATCGCCATTGGCTACTCATTTTTGTGATATTCTTTCAAAAAGTAACCTATTTTAACAAATTTGTGAAAAAATACTTTAAAAAGTACTATATTTTCACAAATTTTGGAAATTTGGCTACTAATAATTTTAAAATTGTGGAAACATAGATTTCATTGTGAAGAAACAAACTTTTAAAAAAATAACATACCGGTTATATAAAATATTTGAGAAAATATTGCAATATGTTTTTCTTCCCAGTACCAACCCTATGCCAATGTCTTACAAAAGTATAATAAATAGATCAAAACAAATAAAAACTTCGATCTAATAAATGACCGTATAACCAATCCCTTGTTAATATTGTAAACATGTCAAAACAACAGTTTCGTCTGCTTCGGTGGAGTAGGCACCAAAACTTACCACGATGCTTGCTTTAGCCAAGCTAACAGCTCCCCTACAACCAAATGCTGTGTCATTTTCAGACTTGTAATAGCTTAGTGTTCCATCTTTTAAAACAATGTAACGATCTTGCCAACCGTGTAAATAATTTGTCCATTTATTGAGTGTTCCATGAAGTTCTGGCAACACCGGTTCATAATCGGAATCTTCGTTCTCTTCGTCATCTGTGAGACTTAGAGCGTCAGTTTTTTCGTCAGACATCGCAGTTTTGTCCTATTCTCACATTTTAGACGACTTGTTTTGGAATAAACTTCTCACAACCAGTTGATTCAATTTAAAAATGAGAAGTGTTTGATTTTTCCAGTACAGTTTAACGCCATGATGTCATGTCGGAAGTGAAAACTGCAACGCCTTCTTTTTATGACCCAAGGGCGATAATCAAGACAAATTATTTTATAACCTTGTTCCCAAGTCTCACCGGGTCCGAAAACACAATTTTAATTTCTCAGCCTCCTTACAGTTTAATTAAATGTGATTAATAATCGTCTGTCAAAAAGCCTCTAATATTTCCCTGTCATATAAAAAACTGCGGCGTTAATTTTCGGCTGTTTTTGCGCTATCGTCAACTAGATCTACGTGTACCTTCTCCCTCCTTACAGAGTACTCTGGATTGGGTGCACTGCTAGTTAAAAAGTAAAAGAGTAATTTAAGAATATAGTGTGAAAATTTTCTAAAGTTAGAAAAAGATGGTGGGTTAAAATTAGTTTAAGTAAGATTGAAGTAATCTGGTAATAGTATGTACAAATAAAAGATAAAAGAAATGTTGATGTTTAGGGCCTGAGGTGATGTAATTTGTTCACTGTCGGTCTGAACTACAATGCAATACAATACTGAAACTTTATTTATCAGTTATAGTCGATACAAATTTAACAATCAACATATAAGCTCTATAGAGCTTTTACAATCGACTTACATAAAGTACATTACATTATATTACATTACAACAAAATTTTTACATTATATTACAACAAAAATTATAAACAGTTTCTACAGTGTTGGTGTATCTGAAAGAATATGAACTGATCCAAGTCTGACAGTGAAAAGAAAAGTCGAACCAAACCGATGTTTTTCATTCTTTTATTTTGGTTTAGTGCTTTTTAGTTGCATTTTAGTTGCTTTTATTTTATGCCTTTCACCGTTCGTAAAATGTAATACACATAACTTATGTACTCAGATTTGTACAATCAGTTTAAAAGCTCAACAGTGCGTATGTTACTTATTGTAATCTCTTCGACTTTACTGAATAAAAAATGTTTTGTATTTTTAACAAGCAATGTTCAGTCAGAGACATATATTATATGTCTCTGGTTCAGTACACTGTGTCTCCAAAACGGTAAACCACGCCACCGGATGGCATCAGCTTGCTTTGTTTGTTGTCCTTTCAACAGTGTTCAAAGTAGAATACCACCGGATAGCCTGTTGTCGATATTCAAAATGAATGTACATTTTCTGAATATTTTTTAAAACAAGAGACCCGGAATAAGACCTATCGTTATCGCTCACCTGGTATGCATTAATTAGCCAAAACCAAGACAACTTTTTTCAAGGCTGTGGTGGACGTCTTCGTTGAAAGTTGAATAAAGGTCACTGTTAAATATATTCACAAACTTTGTAGCTGATTCTTTATACGAAGTTTTATAATTATCATGACGCCTTTTGGTTTATGAGAATAAGTAATTTTAGCGTTTTTATGTATGATATAAGGTGATTCTGACCATGAACAAAGACAAAGGACACATCTATCCGTAACTTTTGGAACTCAACACGCTGATTTTATGTGTGAAGTTTGATGACTATATTTCTTTTGGGTCACGACAAACTTCAAAAGTCTTTTATACTGGGGATTTTTTTCACAAAAGATCGCTGTGACCTTTCCAGTGCAGGTCAAGGCCAAATCTATTAAATTTTGTGGAATTGTGGCAGTGCTTCTATATCTACAGTCCCTTTCATTCACAAAAAGAAGTTATTTTTAGCGTTTTTACATAAAATGCCACGGTGACTATGAATGAGTATTAAGGTCAAATCTATTCGCAAACCGTTGTAGAACTCAACACATATAGTTTGGTGTCTATAGTCCTGTTGGTTCATGAGATGAACTTGACTGTCATTTTAGCGTTTTTACATATAAAGTAACTGTGACCTTGAACAAAGGTCAAGGTCAAATCTATTAGCAAACTTTGTAGAACTCAACACAATGATTATATGTAAGAAGTATAATGACTATATCACTTTTGATTCATGAGAAGAAGTCATTTTTGTGTTTTTACATATAAAAACTCACTGTGACCCTTAACGAGAGTCAAAAGGAAATCTATTTGCAATCTTTGTAGAAATTAACATGCTAATTTTGTATATATATTCAGTTTGGCCGGGATCCTAGGTCTTTCAGTCTAGAAGAAGAAGTCATTTTAGTGATTTTAAACCTAAGGTCACATTTTCAACTTTGTGATCTTGGACATAAATCAAGGTCAACCATTTTCGCTAACTTTAAATGGCATTTCACGTAGATAATTCCATCTAAAATCTGATGAGGTTTAAGTTGTTTCAAGTGAAGTTTAGCGACATTAAAGAATTGCCTTTGATACTGACCCCAATTCATAAAAAAAATTCCACAAAATTTAATAAATGATGTTTTTTTAAAGTAATATCTCGATTTTAATATTTTTCGTACAATGTGACTTTTGAAATGTATGTGCAATAATGCCATGAAAATATACACCGAAAAAAGGAGTATATTTGAATGACGCACGGGATTTCTGAGTGACTTATAAATAATTTTCGAACTTCGTGATTTTCAATAAGCACTTATGCTTCATCAATTTGTTTTAAACAATGTATCGATCAGATGCAGTTAACTTTTTCAATAGAATCATTTATATTGTCCGGTTTGTGAATCACTGATGATACATCATGAACAGAAACTGAGTAAAGCAAACCGGCTATCAACTTACGTTGGTGTTGTTTACATTGGTTGTTCGGGTCAATTTATACTGCAATATCCCGTGTACTCTGTGTCACCAATTAAACTTATTTTTTTCCACTCCAGTCAAGAAATCATTCTCAATAGGTTTAATTTTTTTCATATTACACATATGTGTCTTGACTGGTGGTCTTCTTGCAATAATGCATCATAGTTTTGAAGTATTTCGGATGATAAGGGTTGTTATTCTGTCATTCGAAGATTTGTTTTTCTTTATTCCCTTTGTTTAAGCGACAAGGAATAGAAAATTATATAATTTGTGCGTACAAAGTCTTTTTTGTATCAGATTACGTCAAGCGAAGGGACATGTGTTTTTATCAAGTTAATTTTTGAAACTTATGATTTAAATTTTGACCTATATTATATGTTATTAAAAAACAGCTTGTAGTACAACTTGTGAAATTCAGATACGCTTTTTCCTAACTTTTCAGCTAAGCTTTCGAAAAATTCTTGCCGCTTTATTGCTAAAAATTACAAAGGGGAACCATATTTGTAGATGTGCCTCGTAAAATTAAAATTTACACGCATGAAAAAATTCAGAATCTTGAACAGTTGAAGGATACATGTACTGTCCGTTTACAAGTACACTTGACTCTAAAATAAGAGGGGTATAAAATGTGTAGGCGGGCTGGCAAAATCTTACACCCTATTTTCAATGATCTATATTTTAATAAATATCAATTGAATTTTTATAATATTTTTACATAATATCGGGCATGATCTCAATTTTTAAAATATATTTTGATGTTAAAAAGATATTTGATATTTTTGAAGTTATTACAAAAAACATGGGCTACACTTTTTTCTATCGGTCAAAATTCATCCGAGGCAGGACGCGTAAGCTTTGAACATTGATCGATATCTCTTCACATGATTATGCTTGTCTATTAGAATTTGCAACAAATACGCGGTGGATATGTATCTTTGATACCACCAAATGATACTTTCTATAATGCAGTGGTTTTCTTTTTATAACCTTTGATTGTTCTATAAGCAGATAAGTACGACGCCATAAGTTATTTTTCTGTAAATCCCCCCTGTTTAATGGTGAACCTGTAGTGCCTTGATCAAAGATGGCGACGTACTTATCGCAATAAACTGTCACAAACAATCGTTTATAAAACGAAAACCACTGCATTATAGGAAATACCCTTTGTTGATATTAAAGATATATATCCACCGCGTATTTGTTGAAAAATTTAATAGGCAAGCATAATTATGTGGAGAGATATTGATCAATGTTCAAACCTCACTCGTCCTATCTCGCATAAATTTTGACCGATTGGAAAAAGTGTAGCCCGTATTTTCTTTAATAACTTCAAAAATATCAAATATTTTTTAAAATCAAAAATATATTTAAACAATTTTGGTCATGCCCGATATTATGTAAAAATATTATAAAAATCCAATATATATTTATTGAAATATAGATCAATAAAAATTGGGTGGTAAAATTTTGTTATCCTGCCTCGGATGAATTTTGACCGATTGAAAAAAGTGTAGCCCATGTTTTTTGTAATAACTTAAAAAATATCAAATATTTTTTAAAATCAAAATATATTTTAAAAATTGAGGTCATGCCTGATATTATGTGTAAATATTATAAGAAACCAATAGACATTTATTGAAATATAGATCATTGAAAATTGGGTGTAAGATTTTGCCAGCCCGCCTACACATTTTATACCCCCTCCTAAAAGAATACTTTAAGATTCTATTCATTGAATTTATTATTTTTTACCGTTTCTGAATGTTTTCAATACCAGATGATAATTTCAAGAACGTCTTATCAATTAACCTTGTTTAAACCACAGGCACTTGTTTCTGATATTAAAAAATAACACTCTATATGTTTAAGTATAGAGTGGAAACAAGTACCTGTGGTTTACATCCGGAAATTCTTTAAAAACGAAAGTAGGATTGTGGTTCTTAGTTTGACAAGAGTACTTCCGGTATAAAAGTTGGCGCTAAGTTGTTAAACTGAAGACGGACTGAACAGCGAGTAAGATATTATATATTATTTTAAACTATATGACTATCATACGATATTATAAAGTAACTTTTCTGTACTTGGTAAAACTAATGAAAGTTTCAATAAGTGAATCAAGGTATGGATTAAATTTCTTGCAGTTTACTGACCAGTGCCAGACTGGAATGAGCTGCCCAACGACTACAGACATGTCTCTCATTCTAATAAGCCAGTATTCTAGCTAGTCCGACTAATCAGCCCACTAAACCCCCATTTTAATTTTTTGACTTTTTGGAGGTTTGTGGTCTGACAGCTTCCATTATTGAATTCTTGAAATTTCTGGCGAAAACGGCAGAAACGAAAACACGCGTCGATAATTTCCATTATTTCCTTACCTCGCTCTTGTTGACAACATGGAACACTTCCTAAAACATTAATCTACCGATCCATGCTTAAATTTTAATTAAAATCCATCGATATCGGTTGAAATACAAGGTTTTCTGATGTCTCTTCAGCTCTCTGTCACTTTCACATCGTGAAGACATTACTAATTTGCATTGACCAATCAGATCGCGCGTTGCATTTGGATGGTGAAACTCGCAGTTCTATCTTTAGAAAGCACATGGCGATGTTTATTTACATTAACGATTCGCATTATTAAGGATGTTTTAACGCGTATTACATAATTTTTTAGTTATTTATCTTTATCAATACCATGTGAAGACATGTGTACTAATATTGCAGTGAAGATTTCTCTTGTTTTTTTCTCGTTTATATCTATATAGGCATAGGAGCAGGGGGTGGGGGCAGGCCCCCACAATATATTGTGTGAAATTTTGTATCATAGTTTATGTTTATAGTGTAAGTGCTAAAAAACAAGAGCTTTAACAGGAAATGTCCATCTGGTAACCAATCAATTAACAATTTCATCATTATACTTGTAAAAGGGCGTCTTGAAATTCACCTTTAGAAACGGCTCACAGCATCTCCAATGGCAGGGGCGGATCCAGGATTTTTTGAAAGGGGGAGGGTTGAGAATTCTATCAATGCTAGGCCCTTGGTCAACTTAATGATATACATCAAAGGTAAATGTAGATTGGTGTGGTTAATTAGTTTATTTATATGGCACCAAACCTTCTTAATCTCCATGTAGCCAGAAGTCGTGAGTTGAGTACAGTACGTTTGAAAATTAATCATTGGACTTAATTATGTCATGCAGTTATTTGTACAATTTTGTCTTAATATTTCACTGCTTTTCAGTCTCTCACTCAGAACGCTGCAAAATTTTCTGGGGTACCCCCATATCCATCTCCAATGAGAGGGTTGATTATGGAACTTGTGTCATATGGTTAAGGTTTTTAATCTTGCCTTGATATCACAGTATTTTAACCTATCAAAACGCTGCAAAATACATTGAAGATGAGTCTAGACAGGGGTTAGTTTTGAAAATTTTCCGGGGAAGGCCCCTGGACCCCCACCTATGCGAGGGGTTTAGCACCCATACTCTCCCCGGTTTGCCCCCCCCCCCCCCCCCCCCCCCCCGATATTAAAAACCCTCCTACGCCTATGATCTAAATTATTTTTTCTTTCAAATTGGGTAATATGCTATCATATCTGGGACTTGCATGTTCTCCTGAAATGCTGTCAAGTTTTGTCCAATATTTTGTAGATCGTAGAATTATAAGTTTTTAAACCAATTGTAATATATAAAGTTCAACACAAGAGTACTTGTCCGCAAGGTCATTAAAATTAATTCTCTTATATTCATCCCGACCACACTGTAAATTTTGTCATAGGGTTCAATTTTAACTGTATTTTGCGTGAACATACATATATACAGTGAGGTGCTTAATTTTTTCTCTCCAAAATTACTGGAATAATATTTCTAGGATACTAGTTCAGAAAAATGAGAGGGGTCAAGAATATAAAAAAATATATAGAAAAGATCCCGACTACTCTATTTGAAAGTCTACATATAAATTCTAAATATTTTGAATACATTTCAATGTTACCTTTTGTAAGTACATGTATTAAACACCATGTAAAACATCCTTAATAATGCGAATCGTTAATGTAAATAAACATCGCCATGTGCTTTCTAAAGATAGAACTGCGAGTTTCACCATCCAAATGCAACGCGCGATCTGATTGGTCAATGCAAATTAGTAATGTCTTCACGATGTGAAAGTGACAGAGAGCTGAAGAGACATCAGAAAACCTTGTATTTCAACCGATATCGATGGATTTTAATTAAAATTTAAGCATGGATCGGTAGATTAATGTTTTAGGAAGTGTTCCATGTTGTCAACAAGAGCGAGGTAAGGAAATAATGGAAATTATCGACGCGTGTTTTCGTTTCTGCCGTTTTCGCCAGAAATTTCAAGAATTCAATAATGGAAGCTGTCAGACCACAAACCTCCAAAAAGTCAAAAAATTAAAATGGGGGTTTAGTGGGCTGATTAGTCGGACTATATTCTAGCAACCCATGAAACTGCATGTTTTTTCCAAAACGTCAGTTATTATCAGTTAAATATTGCATCAATTTCCATCCTATAGATGTAGGAACCACTATAGTTGGTAGAGTGCTGGATTCATAGGTTCGAACTCTGGCTGAGTCTGACCAAGATTTGAAAATAGATAGTGACTGTTCTTTGCATTCAAATATGAAAGTCAAGGGTCTTTTCGAAGAGACATTAAAAACTGATGCCAATGTGTCACTGCAAGCATGGCAAATCAAATACCCTCCCCGCACATTGTCCTGAGATTTCTGCTATTTCATATATAGCTGGTGGCATCATGATATAAGTGAAATATTCTTGACTGGGAGGTAAAACCTCATCCAATCAAACTTTATATATGTAGAAATTACATTGGTAGATACTGTTGGATGGGTAGCCAATATGAATCCTAACTTGACTTGTACATTGATGTATTTACAGATAAAAGACAACTATGGAGGGTGAAGATTTGAGTGAACATAGCGACGAAGAAGACTGGATGGATACAGCCTGGTCAAACGAAGATATGCCCAGTATATCAGCAGAGCTCAGCAAAACTACTAAAATACCAAATACAAGTGCCAGTATGCAACATATACAAGGTTATTTCTTCATAATCATATAAGAGCAATAGAATCAATCATCAATTTCATTAAACCCAGAAAATGCTGCAAGACAAAATTGTCTGTTGTTTTTTGGATTTAGATAAATTTTGTTGCCTACTTCTACTAAGTTTACATTTTCTGAATATGTTTTGTATAACTCCATACTTGCTGCCTACTTTAAGAAATTTGTCTTCTACTTCAACCATTGAATCATTGGGCTCATTGTGATATACTGTATATCGAGAAAATTTTGAGTTCATTTTATTTTTGGGTAAAATCATAAGATTAACAAGACGCAAAATAAAACTTTTATTAATATTTATTTTGATACAATTTGCTTGCATTTTCACTGACAATCACCTGACAACACAAAATTAAAATGGGGGTTTAGTGGACAATTGACAATTTTTCGCAGAAATTAGTTGATGTGAAAATTTCTCAATTTACACTCTATATGTTTGGACCAGAACTCTTACACCACAAAATCCTGAGATTATAAAATGGTTTTCAATCAATCGGCGTGCCTCTAATTTCATTTATCAATATTTGCAGGAATGAGGGTGTTTAGGCTACTTTCCACATAGGGTGCAAGATGAAGATATATTTTATCACTTTTTTGTCTGGGACAAAGTTTTTGCTTTGCCTGTACAAAGTTCTGTCGCTTTTTTTAAAAATTTTTTATTATTTTACTGGCACAAGTTGACGTATGTCCATGAATCACACAATTATTATAATTACAGTCAACTCTCGTTAATTCGAAATCGGTTGAATCGAAATTTCGCTTAAATGGAAATGATACATATGGTCCCGTCAGATCGCTATGTATTTCTATGTAAATTTGTATGTTTAATTCGAAATACCGAAATTCAAAATTTTGCTTAAATCGAAGTGAATTTTCAGTCCAAATTACGAAATATAACGAAAATTCCAACGTTTAAATCGAAATCAATTTTCAGTCCAATCTAATACGAAATATAATGAAAATCTAAAGTTTTAATCGAAATATACTTTCCTTGTTTATACTTTTGAATGTTTATACAACAAGCGGCAAAATAAAAAAAATACACAAAAATATTCTATCTTAAACTTGAACAATACCTCAAATAATTACTCCATCTCTTATTTAAAATGTGTTTACAGTAACAGAATGAAGGCTTGCTCGGAAGATTCATTTCCAACTAAAAATACCCATAAAAAGAAAGTCGGCATCTCGTGCTATTTTCACGATTTTCAATTTGTACTCGACATACCGGTCATTAGTTAAATGTCAGTCAGTAAGAGGAGAAATTTCATTGGTTTAAACTTATAGAGTGGGCGGTCTTCTATTCCACAGAATACCCAAAGCTAATCGACACGCCGAGACTTCTTTGATCTATCAAGGCCAATTGTTTACACCATTCAGCTACTACAGGTGTGTGACATGACAAACTGTGATTTTAAAAATCACCAAAGTCAGACGCTTAGGATTACGGATGAAGATTACGGATGAAGAAATTATGCTTATGAACAAAATTTAATGAATTTTGACAGGAGTTACTAGTATAGCTAGATCTAGATCAGTCGTAGGGAAAAGGTGTAAATTGTTAAAAAATCTTGATAAAACAATTCTTCAATTGAGAATCGCTAGCGCTGGGGAAACTTCAATGGAACCTTGTAAGTTACGGTGAAGTTTTTTCAAGACTTTTTTTGGCCATAATCCGTGTTTAACGGAAAATATCAATGGAATATTGTAAGTTACGGTGCATTTTCCGACTTACTTATTTATTGCTTACAGAACGTGGTCAAACTTAAGTTTGTTAAGCTTTACATTAACATAAAAAAATTCAAAATGCTTTACTATTGAGTTATCTCCCGTTATCATCGTTCTGAAGTGTCCGTCAGTGATCAAAACGGTTAATTCGAAATTCAGATAAATCGAATTTTTTCATCCGATCCCTTCAATTTCGAATTAACGAGAGTCGACTGTATTTTAAATCTTCTAAATATGACATAAGAAGTGGAAACATGGTGTATAGTGAAAATAGAAAGAGTAGCATTGTCATGATTTCTGAATAACATATATAGCAGGTAGTTTCACAATATACCATAAATTAAATACCAAAAAAACATGGTGATTGTTATTAGTAAAGAAGTAGAGAACACACACACACACACACACACACGTTTTTCACCTGTATTCTGCATAAGTAAGTATAGTTTCTTGTTATTACTTACTTACTTACTTAGTCCTCTTCGTGCCTTGGGCACATAAGGTCTTGACCGAGGACCTGCATCTCTGTCTGTTGGCTGTCATTTGCTGTACTATGCCCCAAGTCCATCCCTGATCTCCGTCATGTCTCCTTGGGTCTTCCTCTGTTTCTCTTTCCAGGTGGAGTCCATCTTAAGGCTTCCCTTGGTATATCTAATATTTCCATTCTAAGGACATGGCCGATCCAACTCCAGTGTTTTTCTTTAATTTGGTCAGATATGGCAGCTGTTTGGGTTCTTTCATACAGCTCTTCTTGTTATTAAGTCAAGTTTATTATTATACCTCTAGGTCAGCCTCCAACTTTAAATTCATAACTAGTTAAACTTTTATGATGATAAGATTAATGTTCTGTTCATGTAAATGCTGTTGTTCGAAATACCAAAAAATAATTCTTGTATTTTATTTAATCTTTTGGACAATATTTTTAATAAGCACATGCAGTTTCTCTTGTGCTTAGAAATTTTGTAGGTCTGTGCTCACTACCCTTTAAAATTAAACTGGCTGGTTGTTTCATTTAGACTTTTCAGAGTAATGGTATATGATCTAAAACTAAAATATGAACATACAGCTACATGACCATTTAGGGTGAAAAACCCGTTAAGTTAAACACACTACATATTAGTGTTGGACCGATTAATCGATTTAATCGATATCTAATCATTTGAGTGTCTGATTAGTGATAATTGATTCTAAAATCTAATAATCGATCAATTTCGATTATTTACTGAAGTTCGTTTATGGAAAAATGGAACGGTTTGTTTGGAACTTGTGTGTAAAATAAGTATGAAATTGTAGCTGAAATAGGTGTACTTTGAAAAGAAAACTAACACAAATGTAAAGAAGAGTAAATGATCAGAAAAATGGAGAATATTTTAAGTCTTAACTAAGATACAAATATCTGCAGATATTATTTAAGACTGAAAATAAGAACTTAATCTAATTTACTTTGTAATTTCTGCTTTCATTTATTAACCGATTATAATCTGAAAATCGATTATGAAAATGCAACCAATTCCCATCACTACTACATATATAATTTTATATATGTATATATTTTTTCAGGTCTCCTTCCACATGCTAAAATTAATGAGGATATCACAAAATCAGAAAAGAAAATGGACGACAGTTTGATGAGTCGTATGAGACTGAATGACCACAAAGCAGGAATGGAAGGACTTGATAAAGAGAAAATAAACCAGATTATCCTAGAGGCTTCCAAAGGTTTGTTTTATTTTAAAAAAATCCTGAAACAGTCAAATCTCAAATAATTAAAAGACTTAAAGTCTTCTTTTACATCACATCAAAATGGGTTAGTAAAAATAAATTGCTTACAGAACTTGATGGGGTCATTGTCAGTAGCTGTTAACCCCCCCCCCCATAAAAAAACAAAAAACAAAACGTATCATATACATTAAGAGTGGGGGGAGGGGGGTACTATGGGTATTACATATCAGGGATTTTTCTGACCTTTTTGGGAAAAGGACCTTGGGATGAAATTGGGAAAATGCTAAAAAAAAATGTAATTTTCGGAAAAATCACAACAACATTCTAGAAATTCTAGACCACTAGAATACTGGTAATTGAACAAATCATATCGGTATTCACAGCAAAATACATGAAATAGCGCTGTCTCTTTTGTCTTTATATAAATCATTCAGCAAAATGTGGGTTAATATAGATTGAAATCGTTATCAGAACGAGATATCCTCCGAATATGATGTTGATGATCTTGTGATTTTTTTTTTCTAAAAAAATTGATAAACATAGCTAATTGGGAATTTTTTACAACAGAATTGGGAAAAATGTATGTTTTTTTCCATTGGGAATGGGTCCCTTTACCGGACCCTGTGGATACCCAGAAAAATCCCTGCATATGTATTATTTTTGGTGGGTAGTTCTAGCATTATTACCAATATAAATTCAGCAAAACTCCAGGAGGATAATTTGCATGTTCAGTAGAGTTATTTTTTTAACTTTTTTAGATTTTGGTTAAATTGAATCTAACATATTTAACCCAGTTGATTGTGTTGTCACTTGCAATTGAATCTTCTGAAACTTTCAGGCTCTGTAGGAACTTGGTACTTTTTAAATAATCTAAAAGAAACTTTATTTTATGTTAAATATGTTTTCCATTTTAAAATTCAGGTTCCAAATTTTATGAAAATGAGAGAAAAAAAGAAGAACAAGTGAGAAAAAGAATTCAGGAACAGCAAGAAAAATACGAAAAAATAACAGAAGCACAACTGTCACAGGGACTCGTACAAGTATGTGAAAATTGTTCAAAATTTAGTTTACCAGTGCCTGTATAAATACATTATATAAAAATAACCATTTATTTCAGTAAGATTAGTGGTAACACATACGAGTATGTAATGGCATCCGCCCCTGTACCACATGATACCCCCTTACATTTGTGTGGAACAATTATTTCCATTGGATATGGAATAATATCAGGTCACGTTTTCCCTTAAAAGTGACATTTATCTGGGATTCGGAATTTAAGCCTTTTCCCAAATGTCCCTCCCAAATATTAAGGGCAGTTGATAACATTGTACAGCAGTGAACCCCATTGTCTTGTTAACTCATACAAATTTTTGGCTACAAAATAACCAATGATGGTTGTTAATACAGTCAAACCTGTCTAAAGGCCACCCAAGGGGACCATTAAAGTGGCCTTTTATAGGCAGGTGGCCTTTATATACAGTTTCAAATTATATGAATAAAGAACAATTGGGATACAATTCTACTGGTCTTTATAAGCAGGTGATTCTTGTATAGAAGTGGCCTTTAGGGCAGGTTAGACTGTATAATTAAAAGTTTTATTTTATCAAGTGTCAGTAAAGACAATAAACATAAAGAGATTTCATGGTGAATACTCTGTTCAGGCAAGAATTAATGGATCCTCGACCACGCCCACAATGTTCAGACAAAGGGCTGGCATGCTTGATTTACACGCAAAAAGAATGAAATCTCGGCCTGAATTGTGCCATTTTATGACGTCACTGACACTAGTACGTCATTAGTTGCTGTGACGCTGATTTAGTACTGTGATGGAGGTCAGTGTCGGAACATTGGTATGGCCGGCTATAAATCAATTGGAATGGTAGTAATTTTAGTTACACCTTTTAGTTCATGGTAAACAGCATGGATACTTTTTTCAGCTTCACATAGTTTGACTGGTCATGTTATCAAAGGAATCAGAATGATATAGTGATTAGAGCCACAATGAAAATGTGTCAATAAACATTGTGATTTCTCTGCTTAGGTAAGAATTGGAATGATAGTGATATTAGACTTAGTTTATTTCATGGTGAAAACAATGACTAAGGGTCAGTAAGAATTTGAAATACTTTTTTCAGGCAGATATGTTGCTGGAAGAATTTGAGCGTGCAAGAGATTTGAGTCACACTATAGTTCATATTGACATGGATGCTTTTTACGCAGCAGTCGAAATACGGGATAAACCATCACTAAAAGACAAACCAATGGCTGTAGGCAGCAATTCTATGTTGGTAAGTGAAATAAATATCCATAAAATCCCTGTCTTTGACCTTTATCGGAGCTCTCGCTGGACCATACCTGTATTTGGGGCGATAATGGACGGCGAACCATTCACAATTATAAATCTTGTGGTTTTTTTTTTCACAACTGCTTTTCACAATTTAAAAATAACTAAAGAACTGACAAAATAGTAAAATAAATTAAAATAGAATACATTTATGCCAAAAAATTAATTAACTTAGTAAATGTAATTTTGACCTGACAATAATATCCCCTCTTTTTAAAGGTAGGGATAAAATTTCGAATGTATTAAAGGTACTACTACTATTCATAATACTAATAACAATAATAATACAGTATTAAATAGTACATAGTACATTTCAATTTTCTTCTTCAGTCAACATCCAACTATCATGCAAGAAAATATGGTGTTCGAGCAGCAATGCCTGGTTTCATCGGTAAAAAACTTTGTCCCGATCTTACTATTGTGCCATTGAATTTTGAAAAATATACATCTGTTAGTAAACAGGTCAAAAACATACTGGCGGAATATGACCCAAATTTTTGTCCAATGAGTTTGGATGAGGCATATTTAGACATCACCGATCATTTACAGAAACGTCAACTGATGACAGAAGAAGAGCGCACTTATCTTTGTAGGAAATGTGATAATTTAGACACTCTCCATTGCCTTTGTGATTTAAACGAAGTGATGAAAAAATCAACTTGTGAGAATAAATCTTCCAATTTACTTCAAGAAGGAAAGAAAATGAAATTAGATGAGTGCAAATCTAATCCAGAGGCTGATTTTAAGTCATTAAAATGTTTGGAGGATACTAAAGTTTGTCCAGTTTGTGGAAAGCCTTCACCTGACTATGATGCTGTAGTGTTTGGTACATCTCCAGATGATACAGTCCAAGAAATGAGGTCAAGAATAGAACAGAAAACAAGGTTAACGGCCAGTGCAGGTAATTAACTGAGGCCCCAGATAAAACACTCAGCTACTCATCTTGAGTTGAAACAGCCCAGCAATAAGTGGCATTTTATTCAAACTCTTGGTGCTTATTTGTCATACATCATCCATGATTCTTATAAAATGATGAATAATTATAAAAACAGAATAACATCTCATTCTAGTGTTTAGTACATAGGGCTGTCATTGATAGATAGATATATCGACATATCATCGATAAAAGTCATTGATACGATATATTGCTACATTTTTTAATATGGATGTCAACAAAAATGGCCACCAATTCATGGCTAAGGTTGGAGTAATCAATGACAAATAGATTAAACTGGTTAGCTCACCTGAGCCAAAGGCTCAGATGAGCTATTGCAATCTATCACCGTCCGTCGTCCGTCGTGCGTAAACTTTACATTTTAATCTTCTCCTCCAAGACTACTGGGCCAAATTTGATGAAACTTGGTGATTATCATGCCTGGGTAACAGCCTTTCAAAATTGTGTTCGGGGTTTGGCCACGCCCAACAAGATGGCCGCTGTTACTAAAAATAGCAAAAAGACAAAAAAATCTTCTTCTCTGAAACCAAAAGGTGCAGGCAAATTTTGATTGGATATTTGGATTCAGCATACCTGGGAACATTAAAATTGTGTTTTTCATAAAAATCAGATGAAAAATAGGTTACGCGTTTTTTGTGTAAAATTACGTAATTTTTAAAATGAGACATTTATTGTTATAACTTCATAACGGCTGAAGATAATTGTATGGAGTTTTCACTGTTGATCTTGTCTTGCAATTTTCTTCCAATTGATGTCAAGGTCGAAGGTCAAGGTCATGTCCCAGTTTTTGACCTTTGATAAAAAATGCTATTTTTTCAACATTTCTTGTGATAATGGCGTAGGATTTTCAGTTATTTGTAGGTATTGACATGACGATCATTTTGATACATAGATCAGGGTCATGGGTTCAAAGGTCAAGGTTGCAGATGTCCAAGAATACCAAAATAGTTAATTATCTGCAAAACTATGAATTTTTTGTATAGGCATGTATATCAGAATATTGTAGGTAATGGCACAATGGTCATTTTGATATATGAATAAAGGTCATGGGTTCAAAGGTCAAGGTCACAGATGTAAACAAGTACTGAAATGGTTAATTATCTCAAAAACTATAAACTTTTTGTATAGGCATGTATATTGGAATATTGTAGGTATTGGCCTAACAATCATTTTGATATATGAATGAAGGTCATAGGTTCAAAGGTCAAGGTCATAGATGCGAACGAATACTTAAATGGTTAATTATCTCAAAAACTATAAACTTTTTGTATAGGCATGTATATTGGAATATTGTAGGTATTGGCCTAATGATCATTTTGATATATGAATGAAGGTCATAGGTTCAAAGGTCAAGGTCATAGAATTGAATGAATACCTAAATGGTTAATTATCTCAAAAACTATAAATTTTTTGTATAGGCATATATATTGGAATATTGTAGGTATTGGCCTAATGATCATTTTGATATATGAATGAAGGTCATAGGTTCAAAGGTCAAGGTCATAGCTGCAAACGAATATTTAAATGGTTAATTATCTCAAAAACTGTAAACTTTTTGTATAGGCATGTATATTAGAATATTGTAGGCATTTGCACAACAATCATTTTGATATATGAATGAAGTTCATAGGTTCAAAGGTCAAGGTCATAGATGCAAACTAATACCTAAATGGTTAATTATCTCAGAAACTATAAACTTTTGGTATAGGCATGCATATTAGAATATTGTAGGTATTGGCCTAACAATCATTTTGATATATGAATGAAGGTCATAGGTTCAAAGGTCAAGGTCATAGATGCAAATGAATACCTAAATGGTTAATTATCTCAAAAACTATAAATTTTTTTTATAGTCATGTATATTGGAATAAGGTATGTATTGGCCTAACGATCATTTTGATAAATGAATGAAGGTCATAGGTTCAAAGGTCAAGGTCATAAACGCAAAAGAATACTTAAATGGTTAATTATCTAAAAAACTAAAAACTTTTTGTATAGGCATGTATATTGGAATATTGTAGGCATTTGCACAACAATCATTTTGATATATGAATGAAGGTCATAGGTTCAAAGGTCAAAGTCATAGATGCAAACGAATACTTAAATGGTTAATTATCTCAAAAACTATAAACTCTTTGTATAGGCATGTATATTAAAATATTGTAGGTTTTGGCCTAATGCACATTTTAATATACAGATGTTTTAGCTGTTTATAACTAATATATTGTAGCTAGACTTTAGATATGTTATATATAGCATACTTATATAATAATTATTATAATTAATTTGCAAAAATACTTGCATATTATTGGCCCTTACTGCTGAAAATTTTGATATTCTCTTTTATTAATGTCATTGACCATTGAACCTCTGCATAAGATATGTACTCTTCCTCAGGTGAGTGTTAAGGCCCATGGGCCTCTTGTTGTAAATGTAATACAATTGCAACCCATCATTTTAATGTATCCCAAAACCAACTGACATACAAAACAGTGTGCACCCAGTATTAGGAACATTTAAGACGACATCAGACATGCCAAATATTGATGAAAAATAATCTGTCTATAAAACTTCAACAAAATATAAAATATTTTAATCATTTTTGCAATATTTCAAGTGATATATTGACATTCAAGTTCTCATCAATGATAGCTCTATTAGTACATCTACTTGATGGCAAGTACTCAACACCTGATAACTTTGTACAGTGCCTACAGTCAAACCTGCTGTAAAGGCTACCTCTTAATAAGAGTCACCTGCTCTTGAAGGCCAGTAAAAATTTATCCTAATCATTCTATGCTCTGGGTATTTAAACCTGTATAAAGCCCATAAAGGCCACTTTTCCAGGTTCCCTTGGGTGGTCTTTATAGACAGGTTTGACTGTATAAACTGTATAACAAACACGCTTACAAGCAAAACATGGATAGTACAAGGTCTAATATTGAACCTGACTGCTCCAATATACTGTACTGTAAGTCTAGTTATAACAATATAACAAAGTCGTTTTGTAACGAAGTAATACTAAATTACAACAAACCAACACCCGTGAATAGTGGAGTATGGTGTTGTTAACAAGTGGACACCAAGCAGTATTCAGTAGAGTTCTAATATTATAATAAGAATTTGTAAGAAATAAATTAGATCTCAACACTTGTTAACAATATTTCTAATTTTTAATCATTGACTAGATTCACCAGAATATTTCTGGCCTCTTACATGTATATAGTGAAGTTAAAAATATAGTTCCCAGGGCTTCCTTATAAACATGTTTTACTGTAGAAGGTAGATTTTGGCCTCGAAATATATGAACATTTAGAATAAATTAGATCATTGATAGATACTACCAATTTGTTATACATCTATTATTTATTTCCCTTTGAAAATAAAAACTTGATTTGTCAGAAATTTTCTCATATTCTCATGTATCACTGTGGTAGCTCAGTTGGTAGAGTGCTCGCTCTGTAAGTTGGAGATCGTGGGTTTGAACCCCGACCGGGTCTGACCCAAAACTTAAAAGTGGGTAGAGACTTCTTTCACCAAGCACTCGGCATTACGAAAGTCACGGTTCTTTCGGATTGGAACTTAAAATAAACAAGGTCCCATGTTACGGTAGGCTTGGCACGCTAAAGAACCCTGCTGTATAATGCCATCAGCGCAACACACAGGCAAAATTTCTGCACATTTGTCTATAGCTGGTGACATCACGATATAAGTGAAATATTTTTGACTGGGATGTTAAACACCACTACTCAAATCAACCCATATTCTCATGTAAAAAGATCCATATATAAAGTTTATGGATCACAATGCCCCCTGCACTACTTAATTCTACCAAGGCAGAATGGTATTGACAACAAATCTCTATGTACAACTTTTTCAGGAATTGCTCCAAACATGATGTTATCTAAAGTGTGTTCAGATAAAAATAAACCCAATGGTCAGTATAGAATACAGCCAACTGTGGAATGTGTAATGGACTTTATCAAAGACTTGCCTATAAGAAAGGTAGATATACTGAAAACCAACGTTTTATAGGTGTGTGATTAATTTTCGTATGCTTTGCGAGGACAAAATAATCATGAAAGTTAATGATCACAGATTTGTCTTTTGAAAATGATATTATTGATACCAAATAGCCTGTTACAGCCCATATCGTAAAAGTTAATACATATTCACAAAATGATTTTGGTAAGAGAAACGGGAAAGAAAAAAAGTTGGTTTAGAGTACTGTAAATGTATTAATTTTAGCATTTCAAAGTGGAATTTATAATCTATGATATATCGCCCTGAATATATTTGATGTTCCATAGTTCCATGTTCCTTTCAAACAATTTTGATTACACACGTAGTAGTGTAGCTAGCTAAACAGGAAGTGCTTACCTTTCCGGAGCAACCGGCCTCACTTTCCTCGTGGAAGTTCACGTGTCACCTGATTTGTCAGTTCCAAAGTTTTTACTTTGCTTCTGGATTGTGATTTGAACATTGATTAGCCAGGTAGTATGTTTGTTTTTTTTTATTATGCCCTATAATCATTTTTAATTTGGCAGTGGATTTAAATTACTACAACTGTATTATGGCGGAAATTGCTTAAATAAGTACACTGCTAAATTGAACATGTTTACAGTAAATGTAGTACAGTTTGTCAAAACCAATGGGGTTCGCCGCTGTACCACGTGATGCCTTCTAACGTGTCTGCGAAACGCTTGTTTCCAATGGACATGGAATCACACACTATGACGTTTTCCCGTAAAAAACGACGTTATTCCGGGAATTTGTGACGTTGACGTTTTCCAAAATGTTCCGCACAAACGTTAAGAGGTATTGACCACGTGGTACAGGAGCGAACCCCATTCCGAAAACTTGGTTTATCTATTTTAATCAACGTAACATTTATATTGTTTGGTAAATGAACCTTTAAGGAAGTTTTGGAGAAGAGAAGTTCACTATGACTCGGCTGAAAATTTAAATCTGCCATTAGATTGCATGGTAATCCACCATGATTATATGGTAAAGGACATGCTAATTGGGTCCTTTGTTATCGCCAAAGAAACTTATTATGGTAAGCTGTTGTTTTACATTATTATTTTTTGTTCTGATCCATCAGACAATTTTTTTAAACCATTAAAAAAATATTTGTAGATCAGCGGGATCGGGAAAGTAAGTGAGCAGATGTTAAATGCTGTCGGAGTTGTTACTTGTACTGATCTCTACAACAAGAGGGCGCTGTTATATCACCTGTACTCACAGATATCCTTCAACTATTTTATGAGAATTTGTCTTGGTATTGGATCCACAACTGTAGAAAGGTTAGTTTTAGTTCCTTTATCTAAAGACTGTGTGAGTCTATGGCATTATATATCATGTTTTCATCCCATCTCCTTTTCGAAGAAAAAGTGGGATATTACTTTAGCACTGTTTTTACAGAAACTTAGTATAATGCATTAACATAGATAAAAGATGCACATATCACTAACCCAAGTTGGTTTGTTAATTTTCTTGGGAGTTATGGTTCTTTGACTGAAAGTACCTACTGATTTAGGATCCTAATTTACTGAACTTGCTTGTTATGTGTGCATGCACATGCATGTGTGATGAGCATACTCAGTATTTGTAACATACTCTCTGTGTAATTTTAGTATGTTTGAGGCATCGTCTAGCTACTAAATATATGCCACTTTGAATCATTGGCTTAAAATCAATGTTTGGTGGCAAAATTTGTTGTGATAAAGTCTTAAGTTTATTTAAAATTTTTTTTTTTTTTTTTTAAATTTATTTAGTGATTGGTAGCCATTTTACGCATTAGGAATAAGCTGCTATATATTGCTACATCATCACTAAATCTAGGTTTTCACAATTTTAAAATTATTAGTAGCCAAATTTCCAGAATGTGTGAAATTATAGTCCTTTTAAAATTATTTTTTCACAAGTTTGCTAAAACTGGTTAGTTTTTGAAAGATTTTCACAGAAATAAGTAGCCAGTGGTGATTTTTGCTTCCAAACTCTATTTTAATTACCTCCGGTCAGTGATTTCCCTAAAATTTATAGCAGGAGGTAGATTGACTAATCCAACAGGCCAGGGGTCAAGGGGGGCGCATAGGCTGAAAATAATTTTCAGGTCTTAAAGCAATTTTATGAATTCATACAGGCCAATTTGGAGTTTAAGGCGGTCAAATCTGCCTGTTGTTGGCTCTTAAGGAAATTACTGCCCGTTATGTATGTAACTGGCATGGGACATCTGTCTTATACATGTACAATTTATTTCATTATAATAATGACTGACCATCACTTTATTTTAGGGACAGTGAAAGGAAGAGTATCAGTACAGAAAGGTGAGCTAATTTTATGTTCATTTCTTTGTGTGTGTCAAGATCAACCAAGTGTTAAAAGGTTTTAATGATAAATGATGTTAAAGTTTTTAGATAGACTAGACCTGTAGGATACCCTACCTACCTGTTCTTCTGTAAGCTCTTGTTTAAAGGAATAGTCTTTCGGATGAGACTCAAAACTGAGGTTCCGTGTCTCAGTGCATGCCAAAGACACCTCTGTAGAGTTTAAAAAGAGTAGGCCATTATAGAGGTGGCCTTTATAAGCAGGTGACCCTTTTATAGAGGTGACCTTTAAGGCAGGTTGGACTGTAATTTTCTATGAGATATCCAAGTTCAGTTACAGTATACCGTAATTTTCTTTGTAATCTGTGATATTTAAAGATTTAAAATTATTCAGCATTTTCTTTGTTTGTAGAACATTTAGTGAGATCAGTAAGCCAATAGAATTATACAGTAAATGTAAGGAATTATGTGAAGCTCTGTCTGTGGATCTGGAAGAAGAACAACTCAAGGTACTATCTGTTGCATGCTGTTATCTGCATTTGAAATATTTTTGTGAAGAAATCATGTTATCCACTCCACTATGTTTGTGACAGTGAATTTTGCTGAGTTTTCAAAGGAATTTAACTTTTATTTACCCCCTTGCTGTCAGGAGTGAAAATCATTTAGTTAGCCATTGCCGGAAGATTATGGGTAACACTAAATTTTTTTTTATTAGCTTTAATGGTATAAAACTGCAATTAACGAACAAAGTTATAATAAAACTTATAATTATTTACATCAAAGAAAATTTCGTTTGAATAAATTGACACCTCTTTTCCTCACTAACATCATTAAGTGTGTGATGTAATTTGTCTGACAAGACCATCATTTACCTATTACCGTATGTAATTGACAGGTGTTAGAATATCGATGAGTTTTCTCGTCATTTCACTACTTTGATTTCTTTTCTCTTTCTTTATTAATTTTCTTTATTTACTTTTTTCTATTGTTTTGTAAGTGTTGTGTTAAGTATAATTACGCTATAAATTCACTATCCCGAATTATGTACTGTTAATAATATAATTAAGGACTTGAATAAGCACTTTGCAAACAGTATATAGTGAATATCTAAAATACATGAATAATTATTGTATGTATAATAAAAGAAATTTATCTTACTTTTAGGGTAAAACTGTAACAGTCAAACTAAAGACAGTCAAATTTGAAGTTAAGACACGGGCACATACCTTACCAGAATACACATCGGATGTTGAAGTTATATTCTCAGCAGCCAAAGATTTATTGAAAACAGAGATACAGAACATCGCTCCTAGCCCACTAAGACTTAGACTTATGGGTAATTTTAGTTTGTAGAAATGAGTGAGTGGATAGTGTGTCATATTATTGATTGATTGATGGATGGATGGATGGATGGATGGGTGGGTGCTTGGTTGGTTGATTGATTGATCGATGGGTGGGTAGGTTGGTTGATCGATTCCAGTCAAGAATATTTTATCACTAGCTATAGGTGAAATCACAGAATTTTTTACCTGTGCAGGATGGTCAGGGAAATGTGCAGAGAGGGTTCTTTAGCATGCAATATTATTGTGACATTGGGCATTGATTTTAAAGTTCTCATCTTAAGAACCCAGTGATTTTCATGTCCAAATGCTGAGTGCTTGATGAAAGAATAGTAACTACCTATTTTCAAGTCTTGGTCAGCCTGGCTATGATTCAAACTCAAACCTTTGACATGTGGAGTTAACACTCTATCAACTAAGCTACTGTGTTGTTGTGAGATGTTTTACTTAAATGTTTGAGAAATCATTGGCTATAGGTTAAGTAGGCACTTTATATACTTGTTGTACTTCTGCCTATAAGAAGTTGGGGTTCTTTTTCTTACCATGCCTACCATGATGGACATCTGTTTACCCAAATGATCCAGATTTTAAAAGCATAAATGTTTATAATAATAATCTATAAGTGATGTTTTGAAGTACTTGATGTCTGTTAACTGTATACATGTATATCCAAATATTTTGAAATGTTGGTGTAGTGTGGTCTATAATCTATTTTCAGGTGTTAGAATGTCAAGTTTACTCCACCAGAGTTTGTGTAAAAGTAAACAAAAACAGAGAACATTATCAGGAATTGTAAAGAAAATGATAAACAAATCAACAAGCAACACAACAAAAACTGATGTTGAAACAGCACAGGATACACAGAAAACTGAAAAAGTAACACAAGACAAATCCACAAACAATGGAGCTGTATATGTAACTGGTGTGGACGATGTAGAACAAAATGATTTTATAACATTTTCAAATTCAAAAGTTACAAACCAATCTGAATCTGAATCTGAATTATGTCTGAAGAAAATGTCATGTATATCAACACCTGCCACGCCCATGGTGGCAAATGATTTGAATGAGACGGATAGGTCATGTGATATTGACAGTGAGGATAACACCTCTTCCCAGAATCTTTTGCTGATGATAGCTAAGGGTCATGGGATATCTAATGAAAGGTCAAATATGGGGGTATGTAGAAACATTGACACATTCATGGGAGGGATTTTTGATGCCAATGGGGGAAGTGCTTCGCAATTTAATCCTTGTACTCACTCTGACCTAGAGACTGTTCCTTGTTTTTCAATTGGACCCATTTCGACCAAAAACAAAGATGTTAGAGATGATGGAATAGAACTGGATTGTGTTGATAATCTTGAATTGTGTGACAACAAGATCCTAGAATGTAAGGAGAACAAAAATCAATGCATAATGGTCAAAGAGAGAACTCATAAAAAATGTGAAAATAATTGTCAGGAATTTGATAATGAAAATCCAGATGTAATAACAAAGTCTTCCAATGCTTGTATTAAATTAATAGCCAAGGAAACTGGAAATGACCTAGAAACTTTAACAGAGAATGGGTCAAATAAATTAGGTGAAACGACTACCAGGTTGAGCATAGAAAGAGAACAATGGACTTCAGAAGAAAGGTCTTGTACCTCAGAAAGGTTGTGTAACTTGGATGACAAGAATACATGTATTATTAGCTTAGAAAGGGAGAAAGGTTGTTTAGGAGAAGAGCCTGTTATCAATGAAAGATCTGATCAACCAGGAGGCACAAGACTAATTGAACATGGAACAGATGCACTAGATACTGAAATGGAAAATGTTTATGAGTGCCCTGTGTGTAGGAATGATGTGAAATGTGAAACATTATCTGACTTAAATCAACATATAGATATATGCTTGAATAAGAAAGTTGTCATGGATTGCTCAAGGGATGGAAATCTTCAGGCTGATCTAAAACAAAATACAAAATTGTTAGTGCATAAAAAATCACCAAGTGTATCTAAAAAATCAAAACTAAAATCTAACCATACGAAATCTCCAAAGTCAGTAGTGTCTAAATATTCTGATATGAAATCGCCAAAGTCAACAGTGTCTAAATATGCTGACAAAAAGTCAACACCTTCTAAATTTGTGAAATCCCCGGAACCATTACCATCAAAATCTGCAAGTAACAATTTAGTGTCTTTTCCAGCCATGGAGGATATGTCACAGAATAAGCAAAATGATGGTCAAAATGAAAGTGAAATTACAAACTTTGATTTTGATTTGAACAAAAATAACGTGCCAGCACAGGTAGATTTGAACTATAATTCTACTAATGATTCAAAATTGACTGCTAAAGAGACAATTCCACATACTTCAACAAGTGACCACAGTAACACTACTGGTCAAGAAATGACCATTACAAAACTAATTTGTCCTGTGTGTTTCATGGAACAAACAGGGGCATCACTTGATGAATTCAATAGCCATATGGATACTTGTCTTTCAAAAGGAGCCATATCAGATATTTTAAAAGAACAGAAAACAGATGAAGACAAAGTCCTCAACAAAAGGTTAGTTTATATTTAGTGGGTGGGGAGACAAAGTCCTCAACAAAAGGATAGTTTGTATTTAGTGGGTGGGGAGACAAAGTCCTGAACAAAAGGTTAGTTTATATTTAGTGGGTTGGGAGACAAAGTCCTCAACAAAAGGTTAGTTTATATTTAGCGGGTGGGGAGACTAAGTCCTCAACAAAAGGTTGGTTTATATTTAGTGGAGTCCTCAACAAAAGGTTGGTTTATATTTAGTGGGTGGGGAGACTAAGTCCTCAACAAAAGGTTGGTTTATATTTAGTGGGTGGGGAGACTAAGTCCTCAACAAAAGGTTGGTTTATATTTAGTGGGTGGGGAGACTAAGTCCTCAACAAAAGGTTGGTTTATATTAAGTGGGTTGGGAGACTAAGTCCTCAACAAAAGGTTGGTTTATATTTAGTGGGTGGGGAGACAAAGTCCTCAACAAAAGGTTGGTTTATATTTAGTGGAGTCCTCAACAAAAGGTTGGTTTATATTTAGTGGTTTGGGAGACAAAGTCCTCAACAAAAAGTTAGTTTGTATTTAGTAGGTTGGGAAACAACGTCCTTAACAAAAGGTTAGTTATTTAGTGGGTGGGGAGACAAAGTCCTCAACAAAAGGTTAGGATATATAGGAATCACCTTGTCCGTCTGTCCGTCTGTCCATCTGTCCCGTTTCATGTCCGGAACAGAACTTTTGAACCGTAGCACCTAGGATTATCAAACTTGGTATGTGGATGCATCATGGGAAGGCGATGTGTCACGTACCAAATTTATGTCACTGTGACCTTGACTTTGACCTTTGACCTATGATATGATGGGTACCCATTTTGTGTAATCAACTCCTCTTACAGCTTTTAACCAAAAAGTCTGAAACTTTGCAGGATGTTTCCATATACATTGAACATGTGCACCTCCTATTTTGGTTGGATTATATTTTTTTTTTTCAGATTTTACGGGTAGTTGAACTTAGTCATTTTTCAACAATATTCCATATGAGGGGTACTCATTTTGTGTAATCAACTCCTCTTACAGCTTTTAACCAAGAAGTCTGAAACTTTGCAGGATGTTTCTATATACATTGAACATGTGCACCTCCTTTTTTGGCTGGATTATATAGTTACTTAATTATATATGATCCAATTTTTTTAAAACTATGCATAGATATTGAGCATCATAAGAACATGTGCACCTGCCATTATCGGTTTCATCGCATGTATTTTGTCGAATTATTAACATTTTCATACACAGAATTTTTCACATTACAATTTGGCCATACATACAATTTGTCCCCAGATCAAAAGTTGGGAACGGGGGTGGGTTTGAAGACAAAGTCCTCGGCAAAAGGTTAGTATGCTAGCTCACCTGATCAAAGGTTTCAGTCAATATATATACCAAAGGTGTGTGCAATAAATTACTAGGGGGTTGTCCATGATCTGATTGTATACATGTGTTTTAGATGGAATTCTAGGTTCTTTAAATTATTTGCAATTTTGCAAAATATGAAACTTGGGGTTTTAGAATGAATTATTCAATTTTAGTATTACTGTCTGTTTACTCTGCTGCAGAGAAAGGAATAATGCTAATATTTTGAAGATTTGAATGGCACGGTTAAAAATCAATTAATTATTTACTTACCAGTACATGAGCTGAGTTGTTGCGAATAATTTTAATTTCAATCTAATTCATGCATTATAACTCCTTTAATACACCAAAACCTATTTTGGAAGGGTGTTTACAACAGTAAAAATTTGACAAAATGGCACTGTCTTTCGTGTGACATAATTATGATGGAAGAATTTATTATTTACGTAGGTTCGCAAGGGGTACAATGAAGGGTAGCTGAAAGGTCGGGTTTGAAGTTAAAAGTTTGAATTTACATCCATTTTTTTCAAAAGTTTGAGAATGCAGAAAGGTAGTTAACTTAATGACACTATAAAATCAATTTTGGTCATCCCAGTAACGCAAAAATCAATCTGCTCTTGAAGTGCACTTTAAACCTACGTAAATAGTCAACTCTTTTGTCATGACTACATAACATAAAGAACCCCGCCATTTCGTAACAAATATTATCATTGTAAACACCCACCCAGTTTAAATTTTGTCGCATAAAATGATATATGAAGCAAGGATGGAGCCGAAAAAGGGAATTTTTAATAATGACTCGGCTCATGTAAGTAAAAGATTTGTACCCGACATATTGAAATCTATAAAATGTTTTGCCATCTTGCTTTCTCGGAAATGGATAAATAAACAGTAGATATTCTGGACTAAATATTTGCTCAAATTATTAACTAATTTCCATTTAATCAATTCATATCTTCTTGTGTTTTTATTTTTCAGATCAAACACAGATGCGGTGCAGGAAAAGTTGAAAGGTGGTAAAAGAAAGAGAGCAAGCAGTGGACAAATGCCTAGAAATAACAAACAAAATAAGATGAGAAGTATTGACTTGTTCTTCAAGGCATAAAATTGTGGACTAAAGACTTTAATTATACATAGTGAGGATATTCAAAATATCATTACGATATTCGGTTTTTGCAATGATATACAAAAACTTATAGTGCATCCTCAATTTTACGATGTAGCTGTCAGAAGTCCATATAAACAATTATTTGTGGGAAAACATCACACACCTGTTTGGACTTATTGACTTATCGGTACATAAACCTTGAAATGAGAGAGTTTTAGTTCTATTTTAAAAAATAATCTACAGGGATGCATCTTAAATATTTTTTGTGTTGGGGTTCTAGCGCACTTTAGGAAAGAGGTTGAAAAAGTAATAACTAACTATAATATTTATAAGTTAGGGACCCAGAATCATTTTCCAGAGACATGAGCTGCTGCACCCTGTTTATTATAAGCCAGTGTACATGCTAATTTGTGATGTGCATATTCAGATAGTATTTATGCCTAGTGTTACACCCATACTGTGCTGAAACCTTAAGTTATCTCACTGACCAAATGACTGGAGACCTACTACTCTCACCTTGATATTCCATTACATCCACTTTTACCCTACAGATGGTGCTAATTTTATTTATTTATTTTTTTTTTTTTCTTGGTCGAAGACTTATGGTGACCTATTGCAATGGTCTTTTGTCCATCATTTTGTGTCATTTTACACATTTTGAACTTCACCACAACAAACAGACAACAATAATGAAACTTGACAAGGAAATTGTTCACTTGTCCAGAGGCCTATCAAGCTCTTTGCAAAATCATTTGACATTGACCTTGACCTTGGTCATTGATTCAATATTAATGACCTTAAATAATAAAACCTTTAAAGATTGTTATGTGATGTAACAAAAGGCCCAGAATTTTGAAACTTTTGAAATACATACATGTTGTACCAGGCCATGAAGCTCTATAAATTGTGCTAATCCACTTGACCTTGACCTACAATGGAATAAAGCAGTAACCTTTATACATCTGGTCATGAAACAAAAGGTTTAGAAGGTTAAAACACCATAATAAAGCTCTACCAAGTTTGCAAAGTTAGTTGGCTTTCAAGGTCCTTGTGACTATTAATATTTAAATCAATTCTTGTCATGAATGAAAAATCCTAGAAATTTTATTTCGAGTCTAGTGCTAATTCTTTATTGTCACTCAGAATAAAGTTTTGTTCTTGGGATGAAAAGAAAAATCATGAAGAAATTGAAATTAATAAAATAATATATTTGAGTAGAGTAATTTGGTTTTATGCCCTAGTCAAACTTCTTTCACTTGTATCGAGGCGGTTCTTGGGTGGTTGTGGACAATGGAACGCCTGGAGAAAACCACTATACACCAGTAAGTGAATTGACAAACTTTCCAACCCTTGGATCTGCCCAAATGTGATTTGAACGCAGGAAGTATGTAGCACTTTGCCTTTGAGACCACTCATCCGGCCACTAAAAAAATCATGAAATTTTGGACATAGAATAAATAGTAATAAGAAAGGTGGCAATGTAATCAAGGGCTTGGTTAATCTTTCTTTTTTAACCCCCAGCTGAGCTAGAGATGCGAGTGATGTACAATGTAGCAATCATTTATAACTAAAAATAGATTTACATATTTGCATAAAGGATTTTATCTACAACTGGAAATAAAAATTTATTCATGGTGGGTACAATGTTTTGTTGTTGTGTGACCCATCTGTTCAACTTTTAATGTAAATACATAATGCAGTCCAACCTGCCTTAAAGACCACCTCTATATAAGGACCACCTGCTTATAAAGGCCAGTAGAATTATATCTCAATGGCTCTTTATTCATATTATTTACAACCATATATAAAGGCCACCTGCCCATTAAGGCCACTTTTACTGGTTCCCTAGGGTGGCCTTTATAGACAGGTTTGACTGTATTATCTACGAGTTTATTTATGTACAGTGATCACACATGTTAATTTGTCCTCATTATGAGATCAATAATCAAGTGTCATGTTTTTATAATTATTATAATTAATTGCGAATCCCAACACTTTTCATGTATGGGACAGTTCCTCATATATGAATACAGATATTTCAAATAAAAGGTCAAGCAGATAGGTCAGTGTTGTGTACCTTGGCTACCGGTAAGTTGTATCATTCAGTCTATCAATCAACCATTTTGAAACATCATACAATGAATACAAATTATTTTTGGTGTCCACTGTGACGGCGATGTCTTGCAATGTCAAGAAATGAAAGTAACAGGGTTTTTCGGAAGAGACCTTTAAAACTGATGCCCTGTGTCATGGCAGGTAGAGCATGTTATACAGACCCCCTGCATTTTTCCCTGAGTACACTGCAAAAGGTCAAAATTTTTACTTCACCTTTACCAAGTGACATCTTGATATAAGTGAAACATTCTTGACTGGGACATAAAACCCCATTCAATCAATCAATCAATCAATCAATTTTACAATATTTTGAGGGAAAAAAGAGAGAAATAGGGTGTTAAGTTACAGTCATTTCACTTATGCATATACCTCTTCAAATGTATTTCAGAAATTTATACATTTGCACTGTACCTATTTGAGAGCTTTTTTGACATGCTTAGGTTGGCATAGAGCTGGGATAGGTTCCATATAAAGGACCTGGCCCCAGTTTCACAATCATTTCTTAACTCAGAATTTCCTTAACTTAAATTTGGCTAATTTTGCAATCTTTTATGGAACCCGAAAAGCAATTTAGCAACAAAAACAAGGTACAGTTATTATAAGCTTGACATGATCTTTAAAATGACACCTCAAATTATCAATTATATTGAAAAACAATGAAATTATTCAGATTTCAATTATGCTAGATTTAAGTTAAGAAATGATTGTGAAACTGGGGCCAGGGTTTAAGCAAATGTGAAAGATAAAAACTACAAAAAACCTTTTTCTCTTCTTAAAGTTGCACAACAAATGATGAAAATTTGTGTATTTTTTTAAAAGCACTGCTTCTTCTGATTTGTCAGTGATGTGTCAACGTTGTCTTTCAGACCTTACAACTGACCCTAAATTGCAGTTTAATTATGCTCATTATGCTTATCGTAATCAACACTGACCCTGATGCAACAAGAAAAGAGAAAAAAAAGTAAAAATCAAACAACTTTGGTTCTTTTTTTTTATTTCAGATATAATGATTTATCTTTATAAATATACAAATATTTGTCCAAAGGCTGTAATAATGCCATCTCAAAAGTCTGGATGAGTTTTATAAAATAATATGTATGTCAATGCATTCAAATTGTTCCTGGTAAAGTTTATATATTATCCAGTAGGATCATTGATTGAGGGTCGGTCTTCCAGTGTGGTGGCCAGGCTTTTTGTACACTTTCTCTTTTCTGTACTCGGTTGAAATATTTCTCTAATGATGGAAACTTGCTTATGTTGAGTCCAAATCGGGTGAAAGCAATCAAAATTGAAATCAAAAATATGTCTGCCATGGTGAAATCCTTTCCACACAGATGAGAATCTGGTCCTTTCTAAAAGTGAAATAAAAATAAAGAATATTACAAAAGTGGATGAAATTTGGTATGAACACTGACTTGTCCGCTTGGCCTTATTAAAACTATTCATATACAAAAATGTATGATGATCCAACCAATATATGGGTAGTGTTAGGATTCACGCATCATAGAAAAGGTGTATTTGGGCCTTATGTGCCAGCATGCACGAAGAGGATAGGTAAGGTGAGGTTAGGATTCACAATCAATACATTTACAATGCATAATTCCCATATTGAAGACAAAGTAAACACCTGTGTTCCCTAAACATAAATGTACTGGTCCATAATAACAATTTTTATTAAAAGGTCAAACGGACAGGTCAATGTTGTTTGACTATAGCAACAGGTTCAACTGCTTAGCTGTTTGTTACTTTAGTTTCCCATATGTTTCCATGCAAAGTTTTGTTATAGTCATTATTTGTTGCAGAAAAAGTACCGTATTTTTCTTACTTATTTCCATCTCTCAACCAGGCTGTTTTATTTTTCAGTATTTATTCAGGGATCAATAATGATAAAATTTATATGATGTAAAAGAAAGAAGCATTTGGTATACAAATTGACACCAAATATCCCCATACATATCAATCAAGTGACTACCTTAGCTATAAAATGTACTAGTATGTAGATGCATTTTTTCTACAGTGTAAGCTGAGATTATCTTAACAAAGTTAAGTAATCTCAGCTTTACGCTGGAGTATGTCACCGCCGAGCATAAGAAGATCAGCCAGTTTGCGCTGAAATAAGTACGCATCATAAATTATTGTGCAATAAGGGGTAAGATCTGTAAGGCTACATCTTAATAAATTAAGTGAGATCTGTTAATTTACATATCGAACACCATGCATGAAATTTAGCTTGACCCGTTCAAATAACATTTACACCTGATTGACGATTGCGTCTGGTTTAATTTTTGTTCTTTTTTTTTTTTTTTAAATAAAATCAAGGTATTTCGAATATGAAGTATTTACGTGCTTCATAATTAGTAAAAATAAAAACTAAACAAAAATTTATTTTTATCATTTGAAAATCTAATAAATCGTTACTAAAGTTGATAAATCTTTACGAAATTTGCGAGTTTTCAAAAATTTTGCTTTCCTTTTGGGATTGTGATTTGGACATGGGCCGGTATGTTTGTGTTTTCCTTTTGGGATTGTGATTTGGACATGGGCCAATATGTTGTTTTTTGATTGATGACCTTATCAACAATTGTTACCCACCTGTTTCATTATGTCTTCCCATCTTTGGAGTTCTGTTCTCATTTCATCAATTTTTTCTTTGAATCCAGGAATTTCCATTTTCTGAATAAATAATGAAATAAAAACTAAACTACATAACAGTTTGGTGGTGGACCGAGAAGGGTGGGGTGGGTCCAGGGATTGGAACCCAACTTTATTTTTTGTCCTCACAATCACTGTGTATCTCTGGCTCAGATTTCAAGAAACTGCAGGATCTCGTGATACATTACAATTGCAATGTAACTTAATGCTCAGCAACTCGATCATTTAAATCTGGTCATTTATATGATAGAGTTTGAATCTTATCATCCTAATATGGAAAGGCAATAAAATACATATAATAATAATCTTTATTGCTCAAATACAATTACAAAAATTGATTATGACAAGACGAACAGAGTAAAAGAATGAAAAAAAAATGCAAACATATATTATGACATAAAGAGAGATAACTCAAGCCAAGTCCAGTGCTTCAATGGGTTTGAATTACCCCCCTTTGACCAATATGCTTAAAACTACAATATAATGCTACACACCACAGTGCAATATGCTTTGTTTTTGGTCTCTCTTGAGCATACTTAGGTTCTCAAGTAATAACTTATAAACTTCCACCATTTTTAGCTCAAATGAGTCAAAACTCAAGGTGAGCTATTAAAACTGTTTAAGTTCTTATTATTTGTCTGTAATTTTTTCACTTGAATAACTCACAAGGCATAAACCTATCAAATTTGTTAGCCTTGATCCTCAATCATGCAGTCTTCATTCTAGGATTTTTCAGAATGGGGATGTTTTTAAAATAAATCTTTCTTCTAATGTATTTATGAAATGTTAAATATGGTCCACTAAGGCCTTAACCAATGATGGAGTCATTTGGCAAAATAAGACTAATGGCCACCTTCTAGAATGAAGAATGATGGTGGCTACAAATTTCCTTTATAGCTGTTGTTTATCCAAATTCTTAAAGGAATGAAAAAGCACTAGTTGACCCAAAGTCAGTCTGACATTATGTAATTATTTTTTTATGTGGAATCAACAGTCACTTTTATAATTGGAAATACATGAAAAACGTGTAATGATTTTGTATTTTAATTTTTATACTTACATTTTCTTTTCCTCTGGTGATGCCTTGAAAAAAAGTTGGAATAATGGCTGTGGCTTGATGTTTGATTCTAGCTGTAATGCATTTAAAAAGTACTCTAATAATCTATTAATTCAATAACTAGTAATGTGATATTTAGTCAAAAGCTTTATTTTCTGACACCTAAATATGGCTTAAAATATCAGGCTTAAATTCTGACACTTAAATATGGCTTAAAATATCAGGCTTCAGTTCTGACACTTAAGTATGGCTTAAAATATTAGGCTTCAGTTCTGACACTTAAGTATGGCTTAAAATATCTGGTTTCAGTTTTGACACTTAAGTATGGCTTAAAATATCTGGCTTCAGTTCTGACACTTAAGTATGGCTTAAAATATAAGGCTTCAGTTCTGACACTTAAGTATGGCTTAAAATATCCGACTTCAGTTCTGACACTTAAGTATGGCTTAAAATATCCGGCTTCAGTTCTGACACTTAAGTATGGCTTAAAATATCCGGCTTCAGTTCTGACACTTAAGTATGGCTTAAAATATCCGGCTTCAGTTCTGACACTAAAGTATGGCTTATAATATCAGGCTTCAGTTCTGACACTTAAGTATGGCTTATAATATCAGGCTTCAGTTCTAACACTTAAGTATGGCTTTATATATCAGGCTTCAGTCCTGACACTTAAGTATGGCTTTAAATATCAGGCTTCAGTTCTGACAATTAAGTATGACCTAAAATTTCAGGCTTCAGTTTGGACACTGAAGTGTGGCTTAAAATATCAGGCTTCAGTTCTGACAATTAAGTATGGCTTAAAATATCAAGCTTCAGTTCTGACACTTAAGTATGGCTTAAAATATCAAGCTATAGGTTGTTTATCATCTGATGGTTAAGTGTTTATGTACAAAGGCCAGTCTATATCAACAAAAATGCTAATTTAGCATATTGTGTTTGTGTATACTGTATATTGCTTTGTTTTCACAGTGTTTGATGATGCCCAGCGTATTCTCAACGTCAAATTTCCCTGGCCTTATGTGATTAAAGGGAAGAAAGTGGGTGAGAACTTCAAACATTTACCATGTGTCTTAAAATGCTGTATTTTCACGGGAATGCACTGGACCATAAATATAGAGAAATATAAGCATTATACAGAAATCACACCATCCTATGTTCTTTTGTCAGAACAACAATGTGCTATTCTATCCATTTTTTTAAAGTTTCAATTTTAATTTCACTACATATTTGAAATTATGCAAAATTCAAATTTTGACCAATCAATTGGTTAAACAAATCAAGCTTCTAACAACTAACACCAGATTTACTCTAATAAAAAGCTTCTTTCTTTTACCTCAGCTTTTCTTTGCAGCACATCAGCAAGACCCTTTGGATCCTTAGGGAGAAGACTTGTTCCTTTATTTGGGTATTGGAGCTGAAAGGACAAATAACCTTATAATCAGTAATTAATATATAATTATATTATATAATTACATGTATATATACCTAGTTTTTAAGTTTTTAAATCCCTCCAGCTGGGAAAGTGTATGTGGCTTAAAATTTGGAAATTGTTGTGTCTATAATTTAAGGTTTTAAAAGCATTCATTTGTGGAGTGTTGACTATTTGGCTTTAAGTATAGTTATCACTAGGTATATGCAGTGTTAACGGCATACTATGGGTTTATCTCTGGACATACCTAACCTTGACACTATCTAAGCCTTTGTAATACTTTGAAATTTGAAATGTTCAAAGTAATTTTGCACTATGTTATCCTGATATTTTTATACAAAATAAAATATTATTCTGCAGATTGTTAAGGCACTATTAAAAATAATTTACTACTTATACTATATTTAAAATAAGTAGTCAAAAGTCAAATTAAAATCATTATTGTTCAAAAGAGCAAAAAGCCATTTGCTCTAATGTTAATCTTTTAACATGCCTATAAGAGTTCACTATAACAATTAATACCAGAAGGTCATACTGGATGTGCCATTCCATGCATCTTCCATTGCCAGTATTCAATACAATTTTTGTTGTTCATATTTAAGAAACTACACTTACTTCTAGATAGTCACAGATGGCGCCAGATTCATTAATAACAACTCCCTCTAATTTAAGTGTTGGAAGCTGAAAAATATACAGAATATATTAAATCTACAAAATCAATCATGTATATATACATGACAATACTGAGCTCCAATACGTTCTCATGAAAACCGTCGGCAATACCGACCTCAAACATGTTCGGTTCTGTCACCGATGTTGCTGTGCTCCAACGTTGCGGGGGAACTGTTAGATTCATCACAATACCTATCTCAACATGGTGGGTAACCGTTAGATGTTGTTGTGTTCTTAACATTGCGGGAAACCGATGGATTTATCGCAACACCGAGCTCAATAGGTCGGTAACCGGTAATTGTTGCTGTGTTCCAACATTGCGGGAAAGCGTTAGATTTATAGCAAAACCGAGCTCAACATGGTCGGTTACCGATAGATGTTGCTGTGGTCCAACATAGCGGGAAATCATAAGATTCATCTCAACACCGAACTCAACGTGGTCGGTAACCGTTAGATGTTGCTGTGCTCTAACATTGCAGAAAACCGTTAACAATACCGATCTCAACATGGTGGGTAAAAGTTGGCTATTACCATGCTCCGACATTGCTGAAAACCGTTATATTTATCGCAACACCAAGCTTAACATGGTGGGTAACCGTTAGATGTTGATGTGCTTCAACATTGCAGGAAACCGTTATATTTATCGCAACACCGAGCTCAACATGGTGGGTAACCGTTAGATGTTGATGTGCTTCAACATTGCAGGAAACCGTTATATTTATCGCAACACCGAGCTCAACATGGTGGGTAACCGTTAGATGTTGATGTGCATCAACATTGCAGGAAACCGTTATATTTATCGCAACACCGAGCTCAACATGGTGGGTAACCGTTAGATGTTGATGTGCATCAACATTGCAGGAAACCGTTATATTTATCGCAACACCGAGCTCAACATGGTGGGTAACCGTTAGATGTTGATGTGCTTCAACATTGCAGGAAACCGTTATATTTATCGCAACGCCGAGCTCAACATGGTGGGTAACCGTTAGATGTTGATGTGCATCAACATTGCTGGAAACCGTTATATTTATCGCAACACCGAGCTCAACATGGTGGGTAACCGTTAGATGTTGATGTGCTTCAACATTGCAGGAAACCGTTATATTTATCGCAACACCGAGCTCAACATGGTGGGTAACCGTTAGATGTTGATGTGCTTCAACATTGCAGGAAACCGTTATATTTATCGCAACACCGAGCTCAACATGGTGGGTAACCGTTAGATGTTGATGTGCATCAACATTGCTGGAAACCGTTATATTTATCGCAACACCGAGCTCAACATGGTGGGTAACCGTTAGATGTTGATGTGCATCAACATTGCAGGAAACCGTTATATTTATCGCAACACCAAGCTCAACATGGTGGGTAACCGTTAGATGTTGATGTGCTTCAACATTGCAGGAAACCGTTATATTTATCGCAACACCGAGCTCAACATGGTGGGTAACCGTTAGATGTTGATGTGCATCAACATTGCAGGAAACCGTTATATTTATCGCAACACCGAGCTCAACATGGTGGGTAACCGTTAGAGGTTGATGTGCATCAACATTGCAGGAAACCGTTATATTTATCGCAACACCGAGTTCAACATGGTGGGTAACCGTTAGAGGTTGATGTGCATCAACATTGCAGGAAACCGTTATATTTATTGCAACATCGAGCTCAACATGGTGGGTAACCGTTAGAGGTTGATGTGCATCAACATTGCAGGAAACCGTTATATTTATCGCAACACCAAGCTCAACATGGTGGGTAACCGTTAGAGGTTGATGTGCATCAACATTGCAGGAAACCGTTATATTTATCGCAACACCGAGCTCAACATGGTGGGTAACCGTTAGATGTTGATGTGCTTCAACATTGCAGGAAACCGTTATATTTATCGCAACACCGAGCTCAACATGGTGGGTAACCGTTCGATGTTGATGTGCATCAACATTGCAGGAAACCGTTATATTTACCGCAACACCGAGCTCAACATGGTGGGTAACCGTTAGTTGCTGATGTGCATCAACATTGCAGGAAACCGTTATATTTATCGTAACACCGAGCTCAACATGGTGGGTAACCGTTAGATGTTGATGTGCATTAACATTGCAGGAAACCGTTATATTTATCGCAACACCGAGCTCAACATGGTGGGTAACCGTTAGATGTTGATGTGCATCAACATTGCTGGAAACCGTTATATTTACCGCAACACCGAGCTCAACATGGTGGGTAACCGTTAGAGGTTGATGTGCTTCAACATTGCAGGAAACCGTTATATTTATCGCAACACTGAGCTCAACATGGTGGGTAACCGTTAGATGTTGATGTGCTTCAACATTGCAGGAAACCGTTATATTTATCGCAACACCGAGCTCAACATGGTGGGTAACCGTTCGATGTTGATGTGCATCAACATTGCAGGAAACCGTTATATTTACCGCAACACCGAGCTCAACATGGTGGGTAACCGTTAGTTGCTGATGTGCATCAACATTGCAGGAAACCGTTATATTTACCGCAACACCGAGCTCAACATGGTGGGTAACCGTTAGAGGTTGATGTGCTTCAACATTGCAGGAAACCGTTATATTTATCGCAACACCGAGCTCAACATGGTGGGTAACCGTTAGATGTTGATGTGCTTCAACATTGCAGGAAACCGTTATATTTATCGCAACACCGAGCTCAACATGGTGGGTAACCGTTAGATGTTGATGTGCATCAACATTGCAGGAAACCGTTATATTTATCGCAACACCGAGCTCAACATGGTGGGTAACCGTTAGATGTTGATGTGCTCTAACATTGCTGAAAATCGTTAGTGAACTCAACATGTCGGTAACCGTCATAGACGTTGCTTTGCTCTTACATTGCCGGGGACTACAAGACTCCTCGCAATACCGAGCTCAACATGGTCGGTAACCGTTATAGACGTTGGAGCACTGTGCTCTAACATTGCTGAAAATCGTTAGTGAACTCAACATGCCGGTAACCGTCATAGACGTTGCTTTGCTCTAACATTGCCGGGAACTATAAGACTCGTCGCAATACCGAGCTCAACATGGTCGGTAACCGTTATAGACGTTGGAGCACTGTGCTCTAACATTGCTGAAAATCGTTAGTGAACTCAACATGCCGGTAACCGTCATAGACGTTGCTTTGCTCTAACATTGCCGGGAACTTTAAGACTCGTCGCAATACCGAGCTCAACATGGTCGGTAACCGTTATAGACGTTGGAGCACTGTGCTCTAACATTGCTGAAAATCGTTAGTGAACTCAACATGCCGGTAACCGTCATAGACGTTGCTTTGCTCCAACATTGCCGGGAACTATAAGACTCGTCGCAATACCGAGCTCAACATGGTCGGTAACCGTTATAGACGTTGGAGCACTGTACTCTAACATTGCTGAAAATCGTAAGTGAACTCAACATGCCGGTAACCGTCATAGACGTTGCTTTGCTCTAACATTGCTGAAAATCGTTAGTGAACTCAACATGCCGGTAACCGTCATAGACGTTGCTTTGCTGTAACATTGCCGGGAACTATAAGACTCGTCGCAATACCGAGCTCAACATGGTCGGTAACTGTTATAGACGTTGGAGCACTGTGCTCTAACATTGCTGAAAATCGTTAGTGAACTCAACATGCCGGTAACCGTCATAGACGTTGCTTTGCTCTAACATTGCCGGGAACTATAAGACTCGTCGCAATACCGAGCTCAACATGGTCGGTAACCGTTATAGACGTTGCTTTGCTCCAACGCAGTTTCAAACAATCGCCATAAAACTACGAACTGGTCACTAAAAACATTTTGAATAACTTGCAATAATAATTTTCTAACTGCAATTAAGTTATTAACATAAGTTTATGAAGTTTAAACATTGAATATACAAAATAAACTTAATGTAATGAAACGATAAATTAACTCTATAGTGCAGTAACGTTAGATATAATGTATGCTGATAATATATCTTGTGTAAAAAAGTTGAGGTTCCGGGCGGAATTCTTCAATAGCAGTTGCGTAGATGAACTTTTAAAAGTCAGAAAGTGGTAATTCATAGTGCATGAACATTATGTATAAAAGAGTTATTCAAGAATTGCTAATTAACGAATTACGCTACATGGGATTGTGCTTCATGTTGAATATCTGAAAAATTCCTGAAGACAGATGTTACAGTAAGACCCGAGACTTTCTTTTCGCGAGTGCTCCCAATCACAGGTACTCGTAGTCAGGATTTATATTTTCTCCAGTTTCAATGGGTAAAAACTAATATTTTGGGTCAAACATAAATTTCTAAAAATAAACCCTACCTGACAATTAGACTTTGAATTCATGACTCCGAACGGCTTTTTTATTAATACTGATGTTGCCGTTTCGGAAAAGGGAGCAACATCAGTGTATCAATAAAAAAAAGCCGTTCGACGGAGCTGTCATATACCATTTTTTGAATTTATTTTTTGAATGTATTTTATGAATAAATTTTAAAAAATGGTATATGACAGAGCCATGAATTCCAGGTCTATCGAACAATAAGAGCGCTCTTATTGTCAGATGGGGGTTATTTTTAGAAATTTATGTTTGACCCAAAATATTGCAGCTATCAGTCAGATATGTCGACAAATGTTTAAAAAAACCCATTAAAACTGGAAAAATCCTGACTTCGAGTACCTGTGCTTCCAATGGCTAAAGAACAATCATAACGAATTTCAAGTCTCGAACCAGACCCGGCCCGGAATCGAGGAATAGATACATTTAATAGTTATAAATATGAACACGGATTAAATCACTCAAAAAATATTCATAAGATATTGTGTATGGTATAACGGATCCAACTAACGTGTAATTCTATGTGTGTTCTAGTTTGTGACCTAGTTATTAAACCAGGTGAAAAATTAGAATGATTCTGTTTTGTTCTATTTTGTAACCTTGTATGCCGAATGAAAAACAAGTTTTCCTCACATTAATGTACCTTGTCAATTTCGAATTTTCTGAAATTGATTAGGTCTATTGAAATACATTTGATTGTAAAACGTGTAAATTTACCCATTAAATAAAATATATCATACCTGTCCTCGGGGGTTAAGTTCCATCACCTCTTTTGATTTATGTTGCTTTTCCGAAAAGTTAAGCAATTTATTAGGGATGTCCCCAAATCCCTTCTCGTTGAGTGCAATCATTGCCCGGATGCAGGGGCCACTTCCAGATCCCCAATATAGGATAGAATCGCCGCTTGACATGATTTTTTCTTAATGGCTGGCTGTTCGGTCTGCTCTGACAAGTATACCGGTGTTGTGCGCTTATATAGCTGGTGATTTATTTAAATATCCGTATGGGCGGTAACTATATCTTATATGGTAAAAAAGGTGTGATTCGGGTCGTGTATATGTACGTATTGGTCAATGTGTGAACGGTAAACAGCTTTATTAAATATCGTTCGTCGGGGTCACATTCAAAAAATTACCCTTTACCATGTTTGTGAATGAATTTTGCCCCAGTTTAGCAAACACTTCTTAACTGAGATTTCTCTTAACTTAAATCGGGCTAATTTTAAATCTAAATAATACTGTTTTCAAGATATTTATGAATTTCAGATGTTATTTTGAAGATAACCCTAAGCTTAATTAATACGACATGTACATTTTTAATTTAATTTTTGTTGAAAGTTTGTAATTATTGTACAATAAAATATTACAAAATTTTTCCAGATTTTAAGAAAATCATAGTTAAGAAATGGTTGTGAACCTGTGACTTGGAAATATTTTTTTCCCGCCAAATAAAAGATGCACCACACCTCTCTAATGGTTACACTTTAAAATTGACGTAAGAGGATTTATTAAAATGGTCATATAGTTTCATGTAATTTTGCCCATGTACAACTACACACACACACACACACACACACACACACACACACACACACACATATATATATAATTTAGTTTTATCAAGAGAGTGAGCGTTGACAGTGGCTGTGGACCCAGATGCGGTGTACTGGGGGTCGGGCTCCAACCCCGGGATCCCCTATCGATATTGCTATCTATGATATTATGCATGCGTGTATCATTTGCCCTGATTGCAGGACATTGCAGGATTTTATTCTACACTTCAAAGAATTTGTGGGGATGTGCCCCCCCCCCCCCCGGACCCCTAGCTCGTTCTTCCGCATATACGAAAAAATGGACCCCTTTCAAAAATCCCTGCCCCACCCCTCCAGTGGATGATTATTGATTGTGCATTTTTGGTGAGATAATTAACACGCGTAGGAAGCGTACAGCTTTTACAAGAAAATGTTTTGTTTTTATATATTCATATCGAGGCCTAAAATACCATAGTTGCTGAAAATATTAAGATGCAAACTGGAGTGTGAACTCATTCACACCGAAACACTAGAAGTCATGTACGCGGTGACAGGTAATTCAATGCGTAGTTCTAAAATTCTGACCAACAATTATTATTCAAATTATTTCATTCTAAGTTTTTTTCATGGAAATTATATATTATGTAGTAGAGATTTTCCCTGAGAAAAATAATGATTTTAATTTAGTATTTGATCAAGGGTTGATATATGTCCCGAATGAGTGCAAATACACTTAACAAGCATTTCACTACACCCTCCTTGTGCGGACCGCATCGATGTAGGGTCGTTTATAATCAGTTTTGCTCATCAAAATACAAACATGCCAGTCCATGTTCAATTCACAATCCGAAAATTATAGGAAAAAACTTTGAAAATTGGCAAATGTAGTTAAAACACGCGAATTTCCACAAGGGAAATGAGACCGGGTACTCAGGAAGGGTAAGCACCTCATATTTAACGAACTACACCCGCCACGTGTAAAATTAAAGGTAAGAGTTTCTTACCACCCACCTTTTTAGTCTTTGTAAAATTTTTGAAAAATTATTTATCACATAAATGTTCAAAACTGCCCGATTCCGTCATTTTTAGGCTTTTTTAGACGAAATTAAAATTTTAGTGGAGGGTACAAATGGAACTCGTTCCATTAAAATCATTAAAATTGGGACTAAATAGAACGTGGAACTATGTTAAGTCAGGTACATGTGCAGTTATCTAGGATAATAGGATAATTTCGGATACAGAAATATCATATTAGCAATATTGTCATATACCAGTTGTTTTATGTAATCATAAATTACATTCAAAAAATGGTATAAGACAATATCATGACGATGGTCATAAAACCTTTTGAGGGGTAGATAAGCCTAGACTTGCAAATTCTCTGGTGAATTTCTAGTACATGAGTAATGAATTTACCTCCTTTTACCATTTCAAAACACTCAATTCAGCTGGTCACGAAGTAGAACATTGGTATAAAATAAAACAAACTGGATTTATACTGTCTTATATTTGTGTACATTACAACGGTGATTTAGCATATTTTATCCAAGTTTGTTGTTTTAAAGTTCGCAAAGTATGGTGGCTTTTTCTGACATCGTCATAATTTCAGCCGACATAAAATTATCTGAACTTGTCGAGTCATGTCGACTTAATATCTTGATAAGTCATGATAATATAGAAAGTTACAATAGTCAAATAAAAAGTTGAGATAAATAACACGACATGTCGAGATACTTATGTCGATTAGTCCCGGTAATATCGACATTCGAGATACTTATGTCGATTAGTCCTGGTAAATATCTCGACACTAGATACTTATGTCGATTAGTCCTGGTTAATATCTCGACACTCGAGATACTATGTCGATTAGTCCCGGTAAATATCTCGACATCGAGATACTTATGTCGATTAGTCCTGGTAATATCTCGACACTCGAGATACTTATGTCGATTAGTCCCGGTAAATATATCGACATTCGAGATACTTATGTCGATTAGTCCTGGTAAATATCTCTACACTCGAGATACTTATGTCGATGAGCCCTGGTAAATATCTCGACACTCGAGATACTTATGTCGATTAGTCCCGGTAAATATCCTGTCGTCTTATTTATCTCAACATTTTTTATTTTACTTTCACAACTTTTCATCATATTATCTTGACTTGTGATATTAAGTCAACATGTCGAGATAATTTTATGTCGACTGAAATAATCTGGTTGTCCGAGATAAGCCACCATACCATAGCAAAGTTGTTGGTTTTTTTTTTAAAAAAAAAAATCTTTCTTCAGACCAGTATTTTTAGGTTATTGATTCAAATGAGTCTACATTTAGCACGTACTGCATATTTTTAAGTTACAAGACATAAAATAGATCTAATTTTTAATATTGAATTATATTTCATAGGTATTGTCACTATGTACATATTTTGCGTATGCGTCGGATTTAATTGCAACCATAGTGATATGGGATATGGTCGTCGCTTGTATAAATAAATAAAAAAAAAATCGATATGTATACCCATTTCATATATAATAAAATGTCGGAAATTCCGAGTAAGAAGGTCTTTATTTTAGGTTCGAAGATATAAGGGTTTCGAATATGTGGAATCACGGTGGGATTTCTAACTTTGATCTCATGTATGTTGTGTTGGGGCACAGTGACGCACCTTGCATAGGGGGTGGGGTTCCGGGGGTTGGGTCTCGCATTATTTCTGTCCACGACATCAAGTATGTGTACGTCTCGTGCTAAGCTTGCAGAATATTGTTTTATGTTGCATTTCAAAAAAATCCTGACATACCGAGACCACGAAGCTTGTTTTGCACTATAATTTAAATCAATGGTATTAAACAATTAATTAACTGTTTTTCAAGGACCCATGATTGGTAATAAACGTATTTGTATCTGGACCACCAACAAAAAGGAACCACCCGCACCCTTTCCAAAATTCATAGGTCCGCCACTGCCTAGTGTTGTATCAACCATAAACTTAAACAATAGAATCAAAGTACTGAAAGTACTGAAAAATGTTTAGTCTGGTAGCTTAACAATTTTGCAGGGTTCATTTGTTTGACACAATATGCCTTACAAATCCTAGTCCACCCAGTGGATTTCACTGCTGCACACATTAGAAAGGGGTTTCTGAATTCGCCTTTCATTTGACTCTTTTCAACATATTGTGCGTCAGTGAACTAGCACTTTAAAAATTCAACATCAGTGTCCACTCGTACAAGACATATCAAAACACTCACATGCATGAAAGCTCGGCATAAACTTATGTTTAGATTAAGACTTTGTTTTATTTAATAATACATGTATGTGAAATATATTTTACATATTTCATCAATTAACAACTGAATACTTGTAGCGCTCTTAGTGTTTCTGTGAGATATTGGAATTATTATGAAAGTTAACGGCATAAGGGAGACAACCCTATTTATAAATTGCGTATTTATTCTATCAATATTATCCCTTGAGAACATACCAATTCCACTCAATTCAAGTCAGAGCCTAAATGTAATGTTTTCGGAAGATGCAAATAGAATCCAAAGAAAATTATTTGCACATTTTAACCGTAGTTTTGATAATTGCTGACCAATCTGCCTGATGTGATATTTAATTTCAGGTATATCATCACTTCTGACGAAGTTTACCAGAACTTATAAAAATCATTTAAATATGAGTAAAGTAAATAGCAGTAATAGATAAAATTATTTTCTGTAGATTTAAGAATTTATATATTTACAGTAGATTAAGAACCGAATACTTGTATCGCTCTTAGTGTTTCTCCGAGATATTGAAATTATTGGTTCAGATTCAAAATCAAAGTTAACGGCGTAAGGGAGACAACCCTTTTTATACATTGCGTATTTATTCTATCAATATTAACCCTGGTTTGATCCTTATAGCTCTATAGTTTTTCCTAAATGGGTATTTTGTTGCACTTTGATATGACCATAACCAAATTTTTAGCCATTCGTTGATTTTTATTTAATTTTTTTTTTTTGACGAGTTGGTGTTCCTTCAGAAACATTAATTTTGTATCAGTGCCGGCTAGGGTAGGGATCGGTCATGTTAACGTCGTGGACAAAGCTTCATCGATGATGACGGTAACCAAGGATGCAAAACATTATTAATCAACATTATCTGTTTCGGTAATTTTTAAAATAAAAAATCAACTAAGCTATGCTTATAATTTCAAAATATACCTTCGGTAGATTTAGTACAATAAAATTTGGCCCTTCTATTTTTCTCATTTTAACATCTTTCCATAATTTTGGTCCGAGCACTATTGATGAGGAATATTATTCCGAAACGACAGTCGCGCTGCAAAAATAAAACAGGATTACATGTATTATAATGTCCAGCAGAAATGTCTACCACAAGTACCAAATAAAGTTTCCTATATATACATTGCGCCTTCTGTACTCTTCTAACTCTTGTAAAGTATGGTGTTGCAAGTTTGTAGAAATGCGTGGACAGAACTGCACCTTGCTTAACCCCTTGTTGTATAATAAAATACTCAATAGGCCCTTCAATATAAACTCGAACCCCAAGACCATTATTGAGATTATATAAGATTATCTATATCAATCAATGTCAAAATCAAAATTCCAAAGAAAATTAACAACTTTGAAAAATAACTTAAGCACACACTTGAATTCCCACCAAAGAAGTGAGGCCAGATGCCCAGGAAGCTTTAGGGTAAGTACTTCATGTTTATAGCTACACCCGCCAACGATGTGGGCCAATGTCCTTTTGAAATAAGATATGTTGAAATTCACAAAAAAACTGCACAACATCCAAAAATGATAACAGTTGATAACAGTAAAAGATGAAAAATATTGACAGTAGTTTTAAGAATTGATTTAAGAACTGAATATCACTATGAGTGTTTTTGTGATATACTAAAATTATTGGTTCAGATTCAAATCTCAAATTAACGGTGCAAGGGAAGCAATCTCAATTATTCCAACGAAATTCTGATTGCACATTTATTCTATCAGTATTAAACCTAGCTTGATCGTTAAAGCTGAAATTATTGGTTCAGATTCAAATTTTAAAAAATAACGGTGCATGGGAGACATTCTTATCTATTCCAACGAAATTATGATTGCGCATTTATTCTATCAGTATAAATTCTGGCTTGATCGATAAAGCTCTTTGTTTTTCCTAATTAATACTTCATCTTTTTTAGATTTTGCAGCACTAGACAGCCGTTTCAGAATAAAATTCCTCATGAGTAGTGCTCGAAACAAAATTGTTGAAATCCAAATATTGTTGATCAAAGCAGGCTGAGTTAACCTTTTGATTTACAACAATAAGAAAAATAGGCGCACCAAAATATATTTGACCAAATCAGTAATTTTTTGTTGAACTTCAGTTGGACTGTGACCAAATTTCTAGTTGTTGATTGGTTTCGTTTTTGAAGAGTTAGTGTTTCTTTAGAAGCATTTATATTATATCAGTTTGTGTAGGAATCGGTCATGATCTGCATCTGTAATAAATAGTTCGATACTGTTGTCTGCAAGAAGTACCAAATCATTCGAAAATATTTGGTCTCCTATATCTACATTTAGCCTATATATGCAGTCCATACCTGTGCTCTTCTATTCTAGCTAACTCTTGTAACAGTATGCTGATGTAAGTATTGTAGAGATGTACGACAGAATTGCACCTTGCTTAACCCCTTGTTGAAAACTAAAAGGTTCACTCAGCCTGCTTTGACCAGTTTTGGCAAATAAAAGAAGTGCTTGAAACGAAAGTTAATACAACATCATTTATTGATGATAAAATATTTTATTTCAGATAAATCTTAATTAACATATAATACATATATTTATATATCGGTAAAATCTCCTGAATGGAATACTCATGGAAACCCAATTGAAACTATACATGGGATGATGACATATTTATCTTAAACATATTGGAATTGAAAAAAATATCATTAATTTGTATTACTTTAAACCTTTAAACCAAATTTAATCAAAAATACACTTGGCATATTCATGCATAATAAACAGATTTGAAATTAAAAAGTATCATAAGCATTAATTCATGTTCCTTGAATTTATATTTCAAAAATATATATATTTGGCATATCCATGCATATTAAACAGATTAAATTGAAAAATATCACTAAATGGTGACTGGACATTTGACAAAAACCATCACAGTTTAATTTGCTGAATTCAACATCTAATAAGCTATGTTTTTTTGAGTATTTAGTGATATCTTCAGACACATCTATAACTGCCATTATATTGTAATTTAGCAATGCTAATTATTATGTAAACCATGAAACGAGAAGAAATGTAAAAAATCAATAAAATGTTGTTCTTCCAAAATACACTTATATATTAAATATATAGATGTACTTAGTCTAAGTTTGTTCAAAACAGAAGTTGCATAATGCCTTCTAAAAAGCCCACACAATTTCTATGTTGTTGTATTCAATATGTCTCTGGACAGAGTTTACAATTCGTCCAACATGACCATTGCTGGTGGGTCAGTTCTCCAGTGTGGTGGCCACGCTTTTTGTACACTTTCTCTTTTATGCACTCGGTTATAATATTCCTCCAGTGATGGAAACTTATTTATTTTGAGTCCAAATCGGACAAACGCCATCAAAGCTGAAATTAAAAATATGTCTGCCAAGGTGAACTCCTTTCCAACCAGATAAGAACCTTTCCCGTTCTGAAAGAGAAATGAAACAAAAGTATTACAACAGAAAAATGAAATTTTAGAATTCTGTCCACAGACCTGCCTGTTGCTATGGAATTCACGTTTTCCATACAAAAGTGGGTGGTGTTATTGTCATTATTTATTGCAGGAATATATTTTCCAGGAACTAATTGCGGTAATTGCCAGATTAAAAGAGGAAGCTATCCTATACAAAAGCGTGTTGCAAATGTTATCCATACATAAACGTTGGTATCCCTAAAGTGTTTGTGCATGTCTTTTCTATAAAATAAATCAAACATACTAATCCATGTCCAAATTACAATCCTAGAGCCAAGTAAATTTTTTTGACACTGCAAATTATAGTAAGTTAATCACTTGAATTTCAACCAAGGAAGAAAGATGAGACCCAGTGTTGAAAGTTATTTTTATACAAGTTATTTTGGGAATGTACAGAATTTATTTGCACCATAATCAGTAAAAACAACAGTTAACAATAAAAAACAAACTAACAAATCGATGTCCATATCAAAATCCCAAAGAAAAATAAAAGCTACGAAACAGGTAAATTAGGTAAATCACCTAAACTTCCACCAGCGAAGTGAGGCCGGGTGCTTTGAAAGTGTAAGCACCTGCTGTTTTGCTTGCTACACCCGCCATGTGTGTAAAATTTGGAATTAACGGAACAGGGAAGTATGGGACGTCAAATATACCCAGGGTAATTTTGGATACAGACATCATATTTTTCAACAACATTGTGATAGCAGCCATAAAACTTTTTGAAGGGCCTTGACAAGCATACACTAGTAATATTTTTGCGTCAACAATTTATTTGCAAGCAGCTTGCTTCCTTGTATAAAGTTCCAGTAGGTAGTGGGAATAAGTTCTACCATAGAATATTTACTGAAAAATATGCCATAACCAGGAGAAAAAGACCCGTAGATTGCTGCAAAGACAATAGAAAATGTTTGTCCATACAGCTTCAAAGGAACAAATTAATTGCATATCATAGGAAAACTCCATAAATTTTAACATCAAACATTATTACCTACCTTTTTCATGATGTCTTCCCATCTACCCAGTTCTGTTCTCAATTCATCAATTTTTCTTTGAATTCAGGGTTTTTCATTTTCTGTAGTACAAAGAATAAAACACTAAACTACATAATAGTTAATATTTAACACAAATGTTCATGTTCAAATTACAATCCCAAATCAAAGTACAATATTTCACAATTGGCAAATTGAGTTCAACACGTGAACTTCCACCAGGGATGCGAGGTTGCTCCGGAAGAGTAAGCACGTCCTGTCTTGCTAGCTTCACCCGTCACGTGTAAAATTAAAATTGAGAAAAGAACACAGAACTACACGCATGGAGCGTCAAATATATCCGGAATAATTTTGGATACAGAGCCGTGATATTTATCAACAATATTGTGGTGACGGTCATAAAACGTTTTTAGAGCTTTTATAAAACAGGATTTGCAATATCCCTGAGTATAAGCTGCAGATTGCTTAGTTGTATAAAGTTATCGTAGTGAAAACAAGCTCAATGGTATGTATCGTACTATGGGAAGTCGGAAAGTTCATAGAACAGTGTACTCAGCCAAGCCTAACACATATTTTCTTTAATTATTTAAACAACACAACATTCCGCCATTTTAAACATATTAAGTTTATTTGTAACAACATATTTGTGTAATTCTCAAAAGCATTTAAGGTTGGTAACCATCAAGCAATGATGGAAAATCAAAATGTTGAGTTAAGGGCAGTAATAAAGTTCCTCACAGTAGAGAGATTCAATGCCAAAGAAATTCACCGGCGAATGGCCGAGGTGTACGGTGACAGTGGCCCTGCCTATTCCACAGTGGCAAAATGGTCAGTTGAATTTAAACGTGGGTGCACCTCACTAAGGGATGACTCACGGTCAGGTCGGCCAGCTGATGTCATCACAAAGGAAATTGTCACGTTTGTGGAAACCCTCATCATGAATGATCGTCGCATAGGATTGATGACATAGCTAGGGAGTGTGACATTTCACATGGAAGTGTATACATGGTTATCCACGAGCATCTTGGGATGTCAAAAGTATCCGCAAGATGGGTCCCCAGAAACCTTAATGTGCAGGATCGCTTCTAAAGACTCCAGTCAAATTGGGAGCTTCTTGGCATTTTTAATGATAACCCGGAGAGCTTTCATTTACGTTTAGTAACTGGTGGTGAAACATGGATCCATCATTGAGACCCAAAACCAAAAAAAGAGTCCATGCAATGGAAGCACCCTGGCTCATCCCACCAAAGAAATTCAAAACCCAACCATCAGCTGGCAAAGTCATGGTCACTGTGTTTTGGGATTCTAAGGGTGTACTGTTGATCAATTATAAACCTGCTGGAATCTCTATCACTGGGGCTTACTATGCCGATCTAATGAAGCAGCTGAAAGCTGTTATTAAATTAAAAAGGAGCGGAAAGTTGAGTCGAGGGGTATTGCTTCTTCACGACAATGCTCCTGTGCACAAGCAGCGGTTCGTGAATGCAAGTTCGAACAACTTAATCACCCACCTTACAGTCCCGATTTGGCACCCAGTGATTATTTCCTATTTAGAAATTTGAAATCCCATTTACGGGGAATCAGATTTCCTGATGATGATGGACTTAAGGCTGCCACAGGCAGAGGCATGGTTTCAGGAGCAAACCGAAGACTTCTATTTCAAAGGTATAGACAGTCTGAAAGAAACGTGGACTAAGTGCATTGGGGTAAACGGGGGACTATATTGAAAAATAATAGTAAAATGTATGGTTTGTTGTGGCAATATATACCCGTTCTATGAACTTTTTGACCTCCCGTCGTATTATCTGGAATTATTACTAAACGGGTTTATTTCACCAATCCACTAAGGCAATATTTTGAACGATCAAGGATATCCTATATGTTTTTTGGAATCAGTTTTAAAATTACGAAGCAGACATGCAATTTCGATTAACAATGTGTATCTGACAATACAATATATAACCTCCTGGGTAAACAGCATAACCAGGAGAAGCGGGTATATTATTGCATTGAAAAGAAAAATTGACAATAGCAAAATTGAAGTCATATAGCGTCAACCGTCTTTCGTGGTGTCATAATATTGAAGCCTATCATACATAGCATCGCACATGCTTGTATAACACTACCTAATTTGTGAAAATCGGATACTTTGACCACATTCAAGGGCACATTGATCGGAAGTAGTAAACGTTTGAAGATCTTGCCATGAGCCAAAATCCTATACGCGTGAGACCCCATAGCGTATGAAGCATTAGGACGTCTAGTTCTGTCGAGTTAGAGCTGGTTGACCTTAACCCCTTGATCCACATTGAAGACTACGTTACTTGTAATATATTACAACTAGAACCAGTAGGTCAAGGATAGTTATACTGTGACAGAGATGTTATTAGTAGTTGACTTGAGCTTTGTTTTGCAAAATTGGTTAAATTTTACTAATGACATCCCATAATAAATCCTTTAAACATTTTGACATGAACGGTCTAGAAGCTTATAACTTCATATTCAGCGACAGAGACATGAATCATCTCCGAGTTTTGGAACATTTGTGATAGGATTTAAAGTACTCGCTTATACCTCCCATGTAGATTTATGTCAGCTCTTTAGCCATAGTCAATGGTTTTCCCCAAGCAATCCGGTTTTCTACACTATTTGGAAAACACCGCCACTCCACTCAGATCCACACAGCTGCTTGCCCTTCACATCTATCAAGAAGTAAAACCCTTAAACATCTTTCTTGCCAAATGTAATTTGGACCACTGAACCGGGGTCTCTGTTGGTGGATTTTCCCCGATGATATCACAAACTCAGAGTATTTCTTAGCTAAATTTGGTTAAACATATGTTGGTCCCTTTGGATATTTTAATTTAACCCCTTGAATAAATTTTGGAATATAGTATCCTTACACTTATGCAAAGCTAAGTCTCTACAAAATAAAAGTGTACTAGTAAACCCAAAGTCGGTTTGACATCACTGTATGCAAGTTGGAATCTTTGTGTATGTAGTATGGACAATCCCGTTTGTAATAAGAAATCTGTGGAAGAAGGTTTATATATATATATTTGTATTTTAAACTTCTATACTTACATTTTTCTTATCCTCTAACTTGCTGAAAGCATGAAATATTGGTCGTGGCTTGATGTTTGATTCTATCTGAAAAATGTATTCCAATAATGTTATAAATATGATTTTAATTAAACATTATATTATCTGGTCATGTTTTCACAATCATTCCTTAAGTCTGGCAATTTTTGGCATTATTTTATTGTACTACAAATAAATATTCTCAATAAAATATAGCAAAAATAAAATATCAATTACACGAATACCTTTAAAAGTAACACAATTATTCAGATTTCAAATTAGCCAGATTTAGGTTGAGGAAAATCTTTGTGAAGGAATGATTGTGAATTCAGGTCCTGGTACATAAGTATGGTTTAGAGTATCAGGCTCAGTTACAAATACTTCCTAGACTTAGGTTTTACATGCATAGGTTTAATTTGTGTTCATTTTGACATCCATTCCCCAAATACATGTAACCAACATATCAATCCATTCCAAATGGAAATCTCAATGCAAAGTAAAAACTTCGAGACTGACAAATTAGGTAAAACACGAACTTCCATCAGGAAAGTGAAGCCGGGTGCTCCGGAAGGGTAAGCACAGGTCTCCTGTTTATCTAGCTACCCCCGCCATGTGTGTAATCAAATTTGAGAATGAAAGAAACATGGAACAATGGGACGTCAGATATATTCAGGGTAATATACCAACAATTGTTTTGTAAGCAGCTTGGAAAATGAATTTCAAATTACTAAATCTTTTGTATTATTAAGGTTTAATTTATTATGTGAATTAAATTATTTTTTTTAAATGTATGTAAAAACAAATAGTGTTTACAGTTTATTTATTTAATCTCATTGATTAAATATTCAGAAATTCTTCGATCAGAACATGTATTTCAGCAGATTTCCAAAACCGACTTTTATCTCGCGGTAGACTTTACCTCTGCTTTTCTTTGCAGCACCCGAGCAAGGCTCTGTGGATCTTTAGGAAGAAGACAATTTCCTCTATCTGGATAGTTGAGCTAAACAACAACAAAAAAACTGCATTAGTAATTAATACATTTATCTTACTAACCATCGATGTCTTTGTAAGCTATAGCTTTTGATGACGGATATCTATCTTCTTTGGTGTTGTCATGGTTGTTCTGTTTACCGGCTGTGTATGTTGTTGTCAAATAGCAGCTGAGTTGCATGTTCTTAGCTTTATTAAATCTGCTTTTGATGGAGTTTTACTTCAAAAATCAAGTTGAACGTGTAAACTGCTATCAGGTATTTCTGTTGGCAGTTTACATGTTCAACTTTTGTTTTTACTTTGGGATGGTCATTTTGACATGGATTAGTATGTTTGTGTTTGATTCGACTAATTACAACATCAAAACCAGAGATTATAAACATCCTATTAGTATAAAATTCTTTCGCAACTTAAGTATGAGCATTTCCAATTCCGACTTTTCTAATGTTGCCAATCAAAAACTTTCGACATACTTATTTTAAGGGTTCACAAAAAGTCATACTGCACATCCATCTTCAATGGATGGATAGGATGTTTGCCGATACCAGAATCATTATAAAATTTAAAAAATACACTTGATGTATAGAAGGAGTACCCTTTTTCATGTACCATGGATATTTATAATGAATCTAACCCCTGATTTAAGAAATTGCACTTACTTCTAGATACAGGCAGATGGCGCCAGATTCGTTAATAACAACTCCATCCAATTTAAGTGTTGGAAGCTGAAAAATATACAGAATAAATTTTTAAAAATCTATAAGTGCAATCGTCTGTACAGGGAACATATTGTTATTTTGTCTTTATAGCAGTGTACATATCAGCCCAAGACAGCTTACTCTTGCACTCTTGATAAAAGTTCCAAAGTATGCGTAAAGTTTTCCCACAAGCTTTAGGTGTTTCTAAACTGTTAGTTCGACTAAACTTTTTACTTGTTGGGTTACAAACCACCAACAAGTCAAAATATTCAAAATTGGATTTAGTGGGCTGATTAGTCGAACTACTGAACTGTATATGTCCGATCAATAATACATAGGTTTAAGTTTCTGTCATGTGCTACTTTTTAATTTTATGAAATAATATATTCAAAAGTAGCACATGATTGTCAGTTCTTGCAGAATGCATGTCCGGTAAATAGTGTACCATATTGTTTGAGTGTTCATGTAATGTGAATGTCCGATAAAGAGTGCTTCGCATATGAAGTGTACATGTCCGAATGAGATGGAATTGAGTGTTCCTGAAACACATTTGTCGGATACACAGTAGTCAAATTGGATAAAGTGTTCCTGAAAGTGTCTATGTTCGATGATCTGTTTTCATATGGGTTAAATTATTCTGAAAATGTGCATGTTCAATAAATGGTGTTATGTTTGGATTAAGTGTTCCTGAAATGCGTATGGCTGATATGTATGCCCGATAAACTTCGGATGTAAGGATTTCTGATGGAAGTGTGTATACCATGTGGGTTGGGTGTTCCGAAAGTGCGCATGTATGATTAATATGGATTAAGGGTTTCCTGTGTTTGTGTGTGTGTCCTATAAAAATTGTTCCATATGGATTAAGGGTTTCTCGTGTGTGTGTGTGTGTGTGTGTGTGTGTGTGTGTGTGTGTCCTATAAACAATGTTCCATATGAATTAAGTGTTAATGACAAACGTCCTTTGCTATGATTCACCCCGAGAGATTCGAACCTGTACAATGACGTGCTGTACGTTCGCGCTTTATACCACTCGGCCATCGAGCCCTGGTGCTACAAGTGAGCTCAAAACATGAGCAGTGTAACATTTTGTTCAAAGGGTTAGTGTTTTGATAGAGATTCTTACAAGGAACCGGACTATAAACATCTTATAGTCTATAGGGGACCTGGATAACTATCGAAACACAACTGAATTGCTAAGAAATCATAAAGTAGAATTTCAAAGTATTTACGTTTTAAACTCCCGTATACATTTTTCAATTCAATATCTTGAAATTTTGGAGTAATTTATCGTCGGCTCATTTAGTCTGGTAAATCTTAGGTAAAGAGGTAATTCTCAATGTTAATGTAATCGGAAGTCATATATGCAAAGATTTTGTGTAAAAAAATTTTTTTAGATCATACATCACAATGTATAAGACCCTTGATCTTTTTTTAATGAAATAATACTTCTTGTATAATGTTTAACCAAATGCAGTTCTAGATTCTGGTCTAGTTTTAGTTTCTGTTCTAGTTTATTAATTTTAGTATGATGTTTATCCAATACAGTTCTAGATTCTGGTCTAGTTTTAGTTTCTGCTCTAGTATGGTGTTTACCAATTGCAGTTCTAGATTCTGGTCTAGTTTTAGTTTCTGCTCTAGTATGGTGTTTACCTATTGCAGTTCTAGATTCTGGTCTAGTTTTAGTTTTTGACCTAGTTTTAGTTTCTGACCTAGTTTTTGGACGGTTTCTGTTTGTATTCTATTTTATGACCTTATATGACCCGTGGCGTACATTGACTGAGCACTTTAAACTCCGATAACCATGAACCGAAATGTACACGCCCACACAACAAAATAGTAAACATCTTCATATAAGACTATATCTATATTCGCATTTTCTTATTTTTGTGATTTTTTCGAAAAAAAATCTCTGTTTATGGTGTTAACGGTCAACGCTGGGAATCTGTAATTCGCAATGAAGCACAAAATTACAAGTTAAATAAACACAAAAAATCGAGTGTCCAGATAGAAAAACTGAAAAGTGTCATCAGACACATTAATACAACGAGCTTGTTAACGAGATTTTCTACAGTCTTTTAGCTATAGTGTGTGTGTGTGTGTGTGTGTACATGGCAGTGTAAGGCCCTTGACTGTTTTTAAATAAACTCATATACTCAAGACAATTCTAGATTCTGACCTAGTTTCGTTTTACTATATTTAGAATGCTTATGTTTTGTATTCTATTTTTTGACCTCATATGACCCTAAATGTATATTTTTAACATGTGTATTGTTATCATTGATAGCGATATTTAAACACAAAAACGAAAATTTAAGATATAAATTACATTGTATTTACAAAATTATCATCAAGAAACATAGATTTTGCCGAACTATCTGGAAATGAGAAACTAATATACCCGCTTAATCCAATAGATTTTATGCAAGTTAAAATGATACGTTTAACTTTATTTAACGGTCATTGGAACTGAGGACAGGGAACTTTTTTACTTATTGTTGCGGTCCCTAGAATGACCGGATCGGCGTAAGCTATTTTTACTTATTTTATATTCCTTATGTTGCGGTCCCTAGAATGACCGGATCGGCGTTATGTTGCGGTCCCTAGAATTACCGGATCGGCGTGTAAAAACCAGTGACATAGATAATTATTTGTGCTTTATATGATACAGATAGTGTAAAAAATAATTAAAAAAATATTTTGAAAATAAAATGTCATTTGATACAGTCATTTATCTTTTCAAAAACACTAGCCCGTATAAACAAGATGCAAATTTTGAAAAAAAATTCGATTTAAAACATCCAGTAAAATTTTAATGACGGCTGGAAAAGCCTAAAATGGCAATTTAAGCCATTTTGATCATTTCTGTGAAAAAATTTACGTTAAGGTAAGGTAAGGGAACCTGGGGTTGGGGTTGTTACAAAATACGTCTTGTCGCCAAATTTTCACAACCTGGGACCAGTTGTTTAAAGTTGGTTAGCCAAATTTTGTACTTTGTGTTTTAGGCAATATTTCTGAAATTTCTGTTCAAAAGTTGCAATTTTGTATTTTTGTATCAAATATTTTAAATTTCAATAGCATTTTGAATTTTCACTAACCATTTGGTTAAGCTAACAACTGGACAGTGGTCATTATCTAATACCCTGAAATTTAAACTTATTTTATAAATTGCATCTCATTAAAACGTGTAAAATTTACTATTAATAAAAACATATCATACCTGTCCTCGGGGGTTCATACACGTGACCTCTTCTGCTTTATGTTGCCCTTGCGAAAAGTTAAGCAATTTATTAGGGATGTCCCCAAATCCCTTCTCGTTGAGTGCAATCATTGCGCGGAGACAGGCACCACTTCCAGATCCCCAAAAAAGGAAAGAATCGCCGTTAGACATGATTTTTCTCTGTAGCTGCTTAGTCTGTCCTGACAAGTGTGAAGTCTTCTGACAAGTGTGCAGTCAACGACAAATTCACATCTATTTATACCAGTTTCAAGTTATGTGCGCATGTAAGCAAACCTTGTACTTCATGAATATTTAAATAAGGTAAATATTTAAAAAATATTTTATTTCAGAATCGCTAAATAATAATCTAAGTTTAAACCCGATTTTGTCTACTGAGACAAGTAGTGTCTTATAACAAGTACTTGTACTTGGTATCTGGAGTATGATTTCCGTCTTTGTCGATTAATTTCTTACTCCTTTCTTTAACACATTAATAAAATGGGGAAAATTGTAGTATTATTTTAGTTTTTCTATTTTTAACAATATTCGCAGTGTAATTTGCGGGAAATTGTAGTATTATTTTAGTTTTTCTATTTTAACAATATTCGCAGTGTAATTTTCGATCTTAATGAGATGATTTTCCTCTCCTGTCCATACTAGAGCTGTAAAAAGTTACAATGCTAGCATAGTTAAACCGAGGTCCAGTGTCTCAGTGCACGCCAAAGACACCTCTGTCAGTCTGTATGGTTCGGAAAAGAGTAGGCCCCTAGCCTGTGGCCGCTATGTACAGAGGTTGCTTACAACTACAGACTGGGCAAAGTAAAAGCAAAGTAAGATATTTAATTGTTATTTTGTTTAAATAAATATAATTTAGAGAACAAAGCTCGAAATTTTACAGCTCCCAAGTTCTGCCGAAATCGGACACATGACTGTGGGGACAAAATTTTGTCACTTGTATTCAATAATAATTACATGTTGTATCAATATATACAAAAATAAAATTTAATTATAAACTCAATATGCTTAATATTAATCAACTGCTTTTAAAAAGTGTGAATAAATCGCCTGTATGTGTTAGAAAATGTGTAACAAACTACAGTCCAGACCTGTCGAAAGTTTAACACCTGGCTTACAAATTGGTGCCGAATGGGTACCTCATCTGGTTCCCTCTCGTTGCCTATATCTCGGTAGGTGTTTAGAATGGGCAGCTCATCTGGATCCCTCGTTGCCTATATCTCGGTAGGTGTTTAGAATGGGCAGCTCATCTGGGTCCCTCTCGTTGCCTATATCTCGGTAGGTGTTTAGAATGGACAGCTCATCTGGGTCCCTCGTTGCCCATATCTCGGTAGGTGTTTAGAATGGACAGCTCATCTGGGTCCCTCGTTGCCTATATCTCGGTAGGTGTTTAGAATGGACAGCTCATCTCGGTCCCTCGTTGCCTATATCTCGGTAGGTGTTTAGAATGGGCACCTCATCTGGGTCCCTCTCGTTGCCTATATCTCGGTAGGTGTTTAGAATGGGCACCTCATGGGTCCCTCGTTGCCTATATCTCGGTAGGTGTTTAGAATGGGCACCTCATCTGGGTCCCTCTCGTTGCCTATATCTCGGTAGGTGTTTAGAATGGGCACCTCATCTGGGTCCCTCTCGTTGCCTATATCTCGGTAGGTGTTTAGAATGGGCACCTCATCTGGGTCCCTCTCGTTGCCTATATCTCGGTAGGTGTTTAGAATGGGCAGCTCATCTCGGTCCCTCGTTGCCTATATCTCGGTAGGTGTTTAGAATGGGCACCTCATCTGGGTCCCTCGTTGCCCATATCTCCGTAGGTGTTTAGAATGGACAGCTCATCTGGGTCCCTCGTTGCCTATATCTCGGTAGGTGTTTAGAATGGGCAGCTCATCTCGGTCCCTCGTTGCCTATATCTCGGTAGGTGTTTAGAATGGACAGCTCATCTGGGTCCCTCTCGTTGCCTATATCTCGGTAGGTGTTTAGAATGGGCACCTCACCTGGGTCCCTCGTTGCCTATATCTCGGTAGGTGTTTAGAATGGACAGCTCATCTGGATCCCTCGTTGCCTATATCTCGGTAGGTGTTTAGAATGGGCAGCTCATCTCGGTCCCTCGTTGCCTATATCTCGGCAGGTGTTTAGAATGGGCAGCTCATCTGGGTCCCTCGTTGCCTATATCTCGGTAGGTGTTTAGAATGGGCACCTCATCTAGGTCCCTCTCGTTGCCTATATCTCGGTAGGTGTTAAGAATGGGCAGCTCATCTCGGTCCCTCGTTGCCTATATCTCGGTAGGTGTTTAGAATGGGCACCTCATCTCGGTCCCTCGTTGCCCATATCTCGGTAGGTGTTTAGAATGGGCAGCTCATCTCGGTCCCTCGTTGCCTATATCTCGGTAGGTGTTTAGAATGGGCACCTCATCTGGGTCCCTCGTTGCCTATATCTCGGTAGGTGTTTAGAATGGGCAGCTCATCTCGGTCCCTCGTTGCCCATATCTCGGTAGGTGTTTAGAATGGGCACCTCATCTCGGTCCCTCGTTGCCCATATCTCGGTAGGTGTTTAGAATGGGGACCTCATCTCGGTCCCTCGTTGCCTATATCTCGGTAGGTGTTTAGAATGGGCACCTCATCTCGGTCCCTCGTTGCCTATATCTCGGTAGGTGTTTAGAATGGGCACCTCATCTGGGTCCCTCGTTGCCTATATCTCGGTAGGTGTTTAGAATGGGGACCTCATCTCGGTCCCTCGTTGCCTATATCTCGGTAGGTGTTTAGAATGGGCACCTCATCTCGGTCCCTCGTTGCCTATATCTCGGTAGGTGTTTAGAATGGGCACCTCATCTGGGTCCCTCTCGTTGCCTATATCTCGGTAGGTGTTTAGAATGGGGACCTCATCTCGGTCCCTCGTTGCCTATATCTCGGTAGGTGTTTAGAATGGGCACCTCATCTCGGTCCCTCGTTGCCTATATCTCGGTAGGTGTTTAGAATGGGCACCTCATCTGGGTCCCTCTCGTTGCCTATATCTCGGTAGGTGTTTAGAATGGGCACCTCATCTCGGTCCCTCGTTGCCTATATCTCGGTAGGTGTTTAGAATGGGGACCTCATCTCGGTCCCTCGTTGCCCATATCTCGGTAGGTGATTAGAATGGGCACCTCATCTGGGTCCCTCGTTGCCTATATCTCGGTAGGTGTTTAGAATGGGCACCTCATCTCGGTCCCTCGTTGCCCATATCTCGGTAGGTGTTTAGAATGGGCACCTCACCTGGGTCCCTCGTTGCCTATATCTCGGTAGGTGTTTAGAATGGGCACCTCATCTCGGTCCCTCGTTGCCTATATCTCGGTAGGTGTTTAGAATGGGCACCTCATCTCGGTCCCTCGTTGCCTATATCCCGGTGGTTTTTGGTCACTAGGTATCCAAAACCTCGGTCACTTGACAGCCGAGTTTCAACTCGCTTTTCGTTAACTTAGTCACGGTTAAACTTTCGACAGGCCTGTACTGTATGTGTTCAGCCAGTGAAATTGTTCTAAAGGATAGTTTTTCAATAGTGATTTTAATTCCAAATAGGAAAAAAACTACTGGTAATTTTTATTTGTTCAAAATCACTGGGGATTTCATATTGTCTGGGACTTGTTTTCAGTCGATTAAAATAACGTTTACGCAAGTGTTGCCGGAAAACAGTTGCCTGCATGCGTTGACAAGGGGTCCATTGGGCCTCACCCGTCACACTGGATGTCAATCAATTTCGGCAAATAAAACTTCGTGGGGTTCTTTCGAAGAGACTTTTACAAACCGACGACCCGTGTCACGACAGGACACGTAACATGATGTTTAATTTTGAATTAGCTCGTTTTCCCCTACAACTATAGAGGTATATTCGCATTATAATATATATGTATCTTTCAAGACACAATTAGCTGTTTTTAAATGTTTTAACTATTAAATACAGATAATTGTGTCTTGAAAGCTTGATATAATGATATCTATGATAGATAGTGATGGCAGATATAACTGGCTTGTAAAGGTCAAAAGATTTATTATGTAGGCATGGGTTCAATGACATATGGTTACAGCAGTGTTTTGATACAGAATTATATTATTTTCTGTGTTAATAATTTTCTTATAATGACATTGTAATCTCTTTAATTAAGAAAATAAAGAGATGATGATGATGATGATGATGATGATGATGCATGTTTACCAATGTTATAAAGAATATTTGGGCATTTTAGCATTGTCCTGAGCGCACTGCAAAGATGAAAATTTCTGCTACTTCACCTATAGCTGGTGGCGTCTCGATATAAGTGAAATATTCTTCACTACGCCGTAAAACCCCATTAAATCAATCAATCAAAGAACTATGGCCAAGGAACCATCATGTCAAGTTTTAGAGTCACTGGCTCAATGGTTGTGAAGAAGTTGAAAATGTGCAATTGTTTACGACCTACGGCGACAAACAACGATGGTCAACTTGAGTCTTTGACTCAGGAGACCTACAATGCTTGTGAAATGGTCTTATTCTTAGTGTCATCGTAAATTTTCGATGGCCCAATGGCACCACCAACACTTTCCCGCAAGATTTATTGTGTGCAGGTTGGAACAAACTGTGAAAAGAAGATAGATTTTAGTATGCCCAAATGCTTTGCTACACCGATGGCTTAAACATCGCCCATTGCATGAACGGAATTTCATAGTGAGAGGCAAGAGGAAAGAAAAATTCCCATTTTAAAAAGATATCCGTGTCACACAAAGAATAATTTATTCCATCGAATTGCAATTCATGAATACAGTGCAAGATTCATGATTTGGATTTTTTTTCAAAATCTTCGTTATTATCCTTCAATAATCGATCATCCAGAGACCTTTTCCAGGCGTTTTTTTATAGTTTGCTGTTGCTGTATTCATATTCATTTCGATTTGTTGTTAAAAACTTGTTCTAAGTACCTCACGACTTATATTGTTTGGTAGGTGCACACTTAGTGCCCATAGCTGTCCCTATACCTGAACATAAGGTTTATTATTGAAGTCAAAGCAATTATTGTTCAATCAAAAACAAACATACCAGTCAATGTTAAAATCCAAATCCAAACACAAAACAAAAAACTTTAAAAACTTAATTTAATGAAACATTTGAACTTCCTCCACAGAGTCCAGAAGGGTAATCACCTGATAATGAGTTGAGTTGAGTAATGGTGTTTAACGTCCCAGTCAAGAATTTCACTTATATCGAGATGTTGCCAGCTATAGGCGAAAGTGCAGAAGTTTTGCCTGTGCGTTGCGCTAATGGCATTATTATACATCAGGGTTCTTTAGCATGCCAAGCCTACCGTGACACAGGACCTCGTTCATTTTGAGTTCCCATCCGAAAGAACCGTGACTTTCATTTCATAACGCTGAGTGCTTGGCGAAAGAACAGTCAATACCCACTTTCAAGTCTTGGGTCAGACCCAGTCTGGGTTCGAACCCACGACCTCCCACTTACGGAGCTAGCACTCTTCCAACTGAGCTATCGCAGTGGTACCTGATAATGAAAGGAACATGGTAACAATGGGATGTTCAAATCTAGGGCAATGACATCATACTTATCAACAATATTGTGATGACAGTCATAAAACTTATTGATGACTTTGAGGAATGGACTCTATGAAAAGATTATTGTTGAGTAAAATGAGTTATGGTATTTAACACCTCAATAGAGTTCTGGTAGAGGAGAATGCCACTGACCATTTAAGTTTTTTAAGAAATAACTAAATTTTTACCAATTTTAAAATTTTATTTCATTAAATAAAAAAATATTGTAACAATAATCTTAATACACTATAACAAATGTTTTTGGAATGACATCATTCTTATAAATATAACAAAAATCACCACTGTGTAGAATTGCATTGCCCCAAAAGTTTAAACTTAAACTTTAACCTTTATTATTAACATTACTAGTGATAAATGAAAATATAATCTGAAATAAATAGATCCTGTCTTAACGGCCACTTCTCAAGACCATTCTAGATTCTGGCCTAGTTTCACTTTCTATTTTTAGAATGCTAGTGTTTGCATTCTAATTTATGACCTCATATGGCTCAAAATATGTATTGTTATCATGTGTATTGTTAACATGTATATAACAAGTTTGTTAGCAAGATTTAAACACAGAAACAAAAATTTAAGATATAAATTATTTACAAAATTATCATCAAGAAACAAAGTTTGCCAAACTATCTGGAAATGAAAACTAAAATACCTGCTTAATCCCAAAGATTAACCTTTATTGTTAACATTACTAGGGATAAATGAAGATATACATATAATATGAAAGTCTAAAAGGTGACTTTTATATAGGGGTCACCTGCCCATAAAGGCCACTTTCACTTGCTTCCTGGGATGGCCTTTACAGACATGTTTAACTTATATTCAAGGGAAATAAATAAATAAAACATTTCCATCATCACTGGTTAACTGTATCCAAGACAAAATAATATATCTATAATTTCTGTTCATTAAATGGCTAAAATAGTCTATAAGTCCGATTATGAGACCCAGGATGAATATATTAATTAATTCAGGGTACAAAATACACTGTGTTTGATGATGTAACTGATAATATAGGAAAACAACATTGACCCGTCTGCCTGACCTTTCATTAAGCATATTCATACATGACTATACACACAATACATGGGTAGAGTTAAGATTTGCAATTCATACATAAACAAATCTTTTTTCATGAAGTAGATGAAATCTTGCTTAAAATACTGCAGATCACTTAATTTTTGCGAGTAGAAAATTTGGCGTCAAGACCATCTTGGCCTTATTCACGTATATTTGAATTCGCATTTGGAATCTTACCGAATACAACATATGTATTTCAACATAGAAATATCTGTGTGCTGGAAATATTCGCGTGATATTTATATTTGCGAATGGGATGAGTCGCGAATTTAAGCGAAAATAAATCTCTCGGGAAAAAAATATGATATACAGTAGGTGGTTATCTACAGGAACTCCTGTTTTCCCCACCATTCCAATATAAATTCCTTGATAACTGTGGAAGAATCTTGATTGGGAAGTTAAACATGTTTACTCCACTCCTCTCTTCAAATACTGTCAATTAAGCAGTACATTGCAACCTACCTTTAAGGCCACCTCTATATAAGGGCCACCTGCTTATTAAAGCCAGTAAAATTATATCCAAAGTGTTCTTTATTCATATTATTTGAATCTGTATATAAATGCCATTTGCCTATAAAGGTCACTTCTTTGGTTCCCTTGGGTGGTCTTTATAGACAGGTTTGACTGTTATTTCATTTAAAAAATTTTATGCTAGACATATAGTGCTAATTCATAATTGACATATCACCGGCCACGCCCACAATGTTTCGACAAAGGCCTGGCATGCTTGAATTAGACGCAAAAAGAATGAAAACTCGGCCTGAATTGTGCCATTTAATGAAGTCACTGACACTAGTATGTCATTAGTTGCCTTGATGCTGCTTTAGTTCCGTAATGGCGGCCAGTGTCAGAAAATTGTGGGCATGGTCCGTGAGACGTCAATTACCAGTACTGTCAATACTAATATAATGATTAAACATACAATGTACCAGATGATACAGAAATGCATTAATTTGTCAGTGATTTTGTTAGTTTTTAAACTGTCTCTGTCTTTAAAATCGGGAAAATTGGCATTTTGAAATATATATCAAACTGCATTATGACAAGTTTGCAGTAGCTACATCCTCATTGAAAAGATGTTATATTGTGAAAATACCTAAAATTTTGAGGGTAAGGATGATGAAATGGAAAGAAGAGAGCATCATGGGACTGATGCAGGGAACATGAAATTTTAGTAATCCAATTGTGGAAATTTCAACAGGAACATTCAAGTACCCGATACTGTGATATCATGACATGGTGGTGGCTATGATGTCCTTGATGTAACTGCCAGCATCTCCTTTCTCTAGTGACAACATGAAATTTTAGTAATTCAATTGTGGAAATTTCTACAAGAACATTCAAATACCCGGTACTGTGATATCATGACATGGTGGCTACAATGTCCTTGATGTAACTGCCAGCATCTCCTTTCTCTAGTGACAACATGAAATTTTAGTACCGGTAATCCAATTGTGGAAATATCTACAGAAACATTCAAGTACCCGGTACTGTGATATTATGACACGGTGGCTATGATGTCCTTGATGTAACTGCCAGCGTCTCCTTTCTCTAACGACAACATGACATCACGTAATTCTAGATCCTGTGCTATCTTGTACTGTATCCGTATATCTTTACAGTAGGTTAAGAATTTCTTTATATTATTTATAGACTGACTAGATTTGTTCTGACTCATCCGAAATCTACAAAATAAATAAGAACTTTAAGTGATTACAACATCTCCTGCCAAGAGATATTTATAAGAAAATCAAAGGGCCTTAACTCCTAAAAATCATTGAACAGGAACAAAAAATGATATGCCACTGATCATTATTGTTAAGTTTTCATCAACACCTGGTGGATGGTACTGGAGAATGGTCTAGATAAAGTGTGGAATAAATGCAGAAAAAATAAAAGATGATTATGGATATTTTTACATTGTATATCGTTTTATTTATTTATCACACATGCAGTTGGTAAAGACCAAAGGTTTCAACATTTACCAGTAATGTCTTGACTGATATGGATAATTGAAAAAACTAGAACTGTCTCTGAAAGAGGCTAATACTCCCTGTTCTTTTGATCTGTGGACTATAGCCAAGTGTACAGGTCTCAGGTAAAATTTGGCAATTTTAAAATGTATGCTACCTGAGACTATGGTTTTTTTTAAATGTATGCTAAGTGAGACTAAACCAATTGTATGTATGGCCAAATTGTAATGCGAAAAATTCAGTGTATGGAAATGTTAATAATTCGGCAAAATACATGTGATGAAACCGATAATGGCAGGTGTACATGTTCTTATGATGCTCAATATGTATGCATAGTTTTAAAAAAATTGGATCATATACTGTTTATTGCTTTATTTTCACAGTGTCAAATTTTCGCGGTTTGACAATGACTAGTGTATTCACGGTGTTATATTATTGCGGTCTTATCTGATTAAAAGGAAAATGACTCTAGCAACATTAACGGGCTGGTAACATGCATGTACTTTCGCCATGGTTTTATTTTCGAGGGGATACACTGGACCGCGAATATAGCGAAATAAAACCACAGCGAAATATAAGCATTATACAGTATAATTAAGAAACTATATAATCCAGCCAAAAAAGGAGGTGCACATGTTCAATGTACATAGAAACATCCTGTAAAGTTTCAGACTTGTTTGTTAAAAGCTGTAAGAGGAGTTGATTACACAAAATGGGTATCCCTCATATGGAATATTGTTAAAAAATGACTAAGTTAAACTACCCATAAAATATGAACAAAATCATATAATCCAACCAAAATAGGAGGTACACATGTTCAATGTATATAGAAACATCCTGCAAAATTTCAGACTTCTTGGTTAAAAGCTGTAAGAGGAGTTGATTACACAAAATGAGTACCCCTCATATGGCATATTGATGAAAAATGACTAAGTTCAACTACCGGTAAAATCTGAAAAAAAAATATAATCTAACCAAAATAGGAGGTGCACATGTTTAATGTATATAGAAACATCCTGCAAAGTTTCAGACTTCTTGGTTAAAAGCTGTAAGAGGAGTTGATTACACAAAATAGGTACCCCTCATATCATAGGTCAATGGTCAAAGTCAAGGTGAACTTAATTTGGTACATGACACATCGCCTTCCCATGATGCATCCACATACCAAGTTTGATAATCCTAGGTGCTACGGTACAAAATTTTGTTCCGGACACGAAGATGCACAAGGTTTTACTATCATAGAGGTCAAAGGTCAAAGTTAAGGTCACAGTGACCTAAATTTGGAACATAACATATCGCCTTCCCATGATGCATCCACATACCAAGTTTGATAATCCTAGGTGCTACAGTACAAAAGTTCTGTTCGGGACATAAAGATGCACAAGGTTTTACTATCATAGAGGTCAAAGGTCAAAGTCAAGGTCACAGTGACCTAAATTTGGTACATGATACATCGCCTCCCATGTTGCATCCACATACCAAATGTGATAATCCTAGGTGCTAATGTACAAAAGTTCTGTTCCGGACACGATGATGCACAAGGTTTTACTATCATAGAGGTCAAAGGTGAAAGTCAAGGTCACAGTGACCTAAATTTGGTACATGACACATCATCTTCCCATGATGCATCCACATACCAAGTTTGATAATCCTAGGTGCTACGGTACAAAAGTTCTGTTCCGGACATGAAGATGCATAAGGTATTACTATCATAGAGGTCAAAGGTCAAAGTCAAGGTAACAGTGACCTAAATTTGGTACATGACACATCGCCTTCCCATGATGCATCCACATACCAAGTTTGATAATCCTAGGTGCTACGGTTCAAAAGTTCTGTTCCGGACACGAAGCAGGACAGACGGACTGACAGACAAGGTGATTCCTATAAACCCCCCCCCCCCCCCCAAACTTCGTTTGCGGGGGGTATAATATTTTGAAAATTTCACATTTCCATTACCGGTATTTTACCTTAACTCACAAGTGTCCCATAATAAGACAAAAAGGTAAAAGTAATGTGTTTTTATCTTAGCAATTTCCACAATGATACAGTAGCACTATTTTAAATCCACTGTAAAATTATAATATATGATCATAGTGCACAAGGAGATCCATGAGATTTATGATAATTCCATAATTATTGTGAAATTACTTGTGAAATTACCCAAATTATAATTTTTGGTAAAATTTGTATATGCTAAAATTAATATGTTTACAGTACCGGTAATTGAAATTATTATATAATTTAGTTGCATTTGACCTGGTTTTTATCCAACAATGGGACAATATGAATAAACAGAAATGTCATATTAAATCAACTGCAGTATACTCACAGATCAACAGCATCAGATATCAAATTGGGAGTTAGTTTAACATGAGACTTGAAGTCTTGTAGGTATCTGAAATCCCCATTTATAATAACATTGTTACACAAGGCACCAGGCCAGCTACCCTTCCTTCCATAAGTCTCACTGATGACCAATGCCTACAAATGTACAAACAAAACTGAATACAGAAAACCTCAATACATCGCCATCATTTGTTCTGTCAGAAATATGCATCAATACCTAATATATGCAATTTCAGGCATTCAAAATTATGTTTCATAATGGAAGGTCCAGGACATTTTGCCTTTAATTTTGACAGGCCCCACATAAAGTTTTGAACGTCCAAAATCATTATTGAAAGGTTTATATGCAACTACATTGTATGTCATCATATAGAAAAAACTTAAAAGTAGTATTATCTTGGTAAAAAAATGGCAGGTACATTGGACTGTTGCAGTTTAAATATCAAGGGTCCCAATGTAAAAGCAATAGTCCCAGACCTTGGACCAAGGGGATTTTGAACCCCTGAACTTATATGTCACAGATATGTACAGATGAGGTGATAACTCTAAACAAAGGTCTTAGCCCTCTGAAATTTTAATTATATTTTTATAAACTTATAACTGGACATATCTTGCTCTACCTAGTGGCAATCTGTCACAATCTTTAGATATTTATCTGGAATGACAGTAGTGCTTATCCACTAACCTGACTCTTCTTTACTTTGCATAGAAAAGTTAAAATAAAATTTAAAAAAAAACCAAGAAATAAGAAATGCATTTGAAAAATTAATTATTCTGCAATTCCATCTGGATCTACTTCTTGGGTCGCAAGTGTAACAGTAGTGTTTTGGTTAAAGGAAGATTTTGTTGACATTGATACGCCATTAGTTACCAAACAATGACAATACTCAGAAAAGACTTCCCTACGTAAAAATATTCAGAATACAGTTTTTAGTTTTTTCACTTACCTCTAAAAACTTCGGGTGTGTTGCTACCAGATTTTCTGCTTCTTCTATTGACAGATGTATGACCTTTAACCCTGCTGACAAATAATGTATCTGCAATGATACAAGTCTGGCTCGTCTTGCACATATCTGGGCATGTCTAATACATTTCTCCTGTAAAATAAAGAAATTATATGTGGTGGACCAAGCTTGATAGGTAGCAGAGTAGCTCAGTTGATAGAGCGTCCTGCTAGTATCAGCAAGGTTGATAGGTAGCAGAGTAGCTCAGTCGATAGAGCGTCCTGCTAGTATCAGCAAGGTTGATAGGTAGCAGAGTAGCTCAGTCGATAGAGCGCCCTGCTAGTATCAGCAAGGTTGATAGGTAGCAGAGTAGCTCAGTTGATAGAGCGTCCTGCTAGTATCAGCAAGGTTGATAGGTAGCAGAGTAGCTCAGTCGATAGAGCGTCCTGCTAGTATCAGCAAGCTTGATAGGTAGCAGAGTAGCTCAGTCGATAGAGCGTCCTGCTAGTATCAGCAAGGTTGATAGGTAGCAGAGTAGCTCAGTCGATAGAGCGCCCTGCTAGTATCAGCAAGGTTGATAGGTAGCAGAGTAGCTCAGTGGATAGAGCGTCCTGCTAGTATCAGCAAGGTTGACATGTAGCAGAGTAGCTCAGTCCATAGAGTGTCCTGCTAGTATCAGCAACGTCCCATTTCTCAGCATAAGTGTGGCTTCTACATTTTTTCCCTTTCCTGTTACATATGCTTACTCAGCAATATTACCATCATTTTTCTTAAACGTTTGATAAATTCAATGGATTCTCTAATTTAAGCTCTGGTGAGCTAAAAATTACAGTAACCTCACAATTGGGATCTATAGAAAGGCATAGATGTGGAATTGTAAGAAAAAAATCAAAATTATATTTAATCCAAAAAAAGATATAAATAGCAATTTAAAATTTTTAGCACATTATATATTTTATCTTTTTTTAATATTTTAAGATTCATCTTTTTTCATTATTTTAATCAAATATTAATAATAATAATAATAATAATAATAATGCTAAACATTTGGGGTTCCTCAGTGTACCACGTGATGCCCAATAACATTTCTGCAGAACAATTACATGTACATCCATTGGAAATGAAATTGCTTCAGTTCATGTTTTTCCATAAAAATGATGTTACTCTCGAAAAATGTTCCGCACAAACCTTAAGGGGTATTTATCATGTGGTATGTTTGTGAACTCCATTGAGCTTTAGCACCTCATTATACTGTAGGTATTTCAGTTGGTAAAGTGCACGCTCCGTAAGTGAAAGGTCGTAGGTTGAAACCCCGACCAGGTCTGACACAAAAGTTGAAAGTGGGTAGTGTCTGCTCTTTCAGCAAGCAAAACTTAAAATAAACGAGGTCCCATGTCATGGTAGGTGTGACATGATAAAGAGCCCTACTGTATAATGCCACCAGGGCCATGCACAGGCAAAATTTCTGCACCTTTGCCTATAGTTGGCGACATCTTGATACAAGTGAAATATTCTTGACTGGGATGTTTAACACCATTACTCAACTCATTATACTGTAGAACTATTAATTTTAATGGTGTACTTATTTCAGCGATATTTGTCATGATACAATAATTCTTATTTACATGTAAATCTGTTGCCACATTAAATACGATCATAGTGCACAAGCTGATCGATAAGCTTTACCTAGTTCAAGTCCTTGTGAATTTATCAAACTTATGATTTGCACTAAAATTCATACATACTAAAATTAATGCATTTACAATTTATGGAAAGCCAAGGTCCCGTGTAGAGGCCGTGGTGGCCTAATGGATAAGACGTCAGTCTTCAAATCAGGGTCTCTCATCGCTGCGAGTTCGAATCCTGCTCAGGCCACATGTGGAAAAGTATAGTTTCCTTGCCGTTTGCCTTTCCTGATTCACCTGGAATCAGTATAATGGACTGTGGGAGTGGTACGTTTGTCTGCGGTGTACTGTCTCTGTGAGCTAGCATGTTAAAGTCGCCCTGAGTGTGCGCTAGTACAAGGCAGACCATACAACACACTCACACTTCACATGCATACACAAAATTGTTCATAGATAAATCCATAGAGATTAATAAAATATTTCTCCTCACGAATAGCTGAAAAATTGCTGCTGCGGCGTTAAGCAACATTCAACCAATAAACCAAGGTCCTGTGTATCAAACATACCTTTACATAACTCTCTGCAGCATCAGTAAAATACTGGTAAATTGTCTCAAGTGTAGACTGAGTTTCTGAAGAATTGTCTGTAATATAATACAATATCTGTCATATATCTGAAGAAATTTATATCATGCTTTTTACTTGTGTGACAAAAGTACAAGTCATCTAAAAACCAAAAGTTATCTTGCATGAAGGAAAAATGTTAATAAAAATGGGATGCCATAACTATGTCCCTAAACTGATGGAAAAGTTGTTGACTTGCAATATTTTTTATCCACAATTAAAATTTGTTTTTAGACTGAAATTTTAAAAAGATGAAAAAAATTACTGACAATGAAGAAGAAACCCACTTAGGCCCAGAAATGGTCAATTGTGATATATGAATTACTGTAAATCACTTTAATTTCTTGGCACGTTTTTTTCACCATCCCGTGATGAAAACAATTTCGCGACATGAAATTTTCGCGATATCCAATGCAGAACCCTAAAATTAAAGAAGGTTTTTCTTATAGCAACTTATTTATATGTTGTTCATTTAGTTACTTGGCCTTTACCCAATTCATGAATTTTTATATTCGCGATTCTTGAACAGATTGCAAATATGGCCAAAAAAAAGGTGATTTACAGTAACTATTACATGCAGACTGGCCAAATGTTGTGTATTGGTGTTTATTTTAACAATTAAGAAATAATCTACTAAGAGTCCAAAAACGACCTAATCAAAAATTGGCCTCGGCTCATAATTTCAGTATACTGCGATAAATAAACTTTTTATAGCATGTATATCAAAATGTTTATTTCGTTTAGTGATGTTTATCCTAATAAATCAGAAAAACCCCTTTTGAGTCTAAAAGTTTTCTAGCTAAGTAATTTTCCCTTGGCACTCCAATTTCTTCCAATACTCTCGAAATGACTGCCTGGATATAGTGAAAAAATATTGATCGGGACATAGTGATCACCAATTCCAATTTCTTCCAATACTCTCAAAATGACTGCCTGGATATAGTGAAAAAATATTGATCGGGAAATAGTGATCACCAATTCCAATTTCTTCCAATATACTTGAAATGACTGCCTGGATATAGTGAAAAAATATTGATCGGGCAATAGTGATCACAAATTCAAAATAAAATGTATTTCGATAGTTTTACCTATTGGTTTGTTTTTATATACAGCTAAAGCTTGATGAGCTCTTTTCTCTAGCGTTTCAGCAATTTCTCTATGCATCATAAAATAATGTGCCACCATATCATAGGAATCACGGTCTTTGGGATGAAATCTCTTTAAGTAATCCAATATGGCTATTTTCAACCCATTTTCCTATAAAGAAAAAAATAATTTTTCTTAATTCACAAAATTGATAGTTTCAGGAATATATTGTTATTTTTTTATCATCAAAAAGGTGTTTACCTAATGTACTATTTAGCTCACTTGCATGAAGACAAGCTTATGTGTTAATGTCAGTACCCAAAACATAAACATATTCATCCATGTCCTAATCATCACAATCACAAAAACAAAGTCAAACTTTGTAGACTGGCGAATTAAGTTTAACATATGAACTTCCACCAGGGAAGTGAGGATGGGTGCTCCGCAATAGTAAGGACCTCTTGTCCAGCTTGCTACACCTGCCACATGGAGAATATAAGAAACATGGAACTAATATATCCGTGATAATTCTGAATACAGAGACATAATACATATCAACAATATCGTGATAATCAAGCGCGGATCCAGACGGGGGCACACTGGGCCTGTGCTCCCCCCTCCTAAAATTTTCAGGTATTCAAAATAAAAAGTATTTACCAGTCCATAAATGCATTTTTGTTTCTAAAATATAAAAAAATAAACCAGCACAGATTATAAGAATGGATCTGCGTCACAACTTATTGATAATACATCTGGAGCGAACTTTTGATTCATCTTGTTTTTGGCAAACTTATGTTAGAATATGTCTCGAGCCAGCGAGCGAGTGAGCATTTGATTTATCTTGTAGTCTACTGGCAAACTTATGTTAGAATGTGTTTCGAGCCAGCCATTGTTTGGATGAATTGATCATTTGTCAGTGTGGCCCCCCTAACATAGAATCCTGAATCCACCACTGACAATGACATTAAACCTCTTAGTTATTACAACCTATAATTTATTAATTTTATTAACTTGATGCTTATAGAAGGCTGTTAATGCAATACCTTTTCAATTCCTTTCCTCAGCAGTAACTCAAAGTTTTCATTTTGTTTGAGGGAATCAAATATATAAGTCATCTCATTGAACCTCCCTACACCAATAAGTAGCCTCACCTTAAATATAGAACAATACATGTATTAATCAAAGCACTGAGAGTGCTGAGGGAATCAAATATATAAGTCATCTCATTGAACCTCCCTACACCAATAAGTAGCCTCACCTTAAATATAGAACAATACATGTATTAATCAAAGCACTGAAAGTGCTGAACGAAAGAAAGGTCATGATGATGATTGTGGTGATTCTGCTGCTGTATTAAAAAGTTATGACTGAAATAGGATGTCATTTTAAAAGTGTCCTCAAATGGATCTGACATAGCCCTTTGAGTCCCAACCATGTGCATGATCACAATAGGAATAACTAATGGCACATAAACTACATCCAAAAAATTATTCCTGTGATGTTTCATAAAGATCTGTTAAAAGTTGACTGGAAAAATATGCCCCCCCTCAACTTCAGTTTGGGGCCATAATTAAGGCCACTTGAAACATTTAAAGCTTTTATTATCAACAAGACTTATAAATTTGTGTAACTACAAATAGTTGGTTTATTGTTGTTTAACAGTGCAGTACAGTCACAATATTTTCATTTTAAGTCATTTCATGCTGAACATAAAAACGAACACAAAAAATATCCGAATTTATGTATTATAATTAAAAAATTCCTTTAGGCAAAATAGTCTAAACAGTGAATCATTTTCATTCCAAGTTTAGTCCTGTTAAAGCAATGGTCATGCCACAACATACATATACTTCGAAAAAATATTTACATTCTAAATAAAAACATTCATTTCAATAGGTGTTGTCACCTAAACTGAAGGGAACAATGGATAGACATGTAACAAATAAGCTGTTTACTAAATGATATTTTCTCAATCAGAATAGTCTGCACATTTTTTATTTAACCGTAAATAAGTTGTTTAGTTATTTCAGAGCAGCTTCAATTATCAAAGCGTCACCTCGTGGCCTTCTGACACTTACATTTCAACGTTACAGTCTCATCCCCATGTGAGTTGAGTTGAGTAATGGTGTTTAACATCCCAGCCAAGAATATTTCACTTATATTGAGATGTCACCAGCTATAAGCGAAGGTGCTCAAATTTTGCCTTTGCATTGCGTTGATGGCATTATACAGCAGATGTCTTATTGTGCCAAGCCCATCGTGACACGGGACCTCGTTTAATTTAAGTTCCCATCCGAAAGAACCGTGACTTTCATTTCGTAATGCCAAGTGCTTGGCGAAAGAACAGTCACTACCTACTTTAAAGTCTTGGGTCAGACTCGGTCGGGGTTGGAACCCCCGACCTCCCATTTACGGAGAGAGCACTCTACCAAGTGAGCTACCGCAGTGTTCATCCCCATATGGAGATGAAAATAACTACAGTAAAACTTTTGAATAATAAAAGAGGTTTGTCGATAAATTGAGAAATATGAGAAATACACTGCCCTCCATAAATAACTTCACAAATTTATATTTTGCCATAGGTTTACATTATAATCATCATATCAAATTTTGTTGATACAATCGAAATATTGAAGTTATTCCTGTATTTGAAAAAAGTGGTATCTTAACTTTATGATCTTAATGTATGTAATAAAGTTATTTTTCTTGAAAATCAACTTTCTTGGAATTTTCTGAAATTTTGGCAAAAATTAAAAAAATTTGGGAAAATTATATTTTTCAAGATAATAACACTATTTTAACTGAAAAACACTCAGCATTAGCATAATGGTGTCTTCAACAATTTAATTTTGTAAAGATTTTCAGTACAGTTTTCAACATGGATGATAATTTATGGAGGGCAGTGTACTTATAAAATAGAACATACATGTAGAAGAAATGGGTTTTTGGACTTTAAAATGCTGTAGTGTTAAGCGAGGTGGCAAAACTATGGAGAGTCATTATAAAGAGGTCTTACTGTATTTGACAAAAGAAATAAATCTGGTAATGTGAATCAAATATCAGCTAAAACATTAATGTGACAATGATTTTATTACCATAAGTGAGAACTCTTCTGTACACTCAAGAAACGCTGTAAGTATCCTAGCTGCACGTAAAACGTTAGATATACCTTCCATGTTACAAGCTGACGTGTGACACAGATGAGCCGATATCAGAAGTTCTGTCTGTGTTGATAAAACTAAAAAAAAAGAAAAAAAAAGTTCAACAGTTTCTGAATTTACAATATTGTAAATGACATATGCATGACATGGTCATCAATCTTCATTAAAATCCAATGAAAGGTTTAAGAAACCAAAAATTTAATACACATTTTTTGTATAGCTGTAACTTCTATGGGTCATAACTCTGAAAAATAATTTAACTTGAACAGATAATTAATATCCAATGATTTCTTTTGAAAGTCCAATGACAAATATAAAATACTAAACATTTCATGTGTTTATGTACCTTGGCAGATTTATGAACATAATGTATTTCCACAAATTCAGTGCACATGGTTTTTATTATTTATTTCTTTCAATCGAAAATTTTTCCATTAAACTATCATTAAAATGAATTTAAAATGCACTGTCGACCTAACCAAATTATATTTTTAAATGAAAACATCTTTATTCATTTCTTCTGTACATAGGGAAACATTTGGAAGTTTGATCAAGTTTGTACACCAATTGGGCCTCATTCAAAGTCACATCAGTGTATTAGAGTAAGGTAGGTCATTGTTGTTCGGGTTTTTTCCCAGGTGTGATCATCATGAATATTCCAATTATGACATAACATTTATAGTTGTTCCGAGTAAAAAGGTACAGAAGGGATAATTTTGACATAGTTATACACCCTTCCGATAAATCGCGACACCTGGCGGGAGTGCTATGATTGATAGTAGATTGTGATGTCATACAGGGAGTTTTCATATGTTGAAATTATGAAAAGGAAATACTAGCATTTCGTATTTTCCCTCAATATAATATTGTTTTATAATTAAATATTAAATTTCAATTTTAATTACATATCGCTGGTATTTTATTCCATGACTTCTTGAAAAATAATTGAAATTCATATATTTTTCAATAGAAATTTTAAAAATTCATTTTAAATGTTACATAATAATAACTGTTCCATGACATATTTGATATTGAAAGACCAAGTCCTGGGCAGTCAATCGGAACTAATTAGGGCATTGATTTTGATTACATGATTTACAGGAGAGAAAATGCTTCGGTCCAACCTAAGGACAATTTGCTTATGCATGAATGAATCCAGGTGTGTCAGAAGTAGCCTAAGCTTTTCATTAATCTTGGAAGATTCTTAGTCGGTAGAATTATTTAAACGAGAGAGAGAGAGAAAGAGAGAGAGAGAGAGCTACAAACATTGCATTTTAAGTATTCTGTAAATCGGCGAATAATTATATAAACGAACAAATTATCTATCCGAAAAATTTATAACTAGTCATTGGATAATTATTTATCCGTCATTTTGAAGCTTAACATATTTGTGTTACAGTTTAAAGATGATAAATAATAATAAACATCACATAATTAGTATTAAAAGTTATTTATTTATTTATTTATTTTCATTTTATACTTTTTGATTTTCTGACAAATAAGTATAACGTAGCCAAAGCAGTGATACGACACCACATGAGAATAAATCGGATATTTATCACTGTGTATTATAATCAGGTGTTGCCTTGGTCGTCTGTTCATCACGTAATCAGATAATCTAGAGAGGTAGGCATACTTGTATTTTCCTGTTAATTGCAAATTGGATTAATGAAACCATTTAAAAGTCCTATTTTTTAAGTCAACATAGGTAAGGATGCCATCATTTCTACTTAGAATTAGTTGTTATTTATTTAAGGATTGAATGTCACTTTGAATGCTGTCATCGAGGTATGACTGCATCAGCTCACGTTCAAAGTAAATGAATCGCGAAGCGATTCATGTTAACTTTGAACGTGAGCTGATGCAGTCATACCTCGATGACAGCATTCAAAGTGACATTCGATCCTTATGTTTACATTATTTTTACCCACAAAAAGGTATCATTAATTTTCCGAAAGTCGGTGTATTAATGTGGTTGGAACACTTAAAGCGAGATAACTCTTATTGTAGAACCATATAAAGAGAACAGCCATGTTGATTTGTCTCGTTGCTTGGCGATCGTAAAATATAGTTCCGTAAAACACTTTTGAAAAAAATTAAATTCTATTTCTCCTTTTTTCACTAAACAATAATCTGTTTGGTAAGATATTACTATGAATATAATTATTTAGTCGAATAACAAACACCTGTTCATAATTTAAATGTGGTGTCCTCGGACTCACTAATTTTTTCACTTCGTATCTTTATAGGCCATGGGAAATGGTCATAAATCAATATAAAATTATTTTGATATAAAAAGACAACACATATTGGTTTTATTATTCTTTTTTATTTTCAAATCATTTTTAAAATTGGTGCAGTATGACAAATTTCTACGTTTGTTACCGCTCGTAAAGAGCGTCCCTGCAGTCGCCGGATAGATTTATGAATGAACCCGCAGGAAATTATGAATGAATAAGTAGTTCCTTGGTGGTATGTATTCCTCCGCTGTACATCGAAAGCGGATTGGCTGAAGATATTAACTGACGTATCGCTTTACACAGAGCGCGTGACACACTGCTGTCATCGAAAAATTAACGCAATGGTTCCAAAGAGATTCAAATAAGGCAATGCATTTGTAATGTAAACATATAAATTTGACCGAAATTTTAACCATTTTAACCATTTAACCATACAACCAAAATTTCAATGTTTTTTTTTTTTTTTTTTTAAATATTTTTATTAATAATTTTGAAAATAAATTTTCAGAACCTTTAACATTTTTAGCAATAACGGATCTTTCTGTATTTAAAGTTTAATCCGTTGAACAATGATTTTTAAATACAACTTTAAGATGTCGCTAATTTGTAATCAAAGGAAAATTTAAGTTTTCAAATTAGTTTAAACGATATTTATTTCAATAAATTTATACATGAACAATAACATTTCATCAAATAGACAAAAAGGGGATTCCGGAACAAGAGTGAAACTCTTATATTAACCAGTCTCCCTGGATACAATACATTACAAAACATATAAGGAGCTTACTTAACTAATAAAGTCAAGAATAAATAATTAATTGATATGTAAATAAATAGCGATTAAATAAATAAATAAATATATAAATAAGTAAGTGAATACACAAATAATAAGTAAATAAATAGGTATGCGAATATAGGTATACAAGAAACAAAAACAGAAAAAGAAGATACTAAAAAGTGTAAATATGTAATTAATGTAAATAGATAAATAAATAAATAGGTGTGTGAAAGTAGGAATATAATAAACAAAAACCGAAAAAGAAGATACTAAAAAGTGTAAGTAATTAATGTAATTGCATAAATAAGTAAATAAATAAATAAATAAATAGATAGATAGATAGATAGATAGATGTGTGAATATAAGAATATAAGAAACAAAAGCAGAAAAAGTAGATACTAAAAAAGTGTAAAAAAGTACTTAATGTAAATACATTCTTTCTCTCATATGAAAAAGGTAGATAAATAAATAGATTGGCTAACTAACTAACTAACTAACTAATAATAATAATAATAATAATAGTAATAATTATAACAATCACAACAATATAGCTGTTGTAATATTTACTTTGTTAGATGATAAGCAGAGTAGGTGTAAAAGTGAATGTAAATAAATAAATGAATGAATAAATAAATAAATAAATAAATAAATAAGTGGGTGTGTATATATAATAAATTTACGCACTACTATCAACAGTTATCTCGCAAAACGTTTTGATTGTAAAATAAATTCTTGCACAGAAAGGAAAATTTCTTCGTTTTGTTCATTAGATAACATGGGGTCACCATACAATAATTTATCAATATTTTCAAATTATTTTGACTATCAATTATGTATCTGAAGTGTTTAATTTATATCAATATTTTGTAAATAAGTTTTATGAAAATTCCGATTCTATAAAATAAATAAAAATAAATAATAAAAAAAGTGGAAGGTGAACGTTTGTAGTAATTTGATTAAAAAATTAAAATATTTCCAGTCGGATACAAATATGAATTTCAAATGTCCTTGAGGGTAATTAAATGGTCCAAGATATTAATAAATATACGTACATGTATTTTATATTTTTCAAATTTGAACATTTACTAATTACAATTTTCTAGTAAAAACAAAACTTGTCATTTTGTTGAAGAAATTACAACAAATTCTACACAATCCTTTACAATGTTTAGTGTCTTTTCGGATGATCATCTATGTGTTTAAAATTTGTTTAATTAGCCCATTCATAATTTGTAATTTATTTAAAGTAATATTCGCTTTGTCGGTTTATCATCTCACCTGTAGCTTACAGATACTCGAACTGAGTGAATATACTGTTCATGCTGATGGGATCGATAAATATCCTTCCCGGTGTGAGGTCATATCAAGAGCGATAACCAGTTTCCGGCTATTTCTGGAAGGGTGTATATTTGTTGTTTTGTTAAAAACTTAAAAAATTATTCTATGTACAGAATTAAATTCACTTTTGGATGAATGAAAAATGTTTTTCCTATTTGTATCAAGTTTTGACAATTTTTTTGTGAGTTTGTTAGAAAGTCCAACTTTATTCTTGCATTTTCCATGTGCACTCAATTTGTGGAAATACAGTAGTTCAATGTTCTCTGGCAAGTTAACCAGTTCCTATACAAGAAATATATCCAAAGGGTGACAAAATATGATAAGATTTACCTGATTTAGGTATTTCTTTACTATCACCACTTAATGAGGCTACGGCATCAAGTAGACGGTCACCCAGTAACGATGGATCATGACATAACTTAACAAAGTCTTCTATCACTTCATCACCATGGGAAGGATTAAATAATAAATTCTCCATCTCTATATCAAATAAGAGATATACATGTATAGATTATAAAAGATGTGATTGTCAGAACTTAAAAAATAAAATTGAAAAACAATGCTACAAAACAACAAATTTTTTTAACCTGCATTGAAAACTGCTACATTGTAAAACAAAAGACATGACCTTGATATTTGAAAATGACCTCATTTAAAGGTCAATAGGTGTTGAAAATGTACAAACTGCTACGCTACATGTACACTGTGCTATGCCATCAACTTAGATGAGTTAAAAACTGAACAAGGGATGTTAAGAATCATGCGTCACCTTGTGGCCTTCTGACACTTACATTTCAAAGTTACAGTCTCATCCCCATGTGAGTTGAGTTGAGTAATGGTGTTAAACATCCCAGTCAATAATATATCACTTATATTGAGAAGTTGCTGATGGTATTATACAGCAGATGTTTTATTGTGCCAAGCCCACAGTGACATGGGACCTCGTTTAATTTAAGTTCCCATCCGAAAGAACCATAACTTTCATTTTGTAATGCCAAGTGCTTGGCAAAAGAACAGTCACTACCCACTTTCAAGTCTTAGGTCAGACTCTGTCGGGGTTGGAGCCCACGACCTCTCACTTACGGAGAGGGCACTCTACCAACTGAGCTACCGCAGTGGTCATCCCCATGTGGAGATGAAAATAACTACATGGATGTTAAGAATCATGCTGGAGATACAGCATAGGACTTTTTTACAGATAAGCTAACAAAATTTGTAATAAGTTAATAACTATAGAACTATTCACTCTTTATTTCAACCCTTAGCACCTTCCTTGTCAACAAAACTTTACATCAAAGACTCCTTTTCTGCAGTACTGCCATGTTCACTTACTCCTCTGGTTATAAATGGATTGTATCAGGGTTCATACAAACATTTGGACTCCAAATTTAAGGACTTTTTGGGGTCTTATTTGCAAATTTAAGGCCTAATCCGAGAGACATTTTAGCAAACAAATATTGGTGCAAAGGCAATTAAATCAGTAAAACAATTACTTATGTGTTCATAGTAATGACACTTGAAGTTGAGGTTCAAGTTAGGCATTCCGGAGGGCCAGGTACCTTTAAATTACTCATTTCAACGCAACTTATTAATTAATCTATTTATTTATATATATCAGTCTATTCGCAACCACTTAATATAATAATTCAAACACCCATCTGGCCAAATTCAAGGGCTTTTTAGGGTCAGACTTATTTTTAGGGACTTTTTAGGGCAAACCTCAAAATTTAAGGACTTTTCTAGGCCTGTACGAACCCTGTGTATTGACATTTCACAATGCTAACAATATATACAGCACCAATATTATCAACAAGGGAAACATATGGTGAAATAAAATGGAAAGCAAATGTATTCCTGATTTATCCTGCTGCACATATAGAAAATCTTAAAAGGTGATGCCACTAAAACGGTGATGATAAAACGGTGATGCAGTTATGAAAATAACTTTAAGCGAGCACTTATGGATCACAGTGTCACTCACTGTAAACCAACTTTTATTCACGTGTGATTAACTTTCGTGTGTTTCGCGAGGTAAAAGGAATCGGGAAAGTTAATCGACGCGAATTTGTTTCCGAAAATGGTTTTATTAATACCAAATGTGCAGCTAAAGTTTATATCACGAAAGTTAATAGTTGCGAAATGGTTTTGGTAAGAGAATCGTGAAAGTTAGTATCCGCGAATAAAAGTTGGTTTACAGTATTGCCTAGGTTTGAATCCCTTGGCAAGATCCTAGTGTAAAAGAGTTTGTCAGTTTCCTTGCTGAAAGTCAATGGGTTTATATGGACACTCATGTTTCCTCCACCATACCAGAACTGATCAACTCAATATAAGTGTAAGAATCTTGACTGGGGCATTAAATACCATAACTACATCTATTTGTTATTCATATGGTACTCTAAATGTTTTTCCCGGGCTCTGTACCTTACCATTTGAATCTGTTTTTCCAAATGTAGCAATATAACCCTGAACGATAGCATCTGATAAAAATCCTGCCACCTAGAAATAGAAAATATAGTTCGTAAATGAAAACAGTCTACAGTAAAACCTCGATTCATCGCCACCATTTGTTCAGTCAAATTTTGGCGTTATAAAGGGGTTTGGCGATAAATCGGGGGAGGCAGATTAAGAAAAACATAAACAAAATGGATTTTGGGACTTCAAAATAGTGTGGCGATAAGCGAGGTGGCAAAGTTATCGAGGGGCATTATAACAAGGTTTTACTGTATATTTTGATTTCTGGTAGCCAAAATTGCCATTGGCTACTAAAGTCTAATAAAATCTTTCAAAAAATAACATATTTTTAGCAAATTTGTGAATTTGTTTTTAAAAAGGACTATATTTTCACAAATATTAGAAATTTGGCTACTAATACTTTTATATTTGTGGAAACCTAGAGTAGTGGTTGTAACATGAAAATAAATCATTTTAAAGGTTTTTATTTTAAAGAGTTCTATAATATTTCTAAACAGACATTGTACATAAAAAACAATCTCAAATTTATAGTTTAAAAAAAAATGCAAAAAATATCTAGTTAATTGTTTTAAAGAAAAATTGTAAAATATATCTAATTTATAGTTTTAAAGAAAAATTGTTTTAAAAAATCTCAAATTTATAGCTGACCTGTGCACCTGTCAGTGAGCTGCTACTTAGGTATTCTGATGCTAGTCTAAATCTTTGATGATAATCTGTCTTCAATAATGCTTTTAATATATCAAATTCTTCACTAATAACAACCTCCTCATACTTCATATTCAGTACCTATAAAAACAAGCGGAAAAAACATTCAATATTTTTTTATAACACATAAGATTAACTGTCAAAAGGAAACTGTTCGCAGCAGGGGCCAAAAAGATAGTCTGGTGAAAATGCTGTGTAGCAAAAATTGAAACACTAAAGTTCACTAAATGAGTATGCACAAAATTCTTTTAAAAGAAATTAATTCCAACAGTATTGAATGATTATTTTAACCAGGACACCAGTAAATATATAACTTAAGTTTTTTAAAGAAAAAGTTAATACTTTTATTCAAGAACTAAGAATCTAAATCGATGTAGAACTTGTTTATATACCCAGTACCAATAAAAAAAAGACTTACACAAGCTATCACATAGCAATTGATAATCTGATTACAACATTGGCTGCCGTGGTAACAATGGCCATATAGTGTATCCATGACAACAAAAACTTTCTCCTTGTCTGGTGGCAAAAAATCCAGGTTTAAAGATGACACTGATGCTATACTTGTAGCTGAAATAATTGAAAACAAAATTTAAAGTCTAGTTATTACACTTAGCAAACCTCTACCTTCTAAACTTGATTTACTGGATACATACATATTATATACACAGTGTGTATGTACAACCCTCAGTATCAGGTCGAGTCCTTTTTTAGTGGGTGTATCACTACGCTACTAAAAAAAGGACGAGACCTGATATGAAGGGTTGTACATACATACTGTGTATATGATATTTTTATCTAACATTTCCAGCTAGGTTATTCAAACTTTATTTGAAAAAAATTACATTTTACCACAGAAAAACACTGAACTATGTTATGACATATGCTCTGTAGTAATGACGTCATTATTTACATTTGACAAATTGGAGATTCCAAAATGACGTCACAACGAGAAAGTGCACGTGTACTTTACCGCCAATGTTGTATCACCACACTTTGTATCACCACAGTGTGGTGATACAAGATTCTGTATCATGGGTGTTCGATAAAACTTGTATTACATCAAATACAGACAGAAAAACTAGTCTAATGTTAGATAAATAGAAATATTTGATGGTTTAGTTTCTGAAGCTAGACATCATGTGCATATAACTGTAGTTAGTTTCTGAAGTCAAAATGGTAGGTTGTTAAGTCAGACTAGTAGCTATGTAAAGACCTGAAGTCAGACAAATAGTAAGAGTTGGACCCTGAAGGTAGAATCACAGCTATACTTAAACAATGAATCAGATGTGTAACCATAGTTACACCCTGAATATAAAACTTGTAGCCATGGTGAGACTCTGAACTGGCCTTAATCAAAATGCCAGGTATATTTTGTCGTTGAAGTCAAGACAGGCCCTGAATTCAGATTGGTAGCTATAGTTAGAATCATGATTGAATGACAGCTATAATTAGACTCTGAAGTCAGATATTACCTATAGTCACTGATTCACTGATCATGAAGTTGGATAAATACTTATAAATATATATATATATATATATATATATAAACTTACTGCTAGTTGATCTGTGGAGACTCTTTACTGATCCTACAGACTGTCTTTTAAATCTGCTGCTTGGATCAGGGGTCAACAGGTGATGCATGGCTGGATCAACCTCACTGATATTTACTGATCCTAATGATAGCCGAACACAGGTCTGAAAGTCCAGTAAAACATTATCAACATTACTACAGTCAAACCTGCCTCAAATGCCACCTCTAGATAACAGGTCTCCTTCTTTATTTTTATTCATGAAATTTAAACCTGTTTATTAAGGTTAACTGACCATTAAGGCCACTTTCACTGAGTCCATGATTTAAGCTAATTCAAGTACATGTGAATTTACCCAAATTATAATTTGCGCTAAAAGTTGTACACGCTAAAATAATTATCTAGTGTCTCGATAAAGGCTCTAAAGCCAAAAGATTGACTGAGAGCTAATTTCATATTATCATTTTCAAATGGGTTTCCCTATGTTAAGAAAGTTATACAAATAATTATAATTTTTCATAATGCAAAACTAACCAGAATAATTGCAAGGTCCTGACTGTAGTACAAAAATTCGGCTGCTAAATGACAGCTTTCAGTTATCTCCCCTTGATCTAGTAACTCTTCAACTAACAATCCTAAGGCTTGTATCTCCTGTAATATACATGTTTATGTTTGTAATGCTCATGAAGCCTTACCCATAATAATATGGTACATAAAACTAAAAACAAATGCTTTTGTCACATAGGTTTTTTTTCAAACATAAATTTTAATTATTTGATCATTTTAATGACCCTGTAATAATGATAACAGACAGTTGTGGCGAGAGCTGGTGGTGGCCTTATGTGCACATATGCACAAAGAGGACTAAGGCAGTAAGTTAAGGTAATAATAATAATAATAATAGTAATAATAAAAAAATGAACATTTTATCACCACCAGTAATAAAATAAAGTATTATTATGATAAGTAATGATTTAAAAAAAAATAAATAAGATTTTGATCAACAACACTCTGTATGCCAAACTTTGTAATTTACTATTGAGTCATAAAGATTACTCTCTGCACCCAATTGACGTATCGCCCACCACAACCCCAATGTTCCGACACTAGCCGCCATCACGGTACCAAAGCAGCGCCACGGCAACTAATGACGTACTAGTGTTAGTGACGTCATTAAATAGCACAATTAAGGCCTAGTTTTCATCCTCTTTGCATGTAAATCAAGCTTCCGGCCATTTGTCGGAACATTGTGGGCGTGGCTGGCGATACGTCAAATATTAATGAAATATGCTTACAGAGAGGAAACTAACCTTATCAGTAAGATCTTTAGGTCTATCTCCAGTTTTGGGCATTTTACCGAAACAAATTAATTCTTTTTTATTTTTTTTAAATTTCTTTGATGCTTGGTCGTCAAGTGCAAACATGTTTTCCCCCATACTGGCTTCATCAGGTTCTTTTGTCTGAAAAAATAATACAGTAAAATGGCAGTAAAATCAGTTTTTTCTCTTGATGGACGAATACCTGGTCCCCAACATTGCTGAAATAGAATTTCTAAGATTAAACCTTCTGATCTTGACCTATGCACATAATTTTGATATTTGACACATCGTCTCATGTTGGTAACTTGGTTAACATTTGTGCCAAGTTTGATCAAAATCAATGACCAACACGATATTAAGATGGATGAGCCAGACGAACATGGTGATTCCTATATAATTAGATCCCCCCCAACTCTCTTTGTGCAGGGTATAAAAATGGCAAAACCCAAAGAATCAAAGTAAAACCAAAGCAAATGAAAAACAGCTTCTGTAAAAATCACATATGCTGGTTGTGTGTATACACTGAGGTCAATATGTATATATAAGTTAGCCGAACACTGGTCTTATAGGATGGATTATTTTTTATAGGTATTTATTAACCATTTAGGTCATTTGTATTTTTTTCAATTGTAAAAATCAGTTTGATGTTTGTGAAAAAAACATAAACTTTTTAATTAGGAACGCAGCTCAATATCAGCCCCTAATATGGCCTTATGAGAGGTCTGTTTCCATAGACCATACCTGTATATGAATAGATTTATAATTATGTTTACCTGTATCTTACAGAGTCTATCATTCAAGAAATAAAATTCTATTTGAGTGTATTCATTGGGTATTATGAATGAGAGTCAGGAATTGCATATTCAATGAACTGCAAAGCAGTTCATGTTAAATATGATATTCCTGACTCTCATTCTGTAATGTAATGTAACGTGATCAGGGATCATGATCCCACACTGTATTCAAGAGCAATTGAATGCCAGTGAAAACAAATAGGTTCATCTAAAGAAGGTCATTTCCAATTGTAAATATTTACCTGTATTTTACGGAGTTTATCTTTGATTTTATACACCCACATCTGATGGTACATATCATTAATTAATTTGGGATCGTTAAGTTGGTCCGTGTCCAGGATGGTGATACATAGATCATACAAATATGCCCGCTCTCCGTCACTGTCTACTTTATCTACCTCATCCTGAATGAAACAATAAACAAAGGAAAACCATGTACTGAATCATACAAATATGTCCACTCTCCATCATAATCAAATTATCTTCCATCTCTGCTCATGTAAGATTAATAGAATCTTACACCAGCAACAGTGCAAGACAGAGATATCTCAAACGAGGAGGAATATTTTCTTGTCCAGAATGAGCTTTAGCGAGTTCTGGACATTGAAAATATTCATCCCAGTTTGAGATATCTCTGTCTAACACTGCTGCTGGTGTAGGATTCTTTTTCTCACACATTTGCAGGAAAGAAACATGATTTGTAAACAAAACAAAAATGCATCAAATGTTCAGTTTTCAGGCCATTATCTGTGCTTTCTGAGAATGATGTAATCGATTTTGTTGACGTCCTCACGTAAAATGATTATGATATCATCAATTAAGCATGTGTAAGCGATTGTGACGTTGAGAAATTGTTGGTCGAGACAAGTGATCTCATCCCTAGGGTGAGACAGAAAAATCTTACATGGGTAAAAATGCGGTATTTCCCTGTCTCATGTGTGAGAATAATAGAACCTTTCCCTGCTTTGTAGTGAAGACAATGATCCCAATGTTTGGGTTGAGATTCTTTATTTATCAGACCTGTTCTATGTCTCCACTACAAAACAAGAATGGATTCTTTTTCTCTCATATTCAATATATTCCTGTTTTTTAAAGCTTTTAATGGCAAACAATATCCTTAAACTATGCAAAACGTACACTGTTTGCAATTGAAAATGGGGACTATATTTAAGAAATAATCAACGTGTATTATTCAACGATATACCACAGGTAAATGTTGATTATTTCAATTCTAACATGACTTAGATAAAAAGATTTGAAATAAACATTGCAAACTCTTTCTTCGGGAGTACATTTACTATTTATTTGCAAAAAGGTCCATTGAAACAATTCAGTTGTTGAGAATACTTCCTTTGAAATAAACGAGTTTATGAATGAAAATTATGTCACAACCATTGTTCGGGGAACAAAGCATGACGTCATAAGATAAGCAAGGGAGTACGTCATTAAACGGAACAGCGATAGGTATATGGTTCGTTGGCTCTCTTCATGTTTCATATGAAGGAAAACGCAGGTCATGTTAGAATTAAGAATAATAACCCAGTGTATTGTCTGCTGCTGCAATATATACCTTGTTCTATGAACTATTTGACTTTCCCTCATTTATAAAGTAAAATGTTAAAAACAAAACATGGTTGCCATAGCAACATAAAATATTATGGTCTTACCATGAAAAATGTTTTTATAGATTTTGAGGTGACATCATGTTTTTTCATTTCATTACAACAGTAACTCCAGAATTTTTTTACTAATGACTTCCAAACAGACGACTTCTCTAAGTTATATTTCTCACTGTAGATCTGTAAACATAGAAAGAATTCATGCATTGACTTTTCTGGTTTCAATGTCAAGAAGTGTAAACTATTACAGTACAGGCCTGTCAAAAGTTTGACACTTATGTTACAAAAAAGAGCCAAATAAATCGTATTTCAGGTGGCCAAGATATGGATAGAAAATGGCCAGAAAGCTACCGAGAGATAGACAGCAGGGTTGTCGAGATATAGTCAGGGAAAAGTCGAAATACGCTGCAGATTCAGTACTGACCCGTTAGCTGAGTGTTTTGTATCTCAAGATTAGAGTTACCACAGTGGTGTTAAAAATGATTGCACTTTTCAAATAGCATGTATGAATAGTATATGTGTCTCTTGAACAGAAGTGAACAATAATACTGTGTCTAAGTCATCATAATCATCCAAATGCTTTTTCAGTTGTCTCCCTTAATCCACACACGGCACTGAATGGAATACAAATGCCATAAAATAACTTATAACTCATATTGGTCATCAGCGAAATAAGTTTTAATTAACTTTTTAATTCACACCATATAATACACTTGTAATGATATATAAATAGAAATATCTCAGAAATCCTATCTAAGCAAATTGTTTGGGCACCTTTAATAATTTAACATACAGCATCATCAAAGATGAAGTGAGAAAGCATAATTGTTTTATCATATATAACCCAGTGCTTGATTTATAAATTTTATAAATTGTCTGTGATATAACTAGTTTTTATCAGTTTAGCAATAGTTTTATTAAAAATTAATTTGTTGTTATTTTTAATTTTACATTTAAATACTTTGTGTTATTTTTTACTATTTCTAGCCCAGAATAGCTGCAATAATGCTGATGCGGCTTTAAAACATAACTCACTAGAGACCATTTTACTGCCTAGCAAAAGGTCATAACACACTATGAAAGATGACCTCAGATTGCCTGAGGATGTATGTGTTAAAATCACATAATTGACTGATCGCTGGCCACACTCACAATGTTCCGACAAAGATCCGGCATACTTGAATTACACACAAAAAGACTGAAAACTCAGCCTGAATTGTGCTGTTTAATGATGTCACTGACACAAGTGCGTCATTTGTTGCCTTGATGCTGCTTTGGTATAATTATGGCGGCCAGTGTCAGGATGTAATAGGCATGCGCATGACCAGCAATATGTTAATTATACAAGGTCTGTCAGTTTTACGTCCCAGCGATACTTACTATAAATAAAATCTCTAAAAAGAATGATCTTATAAAAGTAAAAATGTCAGAGAAAAGAGGCATAATATTGTCAAATTTTTTTTTCAGTATAGAATGTTACCTCCTTGATGGTGACGTGGTCCACAGAAAGTCCCGCTTCCCGGGAGAATTTCCGTGCTTCTCTGAATAATCCTTGCTCTAACATAAGGTTGACTATTTTCTCACATTCAGAGCTGTATTGTAATGAATCTGCTGAGACAAATGCTGAGAAATTGACATCAATTATACCAGCATTTACCATACACTGAACCATTCTGGACAGCTTACCAAAATCTGGAACTAAACACAAATTACATGTATACATATAACGACCAGACTAACACTGTAAAGTGACATCATTCTAAGGCTAATTACATATTATACCAGTTTTAATTTTACAGCACTAGACAGACATTTCGGAATACAATTCCTCATCAGTGGTGCTTGGGCTAAAATTATGAAACCAAAATATTTTGAAGATGTTGAAAAGCTACCCAAATGACCAAAATATATTTTACCAAATTACTTTGCATGAGGGAGTATACCTTAGTTTTTGAGAAATTTCAAATTTTAACTTGCAGGAAATTTAGACAATTATAGTATATTTCTGACAATAATACAAAATTATTGCCTACTGAGTTTGTGATGTCCTCGGGGCAACCTACTGCAAACAGAATTTTGATTGGACCCAGGCAGCAGTAAATTCCGTGTTTACTGTTGGAGTTAAGACATTGAGTGCAATTCAGGTTACAATAACATCATACATGTATATTCCTACATTCTGGTACATGTACTTTTGCAAGCACTGTCAGGTAGAACTAAATTTCCGACAGTAAATTAACATTTTAAGGTCAGAACTCTTCAAAAACAAAATTGTTGTCTCTGAAACTAAACTGTCAGTTAATACACTGTGCAGTGTACCAAAGTCTGGAACTATTTACATATCAAAATATTTTCAATGGCATGCATATGTGTGCTGCTGGGACATACAAAATCCCTGAATTTTTACCCTGTTCTGAATTTTGAAAACCCTGCCATTTTCAAGAAAACTTTATATTTTTGTAAAAAATGCATTCATATTTCAAGGCAATATGCAACATATGTATTGTTATAAGAAATACTTTTGTAAATTTCAGTTAATTTTTTGTGCATGAGAGAAAAAATGCCAAAACTTAACCAAACTAAATAATTTAACTTTAAACACCAATTCTAAGTCTGGCATCAGGGATGTGACATTTTCTGCATTTTGTGCATGCAAGCTAAAAACTTATGCTTCGGCAATTCATTGAATTTCAATAGACATAATGTAAATGAACATTTCTTACCTTCAAAATTGAAAACCAGTACAATACTTTCACAGTCTAACAGTTTTAGCAGTTGTAAAATATCGTACAAACTCGGTGTATGTAAAAAGTGATGACGTAAAATTCTATAAATAGTCTGTTGTATCCAATCAGAATCTCCGATTACAATCTCCTCTTGGCGCCTCTTGTCCGTGTCTCCATGACTAAACTGAAAAGAAAAAGAAACAGAAAATATATGTATCACGATATCAAAACCTTATTTTCACACTTCATGGGGTTATTTTGTTGGTTGCTAGAGGACCAGAGAGCTTTCTAAATCTCCCATACTCCTGTTTGAGACTAATAGAATCTATCACTACTTGTGGTGCCAAATAGGAACATAGCAAAGCAGTGCTGATCTACAGCATAGTTGCAAATATGTTGTGAAAGGCAAGAAAATTGAAATCTACCCAATCGTACAGAAATGGAGCTTTTGAAAGTTCTGAGTGGCATGTTGCATACAAGTTGAAAGAAAATATCCCAGCATATTTCGGTATTCGTAACTGTCACATATTTTTGTAGGACTCATGATTGACGATCAAATGATGTTCTCATACATGAATAATATCAATTGGATGTTGTGTATTCAAAGTATATTTTATCTTATATTCATCAAATACACTTACTTTTTATTTATTAATATTTAGTAACTTTATTTAAAACATTGTCTATAAAATATCTGAGTGTCAGCATTGTTGGACTTTACAGTTCAATGGTGCTCTAAAAAATCGGAAAAAAATTCACAAAGCACAATAACTTTCTGTTTGTTTTTATTTCACATTATGACACTCATGTGTACATTGTAAGTGAAATAAGGTTATATGGCTTAAAATTTTATCCTAATTAGTCACACAATGTCATGTACCAAAAACTCATCATGTTTGACCCACATACCCACAGATGTATACAGATGTCTTACACGTACCTGATGCATTGACTCTTTGAAATCTTCCAATAAAGTTTTACATTGTGAATAATTCCTTCTTTCTTTAATTTCAGCTGAAAACCTCAGAAAATGTAACAATGGAGACAACTGAAATAAATGTATAGACATGATTTATGTTTTATGGTTGAACAATTGTTTTTATTTACCGGTATGCATATTGATGATTTATGTCATGTGACACCTGAACAAAGAAATTACGTATAATTGATTACTTAGGAGAGAGAAAGAGAGAGAGAGAAAGAGAGAGAGAGAGAGAGAGAGAGAGAGAGAGAGAGAGAGAGAGAGAGACAATATCTTACAGCATCATTTGCTCTTTCTCTGTTGAATTTGAATTAAAATACATTGTACTGTATAATGATGTCATGCCAGAACAAATGCATAGAATGTTTGTTTAATGTCATTTATTACAAACAGAACTAATTTTATAAATGAAAAAAAAGACAAAACAGTCTGCACATTGGCCAACAGGCTACATATAGATGTTACAATCCAGAGAATCATCAGAAAAAGGCCTACTTACTGGCTGAAATATATGAAAACTAGTAGCTAATGTTGATCCCCAGTTTTTATTCAGGTACACATCAATCACATATCCAATGTGTTTTATCGTCCATTTTGATATATTTTTCCCATGATCCTTCAGTATTTTGTCTCGTTCTGCAGAATCCATCATGGCTACCAACCACCCACAAATACAGGGCTGTATTAATGCATCCTAAAATAATAAATATGATAGTAATGTTCAGAATTACATCAAAGTACTGAAGGTACTGTAATCTACATGATGTTTGTAATCAAGATCGATTGGTTGATTGATTGATTGATTGATTGATTGATTGATTGAATAGGGTTTTATGTCCCAGTCAAGAATATTTCACTTATATTGAGATGTCAACAGCTATAGGTGAAGTGGCAGACATTTTGACATTTGCAGAGTGCTCAGGGCAATGTCTAGGGAGGGTTCTTTAATATGACTCATCTGCCGTGACATGGGACATCAGTTTTTAAGGTCTCTTCCAAAGGATCCCTAGACTTTCTTTTCTAAATGCTGAGTGCTTAGTCAAAGAACAGCCACTACTTTTGTCATACCCCTGCCAGGGTTCGAACCCAAGAATCTCCACATATGGTGTGAGCACTCTACCAACTGAGGTACCATAGTGGTTTGTAATCAAGAACTAATGAATATAGCTGTATTACTGGTTTCTAAGTTAAATGGTAAAGTTTGGATTTGCAAATTCGTTTTCCACTTGTATACTTAATCCATTTTTATAGACAATTTTAAGGTTCTAGTACACTTACAAAAATGTTGATGATAATGATGATGATTATGATGATGATGGTGAGATAGTGATAATTATGTGAAACAATGACAGAAACTGGTGGTGGTGGTGGTGGTGATGGTAGTGGTGGTAGTGATAGTGCAGTGTTTCTGCTGTAGGTCGCCATTTTTGCAAAATGCGAAAATTTGATTGAAGTGGCGAAAAAGTTATAAAATTGGCGAAATTTTTTGGCGATAAAAATTTGATTGAAAATCGGCACGTGTGTTAACAAATAACAACTTCAGTAACCTATAGATAATCCCTTAATTAACAGTAAGTGTCCCAAGCAATGTACCAGGTGTGAAAACTTGAATGATTACCTAAAAACAAGTGTACTGACATGCAGACATCTGACAGTGACATGGGTAGTGTTCCTAGGCTATTGTCTGCTTTCAGGTGCCGATATACCTATGCATTTTAATCTGATAATAAGCTTGAGATGATTATGGATACCTTTACCTGTTAACTGATGTAATCAAAAGTAATCCTGAGGAAGAACCTCCAAAATTTGCTATAAAAAACGTCTCAATCAAAGATGAAAACAGGAAGTGGCGGTAGTAAACAAATAATACATTTCTTGATATGAAAATTTAATCATATAGCAGACCTCCTCAAAATGATCCCTTTTCACAAAATAATCCATAAACAAAAGCATTTTCCGATTGAATGATGGAAAATAGTAAACTCATCCACAGAAACTGAGTCTGAGGTACTGTCAAAACCATGTGTTCAAAACAAGGGAAACAACTCTGTCAGAAACAAAAATTCAACTTTAAAAAAAAAAATATTTTCTACATTTACATCTTAATCTAAGTTATATGAAAATTATTTTATTATGAAATGTTTGTATCCAAATAATTTAATGAGTTTATCCTGATCTATGTTTTTTTTTTAAATCTTTGAATTGCAAATCACATCAATGTTGTTGAACCTAGTCTACTTGTACATAATTCTACTAAAAATAAATAAATAAATAAATAATAAATAATATTGAATTTTTAAATGGGGAGATATCTTTATTTTGAGTAAAGAATTTTAAAATTGCAATTAATTATATTTATACAATATGCAAGTCCAATGCAGTGATTTACAGTCAAACATATACACCCTTCCGATAAATCGCGACACCTAGCGGGAGTGCCATGATTGATAGTAGAATGTGATGTCATACAGGGAGTTATGAAAAAGAAATACTAGCATTTCGTATTTTCCCTCAATATAATATTGTTTTAAAATTAAATATTAAATTTCAATTTTAATTACATATCGCTGGTATTTTATTCCATGACTTTAAAAAATAATTTGAAATTAATGTATTTTTCATTAAAAATTTTAAAAATTCATTTTAATTGTTACATAATAATAACTGTTCCATGACAAATTTGTTATTGTAATACCAAGTCATGGGCAGTCATTCGGAACTAATTAGGGCACTGATTTTGATTACCTGATTTACAGGAGAGAAAATGTTTCGGTCCAACCTAAGGACAATTTGCTTATGCATGAATGAATCCAGGTGTGTCAGAAGTAGTCTAAGCTTTTCGTTAATCTCGGAAGATTCTCAGTCGGTCGAAGTATTTTAACGAGAGAGAGAGAGAGAGAGAGAGAGAGAGAGAGAGAGCTACAAACATTGCATTTTAAGTATTCTGTAACTCAGTGAATAATTATATAAACGAACAAATTATCTATCCGAAAAAATTATAACGAGTCATGGGATAATTATTTATCCGACATTTTGAAACTTAACATATTTGTGTTACAGTTTAAAGATGATAAATAATAAAACACCGCATAATTAGTATTAAAAGTTATTTATTTATTTATTTTCATTTTTATACTTTTTGACTTTTTGACAAATAAGTATAATATAGCCAAAGCAGTGATACGACACTACATGAGAATAAATCAGATATTTATCACTGTGTATTATAATCAGGTGTTGACTTGTTCATCTCGTAATCAGATAATCTAGAGACTTGTTAATTGCAAATTGGATTAATGAAACCAATTAAAAGTCCTATTTTTTAAGTCAACTTAGGTAAGGATGCCATCATTTCTACTTAGAATAAGTTGTTATTTATATAAATTTGACCGAAATTTTAACCATACAACCGAAATTTCAATGTTGTTGTTTTTTTTTTGTTTTTTGTTTTTGTTTTTTTTAAATACTTTTATTAATAATTTTGAAAATAAATTTTCAGAACCTTTAACATTTTTAGCAATAACGGATGTTTCTTTAATGAAAGTTTAATCCGTTGAACAATGATTTTTAAATACAACTTTAAGATGCCGCTAATTTGTAATCACAGGAAAATTTAAGTTTTCAAATTATTTTGACTATCAATTATGTATCTGAATTGTTTAATTTATATCAATATTTTGTAAACAAGTTTTATGAAAAATCCGATTTTATAAAATAAATAAAGATAAATAAGAAAAAAGTGGAAGGTGAACGTTTGTAGTAATTTGATTAAAAAATTAAAATATTTCCAGTCGGATAAAAATATGAATTTCAAATGTCCTTGAGGGTAATTAAATGGTCCAAGATATTAATAAATATACGTACATGTATTTTATATTTTTCTAATTTGAACATTTACAAATTGCTATTTTCTAGTAAAAATAAAACTTATTATTTTGTTGAAGAAATTACAACAAATTCTACACAATCCTTTACAATGTTAAGTGTCTTTTCGGATGATCATCTATGTGTTTAAAATTTGTTTAATTAGCCCATTCATAATTTGTAATTTGTAATTTATTTAAAGTAATATTCGCTTTGTCGGTTTATCATCTCACCTGTAGCTTACATATGACACCTAACATATACTCGAACTGAGTGAATATACACCCTTTAAAGTAATATTCGCTTTGTCGGTTCATCATCTCACCTGTAGCTTACATATGACACCTAACATATACTCGAACTGAGTGAATATACTGTACATGATGATGAGATCGATAGATAGCCTTCCCGGTGTGACGTCATATCAAGAGCGATAACCAGTTTCCGGCTATTTCTGGAAGGGTGTATAGATACATGCAATGTGAATTCCCCCACAGAAAAAAAACTACTCCAGGTTCTCTCATCCTGACTGAGTGGAAAAAGTAACTTTTGTCTGTTGTTCTGTATAATGGGCAAAAATATGTTTCTTATTGCAATAATATTAACATGAATAAATATTTAGAAATAATATAGTAAATACATTGGCAAAAAGCATGTCTGATAGTGGCGAAAAAAATACTGATAGTGGCGGGAAAAAAATACTGATAGTGGCGAAAAAAAAAACTGATAGTGGCGAAAAAAATATACTGATAGTGGCGAAAGTCCTGGCGATTTAGTTTTGAGACCCAGAGGAAACACTGTAGTGGTAGGGGTGTTGTTGTTGATGTTGTTGATGATGATGATGGTGGTGGTGGTGGTGGTGTTGATGATGATGATGATGATGATGATGATGATGATGATGATGATGAAGATGTTGATGATGATGATGATGATGATGATGATGATGATGATGATGATGATGATGATGATGATGATGATGATCATACATACCTTAAAACAAGCAGCTAGTTCTGCCAATATAGGATTACACAGCAGAACAGATAGATGTAACAAAGATTTCCATGGACATTTTGATTTCTGTGCCATAAATACAACACCAAATATATCATCTGGTACAGACTGGATATCTATTGTCATACCTATTAAAAATTAAACACTTATTTACTGTGATATCATTCATTTTCTACTTTGCACTTTCTGTTTTAATCGCTTGTAATTGTAAGCATCCTTTGTAGTGGCCACAGGTGACCTACTTTTTTTCAAACTCTACAGGTATCTTTAGCGTGCACTGAGACATAGGACCTCAGTTTTGAGTCTCATCCGAAAGACAACTGAGTAACGAGCTTTTTACAGCTCCAGTATGGGCAGGAGATGAAAATCATTTCAGAAAATTTCCAAGTCCCAAGTGAAGTTCGAACCCACAACTCTTGACTTAGAAAGCCAGTGACAGTACCACTCAGCCATGTCCACCCATGGTATACAATTTCACAGGCAAATACTTTGACAGTTTCAATCAAGTTGGATATTTGTGTTGATTTAATGCCTCAAAGACCCTAATAAGACATGATGGGGTTTGCCAGTATACCATGTGATACCCTATGCAGCTTTCAATTTTGTCAACTAAAATGTTGGCCAAATTGACCTGGAATTTTGTCTGGCGACCTTAAATTTGTAAATGGTGACAAGCTTGTCTAATTTAAATTTGAACTTTTGTGACAAAAGAACAGATATTTCGCATCCTAAAATTTTCACGATACAGTTCAATTACTAATTCAGGCAATATCATGGACACTTTACATTATCATTATTGTTATTAATAACACTGACAACCCATTCCCAGCCCCCCACCCCCACCCCCCCCCCCCCCCCCAACCCCCACACACATTTTAAGTACCTATTACTCAACGTGGAGTTAAATGCAGGGTTTTTTTTATCCTATAAAATTAAGGATGGGAAATTGGTCTTTTATCGCTTACTGAATAATCTTTGCAAAAATGAACTAATAATTGATAAATCGCTATGCATATCAGCAAAAGTCTCCTGAGTAAACATATATACAGTCTAACCTGCCTTAAAGGCCACCTCTATATAAGGACCACCTGCTTATAAAGACCAGTAGAATTGTATCCCAATTGTTCTTCATTCATATTATTTGAACATGTATATAAAGGCCACCTGCCCATAAAGGCCACTTTTACTGGTTCCCTTGGGTGACCTTTATAGACAGGTTTGACTATAGTACCTTCTTCAGTCTCTGTATCCATATTTTGTGTTAATGTTTGAGTCAGCTCTGTGTGAGCTTCTTCCTCACTGCTACTCACATCAGCTGAAAGTAAAAGAAAATCCAAGGTAGTGCTTTACCTGTAATCCAAAATATATTAAAAGCCTTTCTTAACAAGTTAAAAGAAAATTCTATTTTCTATTTCTGTATCCTTGTGTATTATGTCGACTGTAAATCAAGAAATATTCCTGTCAGTTAATTTTCAAGAGATGCAACACCTCAATTGTTTGCATACTGTTATGTTTGCATTGCGTGATGCCAGTAAATGAAAATGGAATCAAATTACTGTAAACCGTGTTTTTTTAGCGGCAGTTTTATTTTAGCGCAATTGGCGATAAGAGTGTCAGCGCTAAAATAAAACTGCCGCTAAAATTACAACAAAAAAGTCAGTAGTGTACAGCGCTGCTGTGACTATGAATGTCTATGGATGCACGTTAAATGGTTATATAGTCAGTGTTAAAATAATAATCGTTCTGGATGACACTGGTATAACTTCCATCAATATACCTGCATATGATAAGTAATTGGGGATTAATTACCCAGACCCGGTAGACTGACTACCGACAAACGGATAGGCATAGCTGTTAATTATTGACCTCTATAATGATATAAGGGGCTGTTATCGGAGATACAGCGACAGTGTGTCGAAACGTTTGTATTTAAAAAAAAAACCAGTTGGTATTTAAATGAATAAAACGACAAAATATGTTATTAGTAACTTAAATATTTATTCAGTAAAATGTGTAATCGACGAGAGGGCCAAATTATGATGATAGCTTCCTGCAGACATCTGTCTCGTGGCTTCCTGGGTCCAGTACGGAGATTTTCTCTCAGTAAAAGTCAAACAAATTAAAACTCAATTAGACATATTTTCTTATAACCTGTCACCCCCTTCTCAAATTTATTTTTCTGGCTAATAGTTGTGGGTTTTAGGCGAGAAAATGCGGTAATATAAAGATGTATTAAACAGTTCAGACTGGAATTGATTGCGCTAAAATTAAACTGCGCTAATATGTTTACCAGTCATCAATCGCTAAAATAAGTATGCGCCAATATAAAGCGGTTTACAGTATATAAAAATTAAATATTTACATATTGTTACTTTTGCAAATTTACACAAAATATACCAAACAGAAAAAAATTTCCTTATTTAAAGTACGTTGAAATATGACCCAGTACAAACTTTGGCAGTTTTGGTATCCAAGATAAATTGTTTCAATCATGTGTGTAGCAAATCTTGAGTACAAAGCCGATCTAGAGTCTTAAGCTTACCTGTAGTTTCTTCCTTATTAGACACACCAATTCTTGAGTATAGAGCTGATCTGGAGTCTTTATCTTACCTGTAGTTTCTTCCTTGTTAGACACACCAATTCTGGAATACAGAGCTGATCTGGAGTCTTTGGCTTTAGACTTTGCTTTCTGGGGGTTTGTTTTGTCAATCTGTAAAGCTTTGGCTTCAGCGTTCTCTATCACATAGTGCAAATGTTGTTGTAAGTGCTGACTTTTAAAATGATATAGAATTGTCTGTAACTGTCAAATAAAGAAATAGTATTATAACGTTAGGTCATCATAGTTGGCATGAACAGTAGTTAACAACATAGTCAAGATTTTTAATTTATCATGCTGATCTTTTATTGTGAACACTGAAGTAAACCACAGACCTTGTGTAAGTGAACTGCCAATCTCTTAAACTGGGATCTGTCAGAAGTAGGTAACTTTGAACTATAAACCCCTGTTCAAAAGGATATAGTTCTGTCATTTCACCTATTCTGGTGACATCTTAATATTAGTGAAATACTCTTAACTTGGCCGTAAAACACCATTTAATCAATGAATCAATCAATGAATCGACAGGGTTTAAGGTATTTACAGCATATATTAATTTCACAGTTAAAACTGTTGATAAATACAAATTAATCTAGTAAACTAAGTAAACGATCAAATTTTTTTTTTTTTTGCTTATTGTTATTCAGTTTATTTCAACTAAAACCATAAGGGAATGACTGTGGTGGATGGCCTTATACCAGTCTCTGAATGTACTAATTAAAATGTTATAAATATTGTAAATTGTCTGAACCATATATCAAACACCATGAAAAATTCAACACAACTTACCTGTTCCTTGGAATACTGATGCATCTGTGAAAACCATAAAAATGGCAGCCATTTATCAGCCTGAGCACATATTTCTAAAAACTTGGTTGTCATTGGCAACTGGAGAACACGACAGAATAACACAGCTATTAACCACTTCTGTGCCGCATCAAAACTTGTCCTATTAATACCAAAACAAGAGGCCGATGTCATTCATCTTAGATAATGTTTAATTACCTCAATATTACCAGTAGTTTAATGGAAAATTTTGCAAATGGGAAACTAATTAGGGCTAATAGCCAAGGTTTATACAAATTGGAAATTCAAAACCATTTTGGCCTTACTCGCGAATATTTGAATTTGCGTTTGGAAACTTGTTGAATACAACATATGTATGTATGTATATATCTGTGCACTGGGAATATTTGCCTGATATTTGAATTCGTGAATGGGATGAGTCGTGAATTAACACGAAAATAAATCTCTCGCGAAATAAAAGTGATCTACAGTAATCAGCCCAGAGATATAGGACATACATGTATGACTTACTCTGGAATCCTATCCTGTGACACACTGGCTATAATGGCATTTTCTAACTTCTGTAATACAAATCCTCCATATTTCTTTCTATTCAAAATGCATCCACAAAGCCAATTAACTAAAAACAAAACATGAAAAATAAGATGTTTAATGACTATAGTGTAAAGTAAATCTTTTTATTCACTTTTTTAATATTATTCCGTGAACGGAAAATCCATTTTAAAAATGACAATATAAAGTCAGCTCTTTGTCAATATTTCGGCAATAAAGCCTTTATCAAGACATTGATAATTATTTATAATTTTTATTCACTGACAAGTTTCTATCTGGCTATTTAACTGCTGCGCTACAATTATTAAATAGAAATTAAACAATAAATCCTGAGGTGTTAGCATGCATTAAATATCGATATTTGCACGCTAACTTTGTTTGGTCTGAGGTATTACGAATCAATTTTTCATACTGCACGTTTTGTCAAATGACGCTGTTGTTTATGACGTCATATGCTTGTTGTTACATGGCTGAAGATGTCATCTCTGTTGTTGTCGTATTGCACTAGTTCTTATAACCGTATACAAGAACTAGTGCAATATTTATGCATTGTACTACAAAATGGTATTTTAGATGAAATACTTGATGGAAGTAAACAAAATTTATTTTGCTGCATAATAAAAGGGTTATTGAACTGATATTGTGAAATATTGTCCCTCGTTGACTTGAATTATTTACAAGGCTAGTACAATTACCAATTTATCAAGATAAAAATTGCATACAGATACTCAATAGAAGGAACTCAAAACATTTTAATTTAGTTGGGGTTCACTACATGTAGTTTTGTCTTTAAAGATTTGACATCTTTCTAACATTATAGGAATGAAATTGATTTTAATTTTTGTTATGGAAGAATGAAAGAATTGGACATTTAGCACACTGAATAATTCGAATAGCGAATTATTTTACGTGTGCAAATTGTCCAATTCTTTTATACTTTCATACTTCCATAACAAAATAAATTTTTTTTTCATGTCTTTTAATTCAATTTTTAGAAATTTTTCAACAACAAATCAACAATTTAAACATTAATGTAGCCGTAGCAAGAGAAAATTGCAACGCTACGGTGTAGGAATTCAAATGCCTCTGTGCGTCATCCATAATGAGATGATGTCACTGAGAGCCAATTCATTCATACACATACAAAAGTAAAAGAAACATCTGATCAAAATGCCTAATACAAACGAGAATTGAATTATTACTCAATTATTTTACAAATTTTAGTTATAAATTTTTGTTGTTTGTTGTTTATCAAAGCAATTCTTGATCAAACCCATGCAGCATCTTAGACACAAGGCAAGTTCTGTAAAAGTCAACCAGATACACAAATTACGAGAGAGTAAGAGAGAGAGAGAGAGAGAGAGAGAGAGAGAGAGAGAGAGAGAGAGAGAGAGAGAGAGAGAATAATTGAGTCTACTTTACATCTAGTCAATATCAATAAAACAAAACTTTCATCATTGGGTACGAATGCCCATATAGCCAGTGATTTTGTTACCAATGCCCATATAGCCAGAGATTTTGTTACCAATGCCCATATAGCCAGTGATTTTGTTAACAATGCCCATATAGCTAGTGATTTTGTTACATTCTTAAAAAAAACTACCTTCTGCCTTTTAAATTGGGAAAATTTGAAGTTCTGAAAGTAAACTTCATTCTGACATGCTTGCAGTAGCTTATAATACTCAAACCAAAGATGTTTTAATTTTTTTAAATAGATTATCACTGTTGTTTGGGAATTTTAGTGATCAAATTGGGAAATTTCAGTTATTTTCCCCCGAGGGAAAACTACCTTTTATTCGATTGTAATTTTAAGCAAACAAAATCACTGACAGCAATGCTGTGGTAATGATGTCACAAGCTTAAATATGCTACTTTAACAAGCCTATAACTATGGTTACAACCTATCTGTTCTTCATTTCTTTTGATATTTTCTTTCTTTTTCTCGCCACTTCCTGTTGTATTTTGGTTAAAGTGTATGAGTATCTCCTGTCCAACTTGTAGGTGTGTCCTTAGTAACACGCTGTCCTGTCCCAGTAGTTCTGTAAACACTACACAAGCACATGACACCTGAGATACATGGAAGTTACGTACTCCGATCCACAACGCTGTAGATGTCGCTTGTAACAATCTAAAAGGAAGCATTAACAACTGGTCAATAAGTGACACCATAAAATCAATTGACTTTGAAGCTTGATATTATATAGTTCAGTGATTGACGCCATATACATGCAAGATAGGAATTTCTAATACATGTGACTTTTTTACAAGTGTGAGATTTGCTTGTCTCATCCAAGGGTAAAATCACTTTTCTAATACATGTGACTTTTTTACAAGTGTGAGATTTCCTTGTCTCATCCTAGGGTAAAATCACTTTTCCAAACCATCAATGTTTCCAACATCACAATCACTTAATGCCAAAATATGACAGAACAAATGGTAGCAAATTGTTTTGTTGGTCTATACAGAAATATTTACCTAGATGAAGATATTGTTGTTGCATCCGAGTCCAGCTCTTCAGCTAAGAAGGAAGTAAAAGCAAAAGATGGCCGACCTTGTTTTAAGTAGTAGGTGTATTTAATCTTTTCAACAACTCCATATTTGGATACTAGGTCTGTGGATGAGAAGTGTGGCAAATGTCTCTGGCAATCTGAATAGAGAACAAAATTAATCTAAACAGACCAGAAAAACCTGATAAAAAAATTGAATGTATAAGTATTGCATAACAAACAACATGATCATCTGAATGTAGAGCACAGTATATCTGAAAGTACAAATGACAATTAGTGAAAGAAAATGAAAATGCACTGAAAAACAAGTTATACTGTAAATTGGGAAATTTGCGTGATCGTTTTATTTTGGCATAAATTCACAGTGAAACGAGTCGCGAAAATAAAAGTTTCGCAAAAAATAAGCAGTAATCAAAATTATAGCAACAGAGTCGCAATCATGCAAAAATTAAAAGACGCGAATAAATATTAAAGTGCGTTCATGCGAAAATTAGATGATGTGCAACCATGTGCATGATCAAAATACGAATATCCAATGGCACATCTACCCAAAGATTGTTGCTGTGAAGGTCTGTTAAATAGTTCTCCAGAACAGGGGCAGACAAAATGTTGGTGAAAAAATGGAGAAAAAAACAATATGTCTCCAACTTTGTTTGGGGGACATAATTATTTTGAAGAAATACAAAAATCATCATATAAACAGCTAACTTGTTTACAGATCTAGTCAACTGCAAAAAAATTGTCCACCAAAAACTTTAGCCTTAAAATTTTAAACATTGAACACTAATGTTCACTTCAATAGAGATAAATCATGTAGACTTAGCCTAGTGGTTTGTCACTGGCTTTTAAAATTGAGAATTTTTACCAGAGTGATATCCAAACTGCCGTACAAGAGAGATTACAGTGTTGTTTGTCACATTTGAATAACTTGAAGAACTTAAAATTGATGGTTGTGGTCTAAAATTATTAAAGAGAATTTGGTATGATGTAAATATAATATGATGATTACCTTCTCCTGCTAACTTATTTGTTGTCTGCCATCCAAATAAACGTGTTGGGTCAAATGGTGCATTGTCCTGAAATAGAATAAAATTCATACTGTATCAGATTGAAAAAATACTGTTAAGGGGGGAATTTTCGCGTGGGTAAAATTTTCGCTTATTTTGCACTATAGAAATAACCGCGAAAATTTTACCCACGCAAAAATGACAACTAAACAGGTTTATATATCATAATATACAGAATATACACCCATTTATCATGTTTATTTCTGTAACATGAAAATTACACCCACGCAAAATGTCAGATTCCAGAAATCGCAAAATTTTTTACCCCGCGAAAATAAAACATCATTATTATGGCCCCTAATTACCCCTACAATTATTCATAAAGTACCAGTATGTTTCAAAAGCGTTCTTTAATAAGTTTTGTCGGGCCTCGGTGAATGAGTGGTTTAACGTATGTGTTACAGGACGACTGCAAATCTCACCACCTACATGTGAAGGTTTGAAACATAATGAGATACTAGGGTCAAAAAGTTCATCAGTTCACTTGCCCAAAGTCAGTGTTTTTCTTAAGTCACTGTGGTTTCCCCTACCATCAACTTCAGCCTTATAAAGTGAAAGAATCTTCACTGCCCAGGGTGTAAAACTTCATTATTGCACTCCAAAGGGCATAAACTGCATTACTCCACTCTTTAAGTTTTATGTCACCAGATTGTATAAAATTAGACAAACTAAATCTAGACAATAGCAATGGCTGGAATCGAATTGCAACAATTTTGGATGTAAACCTTCTAATTTCTTTTTCAATACAGAAGGTAGATTGGGATCTTTTCATCAAGAACAGATGATCCATATAAGTTATAGATAAGAAAAATTACACTCAATCGTATTGCCATAAGTGGATTCCAGCAGTTGATGTCTCAATACAAGTGAAGTAATATTGACTGGGATATAATCAAACTCACCTTCAGCAAATTGCAGACAAACACATTATTGTTTGGCTGGTGATGGCTCAATACAAATGAAGTAATATTGACAGGGATATAATCAAACTCACCTTCAGCGAATCATAGACACACACATTATTGTTTGGCTGGTGATGGCTCAATACAAGTGAAGTAATATTGACAGGGATATAATCAAACTCACCTTCAGCAAATCGTAGACACACATTATTGTTTGGCTGGTGATGGCTCAATACAAGTGAAGTAATATTGACAGGGATATAATCAAACTAACCTTCAGCAAATCATAGACACACATTTTTATTTGGCTGGTGATGTCTCAATACAAGTAAAGTAATGTAGACTGGGATATAATCAAACTCACCTTCAGCAAATGGTAGACACATACATTATTGTTTGGCTGGTGATATCTCAATACAAGTGAATTAATATTGACTGGGATATAATCAAACAAACCTTCAGCAAATCGTACACACGCACATTATTGTTTGGCTGGTGATGGCTCAATACAAGTGAAGTAATATTGACAGGGATATAATCAAACTCACCTTCAGCAAATCATAGACACACATTTTTATTTGGCTGGTGATGTCTCAATACAAGTAAAGTAATATTGACTGGGATATAATCACTCACCTTCAGCAAATCGTAGACATGCACATTATTGTTTGGCTGGTGATGTCTCAATACAAGTGAAGTAATACTGACTGGGATATAATCCAACTCACCTTCAACGAATCGTAGACACACACATTATTGTTTGGCTGGTGATGTCTCAATACAAGTGAAGTAATATTGACTGGGATATAATCAAACACACCTTCAGCAAATCGTACACACGCACATTATTGTTTGGCTGGTGATGTCTCAATACAAGTAAATTAATATTGACTGGGATGTACTTACACTGACCTTAAGTAAATCATAAACACACATTATTCTTTGGCTAGTAATGTCTCAACATAAGTGAATTAACACTAACATCTCACTGCCATTACTAGATTCAAAAGCTGGTGATGTCTCAATACAAGCCAATTAATATTAATTTGGATGTAATGACACTCACCTTCAGTAAGTCATAGACAGACACATCATTTTTTGGTGTGTCTATTGTAGAGGCAGGAAATAATGCTGAGTGTAGTTTGGGATATGGTAGTAACGCTTTTTCCACTTCTTTAATACTCATGTCATCTATAGCCTGTAATTTTGACACTCCTGGTACAACCTACAGAATGATAATTTTAGTTGTACATTAATGAATTACATGTAAGGAAGTTGCTGATATGTTCTTGGCAATTAAAAAGAACAACATACAAATGGAGTGAAAAAAGAATAATGACAAATATGTACATGTATATTGATGACAAAACTCCTAAATTTAGATAGACATTAGATCTAATGATGAAATAATATTCAGTATTATCCTTCAAGTGCTTTTGGAGGGGCCTTGGTCCTCAAACACAAATAAGTAATGTCAGTAAAGTTGACTTTAGGTTTTGACATAGCTTTTGCCGATGGGTCATGACCCTTGACCTATGCACCTAATTTTTGTATGTGAGACATCATCTCAAGTTGGTTTATATTTGTGCCAAGTTTGATCAATATCCATCCATAGAGTCTATGTCAGGTAAACATGCGGTAAGGACAATATACTTAGTGAAGTCAGGTAGTTTTAAAGACCAACAGACATATCTTGTATGTCTGACAGAGTTGTTTTCAAAGTAAAACTAGCGGTAGTTTACTTTTGTAGGACCGAAAACTGATTTGTCCGCTTAATATTCCTGTAAAATTGAAAATGTCCGAAAAACCAAAAATGTCTGACTGGTGATTTTTCACGTCAATCAAAATAATTTTTTGTCGGACATGTCCAGCAAATATGACCGTTTCTGGACCTCTGCCATAGACATGGAAGATATGGAGTGGACAAGATAATGGGATGGACAGCCAGACAGATGGACAGGGTCATCCCTTTGTTTGCTGGGTTTAAATCTAAAATAAACACATATTATGTCAGCTCCTGACAGGTATGGGGTCTTAAGTTTCAAATCACTGCAAATATAAATATTACTACATTTGTATCTATAACAACTAAAAAGTTATACATGCAGTGTCACCAAAACTTCTAATGAACAAGTACGTCTATAATAAATTTACAGTCAAACCTGTCTATAAAGACCACCCAAGGGAACCAGTAAAAGTGGCTTTTATGAGCAGGTGGCTTTTACATACAGGTTCAAATACTATGAATAAAGAAGAATTGGGATACACTTCTACTGGTCTTTATAAGCAGGTGGTCCTTATATAGAGGTGGCCTTTAAGGCAGATTGGACTGTACTGAAACTTATTTTTTTATATATTAAAATGCCTGCATATGTTCCAGAGGATATTCCTACCAGAAGCACATGTAACTGAAATATTACAAGTAAAATACAGATCATTGAAACACATATCAAGGGTACGCATGTTTAATGTGTCTTTCTAAAAAAATATATACCATACCTGGTGAACATCATAAGGGGAATACATAAGAGTAGCCATAGCAGTCAGTGTCTCCCCAATCTTCAATAACTGTGATACGGATGGTTGCTCAAGTGACCAGGTCATCCCAGCATTGGCTAAACTTGCCTCATATATCAAGGTAGACTCTACAAAAGAAAGCATATTGAATTTAAACAAGGCTCAAAAGGCTTGTATTGCTCATCTGACATTATTTATGTGCATATTTCCTCAGAATTTGGTCAGTAAAAATTCTAAGAAAAAACCTATAAATATGAGAAGAGGTTAGCAGCATGCTTTTATGATTCCAATGAGAACAACATGGCTTGAGAAAATAAGATTTGTTTGAAAATTAATAGCATACTTATGATTTGAATTAGAACAATATTGGCTGAGAAAAACAAAACTTTTTTCTACACAGTTTCTTTTTTTATTTTTCCCCTTTCTAATGTTTTTAAACCAAAACCTGTATTTGTGTAAATTAAATGTCGCATGTGTCATGGATGCTTCATTTAAAATATCTAAGGTCCAGCTATGGAACATAAGCCATTTCTGTTTTTTTTTAATTCATAAGCTCCACTACAATTTCTCCACTATGGACACACATGACAGACAGAGAGTGATAGCAACAAAACATAACTTGTTTACCTGTTTTGGACATTGACACTTACCATGAGGGGTTTTAGTTAGACAGTAGAACATGACAAACATTTGTATCCATTTACAATCCTGTACACTGTATGATAACTTCTGCAACAGTTCTGATGATATCCTGTAAAATCAACACATTACAAATGTACCATATATCTCCATTTATCACCTACCCATTAATCTAATTGTAGCGATACATTACATTTTCTTGCCATGTGATACAAAGGTCCGTATCGCACATGTGCAATACAATATTCCGTATCACCATAGTAGCCGGAACTACTTTTAGGGGAAGTAACATATTTTAGCAATTTTGTTGGGAAAAAAAGTCTTAAAAACTATATTTCACATTGTTTTGAAATTTGTCTACAAATAATTTAAAATTTGTGGAAACCTAGATTAAAGGTATACACATGAAACATGCAAAAAAGGAGGTGCAACTTGGGTGTTTTTGTTTACTCATGTTACTTGCATTGCAGTATTGCACAAAAAAGTTCACAAAGTGATCATGTTTTTTTTCTCTGTATTATGAACTGTATGTTTTTTAAAATACAATGTACATATGAAATATCAATATATAAAATATTCAAATATTACTTCCACTATAACTGGAACCATGGCATGTAACAGAGTATTTGTTAACCCAGTGAAAGTGAGGTACTGCAAGCCATGCCTATTATGTTCCGACACTGGCCGCCATCACTGTACCAAAGCAGCGTTACAGCAACTAATGACGTACTAGTGTAAGTCATTAAATGGCACAATTCAGGCCGAGTTTTCATTCTTTTTGCGTGTAAATCAAGCATGCTGGGCCTTTGTTGAAACATTGTGGGCATGGCCGGCGATCCATCAATTGTTCAAAAGGATAGTTTTAATTTAGGGATTTAGTTAAGAATAACAGAAAAAGGCTACTAGTGATTTCTACTCTGTTTTGATACTTAATCCAAAAATCACTAGAGATTTCATGCTCTCTGGAATTTTTCATGTTGGAACAAAACTAGAGCCATCTCTCTCTAAAAGAATATTCCTCATCCCCAATATTTTCAAGTTGTTATTGCTGAAATTTGTCCTGGCCTGGTGAACATGACCCTTGACCTATGTACCTAAATTTGATATACAGTCCAACCTGTGTTAAAGGCCACCTCTATATAAGGGCCACCTGTCTATAAAGGGCACTTTCAATTCCTCCCAAGCCATTTTACTCTTTATTTAACCTCTATATAAGGGCCACTGTTCAACTGAGCCAGAGGCCACCCTATTTTTGTACAAAATGGCTCATGAACCTGTCTATAAAGGCCACTTTTATTTGTATTTTGGGGGCAAGCTTTGTTAAAGTTTCTAAAAATTTGTGCAAAAATGTTAAGCCATGTAGTTTTTTTTAATTTTGAAGCTAAAATTTTAGATTTTAAACATTATTTAACTTTAAACCATTGATCATTAAACTAAGTACATGTAACCACATCTGTATGTTGATAAGAAAATTTTTTTTAAAAAGTATATATTTTTGAAACTTTTTTAAAATCTTAAAAAATTCTTAAGTCATGTATCCTCATGTCAACAAATGAAGCCATATATTATTACTCATTATTACCGGTAATCATTTTCTATTGTTATCATTACTGGCTCCTACCTATTAAAGAAAACATGTCTATATTTAAGATATATGTATATACTTGGTGATTTTTAAGGGTTTTTTCCAAAGATTGATAAATAGTGTGGTCAGGTGATTTCTCTTTAATTGTTTTCAAAGAAATTATTCTGTTAAAATTAGCTAATGCCTACTTTGTAACAAAAGTTTTAATAAATAAAATAAAAAATTAGAACTGCTCACTATTTTTCCAACTAATAATTATATTGATGTCATAACTGGATTTACAAACTCTATATAAAGGCCACCTGTCCATAAGGGCCACTTTTGCAACTTCCCCCAAGTGGCCCTTATAGACAGGTTAGACTGTACAACACATTGTCTCATGCTGGTTTACATTGGTGCCAAGTTTGATAAAATCCATCCATAGACATGAAAGATATGAAGTGGATATAGCTTTAAAACAGACATCCAGACAGATAAAAAGACAGACATCCAGAGAGATAGTCAGACATCCAGACAGATAGACAGACATCCAGACAGATAGTCAGACAGACATCCAGACAGATAGTCAGACATCCAGACAGATAGTCAGACAGACATCCAGACAGACAGGCGGAAAGAGTGATTTCTATATACACCCCAAAACTTTGCAAGTGTATATGTAAGATCTCATTGCACATGAACTGTGTGTATATATACTTACTGGTAATGGTGGCAATAATGCCAAAGTACCGATGGTAGGTTATTGGTTACACAGTACTGAATAAAGTTGCCATGGAAACCATCTATATCCCCTGTCTGAAACCTCACGGCAGGATGTAACCTCATAAAAGGTCCACCAACAAATCTCAAATTATTCAGCAAGTCTATAAAATCTACTGTTTCTTTGATAACACCATTTCTAAAATATAACAAATAAACATTGACATGTAACTTAAAACAAAATCTTTAAAATATCATATCCTGGTTCTCTTGTTTGTAAAAAATGGACATGTTTTAAATTTTCAATTTTGTATATTTTGGGACTATTATCATCAATGTATACAATAATACTGGAAATGGGAACACAAGCTTAATCCCAGGGATTTACTGGGTCTTTTGGGAAAAGGACCTTAACTAAAAATTGGGAAAGGCTCTCAACTTTTTGCTCATTTTGGGAAAACTTTGACATGATTTTTGATGCCATTAATGATTAAATCTAATGCTTTTAGTGTATCGAGTTGATTGAAGATTGAGAAAAGCAGCCACATTTATTTATGGCCAGACTTCAGCTATGTATCTGGTACCATTTTCTAATTGGGAATTTTTTCAGCCCATTTTGGGAAAAAATTGATGTTTTTTCCATTGGGAATGGGGCCGAATTTCGACCCTAAATAGGCCCTTGATAAATCCCTGAATCCATTCTATAGCTAGAGGGTTGCAAATGTCACCAGATAGTATACCAGCATCATTTTAAAAGGATACCTGATAAACTCTATGTTTGCATAGCTGGTCGCCAAAATCACCATTGGCTACTAATTTCTGAGAATATTTTCAATAAGTAACCTATTTTGGAAGATTGTTGAAAAAAGAGCTTTATATTTAATGACAAATTTGGGAAATTTCGCTTTTGTGGAACTTGAATTAAAATTTCAAAATTTCTACTGCTAACACATAAATCAGGGATACACGCTGCAACAGCGCTTTTGAACATTGTGCAGGCGAGCTAAAAATAAATGGTTAAATGCTGATAAATCGTAACATACCTTGCACACACGTCTACGACAACATCTCTGACATAGACTGTCCCGTTATCTAAGTTGTTAACTATCATCTGGAGTGTCACAAAATCTTTGTTTTCTACAAGTTTGTTTATCCAGAGTGTCAAATCTTTAACTCTGTTATGTCTCAAAAGATAATTCAATAGAAGTTTTGAATCCACATCTTTGTATATCTGGGTCACATCTGGAAATATAAATTAGCAATTTAACACTATAAAGTGGGAAATTGTAGGGGGGGGGGGGTTCATTTTAACATGTTTTGCAGTCTGACCTTTTCTGCTTAATTGGAACTGTGTTAATACTATGTGATGTTCCGTAAGCTAAAAAGGGTTATAAGAACAATCCAAGCTTAATGCAGAAAACAGCAAATAAGAAAATTAAATATAGTCTTTTATGAAAACATGGCTTTGTTTTTTGACAATTTCTCCACAACTACTGAGCTGATTTCCCTTTTATTATTATTTTTGCATAACTCATTGTTGGTGCTTCAAAAATATAACAAAAAGTGAAATTCTAATTTTTTTTTTTACTAAGGACCCTTTTCGCATATGGATGGTCATATATAAATGATTACTCTGTATGCACACATAAACGAGCCACAAGTCAATGCTGAAAGGTGCAGTTCTGTTTATATATTAGTGCAAGTGCACTACATTGTTCTGAATATGGTATGAATGATAAAATTAATTAAAACTTGTGTGTAAGTGACTCTGTATGCACACGTACGCGGCCCACAACAGTCGATGTTGAAAGGTGCAGTTGGCAACGTGCATTTGTGCTTACCGGTATATAATGGTGCAAGTGCTCTACATTGTTCTGAACATAGTATGAATGAGACAATTAATTAAAACTTGTGTGTAAATTATCGATATGAGTTATTTATTTGGCATTTGTAATCCAGTCAGTGTGCATGTCTAAATCTAAGGGAGATAAAACATCTGGATGATTAAGATGATCCAAACACAATAATATTGCTCCCTGTCACTTAATAGACACACATAGTGCTCATGTAAGCATTTTGCAAAGTGTAAGCATAGTTGAACGAGTCTTTAGCATCTTTATCCTCACTAACCTCCTTTCCCGAGTTTTGAGTCAAGAAAAATTTTCTGTTTAGTTTCAATATCCCAGAATCTCAGCCAATCCCACAACACCTCAGCATAAAGACCAGGACAACTCTCAGTCAACGGAGATGTTGGAGTCATCAAATCGCCACACTGATTGGATAGATCAAACTTAGCAGATGATTTGATTGGTAGATATTCTAACTCTTCTTTCTCTCTAAATGTGAAAAAAAATATTCCAATTAGTGTTTTGTATTGTAATGCTAAATTATTTTGTTTTATGCAAAGTGATTTTTTTCTAAAAATATTTATAATTGTCAAGATCTTGTTTCATGAAAATTGTGTATGACACTAGCCATGTCTTTTATGTTCAGCCACTGGCTGACATCAGGGTGCGAAAGCAGGGTCACGGCAACTAATGACATACTAGTTCAGTGACTTCATTAAATGGCACAATTCAGGCTGAGTTTTCATTCTTTTTGTGTGTAATTCAAGCATGCCGGGCCTTTGTGGATGTGGCCGTTGATCGTTGTGGATGTGGCCGTCGATCGGTCAATTGCATCTATATGAGTGTTTAATGATTGAATGGTGTGAAGTATATTTCACTCATATCAGGATGTCACTAGCTATATGTGAAGTGTCAGAAATTTTCACTTTTGTAGTGTACTCGGGACAGTGTGCAGGGAGGCTCAATTAGCATGTAGATGTGACACAAGGCATAAGTTTTTAATGACTCTTCCTTAAAACTGTGACTTTCATTTCTCAATACCAAGAATGGTATTTATATGAGCTAGAAATCCCATTACTGCAAATTTAGTTTCAACTTTTCTAGGTAAATTAATAAAAAACATACAAGTTCTTGTACAAATCACAACCCTAAAAGCAAAGTAGAAAACTGGCAAATAAAGTTATACATGTGACCTTCCACCAGAGAAGTGAGACTGGGTGCTCTGGAATGTTTAGCACTTCCTGTTAAGCTGGTACACCCGCCATTTTTGTAATCAAAATTGAGAATGAAAGGAACATGGAACTAATGAGGGAAGTCAAATATATTCAGGATAATTTGGGTTACAGAGACATAATTCTTAATAATATTGTGATGACAGCCAAAATGAGTTTTACCTTTTTTCCTCTGCAGACAAAGTTGAAGCCACAGTAAAGGAAGTACAAGGGTAGCCATCTTTGATTGATGAGGCATGGTCAATAATCTCCTGATGGTGTGGTTGTAATGATGATCTGGATTTTAAGATCGATACAACAAATTCCTGAATCTGACTATCCTCCGACATCAGAGTTATCTCCCATAGTTTATCATCTATGTTGTATCCCTAAAGATAATGTAAAAGAAATAACTTATGTAAAAGTTTCCAATAAGAAAGTCATTAATGAATTATGCATATGTTAAAACAGTGAATAAATATAGAAATTGCGCCTCATAATTTTTCTTCCTCTTCAACTCCAACCCTTGTTGCCAACATTTCTCGTAGATGGCTTTCCCGATACTGTAGAATCAGTATCTGTAGATACTGTAGATCTATATTATTGAAATTTAATCCCCCCCCCCTTCAAAACATAATTATACACCACCAAGGAATTTGAAGTTACTATTTCACATTTGTAACTTCAGAATCAGCATGTGTGGATAAAAACAATTTACTTTGGCAACAGGTTTAATTTAGAGAGGAACCAGAGAGATGACATATGTGATGACATATAAAGGGTAATGGAGGCAAGGCACAGATAGAGATATTGGCTAATGTACATGCAAGAGGTAATTACCACAATCGTTCCATAACTAAGATTCCTCAACTTAATTCTGGCAAATTTGAAATCTGAATATGGTAATATTGTTAGTATTCGTGATATTTATGAATTTGAGATAAAATTTAGAGATTACTTAAAGCTAAAGAAATCATTATTTTACTATTGTTGAAACTTTCTATTTGTAGTACAATAAAATATTGTTAAAAGTTTCCAGATTTCAGTTAAGGAAATCATAATTAAGGCATAATTTTGAAATTGTAGCCAATTGAATGAAATGCCATTTAGCAATAGGATTTTGTTATTTATACAGTGCCCAATATAAAGATGACATCATACATGCTGTATGCCCCCTTTGTCCAGAACATCCCAGATTTTGACCCTTTTTAAAACCTGGCAGGCCAGGACACACATAATCTGAGAATATTTACCCAGGTTGTTTTGTCTAATGTCCTGGGGTTCCATTTTTGAGTTATGGCATGTATGTGACATAAAAAACAAACTAGAGTGACATTATTCTGTCATTGTTTTCTGTCAGACGTTGGATGCATAAAAGTGTCAAAGTTGCAGTAAATACATTCTGTTTTCTTCCATATACTGTAAATCAGGAATTTAATGCGTCATGAAATTAATGCGAATTGCCGATTTTGCTGTAAAATGCGTATTTAAATTAATGCGATTTTTTTTAAATTCCAAAAATTACTTTCGCCATTTTTTATCTTGAAAAAAAAACAAAAATGTTATATTATTGCCTTATGACTTGTTTATTATTCCATAAACATGTAATAATCATACACTTCAGCACCACAAAGAAATTCGCTTGGTGCATAAGAAGAATGTCCCATTTCACTGTAAATCATTGTGTTTTAAACATGGCAATGTGAAAGTTTTTGACGAAAAAAAGTCTAACTTATATCGCTAAATTTTTGACAATTTATGAAGAGATTAATGATACTTTATACCAGAACTAGAGAATTATCGTCATGAGTTCTAATAAATGACCCACGATTACAACTTCGGTTCAAGGGAGATAAATCATTTTACATTGAACTTTTGGAAATCGGAAAATTAATGCGACAAGAAATTAATGCGATGAAACGGGCCTCGCATTTTTCGCATTAATTTCTTGCTCGCATTAATTTCTTGATTTACAGTATTTCTCAGTTTTCTTTAAAAGTTAAATCATGCACATGTGTGTCAAAGTAATAAATTGTTTTCTTACCAAGTTAGAAAGAATTCTAATGGCTGGTTCACCCTCCTTGTTAGACAAATGTTTGATAACCTTCTTCAAACTAGACTGGATTATATTTTCTAAACTAGCCTGGTCCCCTTCTCCTGTTTGGTAAAGCTGTGACTGCAGGTCAGGAATCCTGTTCTTTTTAACACCATATTCAATCTTTTCCTTTAAATAGTGATAAAATATACTTTATAATCACAAATTGTTATGTTGTTCAACTTTCATGTCTTTGTTATTTTTAAAATAAAGCAATTGTTTACCAGTAAAAAATTGTTGGGAGAACCATGGAATTGTGTTTTCAGAAAATAAATCCCATTGGGGCTTCGGAAGTAAAATTATCATTGCATTTATTTGTAACCATGAAAAAGTTATACATGTATTTACCCCCCCCCCCCCCACCTGGAAATTAATGATTTTACAGTAATTTCCTAAGCACATTTTTAAAGAATTTTTCTATAATACCTAATAAAAAATACTACTTGGTTTGTAGAAAAGAAATCAATGCTGAAAACTAAATGTATGCTTAAAAGATATGTAAACATGACTGAGTACTTTTAGAACCCTTTATTTTGTTTTTAACTAACATGAAGTTACATCTTAAGAATGACTGCTCTAAGGTTCTTTCAGTTAGAGGTTACATGTTTAGTTTCAAATTCAGCAATGGGATACTTTTTCATAAAATTTACATTTGTACCAAAATATTTTGAGAGTATGGGGTCCTTAGGTTAGTCTATACCTTCAATATTTAATAGAGGCTGATGCTATAATGCAGAGCTGCCAACTGACCGGCCACCCACAAGTCCGACCCTCATTTGGACATGGATTCCCGCTGACCTGCCAAAAAGGGGACTGGCCCGCAAACGACCATAGAGTTTGGGGATTGCAATGTTTATTCATTACCACTCGAATACATCTGTAAACGTGGCAAATTAGCATGATTTAAATGGGCAGAATAAGGTTGTATTGGATTAATTTGTGTCCGGAAGCAGGTGAAAAATCACTACCTGCATGTATTCATTTCGTGACAATGCAGCATCAATTTTTTTATCAATTTTCAATTCTTTTGGTAGGGATGCACCCTAACATTTCGGTCTGACCTGCAATTACACAAAATATGGTTGGCAGCTCTGATAATGATAGTATACCTCTGTATTCATATGTTCCCATTCCTGTATTGTATCTGTTTTCTGTTCTCCATCAACTACATCCTGCTGACCAGTCCCTACAGCTACATCATCTAGACATCTAATGCAGGCTCTGAGATCACTAATAATGTCCAATAATTTCTCTAAAGCTTGTTTCAAATCCGTAACTTCATTCTCATGTCCATATTTATCTTTCAAATTCTCTTTTACAGCTAGACCATCATGCATCAGTCCATACAGGAAGTTCAAGGTAACATCTGCAAGTTTTTGTGCAAAGTTTTTGGATTGGGAATCTGTAGTATTTTCCTTTATAATCTGAAGTAACAGATTTAGAGCTGGTTCTAACTGACCTAGGTTGTCAAGGTGACTTGATGAGAATGACCAAGTCGGTGAGGCCATTCCTGGTGATGATGGTGAAGAAACTGCTGCATTAGATGTTGATGAAAAGACTAAAATATAATTTAGTAAAAGCTGTAAGAAATCAGTATAGGCTGTCTGAACATTTGTTTTTAAGTTTTCATATCTCAAAAGAGACAAAAAAACCCATACATTATGACTTTAAACATAGTGGTAGGTAAATTCAATTAAAAAAAAACCTTTTTCTATCATTTTAAAAAATCTAGTTACATGTATGTCAAATCATGACAACTGTAAACATTGTGTCTCACTTTTCCATGTTTTTTTTTTCATTCCACCAAAAATATTCTTCATATCATTATACCCCTAAAAATTAAGTTTAGGGGGTGTATATAGAAATCACCCTGTTCGTCTGTCTGTTCATCTGGCCATTCATCACTGGTCATCTGAGACAGAGAGATCACACAGTCTATAGACATATGAGACAATATTTTCTTCCATATCTGCTCATGTGAGATAGGGTTTTTCGCTATATGAGATACGCATATCTCGCATGACCATGTGACCTTTAGTGACGTCATAATCAAAAGACAATTACATGATGTTATAATGTGTGAAATGTAACATCATCTTGCGTGAAAATGACACCCAAATCTTCAAAATTTAGAAATTTTGAGTGCATTTCAAATGTTAATTCTTGAATTTTAGAAAGAATAAGTTTCTTTTTTAGTTTATACATTCTGTATAAACCAAAATCAGGTACATTCTTTTTGATGTTCATATTTATTTTAAAGTAGAACATTGAATGACAAAATTAGATTTTTCATATATGGCATCAATGTCTATGTTAATTGTATTTGAAGCCAAATATTGGCATTAAATGGAAAAAAAAGAATCCATTATGAGTCAATTCATGTAGGATAGGGAAATCTCACCCTCTGGGTTGAACATATCAGTCAGAGACGAGGCTTGCCGAGTCACTGACCAGAAATGTTCAACCCTGAGGATGATATTTCCCTATTCTACATGAATTGACTCATAATGGATTCTTATAATCACATCTGTATATAAAAAGTAAAATTATATAACCCATTACTAAGTGTGTACTTACAATTTTCTTTGCTTTTGAGGAAAAAGGAGACAGTGTCTAGCTGGCGGTGTTTAAGTCCTACTTCTAGAGCATGGATAGGTATAGAACACCGTCCCCACTTGTTTATGTGACATACTGCATCTGCTAGGCTAGCACCAGCATACAACATAATCTAAAACAAATAATAAAATTAAGTGAAATTAATTTAAAGTGAACCCTGAATAAGCCACAAGAGGCCAAAATGGGCCTGAAATGCTCACCTGATAAAAACGGCTGGTTGAAATGGTATAATTCCATAAAAGACAATTTTGATGATGATAACATTTATCAGTAATTGTTGCATATTGATTGCATTTTGAATTCAATTATGGGCGGACATAACTGGTACTGTCACTGTCTTTCAAAGTCAAGAGTTGTGGGCTCAAACCTCACTTGGGACTTGGGAATTTTCTTCATGATTATCATCTCCTGTCTATATTACAGCTGTTAAAAGCTCATTACTAGAATAGTCTTTTAGATTAGACTCAAAACAAAGGTCCCATGTCTCAGTGCATGCTAAAGACACCTCTATAGAGTTCGAAATAGAGTAACCACCTGAAGTCAATACAGAGGAAGCATACAATTATAAGCGATCAAAACAGACTGAGCAAGATAAAATAAGAAAATATAATTTACAATCAGATGAAGCCAATTGTTCTTATATTACATTCATTTATACGAAAACCACTGTGGTAGCTCAGTTGGTAGAGTGCTCGCTCAGTAAGTAGGAGGTCGTGGGTTCGATCCCCGGCCGGGTCTGACCCAAGACTTGAAAGTGGGTAGTGACTGTTCTTTCGCCAAGCACTCGGCATTACGAAATGAAAGTCACAGTTCTTTCCAATGGGAACTTAAAATAAACGAGGTCCTGTGTCATGGTGGGCTTGGCATGCTAAAGAACCCTGCTGTATAATGCCATCAGCGCAATGCACAGGCAAAATTTCTGCGCCTTCGCCTATTGCTGGCAACATCTCGATATAAGTGAAATATTCTTGACTGGGACCTTAAACACCATTACTCAACTGTCAACTTATTTATACAAATGGCCTTTGGAGCTTTAACATACTTTCTGGTCCATTATGTATTTTGAGTTTAGTCTGTCCAATGGAACTAAATCATTTTATTTTTTCCTATTAAAAAGCAATGTGCACTGTGCCATTAATTTGTGGTACAATATTCCCATTAATAGTTCTTGACAAATGTTTCCAGGTACATAACCTGTATTACAATAATGAACCGGCTATCTATATACACACCTTACTAACAAACTCTTCTTGTTGCAGAGTCAGTTCAGTAACCAAGCACAACAAATGTGTCTCCATGACAACAAAATGGGGAAAATTTGGATCATCTGACAGCAAAACAAAGCTGTGTAGAGAAAACCTGTAAAAGACAAGAGTGTTTCCATGACAACAAAATTTTGAAATTTAGATCTTCTGACAGTAAAACAGAGCTGTGTGGGGAAAACCTGGAAAAAAAACCCACAAAATTAATGTGTTTCCATGACAACATGTGTGGGATATACAGATCTCTGAACATCAGGCTCAGGTTAAGAACTGTGTAAAAAAGCCAGGAATAATGAGAGAACAGAGGAAATTAAAAATCCATAATTATGTGGATAAAATACACTGTTAACACTTTGAACTTTAACCATGTTATCCACTTCAGCAGTAGTCATGTTGATTAAGAAATTACCCAAAAATTCACAATCCCAATCCTAAAATTTTCCTGACTCTAGTTCAAAATATATAGTAAGATGTACTGGTACTAATAAAGACAGCATGTTCATTAAGACCTTGGTTTAAGGTACATGTTTCTTGGACCCAATGGATACCGGATTGATTTTTAATACAGGATTTACTGGTACCTAAGTAGTGTATTCATTTTTCTTAAACACCTTGAATTAAATTATTACAGCTACGTGTTCTTAGTACCTGTTAGTGGGTTTCCTTTAATTTCCTATTCTATAAGTTACATGAGTGAAAAATGCCAGAAAAAAACACTTCCCAGTCAAAGAATTTCAAAAGTGGAAGAGTAATGAAGTTTTACTCCTCAGTCAAGATTTTTTCACTTATATTGAAGCAGTCAGTTCATGTATAGTGGAAGAAACTGGAGTGTCTGGAGAAAACCACCAACCTTCGGCAAGCGACGTGACATACTCTCTCATACTAGGATCTGTTCCAAACTAGGTGGAGATAGGTGTTGTGATCTGTAAGCAAGCTATTAGACCTCACAGCCACTGAGAATATATATATATATATAAAAGGAGGGAGAAAAAATGCAGGGTCAGACCAAGTATTGAACCTGGAACCTCCCACACTATAGGCAAGTGCTCTACCAGTGAGGTACCCAGACCACTACATTCCTCCATTATCTTTGAGTTTTCCACAATCCCAAGTGGGAAATCTCACCCAAATTCCCTCAGATGGACATTATATGGCTACCACATTGCCAGTTCATTATTAATGAGGACCACACTGGCCACCAAACTGTAACAGGAAGGAGAGAAAAATGCAGGGTTGGACCGGGGATAAAACCTGGGACCTCCTGCTCTATAGGCAAGTGCTTTACCACTGAGCTACCCAGACCGCTACATTTATATATGTATAGATTGTAAAACATACAAATAAATAGTGACAATATAATATAAAGATTATACACCTACCTTTCAACAGTAGGAGTTTTAGTAGAGAAATCACAGCATGTTAAAACGGTCTCACTCTTGGAACAAAGTACCACTGAAAATGAATGTTTTCCCATTGTAACATTTTGTATTTTCATATTCTGCAAAGAAGCTGGTAGATATATGTTCAATTCAACGTCAGTCTTCGTTTGAGGAATGTTTGAATTTTTCCCATGAAATCCTGAAACTTTTCTCTGCGAACTTTGACCTTTTTCATTTTTAGAAGACTTTAATCTTTTGTACCAGGGAGGTTTCAATTCTTTACAGTGAGTGTCATTAAGAGAAAATAACTTCTCCCTCCAAACAGAATCCCCGATGTGACAAGTGTGTAACACAGCGCTTTTAAAGAACACTGTAGTGTCTCCTGGCTTTGAATATTGCACACAAGATGAGTATTTGTTCACATATGAATCAAGGTCAATCCATGTCGTTGCCAAGGTATTCTCCATGACAACCAGTGATTTGAGATCAGCTGACAAACACCATGTTACTATTCTGTCTGGTTCAATGTTCAAGTGAGTTAGGTCTATTTTTACAACATTCCCACTACCACTATAAATATCATGTAATGCTTAGAACAATTAAGGATTAGAAATTTATTTTATTCCATATTCATTCATTCATTCATTCATTCATTCATTCATTCATTTATTCACCATGAGTATATGTTTATACATGTATATAAATCAAGGTCAATATGTGTCGTTGCCAAGGTATTCTCCATGACAACCAGTGGTTTGAGATCTGTTGACTATTAACACAATGCATGAATGAATGAATGAATGAATGAATGAATGAATGAATGAATGAATGAATGAAAAATAAATGGTCACATGTTTATATAATACAGTTGCATGATAACAAAATTTGAATTTTACACATATTTTACAGGTTATTCTCGGACTACGGTAAATATCCATGTCTCTCCAGGTTTACTTAATATGTACTTTCTCTTACATTCCCAACAATAGATACATACCAATACATTATAAAGGGCCCAGATGTCTTTGATGGAGTTTGTTTATGATCTACATCTATTATTCATATGAAATAATCCCATGTTCTTCACAGTTTAACTCCACCATAGACAACTACTGTGAACCTATTTAATTTTGAGTTATTTATTTTTGAGATATATGGAATTTTTACATACATTATACATATATCATTGATAAAAGCCATTGATATGATAAATTGATACATTTTTTGAGTATTGATATCAACAAAAATGGTGGCTAATTTATGGCTAATGTTGAAGTAATCAATGACAAATAGATTAAACTAGTTTTAAATGTAATATAATTACAACTCATCATTTTAATATATCCCAAAACTAACTGACATACAAAACAGTGTACATATGATATTTAGAAACATTTAAGACGACTTCAGACATGCCAAATATTGGTGAAAAAATAATCTGTCTATAAAAAATTCAACAAAAAATTAAGTACATGTATTTTAATCACTTTACAGATATTTTGATTTATTACATTATGATATGATTTTACTCTGAGACCTTTGTTTTGATTGGTTAAACTACTTGCACGCGCAAAGCCATTTTTCATCATATTGCACTCTGGAACATGATAAAACACCATATTGCACTAAGCCAATCAAATCCATCGTTTGAAACTTGAATTGAACGCAAAAAGAATGAATCGCACCATTTAATGACGTCACAGACACTAGTACGTCATTAGTTGCCGCGATGCTGCTCTGGTACCGTGATGGTAGCCAGTGTAGGAACATAAAAGGCAAGATATTTATTAGTAAAATATAACACCTGTCTTCTCATTTTAACATAGTTTACATGTAATAAACAATTATAGCATTTCAGTGAGTGCAATATGATGTTCTATCGGCAAAGAAAAGAAATATTGACCTCCGCCTAGGCCTCGGCCAATATTGCTTTGCTTTGCCGATAAAACATCATATCGCACTCACTGAAATGCTATAATTGTATATTATTATATAGCAATATATGCCTCGCATAGAAACTAAACGATAAATCCTGAGGTGTTAGCGTGCAATAAATACCGATATTTCCACGCTAATTTTGTTCCAGTACGTGGTTTTCCGAAACGTTTTTTCATATTGCACGCTTTGTCACATGACGCTGTCATTTATGACGTCATATGATTATTGTAGAGGTCATTGCTGTGTTGTTGTCATATTGCACTAGTTCTTATATCCATTTACAAGAACTAGTGGAATATTTATGTATTTTACAAAAAATGGAATTTTAGATTAAATACTTGACGAAAGTAAACAAAATTTGTTTAACTATATAATAAAAGGGTTATTGAACTGATATTGTGAAATATTGTCCAGAGTTGACTCCAAATTTGCACTTGCAAGCTCATGCAAATGTCGAGTCAACTCGGGACAATATTTCACAACATCAGTTCAATAACCCTATTTTATTGATTTATTGATATATTTATCAGTTGATATATCAATATTAAAATTCTCATCAATGACAACTTTATTTAGTTCAGAGGCAAAACCTTATCATCCAACACATAATAAATTAACATTACTGAAATAAAAAATAAAGAAACGCAAAAAAAGAAAGATTATAGGTAAACTCTATTGCAGTTTAAAGTTAAACAGCTTATTTACTAAATTTTTATCTTGCGTTTCATTTTTTAAAAAAATATTGATTTTGTTCATCTTGGTTCTCATTTAAAAAAATTAGATTAAAATTTTATTGATTTTTTCTAGGTTTTCGTTTTTGTTTTCATAAAGAAATTAAAATGTGTAATTTATACAGCACAGTTTCAACATTTAAAATAAATGAATGGAAACAAAGGAAAGGAATCAATAATATGTGTATTTTAAGTTTAAAAAGCTCACTAAACATTATTATGTGACCTTTCGTTTCTGTTGCCGATATAAACATTATAAATATAATGTATATTTAAAGTTATGTGATAGTGTATATAAAATCTTAGATTTGTGAGTGTTTAATATGAAATTATTAAAATGAGTTTAATAATTAAATATGACACACACCAGAGCTTGTGGCATATTTATAAAGTTGTGTACCGGTAATAAGTTTCATATTAAACCCCCACTTGTCTAAGATTCTCTATATATATGTTCTCTGAATTTATTATGCAATGACAGTTCTAAATAAAGAAATTTGAATTTGAAAGGATACAAATCCTTGTTGACTGGAATTCAAAAATAACAACAAAGTTATTGATGACATCATAACATCTGCTATCTGAATGGTTGTCTGGAATATCAATCACCAATAGAAGCTTCAGTTTATCTTTCTTGATCTCAGTTACAAGCAGATGACCTTTCACCTTTATCACTATGGTAACAGCATCATAGTACACCAGTTCCACATCTTCAAACTTTAAAATAGTTAGACCTGAAAATATTCCAATTTGATTAAAGGTAAAGTCTGTCCAAAGCTTACTCATCAGTAGAGATGTAACAATATACAGGTAAAACCGGTTCAATTGGCTTCTGGTCAATTGACATATCTCAGACCATGCCTTTTATGTTCCGATGTTGGCCGCCATCACGGTACCAAAGCAGCGTCACAGCAACTAATGACATACTACTGTCAATGAGGTAATTAAATGGCACAATTCAGGCTGAGTTTTCATTCTTTTTTTTGTGTAATTCAAGCATGCCCGGCCTTTGTCGGAACATTGTGGGTGTGGCCGGTGATCCATCAATTACTGCAGTACAAGTTTTAAATGTTCTGGTAGGGTATAGTAAAATTATCCAAACAGAATCCGATTTCACAAGGGGTTACTGCTAAAGTCAATGTTTCTTGAACATTTGAATGTTACGGTGTAAAAATTTGCATGGTTTGTCGACATGTTGTCAAGTGTTGTTAATTTCAAATTTGTACTACTGTAGGAACCACTGTGACTGTGACAGTAAAATTCTCTTTATATCCATAGAAAACCAAATAAATTTGAATAAAGATCAATATTTTTCACTTACTTGTACCTAGTCGTAACAGGAAATCTGTATGCGCATCCGCGATGAGCCCAAAATATATCTGCACAGGGAAAAACGTTGGTGCTATGGGGATTTAACATGTTGAAAAACTATGCAAATGGCGGCTTCTGTTGCGCATATGACATAAAACGTCACCAAGGACACCAGAACCCATCGTCATTTTCACATGTGTAAAATCCCCATACCGCCAACATTTTCCTTTTTTTTACAGACATACTTTATGACAATCGCGGATGGGCATACAGATTTCCTGTTATGACTAGGTACAAGTAAGTGAAAAATATCAATCTTTATTCAAATTTATTTGATTTTCTATGGATATAAAGGGAATTATTTCACTGTCACAGTCACAGTGGTTTCTACAGTAACTATTTCAGAAAGTCATAGTCAACAATAGTTATAAACAAGAACTCCATCAGTTCACCAAACCTAAGGCTTGTAACAACTCGCAGGTTTTATTTAGGACAAGTACAATAGTCTTTTTTAACAGAAATCTGATAAAAATCAAGGTTCTAGTACAATAAGAAGTCAATAGGTATTGTACATCTTGTAGCTATGTTTCCATTCCTGGAAGCAAAAATCGCCATTGGCTACTAATTTCTGAGGAATTCTTTCAAAAAGTAACCTATTTTAGTAAATTTGTGGAAAAATACTTTAAAAAGGACTAAATTTTCACAAATTTTAGAAATTTGGCTACTAATTATTTTAAATTTATGGAAACCTAGTTGCAGTATAGTTAAGTAATTCTGTATTATCATAGTATGATTTTTGGCATATCATTACACCCCTACTCATCAGGGCAGTGATAGTGTCAGTGATGTAAAGTAACTAATAGACTAATAGTACAAGTTGATGGTAGCCATTAGTTAACTACTACATGTACCACTAGCTAGTATTCATCATAGGAGTTGAGTTGAGTTAAGGAATGGTGTTTAACGTCCCAGTCAAGAATATTTCACTTATATCAAGATGTCGCCAGCTATAGGCGAAAGTGCAGAAATTTTGCTTGTGCCTTGCGCTGATGGCATTATACAGCAGGGTTCTTTAGCTTGCCAAGCCTACCGTGACACGGGAACTCATTTTTTAGCTCACCTGACCAAAGGTCATGTGAGCTTATGGTATGGTGCAGCGTGTGTATGTGCGTGCGTGCGTGCGTGTGTGCGTGCGTCGTTAACACACATTTTCGACTTCTCCTCTGAAAGTACTTGGCAGATTTCAACGAGACTTGGTCAGAAGCATGTCTGGGTCGGTGCAATTCAGATTTGTTCGTGGCATTGCCATGGCTACCATAACTAGGTCAAGGTGACCTAGGGGGTGCAAAAATCTTAAAAAATCTTCTTCTCCGAAAGTATTGATTGGAGAAAAAATCTGATGTGATATTTGGCTTCTCTAGGGTCTTAAGCCTGTAGTTTGTTCATTTCGTGAAATTCGGTCGAAAAATGGTTTACGCGTTTTTGCGTTTAATTTTGAAAAAATCGTAAAATAGCTTCAAATTGTTATAACTTGACTACTTGACCAGATAATGACATGGGGTTTTCAGTTTTGACATCTTCTTGTTAGTATCTTCAAAATGAGGTCAAGGTCAATTGTGAAGGTCGTGACCTAATTTTTTTTACCTCTGATTATAATTATTATCTCGAAAACTATACACTTTTTGTATAGTCATGTATATTAGAATGTTGTAGGTATTGATACAACGCTCATTTTGATGTATAGAAAAAGGTCATGGGTTCAAAGGTCAAGGTCACAGATGCGAAACAATACAGAAATGGTTAATTATCTCGAAAACTATAAACTTTTTATATAGGCATTTATATCAGAATGTTGTAGATATTGTTACAACGATCATTTTGATGTATAGAAAAAGGTCATGGGTTCAAAGGTCAAGGTCACAGATGCGAAACAATACCGAAATGGTTATCTCGAAAACTATAAACTTTTTGTATAGGCATTTATAAAGAATGTTGTAGATATTGATACAACGATCATTTTGATGTATAGAAAAAGGTCGTGGGTTCAAAGGTCAAGGTCACAGAGGCGAAACAATACCGAAATGGTTAATTATCTCGAAAACTATAAACTTTTTGTATAGGCATGTATATTAGAATGTTGTAGGTATTGATACAACAATCATTTTAATGTATAGAAAAAGGTCATGGGTTCAAAGGTCAAGGTCACAGATGCGAAACAACACCAAAATGGTTAATTATCTCGAAAACTATAAACTTTTTGTATAGGCATGTATATAAGAATGTTGTAGGTATTGATACGACGATCATTTTGATGTATAGAAAAAGGTCATGGGTTCAAAGGTCAAGGTCACAGATGCGAATCAATACCGAAATGGTTAATTATCTTGAAAACTATAAACTTTTTGTATAGGCATGTATATTAGAATGTTGTAGGTATTGATACAACGATCATTTTGATGTATAGAAAAAGGTCATGGGTTCAAAGGTCAAGGTCACAGATGCGAAAACAATACCGAAATGGTTAATTATCTCGAAAACTATTAACTTTTTGTATAAGGATGTATATTAGAATGTTGTAGGTATCGATAAAACAATCATTTCGATGTATAGAAAAAGGTCGTGGGTTCAAAGGTCAAGGTCACAGAGGCGAAACAATACCGAAATGGTTAATTATCTCGAAAACTATAAACTTTCTGTATAGGCATGTATATTAGAATGTTGTAGGTATTGATACAATGATCATTTTGATGTAAAGAAAAAGTCATTGGGGTTTAGTATTTACGTTTTCTTTAAATCTATCAGCTAGCCATTAGTTATCAGGTGAGCGTATAAGGCCCATGGGCCTCTTGTTTTAAGTTCCCATTCGAAAGAACCGTGACTTTCATTTCATAATGCCGAGTGCTTGGCGAAAGAACAGTCACTACCCACTTTCAAGTGTTGGGTCAGACCCGGCCGGGGTTCAAACCCACGACCTCCCACTTACGGAGCCAGCACTCTACCAACTGAGCTACTGCAGTGGTATATTCATCATAAGACTGTCATGATATATTAATATACTATTGTCTAAATTTGCTGCTAGTTCAAATCTTAAATTCCTCAAAAACTAAGGTATACTCCATCATGCAAATTTGGTAAAATTTCATTTAGTTCTTTGGATATGTTTTCAACATCTTTGAATAAATTTTGGTTTCACAATTTTAGTCAAAGCACTACTGATGAGGAATTGTATTCCAAATTGGCCGTCTAGTGCTGTAAAATTAAAACTGGTATAATATGTACCGTAAAATAATTCATCCAAAATCACTGAATCTTTTTGAGCATTAATACCAACAAAAACGGCTGCCGCTTATGTGTAACATTAGCAAAAGCCTCAAACAGCATCAGTTAATTTTTTTTGATGGAGTACTAGTAAAAATTTTATAAATTCATTTAAAAACGTTATGGCTATCATCAAAACATTGCTGATAAGTACATTGTTTCTGCATCCAAAATCATCCTGGATATATTTCATGTCCTGAAGTTCTATGTATTTCATTTTCAATTTTTATTTTACTTGTGGCAGGTGAAGCTAGCTAAACAGGAGGTGCTTACCCTTCAGGAGAACCAAGCCTAAATTTCCTAGTGGAAGTTTGCATGTTAAACTTAATTTGCCAGTTTCCACTTTGCTTTTAGATTGTGAATCGGACATGGATTGGTTATGTTTATTTTTTATAATTACCATTGTTTACATTACTTCAAAACGAGGAGGCTTACAGAACAGTTTAAATATTATGGAAATACCAAAAGGTCCATGAGTCTTTAATTGCTCATCTGAGGAAATGGGGTTCGCCGCTGTACCACGTGGTTAATACCTCTTAAAGTTTGTGCGGAACATTTTGGAAAACGTCAACATCACAAATTTCTGAAAATACGTCGTTTTTACAGGAAATTGTCATATTGTGCGATTCCATGTCCATTGGAAACAAATGTTTCGCAGACACGTTAGAAGGTATCACGTGGTACAGTGGCGAACCCCATTGCAATATCAATCTGAAAAGGCTAGATTAGTAATACAGTAAAACGTGTTAAAGATGAAGCCCTAGGGACTCTATTTTTAACTTAGATATAAAGTGACTATATTATACTTATATAGAAGAGCAGTCAGGCCCAATAATGACTTTATACTATCCATGTATTCATTGTAAGTGTGTTTGTTATATTCATGTTTTACTGTACATGATGTATGAAGCTAACTTATCTATAAAGACATACCTCCTTCAGTCAATCCAGTGATGTCACTGATATGTTGATTTAACTGCACTGTAACGGTTGTTTCATGGAGAGAGTGGGCAGAAATATGTCCATCCTCGGTCAAAGTACAAAATGATGTCTGCTCTTCATTATCAGTGTCCAAGTGGCTACTACTTGATGCTGACCACAAAAAACTAAAATCATAACAAGAGATATAATTAAGATATTTTAACTGAATAATAAATACTTGGTAATATCAAAAAAAGATATTGACTTACTTGACTTAATCATCTGTACCCACTGAGGGGCATAGGGCCTCAACAATAGCTCTCCATTTGTCCCGGTCATGTGCAGCTCGTTTGGCCTCTCTCCACGACATTCGGATCAACCTCAGATCGTTTTCTAATGTTCTCCGCCATGTTGTTTCTGGGCGCCCTCTCTTCCTCTTTCCCTGTGGATTCCAGTCCAAAGCATGCTTCATGATGTTTCCCTGTTCTCGTCTTAGGATGTGCCCAATCCATCGCCGAAAGATATTAGAAGGCGCTTAAGATTGGGTGGAAATGGATGAGTGGTACTGTCACTGGCTTCCGAAGTGAAGAGTCGTGTGTTCAAACCTCACATCAGGACTTGGAAATTTTCTGAGATGATTTTCATCTCCTGCCCATACTGAAGCCATAAAAAGCTCATTACCAGAATAGTCTTTCGAATGAGACTAAAAAAACTGAGGTCCCGTGTCTCAGTGTACGCTAAAGACACTTCTGTAGAGTTTGAAAATAAGTAGGCCACCTGTGTCCGCTACAGAGGATGCTTACAACTAGAAGCAAATGAAACAGACTGAGCAAGGAGATTACACACAATGAAGAATAATAGAATCACTTCCTTGTTTAATGTGAAGACTTAGATATCACATCCAGAAGGTTGATATTTCTATGTGTTCACTATAAATTAACAGTTGATTCTTGATTCTGCCCCCCCCCCCCCATCCAATACATATGTGTATTCCTGTTTTGTAATGCTTTAAAGTTTATGGTAAAAATTATCCTAAAACTATGCAAAAGGCACATTGTTTGCATTTGCAACTGAGGTCACAATCTAATTTGTTAATGTCAATGTGTAGCTTGTCTCAAACAAAGATTAGACAGAAATACCTTAACATATTAAAACCTGAATTTTTTTTTTTTTGTTCTATATGGGAGAAAAGTATATTCAGTTTGTTGAGTAATGGTGTTTAACGCCCAGTCAAGAATATTTCACTTACATCTAGACGTTGCCAGCAATAGACAAAAGTGCAGAGACTTTGTGTGTTGCGCTTATGGCATTATACAGCAGGGTTCTTAAGCGTGCCAAGCCCACCGTGACACAGAACCTTGTTTATTTTAAGTTCCCATCAGAAAGAACCGTGACTTTCATTTTGTAATGCTGAGTGCTTGGCCAAAGAACAGTCAGTACCCACTTTTAAGTCTTAGGTCAGACCCGGCCGGGGTTCGAACCCACAACCTCCAACTTATGGAGCAAGCATATTACCAACTGAGCTACCACAGTGGTTTGTTCAAGTTTGTGGTCATAAATATAATATAACTGGTAAATGTTATTAGGCTTAAACTTTAGTTAACTTTTGGAAACATAACCTACAAACATTTCTACCATAAAAAGATGGAGTAACAAACAGGTTTACCATTTTCTCCCATATGCTTTGTTGGGCTAACTGTGGTCAGCATGAACCAAGTAGACTATGTACCAACACGCTTGTTCATGTTGGTAATGTCTAAGTAGCTGAATTGGTAGAGCACTTATCTATAGTGTGTAAAGTCCTTGGTTTGATCCATGGTCTAAGTCTGCATTTTTCTCTATCACGTTACAGTTTGATGTCCAAATTAGTCCACAGAAGTTGTACAGAACCATCAAGACCAAGGAACATGTCATGATCCATTTTGCAACAGGATCTTGTCAAACTACCGCTGCGGGAGCAAGACTGGATGATGAGCTTCAATCAGACAAGTGGTAATTGATCCATATCACCGCGAGAGAATGTTTTCAAGACTGACTATAACATTCAAGACCACAGACTACAACACCCCATGCTAAGTACTTGGGCATCACCATTGTTAGTAAACAACATCACAAAGAAAGAAAATAACTCCTTAAAATTTCTATGTAGTAGGATCATTAGCAGGTGCCCAAAATCTATCAAGGAGACCAGCTACTGCAACACAAACCAGAACATGTGGCATTTTTTTAATATACCCAAGTGCCAGGATCACTTACATTTTCCTAAAGGACCATTTTTCAGTGGTACAATTTTGCCACTCAAACATTGCCACTTCACCAACTTTAAAGTTAAAACAGCCTTGGGTCCTGTAAGAACACTGTTAGAAATCGTTACTGGACATGATTTAGCTCCATCACACTGTTCTGTATAACACCCCTGCTTCCCAACACTGCCTTGTGGATCACTGACTGAATCTCTGGCGTGGCTCCCCAACACCAGCATATGGGAAACTCCTGACAACTTTAACTGGATTTGAAGTGGTTTCCCAGGTCAACACTACTTCTCTGTATGACACTGTTGAAAATTATTACATGGATCTGTTATGGCTCTCCAACACTGCCCTGTGGGACACTATTGATAACTGTTACTGTATCTGACCTGGCTCTCTGACTCTGTCCTTTATGATGACACTGACAATATTGTTACTATATCTTGAGTGGTTCTCAAACACTGTCCTCTGAGACACTGCGAACAACTGTTACTGGCTCTGAATCAAGTGGCTCCCAACACGGCTATGTGGGACATTGCTAACAACGGTTACTGGATCCTAAAATGGCTGCCCTTTGATACTGGATAGGCTTCCAGTTAACTTTATGCCTTTTTCAGCTGATACAGAATTCCTCATTACAATAAATACACTATTAACAGGTTTTAATTGTTTAAATTGAATTTAACTGTCAGTCAGTAAGTTTAATCATGTCTACTCCAGTGACGTTGAAAACGAGAAAACTACTTGGTTATCAAGTTTAAATCACTTCGGTAGATTCTAGTATGAGAAAGTGCCTCTGAAAAAATTTGGCGAAATTAATCAAAATTTTACCATCAAGCATCTCCAGACTCATGAGACTAATAGGGAATTTTATTAGGTTGATTTTTTTACGTTTAGACTTACTGTAGTCATTTATTAGCCAATGACATCTTTAAGAATATTAGTGAAATATGTGTACTGTACTTGGAAGGTCTGTTCATTATTGTCCCTTTATGGGTTTGATGTGCTGTTAAAACAAACAATATTATACACCCTTCCAGAAATAGCCGGAAACTGGTTATCGCTCTTGATATGACGTCACACCGGGAAGGCTATCTATCGATCCCATTATCATGTACAATATATTCACTCAGTTCGAGTATATGTTAGGTGTCATATGTAAGCTACAGGTGAGATGATGAACCGACAAAGCGAATATTACTTTAAAGGGTGTATATTCACTCAGTTCGAGTATATGTTAGGTGTCATATGTAAGCTACAGGTGAGATGATAAACCGACAAAGCGAATATTACTTTAAATAAATTACAAATTACAAATTATGAATGGGCTAATTAAACAAATTTTAAACACATAGATGATCATCCGAAAAGACACTTAACATTGTAAAGGATTGTGTAGAATTTGTTGTAATTTCTTCAACAAAATTACAAGTTTTATTTTAACTAGAAAATTGCAATTTATAAATGTTCAAATTTGAAAAATATAAAATACATGTACGTATATTTATTAATATCTTGGACCATTTAATTACCTCAAGGACATTTGAAATTCATATTTTTATCCGACTGGAAATAGTTTAATTTTTCAATCAAATTACTACAAACGTACACCTTCCACTTTTTTCTTATTTATCTTTATTTATTTTATAGAATCGGATTTTTCATAAAACTTATTTACAAAATATTGATATAAATTAAACAATTCAGATACTAATTGATAGTCAAAATAATTTGAAAACTTAAATTTTCCTGTGATTACAAATTAGCGACATCTTAAAGTTGTATTTAAAAATCATTGTTCAACGGATTAAACTTTCATTAAAGAAACATCCGTTATTGCTAAAAATGTTAAAGGTTCTGAAAATTTATTTTCAAAATTATTAATAAAAATATTAAAAAAAAAATATTTAAAAAAACAACAACATTGAAATTTCGGTTGTATGGTTAAAATTTCGGTCAAATTTATATATATAACAACTGATTCTAAGTAGAAATGATGGCATCCTTACCTAAGTTGACTTAAAAAATAGGACTTTTAATTGGTTTCATTAATCCAATTTGCAATTAACAAGTCTCTAGATTATCTGATTACGAGATGAACAAGGCAACACCTGATTATAATACACAGTGATAAATATCTGATTTATTCTCATGTAGTGTCGTATCACTGCTTTGGCTATATTATACTTATTTGTCAAAAAATCAAAAAGTATAAAAATGAAAATAAATAAATAAATAACTTTTAATACTAATTATGCGGTGTTTATTATTATTTATCATCTTTAAACTGTAACACAAATATGTTAAGTTTCAAAATGTCGGATAAATAATTATCCCATGACTCGTTATAATTTGTTCGTTTATATAATTATTCACTGAGTTACAGAATACTTAAAATGCAATGTATGTAGCCCTCTCTCTCTCTCTCTCTCTCTCTTCTCTCTCTCTCTCTCTCTCTCTCTCTCTCTCTCTTGTTTAAATAATTCTACCGACTGAGAATCTTCTGAGATTAACGAAAAGCTTAAGACTACTTCTGACACACCTGGATTCATTCATGCATAAGCAAATTGTCCTTAGGTTGGACCGAAGCATTTTCTCTCCTGTAAATCAGGTAATCAAAATCAGTGCCCTAATTAGTTCCGAATGACTGCCCATGACTTGGTATTACAATAACAAATATGTCATGGAACAGTTATTATTATGTAACAATTAAAATGAATTTTAAAAATTTTTAATGAAAAATATATTAATTTCAAATTATTTTTTAAAGTCATGGAATAAAATACCAGCGATATGTAATTAAAATTGAAATTTAATATTTAATTTTAAAACAATATTATATTGAGGGAAAATACGAAATGCTAGTAACTCCCTGTATGACGTCACATTCTACTATCAATCATGGCACTCCCGCCAGGTGTCGCGATTTATCGGAAGGGTGTATAGTCTGTTCCAATTTTACATTTAAGAATTTTACCTGGTGGACTTGATGGTATAAGTTATAACTTTCATTACCTAGAATTGAAAAAATAACTTATACAAATGTTACTTTTTACTCGAAACAAATGAAATAAAAATTAAATTACAACTTAAAGTTGTACTTTTTCCTCTAAAATTTCAAAACAAAATGTAAAATATTTTAAAAAAAAAACAACTGATAATATGTGTAAAATAAAGTTCCATCTTTGTAGAAGCTATATTCAAAAGATTTAAGAAGAAACATTGAAAAAATATGTCTATTAGATTATTCTTTTAAAATTCATTAATTCAAAATTTTATTTATTTATTTATTTATTTATTTATTTATTTATTTATTTATTTTATTTTATTTATTATTTTATTTTATTTTATTTTATTTTATATTTAAATTTACATGTTTTATTTGATTTTTTAAAATGTTTTATTTGATTTTTTTAAAATGTTTTTATTTGGGTTTACATTTTATATTATTTAATTATTTATTTGGATACATGTATTTTGTTTAATTTATGAATGAATTTAAAAGATAAAAAGCTGATAATGTAATATATATTTTATAATTCTTCTTTTACCATCTTTTCTGGAATAAACTATACCCCAAGCTTAACTTCAGTCCTATTGTTCCCTATTTGGACTGAATTCATGATTGTCCCTTTTTTTAAACAAAATTCTTACCTGGATTTTCAGAAAAGGGACAATCATGAATAAACCACTTGAAATTGGATTTTTAAAAATTTATAACAGACTGATTATTTACACTTAAGGCTGTATAACACAGGTAGTAAGCTGGCGTTATTTAAACTTACGCATGTATGGCACGCCAATTGATGCAAAAATCAGCTAACCCTAGGATAGCTCAGCTATCTATAGGATAGCTGGCTGCTATCCTATAGATACCAGACCGTAACTCTCGATACCTGCAGGTATTGTGAGTTAAATCAGCTATCTATGGGATAGCTGTCTGCTATCCCATAGATAGCAGGTGCGAACCCATAGATACCTGAAAAATAACCCCCTATATCTCCTGGTATTTTGAGATGCAAAGAAGTATTACATTAAAAGCTGAGGTTTTAATGAATTAATAACTTCAAACCCATTTTTGCAACAGCAAACCCTAGGATAGCTCAGCTATCTATAGGATCGCAGGCCTGGAAACCCCCAGATAGCTGAATAACTAGCCATAGCTGAATTGACCAATCAGCGCGTTTGTAACAAATTTTCTTGTTTACATCAGAGACATATGTCGCCGTTTACATAGAAGAACAAATTTTGTTATTAATCTGTTAATAGAGCAAAAACCAGTCAATCGAAGTTAAAACTGACTGATAGATTTATATTTTAAGTGTCTGTAGAGAAATAATTTTAAATATGGACAACTAAGGAGCTAAGACGACTATCATACGGTACAACGCATCTTTCGGCGAGCTCAAAACCGTGAAAATGGAAAACGGATCGAAAATGGCAAGAAATAAGGAACTAATACTTGAGAAATAGTTTGATAACTTTCCGATTTTAACATTTCATAAATAACTTAAGAACATACATCTGTTTGAACAAGAAAACTGCGTTTTTAGACAACCTCCCCCCCCCCCCCCCCCCCCCTTCGTTTTGTCAGATTGTAACACGCAGTCATACTAAATGATACGACACGGGGAAAATCATGCGACGCGTTTCTCACTTCGTCACACAAGTGTGTTTTATGTACGGTGTTAAAATTTTGGAAATATAATTATTGTACACGTATCTACATTATGTGTGATTTTCATTTTGTTTAATAAAATACTTTTTGTGAAATCGATCAACATAGTTTTTATTACAGTTTACACATACTGACCTATCAAGTCAAGATGAAGTCTTGTTGATGAACAAATTAATGACAACTCGACGTTCATGTATTGAGTTTACACATTTAACCGGTTTAGAATAAAATTCATAAACAATTGGATATTAAGTAATTAACAAAAAATGCAGTGGCCAAATCAAAACTTGAACCAGAGATCTCCCCAGTAGTAGCCAGTACTAAGGGGGGGGGGGGGGGGCTCCACTGATTGAGCTAATTGGCCATATATCAAGTCTGGCCCGCTACATTCCTCCCTTCCTTTATTTCGATTTGACTCCCTTGAATTAAAACCACCAGGTTCCACCCTGGGACCATCTGCTTGGTGACAGCTCTGCCACTTGCCTTGGTTGGACATGTCCCCAAATGTAACAGGAAAGTTGAGTTGAGTAATGGTGTTGAACGTCCCAGTCAAGAATATTTCACTTATATCGAGATGTCGCCAGCTATAGACGAAGGTGCAGAATTTTTGCCTGTGCGTTGCACTGTTGGCATTATACAGCAGGGTTCTTTAGCGTGCAAAGCCCACCGTGACACGGGACCTTGTTTATTTTAAGTTCCCATCCGAAAGAACCACGACTTTCATTTCGTAATGCCAAGTGCTTGGCGGAAGAACAGTCACTACCCACTATCTCATAATTTTACAATTTTAAATCCTAAACTGAAAAATCTTACTTTTTGAATTATTCAAAACGACCGAGTGTTTCAATATAACATGTACATGTAAAAAAAGTTGACATGAATACTCACTACACTTATTTACAGTCCAGTTATATCTTGCCCAAATTCAATTGTTTTCTCTGACCACCTCTTTGTCCTGCATTATCTTAGGGGGATCTTGGTGACTAATTCTAAAACATCTTATTATCAACCACAGTGACTCTCCCTGCCCAAGTTCAAATCCTTCCTAATGTTAAAAGTGTGTCGGTTTGCTTGCCAATATTTTGTGGTTTTCTCTGGGTACTCCATTTTCCTCACTAAGAAATGACGGCCTCAGCAAATGAATTGGTGACAAAATCTTGGCAGGGCGAAACACCATAGATATTACTCCACTACACCACCTTAGAATTGATAAATAAAAGCTTGACCTGGGTGCAAGTTGTTATTGCTCCACATAACCATCCCAAAACTGATTGCCTCAATATAAATGTGGTAATCTTGACTGGGGTGTAAAACAAGATTACTCCACTCTACTACCTCAAAACTGACCGCATCCATATGAGTGAAAGAATATTTATTTTGGCATTAAACACCATTACGCCACACAACCATCCTAGAACAGACCGTCTCGATATAAGTGAAAGAAATTTTACTTGGTCATTAAACACCATTACTTTACTCCACAATCCCAAAACTGACTTCAACTATATAAATGAAAACCATCTTGACCTTAAATTGTTTACTGCATAGTAAAATATCATTACTCCACTCTACCATAGTCATACTGTCAACAACAGAGATTTTTCTTGCCACCCTTCAGATAAAATTGCAAAAAATTCAATCAACAAAAAACCAATGCAATAAAGATTGATTTCTTATTATTTGAAGACATACAGCATGGTATAACTGTATGCCTTAATGTGGTTTATTATGAAGATATATAGTATACATAATTACTGAGAAATTCATATTATGAAAAACCATTTATACTTCCAATTGGAATTTTTCTCATAACAATATATTTACATTGGCAAGGGGGTTATTTAAATTAATCAATTACCAAATAATTTATACTTTGCCAGCCCCTCAATTAAAGAAATAGGGACCTCAATCTGACAGGTGTCAGTGTCTTAAAAATATCCTAGCTATCCAAGTGCTATGTTATATGTACAGTCTCCTTAGGGATTGTGTATTTTGTGATATATAGCTCAGAAGAAAGTTGAATTCATATGAAAATGGTACAGAAATCTGGTAATATTTGCAATAATGCCTCAAAATTAGTAAAATTCAGGATGGTGCAAAATATTTATTGCTTATAATGTAAGAATTTAAGTTATACAAATATTTCGGATATGCTTTGTACTAGTGCACACTTATGCAACCTTTAATGTGCTAATTTACTTGTGTGCATTGTTACAAATAAACATCACAGACCACTATACTACCATTATACTGGCACAACACCAAACATTTAAGTCAGACGACAAGGAAAGACACTACATTTTAGTTAATAAGGGTCAAGTATACAGTGGAGAGACACCTTGAGGTTTGGAAGGATATTCTGTTCAAGTATAGTACTGCCATTCATCTCTGATGCTGACAATAAAAAACATGAACATTATGCCTACACTGTACCCCCTTATGTGGCACCATACCTAAAGGAAAATGTCAGATACACACTTTGTAACCACTTTACCCCATTATGTGGCACCATTCCTAAAGGAAGATGTCAGATACACACGTTGTCACCACTGTACCCCATTATGTGGCACCATACCTAAAGGAAGATGTCAGATACACACTTTGTCACCACTATACTCAATAATATGGTACCATACCTAAAAGATTTCAGATACACACTTTGTCACCACTGTACCCCATTATATGGCACCATACCTAAAGGAAGATGTCAGATACACACTTTGTCACCACTATACTCAATAATATGGTACCATACCTAAAAGATGTCAGATACACACTTTGTCACCACTGTACCCCATTATATGGCACCATACCTAAAGGAAGATGTCAGATACACACTTTGTCACCACTTTACCCCATTATGTGGCACCATACCTAAAGGAAGATGTCAGATACACACTTTGTCACCACTATACTCAATAATATGGTACCATACCTAAAGATTTCAGATACACACTTTGTCACCACTGTACCCCATTATATGGCACCATACCTAAAGGAAGATGTCAGATACACACTTTGTCACCACTATACTCAATAATATGGTACCATACCTAAAAGATGTCAGATACACACTTTGTCACCACTTTACCCCATTATATGGCACCATACCTAAAGGAAGTTGTCAGATACACACTTTGTCACCACTATACTCAATAATATGGTACCATACCTAAAAGATGTCAGATACACACTTTGTCACCACTTTACCCCATTATATGGCACCATACCTAAAGGAAGATGTCAGATACACACTTTGTCACCACTATACTCAATAATATGGTACCATACCTAAAAGATTTCAGATACACACTTTGTCACCACTGTACCCCATTATATGGCACCATACCTAAAGGAAGATGTCAGATACACACTTTGTCACCACTATACTCAATAATATGGTACCATACCTAAAAGATGTCAGATACACACTTTGTAACCACTGTACCCTATTATGTGGCACCATACCTAAAGGAAGATGTCAGATACACACTTTGTCACAATTGTACTATATTATGTGGTACTATATCTAAAGGAAGATGTCAGATACACACTTTGGCACAACTGTACCCTATTTTGTGGCACCATATCTAAAAGAAGATATCAGATACACACTGTGTCACCACTGTAACCTATTTTGTGGCACAATGTCTAAAAAATGTCAGATTCACACTTTGTCACCACTATACTCAATAATGTGGCACCATACCTAAAAGATGTCAGATACACACTTTGTCACCACTTTACCCCATTATGTGGCACCATACTTAAAGGAAGATATCAGATACACACTGTGTCACCACTGTAACCTATTTTGTGGCACAATGTCTAAAAAATGTCAGATTCACACTTTGTCACCACTATACTCAATAATGTGGCACCATACCTAAAAGATGTCAGATACACACTTTGTCACCACTTTACCCCATAATGTGGCACCATACCTAAAGGAAGATGTCAGATACACACTTTGTCACCACTTTACCCCATAATGTGGCACCATACCTAAAGGAAGATGTCAGATACACACTTTGTCACAATTGTACTATATTATGTGGCACCATACCTAAAGGAAGATGTCAGATACACACTTTGTCATAACTGTACTCCATTATGTGGTACCATACCTAAAGGAAGATGTAAGATACATGCTATGTCTCCACTGTTCTGTAGTGTTTGGCACCATACCGAAAGGAAGATGACTGATACACACTATGTCCCTACTGTATTGTAGTATTTGACACCATGCCTGAAGGTACATGACAGATACACACTATGTTGCCACTGTTATGTAGTATGTGGCACCATACCAAAAGGAATATAGCAGATACACACTGCATTGCCACTGTACAGTAGTATGTGGCACCATACCTCAAGGAATATAGCAGATACTCACTATGTTGCCATTGTAATGTAGTGTTTGGCACCATACCGAAAGGAACATGACAGATACAAACTGTCACCACTGTACTGTATTATGTGGCACCATATCTAAAGGTACATGGCAGATACACACTATGGCATTTTTGTACTGTAGTGTGTGGCACCATACCTAAAGGAACATGACTGATACACACTATGTCCCTACTGTAGTGTAGTATTTGACACCATGCCTGAAGGTAGATGACATGGCAGATACACACTATCTTGTCACCGTACTGTAGTATGTGGCACCATACCTAAAGGAATATAGCAGATACACTCTATGTTGCCACTGTAATGTAATATATTGCACCATACATTAAGGTAGAAACCAGATACACACCATGTTGCCACTGTACTGTAGAATGTGGCACCATACGTAAAGGAATATAGCAGATACACACTATATTGCCACTGTTATGTAGTATGTGGCACCATAACTAAAGGAATATAGCCGATACAAACTATGTTGCCATTGTACTGTAGTGTGTGGCACCATACCTAAAGGTACATGACAGATAACACTATGTTGCCATTGTACTGTAGTGTGTGGCACCATACCTAAAGGTAATGGCAGATATACACTTTGTCACCAGTGCACTGTACTGTGTGGCACCATACCTATAGGAAGATGATAGATACACACTATGTTGTCACTGTACTGTAGTATGTGGCACCATACCTAAAGTTACATGAAATATACAAACTGTCACCATTGTACTATAGTGTGTGGCAATATATCTAAAGGTACATGAGAGATACACACTATGGTACCTTTGTACTGTAGTATGTGGCACCATGCCTAAAGGTACATGACAGATACACACTATGTCGCCATTGTACTGTTGTGTGTGGCACCATACCTATAGGTAGATGTCAGATACACACTATGTTGCCATTGTACTGTAGTGCGTGGCACCATACCTAAAGTTACATGACAGATAACACTATGTTGCCATTGTACTGTAGTGTGTGGCACCATACCTAAAGATAATGGCAGATATACACTTTGTCACCAGTGCACTGTAGTGTGTGGCACTATACCTATAGGTAGATGTCAGATACACACTATGTTGCCAGTGTACTGTAGTATGTGGCACCATACCTAAAGTTACATGACAGATACACACTATGACACCTTTGTACTGTAGTGTGTGGCACCATACCTAAAGGTACATGACAGATACACTGGCACCTTTGTACTGTAGTGTGTGGCACCATACCTAAAGGTACATGACAGATACACTGGCACCGTTGTACTATAGTGTGTGGCACTATTCCTAAAGGTAGATGACAGATACACACTGTTTCCACTGTTATGTAGTGTGCAGCACCATACCTGAAGGTACATGACAAATACACACTATGTCTCCACTGTACTGTAGTATATGGCACTGTTACAGAATGCAGATGACAGATACACACTATGTCACCACTGTTGTGTAGTATGTGGCACTATACCTAAAGGTAGATGACATATAGACATTGTGTCACTATATTACAGTAGTATTTGACATTATACCTCAAGGCAGATACATATTTTCCATTATCATGATTATGTGGCACCTTGCATTTAGATCATGTATGGAACAGTATTCATTTGCACAAATTTTTGCCAAATTTGATACAACATGCTAAAGCAAATCACATTAAGGCCCAAAATTATCCAACCTGTTAAAATTCTTAATCTAAATATGTTCCAATTGTAACTTTAGATACTGCAAGACAAATTGTTACACCCTACCCCACCCCCTACAGACATAGTTCAATGCATAACTATCAAATCTATGCATGGATGTTGTTCAAACATGGGAACAAATCTATACCAACATGAGACAATCATCAGGAACCACAATTAGGTTGTAGGTCAAAGGACAAGTCACATATCAGTGGTTGATTGATTGAATAGGGTTTTAAGGCCCAAGAATATTCACTTATATCGAGACATTACCAGCTATAGGTTAAATGACAGGAAATTTTTATGTTTGTAAAGCACTCTGGCAATGTGCAGGGAGGTTTCTTCAACATGCCATGAGGCATCAGTTTCTACGGCCTCTTCCGAAGGAGCTGTGACTTTGATTTCTCAATGCCAAGTGCTTTGTGAAAGAACAGCCACTACCTACTTTTAGGTCTTGGTCAGATTCGGACGGAGTTCTTACCCTTGTTACCCACAACCTTCCACATACAAAGGGAGCATTCTACCAATTGAGCTACCGTATGATGTAATGTCACATATCATTGATTTCAATAAAGCCAGCAAGGTGAAGAAAGTTGTATCCTACTTTTTTAGATTTGGTGGAAATAGGCAACAACCTTAATCCAAAAGTGAATCGCAGTGTATGTAGTAAAACATGAGATGCCAATGACAGGATTTTTTATTGAGATATATATTTAGTTTTATGTTGGGAATAGAATATTATAGTATGTATTTAGAAGTTCAAAGAAAATTATCATTTCATTTTATCCTTGGAAGCAAAATCCAGATCTAGCTGATGCTGATGGCTACAAAACTAGGATTTCCTTGTCACTGTATTAGTGATATGTACATCTAGTACATGTTAAACACTCTTTTTCCACTCAAAGAACAAGAAAACTGGAGACACTAGTGTGATAGAAACCCTGGCAAGAGTAAAATGCAAGTCAGTCTCTACAGAGTGAGTTGTTATACTCTAATCTATATGGACTCACTGGAGTGATCAAGCATGTAATATTTATTACAGAACTTGAGTCGACTTAGGTGGACAGACATGGAAGAGTGGTACTATCACTGGCTTTCGGTGTCAAAAGGTTTTGGGTTTGAACCTCATTCATAGCACTTGATGGGAATCGGTTCGATTTTCATAATAGATGATCGAAACTACTAATAAGAAATAATTGTTTTTGTAACACATTGGAAATGAACATTTGTTCATTATTATGTACAAATTATGGACTTTCAGATGTCAAATTTAGTTTTGTTTTGAACTGGCATCTTCAGCTTAATTAATCTAACTTGAAGTTTGTGCCATGTGTACATAACTTGGAAAAAATTAAAACATAACCATACCCTGCATCTAGTCTTAGATCCAGGAGACCAGCCACTGATAACCTTCCACTGGGAAGAGCCAGCCATATCCCTGTGTTATTTCTTGTTTTCTGTCTATATATTCTTCCCATTAAAAAGGGAACCGATCATCAATCGTTCAATAATTTAATCAAGCACTTAAAATCTACGGTAGGCAAATTTGATCAATAGTCGATTAAATCCATCATTGGCACATCATTACTCACTCTGGACTTGGAAATTTTCCGAGATGTTTTTCATATCCTGTCCTTACTACTAAGAGTTGTAAAAAGCTCAGTATTAAAGTAGTCTTTCAAATGAGACTTAAAATCAAGGTCTCTTGTCTCTGTGCAAGCTAAAGACACCATTATAGCATTTGAAAAAGAGTAGACAGGCCACGTGGTCGCTTTAGGGGACACTTACAGTTACAGGGATTGAAACAGACTGAGCAAGATAAGATAAGTGATGGAGTTTTACATCCCAGTAAAGATTCTTTCACTTATATCAATGTAGCCAGTTGGGGCATGGCATAAGAAACTGGAGTCCCTGAAGAAAACCATCTGTACTTTCAGCAAGGGAACTTGACAAACTTTCTCATGCTAAGATCTGTCCTGAGTCATGTTGAACTCGAAATACTGCTTCAACAAAGTGGGAAGTGCTGGGGGGAAAAGTGGGACAAGTTTGTATTTAAAAGAAATGATTTGGTTGTATTAGTGGGACGATTTGGTAACTTGACAAACTTCCTCATGCTAAGATCTGTCCTGAGTCATGTACTCGGAATACTGCTTCTCATGCTAAGATCTGTCCTGAGTCATGTTGAACTCGAAATACTGCTTTAACAAAGTGGGAAGTGCTGGGGAAAAAACTGGGACAATTTTGTATTTAAAAGAAACGATTTGGTTTTATTAGTGGGACGATTTGGTAACACCAAATCGGTGTAAAAACCGAGACCAAAAATGTTGGAGGATTGGGACCAGTGGTATCAAGACAACTTGTATCCAAGACAACTTGCACTCAGGCCAATTCATACCAATACTAAGATAACTCGTACGCAAGACATCTCGTACCCAAAGACAATTTGTACACAACCTGAGACAACTCATACCCAAGAAAACAATGGAAGGAAATAAACCGATAAAACTTCTATTTAATCCCATAATATTTAAATCATTTTTTATCTTTTAATGGAACCCCCTTCTCCCATTTCTTTCATCAATCAAGAATACTTACTCATGTTACTGCTAATATTTTTCACACAAGTTTGTCAACTGAATTCCTGTAGAACAACTGTAAACTTTGATATTTGTGTGTTTAAATGTTAAAATTAATACTTATAGATCTAATACTAAGTTTTGAACTAAAAAAATAATAAAACTTAATTTTCTTAAATTGTGTTTCTGGGTACGAGTTGTCTTGATGTAAAAAAAATGCATAGGTATAAGATTATTATTGTCTCGGGTTGGGTACGAGTTGTCTTGGGTAAGAGGAACTTCCACTAATATTTTAATTTTGACAGAAAAAGCCTAAAAATGACAGAATCGAGCCATTTTGAATATTTCTGTGAACATCAGCCAAAAAATAATTTTCACCAGTGGAGGGTACAAAAGGAAGTCTTAACCATATCAGATATCAAAGCAGGCATGTGTGATTTTATGATTTTATTGATAAAAACTGTAGTGCCTTTGCCCGATGCCCTAAGCGGGGGGGGGGGGGGGGGGGGGGGCAGAGACATCGAGCGAGGTCCAAAGTAAACAATCGAACTTCAGTATTGCGTTTTGAGCATGTATACTCAGTTGAAAATAGTTCAAATTACCAAATTTTATTATATTCCAATCGAATATTCTTTGTAAATTTGCCAAGGTGCGATGTCAACCAACACACAGCCACACTCGCAGTCGCATGGGTCGAAAACATCGAAAATAATTTGCCTGAATCGTGCTACTAGGCTCAGTCGTTCAAACCTTTACACGAGTGGTGGATAAATTATTTTATCAACCCTTTATATTTTGTTTCTGATACGTGACATTAGTTGAAATTTCTTCAAATATCCAAATTCCCCAGTGTAACTTGTTTGATTTCCGATATATGTCTGCTTCAGTGTTGACAAACGCAGCACGATGCAAGGACGATTATGATTGGCTATCGGCTATCTAAGGGATAACAGAAAGTTACAACTCCCTATAGCTGGTGCAAAATAGGGTTTGAAGTTTGTAATTCATACAAACCTCAGCTTTCAATGAAATACTATTTTCTATCTCAGAATATCAGGAGGTATTGGGGGTTTTAATTCAGGTATCTATGGGATAACAGCAGGTATCTATGGGATAGCTGCCAGCTATCTATAGGATAGCAGACAGCTATCCCATAGATAGCTGATTTATAACCCACAATACCTGCAGGTATCGAGAGTTATGGTCTGGTATCTATAGGATAGCAGCCAGCTATCCTATAGATAGCTGAGCTATCCTAGGGTTAGCTGATTTTTGCATCAATTGGCGTGCCATACGCATGTGCATTACGGTAACTTATCAGCTGTATACGGACAAGTTGTGTTTGCTATACGGTCCCATGATCTTAGTTGTGATCACTGAAGTATAACGGCCTAATACATGAGATTACGTAAAGTAAACTGTCAAACTATAATGAAACCATTTAAGTTATTTGATCCTTAAATGTAAAAAAGTTTGATTGCAACACGTGTCGCGACCGGTAATCAAAATTCTTGTATTTTTTTTTTTTTTTTGAATTATACCAAATTAAAATCAATGCAAGCAATTTATTCTTATTTTCCTCTAATAATTCATTTTATTTTTTATTTTATTATTATTATTATTATTATTATTATTATTGATGAGAACATAATAATTCATCTTTTATAGTTTAAAATTTAAATCAATATAGATGTACTTGACCTGTTCATAGAAGAATTGTCAACAGGAAGAGCAACTTCTTGATGAGTCGTGTTTAAACACCTAATTAATGCGAATTTTCGCTTTGATTATTAATCTCCATTCTCTAATAAGGCTGTGAACATGGGATACCATTAATCTCTTAAAGAGTACCTGTAACGATTTTTGATTTTCACTTATGTTATACTCCATTGTTACTACTGAAATTTGACTTGATGCGAAAATTTTATAAAAATCCATGCCGAAATAAGGGAGATATCTGTGAGTTTGTAATACACCTCCCGTTAATCCAAATAAAAAAGCTCGGTTTTGGGGACCCCGTGCAGTGACGTCATTTAAGTAAGCAGACACCACAGAATACTATTTATCTACATTACTTACATAATGAACCAGCTAAAAATTCTTTTATATTTCACGATAAATTCATTTGATGAAGTGGAATTCACATCCGACTGACACCTACGAATAATTTAGCAAATTATTAATAGTCCACCTTGATAAAAAGATTGTTTATTAGACATTCCTTAGATAGAGACCTGTTCCTTTAATCAACAGGATGTGTTCTTACAATTAACAAAATTGATTCACAGGTGTTCGGATAGAGTAATTTTATGACACCTGTAAAGATACTACCAGAATCGTTTGATGTTGTCTTGGATTTAGAATTTCACATACGTAAACTGATTGTGAAAAGATAATTATGTATAAAAAACTAGAGTTATTGCCTGGGAGTATGAATAGACTGATAACTGACAATATTATCTAATTTTGAAAAATAACATTTTAAATAACATTTTACCACTGGTCATTTAATTTTTAATGTTTAATATAAATAATAAATTTTTAAATTTTTGATAAATAAATAAATAAATAATGGTTCATCATAAGCCGGTTCAGGATCGTAGAAACTTTATAAGTTTTGATGTTTGATTAATATTATTTGAACGCGGGCGACCAGACAGGTATTTTTAAATGTATGTATGAATTTAATTACAGCATTTACTTTTATCAAGTTTCTAGTTTTCGTTTTCTTCATGATCGGGAAAATTTGGCCTTTGAAATACATTGTTTGGAAATCTGGGGTCTTTTCGAAATTAAAATTGTCAAGATTAATTAATTAATTAATTAATTAATTAATTAATTAATTAATTAATTTATATTTATTTATTTATTTATTTATTTATTTATTTATTTATTTATTTATTTATGAGCATTATATACTGAACTTTTGTCAATAAGTTAACTTAGTAAAAAATATTTAATTGCGTAAACAACTGCCTGTGTTGTATTTGAAGCCTATTCCACGTTTCACCGATGTTTAGCTAAAAATTTTGCAGGGTGTGCTGTCTGTAGCAGGTTCTGTATGATTTATTATTAAAATTAAATCTGTTTTAAAATTTTAACAAGTGACAATTAATTTTTTTTTAAATTGTCAACATCACATTTATTTATTTATTTATTTATTTATTTATTTATTTATTTATTTATTTATTTATTTATTATAATAAACATTAGATTCTGAACATTTGTAAATAAGTTAATTTAGTAAAAATCTTTAATAGTTTGAACAACTGCGGTGCCACGTTTCGATTTTGGGCTGAAAATTTTCAGGATGTCTGTAGCAGGTTCAATATTATTTAATATTAAAATTAATTTAAAAATTTTAACAAGTAACAATTAATTTTTGTGCTGTATATTTGATAAATAATACTCGACGCATATATTTGGTTATGTATAGGCTAACATTCAGAAACTCTGGGTCTCCACTCAGTAAAGAACATCGTATCATCGTCTGTTTCTGGATCGAATAATTACAGCTAAATGCCAATTTCTTCAATTATAAGGTTGTCTATTTCTTCCCAAAATAACGAGGAATCATATGACATATACAGATAAACGTCAGAGTCGTTAATTTTTTGTCCATTCATCATATAATACGTCGCTACATTAGCATTATTAGTACTGTCCGCCATGTTAGTTACTACAACGGTTACTTAAATAACGTCACAAACGGATCAGCCTCGATATGGGTCATTTCACTTACAGGTACCCAGAGAGGGCCAAATTCAAGGCCTTCAAACCGCTATAACTTTCTTATTTGGTCATCAATTTTGATGCGGTTTTCGATATTGTGATATTTAAATGGTATTTAACAAATATATAAAATAAAAATTTTTGTACAGGTACTCTTTAATCCAATTAAGACCCGTGAACACAGGATACTGAGTAATTTATTCACTGCTCAGGCATAGATCTGTGAACATAGGATGCTGCACAGGATACCGTTAATCACTTAACCTACTGGTAATAATTACAACCCTTGAACACGGGATACTGAGTAATTAACTGACTTTGGAGAAATAAATAGTATGGTGGTGCATTTATTCTTTTTTCCAAGATGGGAATTATATCAAAATGTTTTTTTAATTTGAAATGCGACTTAAAACAAAAATCTTTGAAATATTTTGTTTCCCTAGTCGTGTTCATGATCTTTTAGGCACCACGATCTATTTTTCCCAAGAAAACGTACTCTTGACAAAACAAGGAATATTCTTGACAGACACAAAATATTCTTGACTAGGATTATAAAAATTATTTAATTTAAGTGGATATATCGTTATAACCATGAACCTCAAACATATTTGGGAATAACTGATTTAAAAGTTGCGTAATTTGCTCATAACAGATGATCTCCTACGGTTTGTATTGTGCATTGAATCGCGATTATTAATAAACAAACACTTTTGAAAAATCTTTTTTTTATGAAATAAACAACACAAAAGAGTAATTTTTATTATATTTTATTACGGATTTTACAATAATTCTGTGTCCATTAAGTCTTTAGCAAAGTCTGATTTAAAATATTTTGCAGTGACGTTTGTGAAACTGAACAGCAATCTAAAATTTTAAATTTCTTGTAAATGTGTAAATATTTGTTAGTAATTTTTAAGTAATTATTTTAGAAGTCAATTTGTAGGGACCGGTACAGTATTTCTGAGGTGATCAGTAACGACTTTGTTGGTGAGATCCACATTCTATGCATTAATTGTCCATAAAATATGCAATTAATAGTTTGAGTCAATTTAAAGTTTATTTTAGAAATAAATTTGTAGCGACAGGTACAATCAGTTTTCTGAGGTGATCAGTTGCAACTTTGTTCGTGAGATCCACTCTCTTTGTGTAACTTCAGAGATATTTATTGTCCATAAATTTTGTCATATATTAGTTATCCATTTCATTTTGTATACTATCACAAAAAGCTTCTAAAATTCTCATTTTCTCATCATTGTTATGGATAACAAATCAAATAAATGGATCCAGTGAGAACCACATCCTCGTCGTGGGATCTGGAAACATGTTCAATAATTATACATCATATTATATATTTATAATTAAATTAATTTAATTATTTATCAACAGTACCATGTTTTGAAAAATTAAATAATTTGTTTTATTACCGTATATAATGATGGCATATGAAACTATTCATGGCAAAGTGTTCTCAATATATTAGCTGATATACTTCATTGAACACAACCTTGCCCTTACACAGTTGATATTAGTTATCGTATTGCACATGTGTAAGTGTAAATAATGCCAGCCTACAACCTGCATTATACGGCCTTAAGTGTAAATAACGTTTGTCAATTTATAAACAACTAGCCTAAAATTAAATTTCATTTAAAATACCAAAACTAATAAAATCATTATATGCATATTATCATTTCGCTGCGCTCTCGGCATAGGCCGTGTCTACTATCATATCCCATGTACCTGGATTACTTATGTCACATAAATTCATTTACTCACCCTTCGACTCCTGGTAGAGAGGTGTCAAAAAAGGCCTTCTTTGCATCAACTTTTAAAAAGTGTACGCTTTTATCGTGAAAATGTAGCGCAAGCAACCTGTATTTCAAACATGGATATATGCATCTTATTTCTGTTAAATCAAGTTTGTTGGCAAATTTATGAACAAAGCATTTCAAACACCCTTTATCCATTTTTCTTCTGTCAACATTCAACATTCAACTGTTATGGTCGCCGCCATTTTTACATCACATGACGAGGGGAGGTTTGCGTAATCATGAACATTTGCTGAAAGGAAATAATGACTTCTCCATATACTATTGACAAATCAAAATGTCTACCACACTTTGGCGGGCGAAGTCGGATTTAAACAAAAATATCCAGTCCCGCTACAAATATTTTATCATTCAAAACATTAAAAAGTAGATCTGTATGCGTCAGTAGCACGATCAGGTGCGCAATTGAATAAAGGGAAAAGATGGTGTATATTTTTCCGAAATTTAAAAGTAATATGGAAAGTTTTATATCACCAGAAAGCGTAAATTGACATGCTCTTTTTAATAAGCATTTAGATAATTAATTTACTGAGTAAAATAATTCAAATTTCGCGAAACTTTGTTGAAAAACGCGTCAGAAACGCTGTGTAACCCGTAACAAACGCCATGTGTGATTTATGCAGTTTTTGGGACCAAATGCATATGATGAATAGAGGTTTTTAACAGAGGGGTCACCTAGCAACAATATCATTGGCTGCACAGAAAATATAAAAGGGCAAGATAACTTTTTGACAGGCAAATGTAATGTTAAGTCTGTCTCACACAGAACACGGTTCCAATACGGTATACTCGGTTATCTGGTTATACACGGGTTGACCTGTTGACTGGTACGAGTATTGAGCTCCAACTGTGCCTGGGGATGAGTTGGTACGATTTAGACTCGAATGTAGCACGAGTATGTACGAACATTATACGGATATACTCGGTCAAGCAAGGTTTGTCACGGTTTGAACACGATTTGCAAACGATTTTCATACGATTGTTGTACGGTTCCAAGTACGGACTAGTACGGTCTGTTACGGCCTAGTACGATTAAACACGACTTTTACTCGATTAACTGGACATTTACAGGGTTTACATACGGTCCCACCGACTTTTGTTCGAGTTATGCTCGAATTATCACACATTCGTGTATGTTTTGATATAAATTGACTCGTTTTGATTTATATACGATATTGACACGGTTGAGCTCACTCGTGGAGTGGACTTCATGTGCGGTTGTATATACGGTCTCGTACGGTCTCACACGGTCTTGTACGATCGCTAATACGATCATACACGGACATGGCACCCGTGCCAGTTTTTTAAAAGTTTTAAAAATCATATACGGCTTTCACGGATACACTCGAATGGCCCGAGTGTAAGTCGGATAAGGCCACGGTTGGTTCGGTTGTATGCCGGTACGGTTTACACGGGTGGCCAACCGTATAAGCCGTGTGTTCTGTGTGAGACCGGCTTTACAAAAGGTGTAACCTTTGGGTACAATGAAAATATAGGACGTCTTTAAATGCCTGATTTTATTCACTGATGCACGATCAGATAGGACAAATTAATATATCTGTTATCAGTGCATGTTCCAGGCTATCGTCTGTACAAGTTTCACCATGAAACTGTCACTATTAGTGTTGCAATCCTCTTTTTTGCAAGTAAAACCGCTTTGTAACCACGGTGTTTTTCTCCATGTATTCGGCGCAACCCTCTACGCATTGCCGGCACTAAACAAACTATTATTTAAGTTCATGCTTCATATTCTGGAATTTAAATATTTATAAGCTACTCTTTTACGTTACATAAAAATTTCAAGATGCTTTTCACCTTAAAAGATTTTGTAAAGCAAAATAGCGCAGACAACCTATGTGTAACCATAGTCAAATTTTGTCATTCTGCGTCCGACGGTAACGTAATGTTTGGCAGTGGTTCACTTATCAACAAGTCGGCGTAAAAATAGTGCAAACATTTTCAATTTGCGAAATAAATAATCATTCTTATATCTTAATAAAGTGTAACTATTTCTCGATAAAATGATACATTTTTTATAAAAAAAAAAAGTGTCGATAAAATATGAGAAATTGTCTGTTTGAACCCTAGCAATTTTTTCTTTCTGATAACGTTTCCGATGTCATTTTAATATTCTTGACTACGGTTACTAAAAAATGTAGGCCCCATTTCTTTCACAATTTAATGATTATTTTTTCATTTTCAAAGCTAAAATTCTGTCACCAGAAAGTGCATATCGTGTACTAAAGTTTTATGCAAAGCATTTGGTTTATAACTTTATTATATTATGACAATCGAAAAAACCCAGGTAAAGCCATTTTTCGGCAAAAATTGACGTGAAAACTTACGTAAAACTGGCGTGAAAACGGTCACATTTACTTTGTGCTTCTAATGCATATTAATTAAAGAGTTTGCATTTACAATGCAACAATTTAACAACCATTTTTGTTTTAGATTTTTACACTTTAATAACTAACATTTAGGTTTAGAAAAGATTACGGAGGGGACCCGTTTTGTTTACAAATTATGAGTAATGTCCCTTGACTTGGTGACAACAAATATGTTTTATTTATTCATTTAAATTCTGCTTTCAAAATTTATGTCATATGTTAATTACCTAATTTTTTAATGTATTTATTTTACGTTTGTCGTTCTAAACAATATCATAAATAAGCTATGTAAAATGAAAAAAATAATTGATTTATTATAATCCCCAATATTATATTTTTAACATGTAAGCAAATAAAATATAAATCATCGAAAATGATAATTAACAATTCAGGATGAAATTCAAATTAACCAATATAAAAAAAGGTGGATTTTTTTCAGGCACTCTGGTTTCCTTCACAATACTTAATTAAATATAAGTGAAATAGTCACTCATACGTGTGAAAATTAGTCCAAAAATCAAGCAAACTATTGAATCACACATTGAATAGTGAATAGCTTTATCACCTCTGGATTGATTAGGGATGTTCATAAAATGTTGTTATTGTTATATTCAGTGAGGAATTGCTGATAAACATTTTGTTGAAATCGCTTTCCACCTATTTTGCAATAAGAAGATACAATTTAAAAAAAAATAATGTTATGATTTACAGTGGTCCTGGTCTAAAAGACAATGACTTTAACTACGATTTCATATATCTACGATGAATTGCATGTAGTTGATTTTTATTCATTCTAAGAGTAGTTGCAATTGACTTTCGAACTGATTGTTCACCGGATTGTTGCTGTAGTTTGATTCGAACCTCTATGTTTTTGACATGCATCTTGACCTGTAAAGGAGAGAATTAATGAATCAAAATACTGCGGCATTGAAAATCTACCAGATTGGAAACGCGATAGAATATATTGCATACCGGGAATAGAAGTTTTTAGAACTTGGAAACTTCATATAAAAGTTCAAATCAGCACGTGACAAATCGCGAACTTTTACAATAACCGTTATAGCCAGACATAAAAAGAGACTTTTAGTAGAGTTGCAATGAAGTTGTACACGACTATTGATTTAGTGATTCGGGTGGCGCGCGGCCATGGGATTAATTTTTCCGGATTTTCTTTCCAAATGCCTGCTGATATTGAACTGATATTTGGTATGTGAGTCTTACCATCACGAGTTACACATCATGATCAAGTTTGGATTTGTTCTGGTTCACTGATTTTGGTGAAATTATAGGTCATGGATTTCTTTAAAATTTCCCGGACTTTTTTCTAAACTCTCGCTGATTTTGAATTCAATTATTTGGTAAGTGAATCACACGTCATACAGAATATGAAATTGCAACTCGACTTGTGCACCCTGGTAGCTATTGATTTTTCAAAGTTCAAATTTAATTGCTTTATCATTAACAGATGTACAGTCACTTAATATCAAATTCATTCATTCAATAAAGAACTGCAAAGTTAACGTTATCCTTTGTATATTTATAATGCGAGCATATGATTTATGTTATTTAACCCTTTCCCGTTCTGGATAAAATGCTAGGTTTTCATGGGATTTCAGGTGCGGTTTAATAAATGTAAATATGAAGGATATCCTAAGCTTTGCGTGATTTCGTCCAACGAAACGTCAAATGATAAAATTTGACGTTATATTGACGTTACGCAATTGTGCACCTGATCGTGCTACTGACGATGACACTGGATTTAGTAATTCTAGCTACTGATTAGTTCAGTTTGAGTTTTTAAGAATTAAAACATTGTAATACAGATTGTCTAATGGAAATGTATATAATGATATAAAAACATATGTAGATCTGGGCTAGTTCTGTTTCAACAGGAACAATTTTATGTTCATGTTCTAACTTTTCTGGGAATTTCATTTTCATATGCCCATTTTTTTTAAAAGCACGGTATTGAATGATAAAGTTTTAAAAATGGTATATGAAAATTTTATAAAACTATATGGTTGTTATATGGACTCTTCTCTGCTTCTCAAGACATTTATGTCGATTTATTGTAAACTTTGGACAGTTACACCAACGACAGAAGAAAAACGCTGTAATATATGCCAGTTATGCTACACAGATATACTTCAGCACATTCTCTGTGTATGTTCTCTTACCGATCCGTATATATATGGACCCAGTTTTAAATTTTGGTTCATGGTATCTTTATTGTTTCACATAAATCTTACCGTCGACTGAGCTTACGTTTTACGATGATATTGAACTTACACAGATCCCAGGGGCGGATACAGGATTTTCTGAAAGGGGGGGGGGTTGAGAACTATCCAGGATTTTTTGAAAGGGGGGGGGGTTGAGATCTATACAGGATTTTTTAAAGGGATGGGCGAGATTTATATCAATGCTAGATGCGAGCGCCGAAGGCGCGAGCTTCCAGAGACGATGGGTCTAGGGCAGAGCCCCGATGGGGGCCAAGAAAATAATTTTAATCAGTCAATATCTCACTCTCTCTCTCTTTAAATTTTTCAAAGGGGGGGTTGCAACCCCCGCAACCCCTCCCCTAAATCCGCCACTGGATCCTACTGAGGAAACCACCGCTCACCGCTCACGCCCAATCACTTGCTTGCCTGCTTCGATCGTCGTTCGACTAGAAATGTGCTGACATTTTATTTATGCGTATATGTGTAAGCCTGGTCCACGCAACTGGGTTCGGGAGCATTTTCCTCCTGAAAATTTTGAAATAAAATTTTTGGCTGGGTATGGGCATTTAGCCATGAACTCGCATACATTCAATAACAACAGAAATAAATGTACATGTACACGTCTTATCATCTGAGCTAGGCGAAAATATTGGCTTATCACTAATAGATTGAAAGCGAAACGAAATCTTTTAGATGTGCAAAAAAAAACTTTTTGCTGGATTTTGCTCCTTTTTTTCATGTCTACAGTTTACAATTACAGAAAGACATTTGTATCATTGTAAACGAAATTTAGGACAGAATGACAAATGACATAATTATTGGAGTAGTTTTTTTATCAATAAAATATGTGCAAGCACAGGATTATTGGCTTATATGCACGCTACGCCACTGACACGGTCTAGTTTTTTTGCAGGTATTGCATGTAACTTGTTGGTGGAGATAGCTTGCCCAGCCACTTGATCGTCTGCTCTGCCTGCTGTTGATCTAGAAGCGTGTCGCATAAATGCACGCATATAAAAATGTCTTGTCTTTATGTAAATACATGTAATATGTATAATGAAAGTATTTGTTTGCGTAATTATGCAGTTAAATTTATTGTTTATATTCTGTCACGGTTTATAATTTTCTTATCGCGACATTGTAATCTGTTTAATATATGATGAGTTTCAAAACTTTTAGCCTTGCTTTGAGATTGTGGTTTAGACATGGATTAGTATGCTTGTTTTTTTATTTGTAATAAAAACCTTAAGCAATCAACAGAATATGTATATAAATAAGAGTTACTAGGCATTCTTTCCATTAAAAACCAAATTTTCCCATTTTGATGATATTGTCCAAGTAATCAAAAACAAACATACTTACTCATGTCTAAATCACTGTTAAGAAATTTTTCTTTTCTTTTTGACGATCTAATAAAACCTATAATAACCCAAAGAACTGACGTATGGTTATCTGTGACTATAATATTTATTTATGAAATCTCCACAACTAGCCAATTAGTGAAATTAAATCATAAAATATTAAAGCCTGATGTTTTGAAAGTACGAAGACAATCCTCAGTCAAATTTAGCACGCAGAACCGAATGCAAATGCTAGTAGATTTTATTTTACTTCTGACCACGCAGTCAGGCACTTGTTTTCATGTTTAAATTTTTTATTCAACTCACAAAAAAGATATATAGATGGTAACAGACATTGCGCATATAATACAGACAAATGGCTATACATATAATTAATTTCCCTGGTTTGCTGTCCTTTGTAATAATCCCAAACGGAAATAAATATATCCACATACAAAAAATACCACAGCCGGAGAGATAGAAGGATGTTAGTTGCGAAATGGATGTAAAGTTAGGTCATGTTCTGTTCTTTAGTTCTACCGAGTAGGTTCATAGCGTTTGATTGTTTTTTTTACTGTCCGTTTCCAGATAAACTTGCTGATAATTGCACCGTTGTAAACAAACTGATGAATGTACGGGAGTAAATTATATTGATCGAGGAAAAGTAAAATATTACTGGAAAATCCACCATGTTTATAGTTTAGATTGAGGTTACATTGAAAAAGTCTACATATGAAAATATATTTTGAGAGTCCCGCGTTCTGGACGTGTTCTGCATTAACAAAAACTGTACAAGACATTTGCAAACATACTTTTACTGCATTGGTAATATGACATTTCGTCTTCTCAAAAAAGCATATAACAGATTTGTGAACCGTATTCGATACTCCGAACTAGATTTAATAAACAAAAGACAATTGAAACAAGAATACGAAAAATCGGCTAGTCTTGCTGCACATAATGTTAACACATTATAATCGGTTAACCCGAAGTTTTTCATATTATGCATCACCAGCATACTCATGACTATCACGTTACAAACCAGGAACAGAACACACATTTTACATATGACCATTGTCAGTTTTTTTTCTTTTATCAATAAACGATTGCATGTTGGGAAAATCTTTCTGATGAGCATTTTGAGTTTGATAATTACGAGTAACGTGCTTACTGCAACCAACACAAGTGATACCAACATCACCGACAAGTAGATTATACCACTAACCTCTTTTGAGAGGAAAAATGGCATAAAAAGCAAGTTCATCAAAATGGTACTCACATAGGTGATTTGTACGAGTCTTAATCCAAATTTTGGTGTCCAAATAGTTCGAAAATCAATGGGTTTAAACACAGCAAAAATTCTCTCAGTGACACAGATGGATGACATTATTCTTGAGATAAGTACTGGAACATTAAGATATGGTAAAAAATAAGACAAAACGTCGAACCCGACGAGTATAGCTGGGTCCAGTTTATAGATCACCATTAACGTATATCCACAAACAATAGCTAGTAAGTCAGCTACAGTTAGTCCCATCACGATGTAAATGGTGGAAGTTTTCGGTTTATACGTATATAATACTATCAATGTTACTATGTTAACGACAATACCAAATAAAGCTAGAGAAGGCAAGATTATGAAGACTATGACTCCAGAAATAGTGCCAATCCAATCCACTCCAACAATGCTGGTTACATTGGTATTGGGAATGTTCATGTCTGTATTACACAGTACATTTACTGTAGTAATTGTAGAAATATTCATAATAACCGATTGTAATAAATCTGAAACTTCGAATAATATATCTAGGTATGTCTCGCTCAATACCTGTTGGCTGCTGTAAGGATATGCTGCACATGTATACATGATTAGCAGTTCACATGTTCTATTACAAGCAATCAGCACTGACACGCCCACTTGACCTCTCATTAGGAATACAGTCTTGATTTTATTTATTGGTATTTTATTTATTTATTTATTTATTTTTCCTGTATAGTCTCTATATGTAGACGGTGTTTAAGTGTCATCAGACTAACACTGAGAAAGCCAGTGTTTGGGAATTGGAAGAACTCGCTAGGAGCTAGGTCGGGCATATAACAATTCATACCCGTTTCGCTCTACAACATCTATTGCAACTTTGCAAGTGTGGACTCTCGCGTTGTCCTGTTGCAGCAAAACACCTTTAGTAGACAGTTTACTTTGAAAATTTTCACTGATGATGGTTCTCGGCAGCTGGTCTAGCAAGTTTTCATAGTACACTCCAGTTATTGTACTTCTCTTGGGTAAAAAGCTCAATATAATACCACCTTTTGCGTCCCAAAACACCGAGGCCATCACCTTGCCATTTTGAACTTCTCTGGACTCAGAGACCCAGGCCCTATCCACTTACGACTTTGAGTTTATTTTCTGGCTCATAATAAAGTATCCAAGTCTCATATACAGTCGTCAGGCACAAGACAAGCTTACCCTTTGACCTAAAATGTTTCAACAAGGCGCTGCATACTGATGCTCTGGTTGTCATTTCCTCACCACTAATAAATTTTGGGGACCAACGGGCTGTTAACTGTGAAACGATCATGTATGATTGTTAAAACGCCACCATGTGAAATAACTGCGCTATTTCTTCCGCCTGAATTCGCCTATTAGAGTACACCAAATCCCGAACTTTGAAACAATGTCTTCGTCGCAGACATCCAGTTGGCATCCAGACCTGGCTTCATCTTCTAAAGACGTTCCACCGCGTTTACCCCCCCCCCCCCCCCCCCCGAATTTAACCCGAGCATAAGATGATGCAGAAGACCCACGAACATCGGCTAACTTTGCCTAGTTTTTCCTTGCCTGTTTTACCTTTCAAATACAAGTAGCGAATTACAGCACGGTACTTACTTTAGAAGAAAAGCATGCCTTCGCAATCAATATCTTCTTAAAGAATGGCTCGATACTTGTACAATTTTGAAACGAAGCACGGAAATCATGGCCGTGTCGGACAATCGGAAATAGGATAGGCTGGTTACTCGTATGTACTGAAAATCGGAGGGGAAGACGCGAATATAAAACTTTCGCGATTATTTTATTTTGATGTAATTTACTTGCATTTGAACGGACCATCGTCCGACGCAAAAATAAAGATACGCGGTAGCTTTTTGTTCTCCATCATAGAATAGTGCATCAAGTTTGACCTGACCGCTTTCGTTTTGACCATAAATATTCAAATTAGATTGGGTTTAATAGACTGTGTGGTTTAGGCAAGGCAAACGTTTCATTGCCATACTGAACACCCGGTAACCATTATTACTATCATCTACCCGTATATATCAACTTTATATAGCCCCTAAACAACACAATGGATGTCTGTTTGAATATTCAAATTGAAGGTCAAACGGCCAGGTTAAATTTGCGGCACCATGCCTGTTTACCTGATTGACTTTTAACGTTTATTTCAGCAAGGGATATATATATATATATATATATATATATATATATATATATATATATATATATATATGGGGTAATTATATTTTGTTATGCTCAAGATAAAAAAAACCAAACATACCAAACCAAGTACAAATCACAAAACTAAAGCAAAATAAAATCTTTAATTGAAACTGGCAAATTAAGTTAAACGCGTGAATTTTCATCAGGGAAGTGAGGCCGGGTGTTCAAGAAAGGTAAGCACCTCCTGTTTAGCTAGCTACACCCGCCACGTTTAAAATCGATATTGAAAATGAAATAAAGGAACGAAAATAATAACATTTGCTTCAGAAACGTGAATAAAAAATAATTAGCCAGGCCTTAGCCTTACTGAACTTAAATGTTCTTAATGAATAATGGTATATTTATCAGCCCTACCAAAGTTTAAACATCGGTGACTCTGCTCTTGTTACCCATTATGATTTTCTTCAAGCATAATTATATCGGTCCAGGTTAACCATTAATAACATGTTAGATTATAATTCTTCAGTTAGAATGTTTGGTCTTGATAATTAGCTCAAATCACCATATAGCCACCTGAGCTTACTGTATGATGCGTTCGAAGACATAAACAATGACAATATAATATTTAAGACTAGGTTGTTGCCAACTTTGGATAATCAATTTAGTATGTATCCATGGTGAGCATTTTGTGGGATTGGAAAATTACATCTGCACGTACATCTGCACGTAAAAGAAAATTATACTGATTTTCAGGATAAAACGGTTAATTAATGTCTAATTTCTTTGTCTTTCTTTTCGTGTCACGACAAATTACAAATCCCATAATTATTAATCAGAGTACTATAGAAATTGGTGATGGAATATATCTCTTTCTCTTCCTCTCTTGACTTTCTGTGTGCTCTCTTTCTCTCTCTCTCTCTCCTGTATAATTATCCACAAGTGTGAAAAAGCAGAAAACTGTAATTAATTTTAAGAAAATGTATGTACGTATCTTGTATATTATTTTTAAATTCGATCGTCTTTTCGTTGTTCTGACTATTGTCAAGTAAAACTTGTTAACAACAATTGCTACTTTATTTTCATAATACATGTACATGTAAAATCTCCGTCTATATTTTTATTCTTTGTTTCCAATATGTATTTGTTTGTCTTACATCATTGTCTTATTTAGCTGTTTCAAACTAAAACTTCCATGTTACAGGCCCTTTTCACAGCCTCGGTGAATATTTAATTTTTGGGGTTGATAAATCCTTATGTCTACCTCATCGAGTGGTAAAAATAATTACAAATTTGCAATATCATTTCTAGATGGATAAAAAGATAATACAGTCAAACCTGTCTATAAAGGCCACCACAGGGAACCAGTAAAAGTGGCCTTTATGGGCAGGTGGCCCTTATATACAAGTTCAAATAATGTGAATAAAAACAATTGGGATACAATTCTACTGGCCTTTAAGGTAGGTTGGACTGTAACTGATGAAAAAGACTATAAAATTGAGGCCCATATGATTAACAAGCACTTTCTAAGAATAACATATCATTTAATCTGCAAACCCTTCATGAATTGGAAATTATCCCTGGTAAAAAAAATCTAATTTATGTTGGTACATGCGTCAGTATTTTACAGAGGTTTATTTATAAAAAAAATTTGCGTAACATTTGACGTAAAAAGAACCATCAAGTGCATAGTGTGGAAACTGAAGTTCTGTAAACTTGTAGCGATTGTGTATCTAATTAAATAGATTATTATTCTTAGAAAGTGCTTGTAAATCATATATGGGACTCAATTTGCAATAATATAACCTTTTTCGTCAGTTTTCATCCTTTTATACTGTTTTCTGAAGCGAGAAACGAATGAAAAGTAATATGTCTGAAAAGGTTGGCGAGTACTTTTTGATCAGTATTAAACACACCACACACACACACACACACACACACACACAACATATATATTTCAAATAATAAAAAAGTCTTGCACAAGGTAAGTATATAATCCAAAAAATTAAAAGACTTCACTAGAGTTTAAAAAAATATGTATCACTTCATTTTACTCAACTAGTTTCATTGACATTCATCAGGAGTATGGTATGATACTCCTGATGAATGTCAATGAAACTAGTTGAGTAAAATGAAGTGATACATATTTTTTTAAACTCTAGTGAAGTCTTTTAATTTTTTAGAATATATATATATATATATATATATATATATATATATATATATATATAATGAACAAACTTTTATGGGAAAACAATTAAAATGGAAATTGTTTAACATTTAAAGAAATCAATATCATATATATCTGCATTTATTTGACAATTTGACATTTTACATTTTACTTGAACACGAGATAAAAAAACAAAATACCTCGACTGGTTGTGGAAAACGTGTAAATTCTTCAATGTGTTGCATTTTTTATTGAAACAAACGATACTCAAGGTATGTAGCAACCCACTTTGAAAAAATTACGCACATAATGGCACATATTTATTAAGAAGACATCACGCTCATTTAAATGGTTATCGCTGAAAATAAGATTTTTCTTTGCACCTTGGAAATTGTTTACTATACAGGTAGCTTGAATCATACTGCACAAGTAGTATGACAAATCATACCCCCCAATAAGTCAAAAATCAAAATGGGGGTTTCCGTGGTCTGGTTAGACGGGCTACTGTACAGGTAACACAAAAATAACAGTAATTTCTCTGTCCAGGTACTTCAAAATTATAACAACATAATTCAAATGAATGTTTATTTTATTATTTATTGTAGTTTTTGCAATTATTTTTTGAATAGTTTAATATTGATTAATTTTTTTAATTCCAGACGCTAAAAGAGCATAGAAACACTTTGACCAATTGTTTACACTGCGAAAATAAAACATAAAATTTTGCTGAGATTGCCCACCATTGCATAATATTCCACAAGCTCTACAAGTAGATTGTTCGCTCCGTATGCTGGTATGTTGGAGGCTTAGTCCGTAGGGTAGGTGGGCCCACCGTGCACCCTAGGATCCTCCGACACCACTTTTTTGGTACCGTAAGGTATCTAGCAATGGATTCAGGATGTTCCCCAGAAATAAATTGGGCCCTACTACATCCAAAACTTTTATACTCATCCATATTTAAGGGTACTAGATAGCTCTATTCGGGTTAGGGGGCGTTTAAATTATGTTTGTTTTCAATGATAAATATAGATCATATTTGGTATTATTGTAAAAGTAACATGTTCAGCTTTTATAAAATACAAAGTTGGTTGGTGTAGCTGCTAATATTACGTAACCATTACGCCATAAACTCAATTTTTGGGAAAAACTGTTATAGAATCGTGTCAAATTATGCTTTATAAAATTAATTCTGTACAACATAATAAAACACATTAACACCATATGCTTTTCGTTTGCTTTATGAATTGCAATTATAAATGAGCATAACTCTCACCTTCAAGAACAGACGCCACTCCGTTAAGAAACATATTAAGATTAAGATTAAGATGGTTCGCCATTTAACAATGTTATAAAAATTTGATTTAAATTACAAATATAAATACATTGAAAATGTATTGTATGAAAATAGCTAAAATGTTCTATCAAAAACAAACATACAAATCCATGTCCGATTCAGAATCCAGAAGCAAAGTAAAACTTTTGGAAATGACAGATTATCTAGACATGTGAACTTCCGGCAGAGAAGTGAGATCGTGTGCCCCGGAAGGGTAGACATCAAACTTATTAACAATACTATGGTGACGAGTCTGACGACCATAAAACTTTTTAGGGCTTTGATAAGCCTTGGCTTACAATATCCCTGGGTCAACATTTTTTGCAAGCAGCCTGCTTCGTTGCACAAAGTCCTCGTAGTGGGAACAGTCTCTACCACAGCGTTAATTAATTGGGAAACCAAAAACACCATAAGCAGAAGAAGCATGTATATTGCTGCATATAAAGGAAAGTTGACAATAGAAAAAAAGAAGTCATCACGTTTGTTATAAAGTTTCAAATGTAGCCTTTCGTGGGCTTCATAATTGAGGTACAAGTCTAAATATGAAGCATAACTTGAGGTATCAGTCGTATTTTTTATTTCACGCTCCAAAGGATAGATGGCATTAACGTACATGTAGTCTCTAAATTTAGGATTGTTAAGAAACAGAACGTCATTTATATATGGGCCAGCGGCTGACAAAAGGGTCCTTAGGACAATTCTGACCAAAATTGTGTTTTTTGCATTTTTGTATATTTTAACATATGCATATGAAAAAACAAAAAGAGAAAATTGTCTACTGCATTCCAAATTTATTCTACAGCCAGTCAAAGTTAGACCTCTTCTGGCATTTTTCAGAAAATAAATACTTATTTCTTAACATGTATAAATTGTATTTTATGGAAATTGGCTCAATTTTGTATGAACTTCAAATATATAAAAATAATTCTACCTTTAAAGGTTTCCTGTTTAATGTTTGATGAACATGTCAATTGATGCATTTTTTTAAAAAAAAGTAAAGAAAAAACAAACAACAATATATCTGTAATATCAATTTGTTGCCATGGCAACATACCTTTATCATACATGGTTGCAGTTAACATAAATACAATTACAGCAAAGATAGAGGTCAAATGATCAATGATACAACTCTAACCTACCAAACTTATGTTGACACTTAATAGTAGAGAATACTTATCAAAGTAAAGATAATCAATTCACAATATGGTTACCATGGTAACACCCTTTAGTTGCAAAGACAATATATACATTTTTCACAGTTTTCTGCATTTAACAGATAAATAACATCATCATATTAAAGTTTACTGTATTTGACAAACAACCATTGCACCACCAAATTAAATATGTTAATGGTATTTAAATAACAGTTAAAATTGTCAACATTGTTGCCATGACATTAGAATTTTAAAACTGGTTTTCAGGATAGTCTAAAACAGTCTTGTTAAATCAAATAATTAATGTACTTGAGCATAGCAACTGTTGTTCATTCTTCAGCCACATTAGACTCTGGCTGACGAGCAGATGGCAAAGGACATAGCATATCTTTCTTTGGATCTTTGACATAGGTTCTGATGTTGCGGTATAATTACCAGACCCTGTTAGATGATAGCCCCCCCCCCCCCCCCCCTGCCCTACTTCCTGACTGTTAGGCAATTCAGATGGAATGGTTTTTCCTCTTTTTAATATGGTGACCGACTTTTCCACACATTGGGCTGATGTTTTCACTTTAACAATTCCTGAAACAGAAAAATGCACAACCATTAACTGCAGGCCAGTTGTTGTTAGACACTGCTGACATATTTAAACCAGAGGCTCAGTGCGGCTGAGCCTGTATCGCTCACCTGACTAAAATGCTTTTAAAGCAAATTTGTATTCCAGTGATGAAAAAATGCACTGTTTATATCAGACAGAATGGCTAAGGAAATCACTGTAGAACTATATGTACCATTCACAGTTTTTTCAATCTGATTAAAATCACATCTCTCACTTGCTCCCCCATTTTTGATATAGGTGCGGAGTGGGAGATCTGAGGAAACACCGTTTAGGGGCATATGTGAATGAGCCATTGTTGTAACATTTATTGTCCAATGAAATTTCAGTTTCCGAGATTTTGAAAGTGTTTTGCCTTTATTGTAAATGAAACGGGCAATTTGAATTTGTCAATTTAAGTAAAGGACCTTCCATACATCATTCCCATAAAGTTTGGTTCAATTTGCTTCAGTAGCTTTAGAGGAGATAGCAAATGTATGCTATTCCCATAGGGTTAAAATATGTTCTGTGCTGGCAGCCATCTTTTTTGGCGGATCAAAAAAATGTCCACAATCTAAGTAAAGAACCATCCATACATCATTCCTGTAAAGTTTGATTCAATTTGCTTTAGTAGCTTCAAAGGAAATAGCAAATATATGCTTTTCCCATAGAGTTCAATGTGAAACAATGTTCTCCACTGGCAGCCATGTTTATGGCAGATCAGGAAAATTTTGGCAAACTATGTAAAGGACCTTCTATACATCATTCCTGTAAAGTTTGGTTCAATTTGCTTCAGTCATTTCTGAGGACATAGTCAAAAAACCTTTTTTCCTATAAAGTCCGATGTTAAACTATCTTTTGTGCTGACAGCCATGTTTTTTGGCAGATCAGAAAAATTTTGGCAATCTATGTAAAGGACCTTTTATACATCATTCCTGTAAAGTTTGGTTCAATTTGCTTCACTAGCTTCAGAGGAGATAGCATATATATGCTTTTCCCATAGGGCCAAATGTGAAACTATGTTCTCCGCTGGCAGCCATGTTTTTTGGCGGATCAGAAAATTTTTGGCAATCTATGTAAAGGACCTTCTATACATCATTCCTGTAAAGTTTGGTTCAATTTGCTTCAGTCATTTCTGAGGACATAGTAAAAATTGCGTTTTTCCCATAGGGTCCAATGTTAAACTATCTTCTGTCCTGGCGGCCATGTTTTTCAGCGGATTAGAAAAATTTTGGCAATCTAAGTAAAGGACCTTCTATACATCATTCCTGTAAAGTTTGGTTAAATTTGCTTTAGTCATTTCTGAGGAGATAGCCAAAATGTGTTTTTCCCATAGGGTCCCATGTTAAACTACCTTTTGCTCTGGCAGCCATGTTTTTTGGCCAATCAGAAAAATTTTGGCAATCTATGTAAAGGACCTCCAATACATCATTCCTCTAAAGTTTGCTTAAGTTTGCTTCAATAGTTTCAGAGGAGATAGCCAAAATGTGTTTTTCCCATAGAGTCCAATGTTAAACTATGTTCCCCGCTGACAGCCATATTTTTTGGCGGATCAGAAAAATTTGGGCAATCTTCGTAAATGACCTTGCATACATTATTCCTGTAAAGTTTAGTTCAAATTGGCTCAGCGGTTTCAAAGAAGATAGCAAATATATGCTTTTCCCATAGGGTCCAATGTTAAACTATCTTCTGCTCTAGCGGCCATGTTTTTCGACGGATCAGAAAAATTTTGGCAATCTAAGTAAAAGACCTTCCTTACACCATTCCTGTAAAGTTTGGTTAAATTTGCTTCAGTCATTTCTGAGGAAATAGTCAAAAATGCATTTTTCCCATAGGGTCCAATGTTAAATTATCTTCTGCGCTGGCAGCCATGTTTTTTGGCGGATCAAAAAAATTTCGGCAATCTAAGTAAAGGACCTTCCATACATCATTCCTGTAAAGTTTGGTTAAAATTGGTTCAGGGGTTTCAGAGGAGATAGCCAAAATGTGAAAAGTTTACAGACGGACTGACAGACTGACGGACGGACTGACGGACGGACTGACGGACGACGGACGCCGAGTGATGGCAAAAGCTCACATGGCCTTTAGGCCAGGTGAGCTAAAAAGGAAAAAGATATTTGTAAATGAAAAATATGTGCTTGACATCAACCAACACAATCCAAGAACACAGTACAATGCAACATACAATTGAAACAGTAAAATAAGAAAAGACAAAAATAAAATACACATATAAGACCAATGATTATAAAAAATTCCAAACTGTGCAAGGCACTGGTGTAACTGTCATGTGGTGTGGTTATAGTACTATCAGAGGATAATCAACAATCATTGGGCATAAATATAATTATATTTAAAATGAGCAAATAAAGTATGGAAAAGCTTATATAAACTAAACTCTGTTTTACAAAGAGTCGGTTATTATTAACAGGACCAAATAAAAATGGATCACATTTAAATAGCAATTATAAACAGGTGATCTTATACTGTGATGCATATACACTAAATGTCCTGTAAGTGTAGTGTTGCTTATTAGGCTGTCAAAAAGTTTCAGCAAAAATTTGTATCACAAATAGTCAGTTTCAAAAATCTGTGAATATTACAAGCCTGTGAAAAGTTTGGACATTACAAAACCTTATTATTTGAACCCGTGAAATTAAGTACATTTACAGTATCTAAAATTATAGCTATATTACATAGCATAAGGATATTCCACCAAGACTTTTTGATATCCATAATGATTCTATATATGATAATACTTTTTGTGTTGTACTAACCAGGAAAAGTTGATGAGAAATGAAAATGCTGGTATTTCTGAATCCCTGGAATGGCTTTGAATGTTGTTTTGGCATATGCCTTCCAATCTCTCCAGTCCCATTTATGGTGTGAATAAAATACTATCTTCAGTATAAATTTGTTTGAAATCCGTATGATGCGTGACAAAATAACCAGAATCCCTGTTCAGCACTATATATTTGTATCTTGTCTTACTGTTTTTGTAAAAGAAAGACAAGTGAATAATTTCTTTAAGACATTGTTTCAATTTTGAATGAGGGATAGTGGTGTATAGTGTAGAAAATATTTTTATACTTTTTACATGAGGTAAAGTATTAGAAGCAAGATATTCGAGTTATTCTTCAGAATTTTTAAGAATCCACGTTTGGTTCATTCCAGATGTAGAATAGACTTTTTTCTGAATACGACTGACGACCATCTTTTACATTTTCAAAATCGTATTCGATAAATCATAACTGCATTTACTTATTGAGATCCGTGCATGTATGATCAAATATCTCGGTTCATAAGGAAAATAATTTATAAAAAAATTATTCACTTGTCATTCTTTTACAAAAATGGTTAGTCAAGATACAAAGATCTAGTGTTGAATATTGATTGTTATTATGTCAATCGCCATACAGATTCCAAACAAAAAATTATACAGAAGATACTATCAACAAAATGTCGGGAGTTTTTGATAGCCAACATATTTAATATGTTTAGTTATATAATTTTCAGCAAACAACCGGTATACCAATGGGCACAAACTGTCCACTATTGCTTGTTGATTTGTTTCTTTATTCGTATGAAGCAGAATGTATGCAGAACTTTATTAAACCTGGAGAAAAGACTGTTATTCCAAATACTTATACATGTATATACGAGGGGAGGTCAAGAAGTTCATAGAACGGGGTATATATTGCCGCAACAAACCATACATTTTATAATTTTTCTTCAATATAGTCCCCATTTACCCCAATGCACTTAGCCGACTTTTCTTTCAGACTGTCTATACCTTTGAAATAGAAGTCTTTGGTTTGGTCCTGAAAACATACCTCTGTGGCAGACTTAAGTCCATCATCATCAGGAAATCTGATTCCCCGTAAATGGGATTTCAAATTTCTAAATAGGAAATAATCACTGGGTGCCAAATCGGGACTGTAGGGTGGGTGAATAAGTTGTTCGAACTTGCATTCACGAATCGCTGCTTGTGCAACTCTTGACTTGTGCACAGGAGCATTGTCGTGAAGAAGCAATACCCCTCGGCTCAACTTTCCTCTCCTTTTTTTAATTTGATAGCAGCTTTCAGCTGCTTCATTAGATCAGCATAGTAAGCTCCAGTGATAGAGATTCCAGCAGGTTTATAATTGATTAACAGAGCACCCTTAGAATCCCAAAAACACATTGGCCATGACTTTGCCAGCTGATGGTTGGGTTTTGAATTTCTTTGGTGGGGGTGAGCCAGGGTGCTTCCATTGCATGGACTCTTTTTTGGTTTCTGGGTCCCAATGATAAATCCATGTTTCATCACCAGTTACTAAACGTAAATGGAAGTTCTCCGGGTTATCATTATAAATGCCAAGAAGTTCCCGACTTGACTGGAGTCTTTGGAAGCGATCCTGCACATTGAGGTTTCTGGGGACCCATCTTGCGGATACTTTTGACATCCCAAGATGCTCGTGAATAACCGTGTATACACTTCCATAGCTATGTCATCAATCCTTATTCGGCGATCATTCATGACGAGGGTCTCCACAGACGTGACAATTTCCTTTGTGATGGCATCAGCTGGCCGACCTGACCGTGGGTCATCCTTCAGTGAGGTGCGCCCACGTTTAAATTCAGCTGACCATTTTGCCACTGTGGAATAGACAGGACCACTGTCACCGTACACCTCGGCCATTTGCTGGCGAATTTCTTTGGCATTTGGTCCCTCTACTGTGAGAAACTTTATTACTGCCCTAAACTCAACATTTTGATTTCCCATTATTGCTTGATGGTCACCAACTTTGAATGCTTTTGAGAATTACACAAATATGTTGTGACAAATCACAGGGACCAGTTTCATAATAAAATTTAAAAAATACCCCTAAGTATAAAAAAAGAGTAATGGGAAACAACGGATCTGATCTTTCACTTGTAGGTACTCCGACAAAATTCTACATTACTTTTTTATTTCGTGTCCAGTCATCGTGATCTTGGTGTCATTTTGTTCCCAGATAAATATTCTTTAAAATGACATTCAATTTTTGGACATAATTTAAAATCCTAATAAAATGTTCACACGGAAAACACAGAAAAACGTTGTAATTTTGCCCGATGTAGCTAGGCCCGTCCATGTAAAAGTAGCTTAAGATTCGCATTACGGTATGTTTTTCACTACCAGCGTCCATGTCAACTACAAATGCTGATGTGGATCGCAGAAATAAATAAAAAGCAAGAAATCTCAAAGGTAACCGTTACTCACTTCTACCTGTACAAGCTATTGTATCCTATTTTGTATATTTATATAGACGACTAATAATTCTATCTACAGTAAGTTCCAACGGAAACATCACATTTCAAAGAGCTCTGTCTCACGTTGAGCTGGGGGGATTAATTATATATCTATCATATGGCGTATTTTTCTGATGCTCCAGGAGATGCTGCTGTGAAACGTTTTTTTTTTTTTTTTTTTTTTTTTTTTTTTTTTTTTTTTTTTTTTGTATTTTAACCTTTTATCTAATTTATGACTGATATTGCGAGAAAAGCCTTTGCGATGTTTAATCTGGTACACAGGCACAATGGAAATATTATACCACATTTCTTTCACTTGTTTTACTATCTTTCTGTGCCTAGTGCTCAACTTCAAAGTCCTAAAACAATGCATTCCATAAAGCCGTTAATTTTACGTCGAACCATTTTCAAATATCATGCAAAAAATTTCTACTCGAACACTTGACGAGCAAAATTGTTTTGTACAGAATTCATGCTTGAAAAAGTGAAGAAAATCACGGGTGATAGGTGTTACATTATCCGCATTGAAATTGAACAGGCAGTCTCGTATATATGCAACATTATATAAATACTTGTCACCGTCGAATAAGTCATATACGTTGAATATTGTTTAAAAATGTTTGGTCTCTAAATATTGAAAGCTTTTCAATCCCGTTTTTATTGAATGTGTATATCTAGCAAGTAGACCGTCGCCGCATACCCTGGCATCCCCGGAAATATGGTATCTTTACCGTTTTTCTCTTCGGAAATTACCTAAAGTGTCCGACTTCCGTACAGCGTTTAAAATCTGTTGAGGATAGATAATTTTAGTAAGTAACAGTTATTACATGGGCATGATAACTATAACAATTAACTGTAACATCCTTTACAGTTCCCCTGTGACCCAATAATTTCTTGGTAAGCTCGTGGAAACATTTTTTCCTGACGAAGAAAGCTCATTTTTCAAATCACAGAAGTCAGTTTCACAACAAGCAATGGTTTTCTGAAGAACTTGTATAATAATAATAATAATAATTTATTGCTCAAACACAATTTACATAATTGGTTAAGGCAATATAAAATATTTAACAAAACAAACACCATTCAAATTTACAAATAAAGAAAAAACATGTTATAGATAAAAGTGGATTTAAAATCAATGTGCAACATTCGAAGGGTTTTGATTGTCTCATTTTTTAAGTTTGTGAGTCATGTGTTGTTTCTGATGTCAAGACTGCTAGTTATGAAGGTTACTATTTCTCTAAATATCTTTTCATTTTTATTGTTTAATAAATATTTTATTTTTGATATATCTGACATCTTCATAAAATAAGGATTGTGATTTGAAATTTCTTTAAATAATATATTCCTATTTTGTTTGTATTGTTCGCAGGATAACAAGAAATGAATTTCAGTTTCAATTTGGTTTTTGTTACAACTTAAGCATATTCTGGAGTTAACATCTAAATTATTATATCTTCCCGCTTCAATAGCAAGTTTATGTGCGCTTAATCTGAGTTTAGCTATGGTAGATCTGTCTTTACGCGTATGGAGAAGATTAAGGTATGGGGGTTCATATTGTGATTGTATTAATTGATTGAATAATTTGAGTTTATGAGACATTGTTATCATTTTGAGTTGTTCTTGGTTTTCTATATCAATGATTCTTTGTTTAATGTTTGTAAGATGCAAGTTTATAAGTTCTGGATTATTTATGATAAAAGAGTAACCTAATCGATTTAACATATTTTTCACATGTGTTGTCTACACATTTGTTTTATAAGTTTCTTTATATATCTTGTATAACAGAGTATTTTCTTGTGAAACGATATGGGCCAAGCATTTAATCATGTTATGTATATATATATATGGTACGGTTATTGACCAAATAATCGCCTAAAATGCAAGATATTCAGACGATTTTAATTGATTCTCAATATTCTGTAAAAGAATTATTCAGTATGATAGCACATGTCTGAAAATAGTCACACAGTAGCCCAGAGGGAATCTGTGACGTACCCATACAGATAAATATACAGAATCTGTTGTGTAGCGGGGCTGGGCTAGTCGTGGTATAGTTTGTTGTGTAGCGGGGCTGGCTAGTTGTGGTATAGTTTGTTGTGTAGCGGGGCTGGGCTAGTCGTGGTATAGTCTGTTGTGTAGCGGGGCTGGCTAGTCGTGGTATAGTTTATTGTGTTGTATTTAGAAGATATAAAAGAGTGATTTACTGCCAGACTTTCTTGTCCGAATGATTTACCCTTGTGATGGAATGCTCGCTTTTCACCTAGGAGGGCCAGGTTCAATCCTCATTCGGGGCACTCGGTGAGGAAGTGTTTTTTTTCAGGTGTTTCCTCCCCTCCGTTACAGTTGTGCACAGTGTTCAATTCAGAAATGCAGTTGATTATGTTATTCTGGGTATTGAAAAAATGTGATCAAATTTTCAAAAATAAGGTGGATGTTATAAAATGTCTGATGCATTTATTCTATATGAAAAAGATCTGACAGCATAAAGAAAAGGCAGGGTTAGAAGTAAGAACTAAAAAGATGGATCCACACAGTATTTTTGCAGGACAATATTATTATTTGGGGGCTAATGATCCAAGGGCCCCGTCTTGGTTGAAACTGTACTTGTCCCAACAAGAGTTTTACTCATTTCATTGAGCTAAGTCCTGCATAAACAGTAAACACAATCACCACTGCAGGAATAATATCTACAAAATATCAACTTTAGCATTTATGATTATTTTTATTTCAACTTAATGTATGTACAATGTACTTTACAAAAACCTGCAGGGTACATGTACATATATGTATCAAGATGAATTGGTTTGAAATAAGCTTATTTACAAACCATCATATGTATTGAGCAATTTTTGGCCAGTTGAAATTTGATATAACGATGCTTCTGTACACAAAAAAAAACTTTTTAATTTTTAATTGAAATTTGAGGGAAACTCTAATTTCTTTAAATTGTTAAATTAAAAAAAACTAAATTGTTTTTACAGGTGTATTTTCTATCATGAGTGAAGACATGTATCATCCTCTAGAACAGACAAAGAATCTGATGTCTTGGATCTTAATGAGACATCATTAGAACTTAAACTGTCAGATACAATGGAATCATCTCTGGATCTTTTGAAAGATGGATCCTCCAAAGAATCAAAATCAACTGCTAGCTTGTTGGAGCTTAAGAAAGGTTCAGAAAATAGTTCAGAAAATGATGGATTAAATCTCAACTCTGAACCAATAAATCAAGCTGTTCAAGATCAACTTGATTCAGCATGTTCAGGTGCCAATGTTTCAAAAACACATCAGTTTGATAAACAATTTTACTATGGAGATCAGGAAACTGTTAAAGCAAGAAGTGAAAATTTTTCAAAAACAACTGATAAAAAAGAAGGCGGTATTCAAAGTGAAGTCAGCAGTTGCCATGGAAATGACAAGGAATTACCAGTGTTGAATGCAGAATCACAAGAAGGATACACCTCAGCTACTCATTCAGAAACTAAAAAACAAATTACAACTTCAAATATTACATCTATAGACTACAAAGGTCAACTTGACACTGCTTTAAAAAAGTTGTCAAGAGTGGAACGTCAACTGGATAAAGCTAACAATTATAACGATGAATTGAGAGCAGAACTGGAGAAGCTAAATTCTGAGCTACATAAATACAGAACTTCAGCACGAAATAAAGTAGATGTGGCTATACAGGTCATGGAGAGTGGTCTCACAACAGGTATTGTACATAAGAGAAAAATTAACATATGTTTTCCATACAATTTTATACATGTAAAAAACACATGTAAAACATGCATTGGCGGTTTAGAGCCCACATGGAGAACATTTTTAAATAAACCTATGTATATATGGAATTATGAAAACATATGGAGATTTTCTGTTAAATTATGTATTCCATAAATGAATTGGGGAAGACTTGGTGACTGTGTGTTTTAAAGTATTTAATTATACGTTGCAGCATCTATTGCCTAGATTTTAAAATTTCTGGCTTTGTGGTGTGAGAAAGTCCAAACATTATGGTTATCTCCACCATCCAAGAACTTACCACCTTATTATCATAAGGTTAACCCCCAGTATACTTGATTATACACATTCATTTTGCAGCTGTAGCTCAGCTTGTAGAGTGTTTGCTCCTCAAGTGGGATGTCGTGGGTTGGAACCCCAACCGGGTCTGACCCAAGACTCGAAAGTGGGTAGTGACTGTTCTTTCACCAAGCACTTGGCATTACAAAATGAAAGTCACAGTTCTTTCGGATGGGAACTTAAAACAAACAAGGTCCCATGCCACGGTAGACTTGGCACAATAAAGAACCCTACTGTATAATGCCATCAGCGCAATGCACAGGCAAAACTTCTGCACCTCCCCTGTAGCTGGCAATGTCCCAATATAAGTGAAATATTCTTGACTGGAATGTTAAACACCATTACTCAACTCAACTCATTTGAAGCTGGGTTGACTGAAGCAATGTGACATTAAATGTCTAGATCTTGAAAGGAAATACTACACAGCTGAGCTGCGGTCATACCAACAGCAACTGAACCATGAATCACAACCTTATCCACTCTGCCACATGACTTGTGTATATACATATCTCAATTTAATACACTTGGCTTTAGGGTTCTTATCGGGGCATTTTTGGTGTCGGTATTGGGTCCTATTCACAATTAAAATTTTTATAGTCTTTTAACAAACTCTGGCTGATTTTTATACATGCATGTAATTTGAATTTTAAATTCAATTTGAAATAAAAACTAAAAATAAATTCTTGTCAAAAAAAACTTTTTGTAGCAATAATGGTATTTTTCATTCTCACACTTTTGGCTGTTACATTGCTTCAACAACCCTTCCCGGCTACTCCCCTCACCACCCAAAAAATCCACAATTGCTATTGTCATGACTCATGGTGATACACTAAAATTAAATATTGTATCTTTTTAATATATAACATCAAATCTATATGTTTCAGTTATATATTTTATACAGAATAAATATTATATCTGCATTAAACATGTACATGATGTAGCTACTTGTCTTTACCCAAATTATGTTTTAATTAAATCAGATTGTGAGATATGTGGTATCTATATGTTTCATTGAAATAATTTGATACAATTTTTATAGCAGGTTATGTCCATCTTGCCTTAAAAGCCACCTCTATATAAGGGCCACCTGCTTATAAAGGCCAGTAGAATTGTATCCCAATTCTTTCTTCATATTATTTACACCTGTATATAAAGGTCACTTGTCCTTAAAGGCCACTTTTTCTGGTTCCCTTGGGTGACCTTTATAGATAGGATTGACTGTATTGTAGCTACTTGTCTTTACTCCAATTATTTTTACTTTTATAAGATTGTGATATGATATGTGGTACTTCAGAAGAAAATCCAATTTTAGGTAAAGAATATGATGGTGGTGCCGGTCTTCATCCAAAGTCTGATGACAATGATAATAAGGTTAGTGTTACTATATACTGTATAAGAAGTAATCCACATTGTACATGTTTCATTATCCAATAATGCAATATACATTTATTGCCTTTTTATGAGAGAGATATGAACATTTGTTCAACCCAAACAAGTCATATTTCCCGAGGGCGAAAAGATATATATTATACCGAAAGATAACCATGGTAATAAAAAAAACAGAAAGAAAAAATATTTCAAAAAAAGACAGTCTGAAAACATCAGTCCATCTCAGAGTCATTGTTTTTTCTCCTATCGGAACTCATCGGAGGCAAACGGTAGAACGTCGTGACCGATTCTCCATCGATGACGTCATATCATTGTGACGTCATGGTGTGCTCCGAAGAGGTGGGATATGATGTTTTCAGAGGGATACACGATGTTTTCTCCACCCTGATCACATGATACAACGATCCAATCAAATTACAGATAGTGTCGTATTTTTCTAATGAGGTATAATAATGAGCAGTATTCATATGTCAGGTCTAGGATAAAGCACTGAGACATGTGTCCTGAACAAGTTAAAACCATCCTGGGGCAGTGACAAGTGGAATTTTATTCAAAATCAACCTAGTGCCAAGTACATTGCTTTTGTGAGCTTGTGGCTCACAGTTTTTCTGGTTATAATTAAATTTTCTTCATAATATAATGCTAAAATAAAAAATTAGATGACTTAAAATATTATATTTATATAGCTAAGTGTCAACTACATTTACTTGGTTTGGAGTACACAACATCTTATTAATTGGCACCGGAGTCATTATAAGTGCGGCTCAGGGTACATTAATCTTCGACAGGGTACATTGGGCTGTGTAACGTGCCAAGTCCTGTATAATTTTTTGTCACCCTTCAAAACATTACCAGTTTCTTTTTAACTTCCATTTCGTATTTGTGTGACTTGCGTACCTTGTCCCCATGTTTGTTTACCGTAACTAGACGTCAGAGATGTACAAGTTACTTCCCTTTTACCGCTAAATGTCGCGTGCGTTCATGTACCCCGGCAGATTTCGGACCATAGTGTTATGTACCCCGGCTAGTTAACCAATCGCTATGTGAGAAATTTTTTTGAAGGGTGACAATATTTTATGTTATTGTTATCATTAAAGCCTAAATATCAAACTTTTGTTTTAAGTTTAATCATTTTAAATAGAGTACTAGTATTTAGTAAAGCATTATAAATTGTGATTATTTTAATTTTGAATATTTATCTACAGCCTGAAGAATCTAAGTCTATTGCCGACACACTAAGAGAGACGGCTGAAGAGGCTGTAGCACAATCAGGATATGTTTACGATGAAAACTCCGGCTTGTATTACGACTATAACACAGGATATTATTATAATGCTGTGAGTATATGTAGGCAAACAACTTTGACCTGTCCACTTGATCTTTTATTTAAATATTTATCACGGACCAAGTTCATCTGTGTATAGGGGACACAGGTGTTTATTTTGTATACATCATGAGATATACTCACCTCATAGAGTAAACCTATGCATTGTGTATGTATTAACAGTGAATAATACTACTTACCATTTATTGGGCGGACCTTCCTATATGAATATTCCTAATGAAAGGTCAAACGGACAGGTCAATATTGTTTACCTATACATGTATATCATACAGGATCCAGTTGTTTGAAGCTTGATTAGTTTATTAAGACCAATTTAAAACATTACTTAAAATCAACATATCATTATTGAATCAGTACACAGCCAAATTTTGTTCACATGAGTTTCATGAGAAATTAATATGAAGTTCGCATGAAAAATTTCAAGTGAAATTAACGTGAATCGAGTTTATACGTTAAACTCATGTGAAAAATATCACTTCAAATTCATGTTAATTTCATGTGAATTTAACATGAAATGTTGGCTGTGTAGACATTTTTGGTTAAAGAACTTTGATGGACTAAATCATGTACATTGTAAAAGTTTAAAAATTTCCAGTTAAAGATAAAGATGTGCAGGTTAGGTACAGGGTAGTGGAATAACTGTTGTTTTTTTGTTTCAGGAGAAAGGGTTATATTATGATCCACGGACAGGGACTTATTTCTATTATGATCAACAAACGGGAGAGTATCAGTTTCATTCTCAAGTTGACCTTAGTTATTACACAGGTCATCACCATGGTAACACAGATGACTCTCAGCAAACTACATCAAGGCCCCAGACAAATAACACACCTGATTTAAGGAAGAAACTGTCACAGAAGAAGAAAGAAAAAGTTAAAGGACAAAAAAGTCAGCAGCAAAAAGAACAGGTTTGTTTTGTGTCTCTGAAACTATAACAGGCATTTGAGAAGTTTGGTGGCTTATTTCATAAATTTCATGATCTCCTGTTTGTATGAACACTGTAGTAGATCGGTAGAGTGTAAGTGGGAGGTCGTGGGTTCAAACCCAGACTGAATCTGACCCAAGACTTAAAATAAACAAGGTCCTGTGTCACTGTAAGCACGGTACAATAATGAACCCTGCTGTATAATACCATCAGCACAACTCACAGGCAAAATTTCTGCACCTTTGCCAATAGCTGGCAATGTCTCCATATAAGTGAAATATTCTTGACTGGGACATTAAACACCATTACTCAACTCCTGTTTGAATACATGAACAAAACACTTTATCATTTATATATTTTGTTATATCCATGAATAACAATGTTGATTCCACAGGGTTCCCACAGTCTTGAAAAGTGCTTGAAAAATGAGCCTTGACTGGAAAAGTCCTTGAAAATGAATAAAAACAAGCAGAGTCTTTGAAAAGTCCTGGAATTCTGTCAGTCTGCCTTGAGAAGTCCTGGACTTTTAAACTAATCAACCTGAAACTCGCGGTAAAAACGCAGCTGCAACGTTTATGATAAATAACAAAAACGTTGAGTTATCCCTCTTGTCTCTGTCAATATCATTTGTGAGTCTATGACTTGTAATGGAAGAATTCTGGGTGGTGTTCCACTGAAGGAAACTACAGTGAAAAAGACGCACAATTTGATTTCAGTGGTCAAAAATACCAATTTCAGAGTCCTTAAAAATGGTCAAAGAGTCCTTGAAAACTCCTTGAATTTTGTCAGGCATTGGCTGTATGAAACCTGTAATCCAAAAAATATGATTTGCCAAGCTGTTCGTCTATTACATTTATTATGTCCCCGTAACAAACTGGTCACAGGGGATGTAAAGTGTTTACTCCATTTTTTTGCAAACATTTTGTCTCCCACTTTTCTTGAAATCTGTTTAAAAGATGTTTCTGAAACTTCACAGGAACAGTCTTTGGGTGGAGGAGATGTGTCACTGGTTATTCGTAGTTTGATCATACACATGGTTGGGAAAAAAGGGATTTCCCAGTTGGGATTGTTTAGGCGACAATTTTTAAAATGGCATCCCATTTCATTTTATGACTTGTTACTATTGATTTCACAAAATTATCTACAGTCAAACTTGTATATAAAGGCCACCCAAGAGAACAGTAAAAGTGGTCTTCATGGGCAGGGGACCTTTATATACAGGTTCAAACAATATGAATAAAGAACAATTGGGATACTATTCTACTTGACTTTAAAAGTAAGTGGTTCTTATATTTATAGGTGACCTTTAAGACAGGTTGGACTGTATATATAACACTTTTTAAAACCATTTATTTTATTATTTATTTTTTTTGCAATCCACAATGGCCTTTAGGCTAAAAGGTGAATGTTATTTTCCACAGTGAGTATTGATATGTAACTTACAACTGTGACAGGAAACATCTTTTGATTTTTCACCAGGTGAACCATGATATAGATGAAGTCACTGCCGGTATTGATAAACTTAATTTCACCAGTACAAGACCAAGAAAGAGAGGTTTAGGTAAATATCATTGTAGTGTTTATATTTTTGTTTTATTTAGGGGAAACGGAAACATCAACAAGAAAAGAAAGACGAGAAACATGCCAAAAAGAGGAAAAGGAGAAGGAAATCAAGGTTGGAAAAATGGCAAGAAATCTGTCAATCTAAAGTGAAAGAAATTGATAAAGATAGCAGCGTGGGAAATCAGATAGAGCTCAGTTCTTCCAGTAATGAGTCACAGGCTGTAGGGAAGTCAACTCCAGGATCAAGTAAAGATAGCTGTAAAGAGGGTGTCAGTATGGACGATGTTTACAAGGACATGCCAATCTTTGAACTGTCATCGGAGAATGCCGATGCCCAGGTAGCCTCGGATGAAAATGTGTCAAATAATTCAATCAGGATTTGTGTTAATCCTGCAGGTCAAGGTCAAAGTAGTGACATTAGTAACAAAGCAGATAGTTCAAGGACACAGAAAGTAAAGTTAATGAACGGGGATGAAATGGAACAGGGAGAATTAAGTAGTGACTATACGAGTGACAGTGAGGGAGAATCTAGTAGTCTCTGTACGGGAGAATCAGAGTTAGAGTCTGGTGAACTCACTGATAGTGACAGCGAGGAATCGGTAATAGAAGTATCAGATGATAGTGATGATAATGATAATATCATTACCCAGGAAGAAGGTATAGTAAAACCTCAGTATAATGCCCCCTCGATAACTTTGCCACCTCGCTTATTACCACATTATTTTGAAGTCAGAAAATTTGTTTCTTTTTACTTTTATGCTTTTCTTTACAAGTTTCCTTTCGATTAATTGCCAAAATTTTTATAATACCAAATTTGGACTTGGTAAATAGTGGTGAAGAATCAAGGTACCATATTTATAAAGCTGTTCATCTTTTTTTCTATTAAAAGGGAGGTGCAGTATACTTTGAATGTACATGTATTTGTCTATTAGTGGAGTGGAGTAAAGGTGTTTTATGCCCCAGTGAAGATTCTTTCAATTATATCAAAGTGGTCATCTCAGAAAAACTCCGAGTACACAAAGAAAGCCACCATCAAGTGATATACTTTCTTACACTAGAATCTGTCTTAAGTGGGATTTAAACCTAGGCAGTGAAAGGCACTGTGATGCATAAGCATGCTCTTTATACCTCTCGCCCACCTACGTGTAGTTCTCCTTCATAAAAAAAACATTTCTTTTAGTTTACAAATGTATTATTGACGTGAATCACGCTAATTGTTGTTTATGCATGCCAAAAAAATTATTATAATGCATGCATTCACGCTACATGGAGAAATTAAATTTAAATTCTCAACAATGAAACTGTCTAGTAAAATCTTGGTCCGGGCGTGTGAAAATTTTGCTAACTAGCCCGACTGGTCTAGTCTTTAAAAACATTGTGTTGAACCCTGGTCCCAGAAGTAAAAAGCAGTGTACCCCATTATTTCATGACTATACCCCAGTTTTTAAAAATCATGGGGTACAAAACTTCATTTCTTGAAAGGTGGTGGGAACCCTGATTTGAACCACACCACTTGGTACTATTCTATTAGTACATGTATATCCATTGATCAACTGTTCTTCATAAGAGAAGTTACATTACAAAATATATTTTGAATCCAGGAAGGGTGGCCACCTTTGTGTAATAGCTATGGAAATACTATGGTCAATTCCTCATATTTAGAGTGGATAGTGGAAAACAAAATAGAAATGAAAGTACAAATGTACATTTTTATCCCATTTCTGTTTATTTCAGCTCTAATAAGAAAGTGTCAATGTAATGATATCAAATCTAGCAATAAGTTAGAGGTCAAGTTTGAAAATGAGTATATTAAATGTGTTTTAATGCATAATGATGGTTCATATCAGTTATCAAATCCTTTTTTCTTGCATTCCATATAGAAAAATAAGGTTGAGTTTTCCATCTGGTACCACAAATAGTGATGGATTCTATTGTAATCATGATCACACAATATGTTTCAGTAACCATTGGGTGATAATACTCATATTATATGTAACACGTAATTTTCTTTATTTACAGACCTAACCATAAGTTATCCCCCTTGTATAAGGGTGATAGTCACTGATTCCGACTGTTTAGATATTGGTAATTTATACATCATCACTGTGACAGGCACAGCTATAGGCAGGGAAGCAGGTCAAGGTATCCTGATACCCGACATTAATATTAGTAAGGTATGGAAATTAAAGAGTGATATTAAAATAGCCCACAAAAGTCTTTAAGAATAACTTTACTCACTTGGTGCACTTGACTTGTAACCAATTAGACATCAACATCTCCCATATCTCTCTGTAAGTGTTTCTTTGACATCGATCAGACATCAACATCTCCCATATCTCTCTGTAAGTGTTTCTTTGACATCAATCAGACATCAACATCTCCCATATCTCTCTGTAAGTGTTTCTTTGACATCAATCAGACATCAACATCTCCCATATCTCTCTGTAAGTGTTTCTTTGACATCAATCAGACATCAACATCTCCCATATCTCTCTGTAAGTGTTTCTTTGACATCAATCAGACATCAACATCTCCCATATCTCTCTGTAAGTGTTTCTTTGACACCAATCAGACATCAACATCTCCCATATCTCTCTGTAAGTGTTTCTTTGACATCAATCAGACATCAACATCTCCCATATCTCTCTGTAAGTGTTTCTTTGACATCAATCAGACATCAGCATCTCCCATATCTCTCTGTCAGGAACTGTGCATTGAATGTCGGACAAGTTTGGTTAGATATTAATCTTTAATGTTTTCAATTAATATGTGTAAAATCTAATAAAAAATCTGATAAAATCATCATTAATCTGGTATTTCCATGCATATTGTTCTTGGCCTTTGACCTCAGGCCAATATGACACACTATGACCAAATAACTAGGTCAATATGGAAATACATGATTTATTTTTTTACATGTATTTTAATTATAGTTACAATATGTAGTGTCTCGTAGGCCACATGTGGCCGGATATAAAAATTTTATAAGGTTTTTTATGTGTATGTGAACATTGAATTTTTATATGTGACACTTAAATAAAATAAATTATTAATTAATATTATTATTATTATTATTATTATTATTATTATTTATAATATAATTAATATTATAGACTCTAAGAACAAAAACCAGTTCATTAGAAATTTTTCATCTGGAAAGTTTTATTTCACAAGTTACTTAACTGTTTTACTGTTTCAGGATCATGCCTTTGTTGGTTTTGATGAGGATAAGAAAAAATATGTAATAAAGGATAACGGAAGTCAAAATGGTACATTTCTAAATGAAGAGAGATTATCAGAGGTTAGTAATTAAGTATTAAACTGTAAAGAAATACCTTCCAATGACGTGCAAAGAAAACTGAATATAGCGTGCAAATGTTCAGATTAGTTTGCTTTGCATGTTGATGAAAATTATGGCAATACAAACACTATTTCTTGTCCATTGATTATGGACAAACAACATTGTCGTGTCCGCTTGACCTTTAATTTAAATATTTATTATGAACCAGTAGTGCTAAAACTTCTACTTACATGTAAAGCTCAGAAACTTGTCAAGGAAGTTATGGCCAGTTTTGTTAGCATGACCTGAAAGCTATAACAGGCATTGGTTTCACAATAATTTCTTAGTTAAGAATTTCCTTAACTTCAATGTGTCAAATTTGAAATCTGAATAATTTTATTAGTTTTCAAGATACTCTTGAATTTAAGGTGTCATTTTGGAGATCATTTCGAGCTTAAATTATCTTTAGTCTAATTTTGTTGAAATTTTCAATTTAGTATGATAAAAGATCAACAAAAATTGCCAGATTTAAGTTAAGGAAAATCTTAGTTAAGGACAGATTGTAAAACTGGATCCAGATGCTATTTTTAAGCCGGCTGGCTAAATCTTTTAAGAGTAATTTGATTTCATTTCTTTAGGTTTTTTGGACCTGCAACATAAAGACCAATTTGATATGTTGTTTTTGTTTATTGAAATGTTTAAAAGACCCTGCAAGCCTCATCTGAAATCTTGTACCAGAGTTGGGGTGGGTGGGGGATGGGGGCTGGGGTGGGGTGTTTATGATCATGACGATATAAATCCCCTCATTATGACAAATGAATTTTGTCATCAGAGCACCAAATAAACAGTTGTTCTATGACATTGTTTGATACAGTTACTAAGGCCTCTATGACATCATTTGATACAGTTACTAAGGCCTCTATGACATCATTTGATACAGTTTCTAAGGACTCTATGACATCATTTGATACAGTTTCTAAGGACCCTTATTTTTCTTGTACATGTACTTGGATATTACAAATTCACAAAGGTCACATGACAGAACTAAGAAACTATACAATTTTGGACTTTTTAGTGGTTGTATACAGCCTCTGTCAGTATTTTATTTTTGGTCAATATCAAACCATATACAACCACTACAATGTCCAATTTAACTGTTTTATTATATAATTTAGTCACTGTGGCACTTTGGTTTATTTGACCAGGAAATCTAGATATTTTACTAGTTCCCTGTTATGCCCTGGGGTAGAAAGATCACATGAATCTCCCGCATTATTAGATGTTTCTGACTTTTAAATCTGATTCTATGAAAAATATAAGGCATTCTGGATGAAACAGAATCACTTGTGCACACTAAATTGATGACGTCATAATCAATTTATGTGAGAACGTAAACAAAAATTGATGATGTACACCAAATTTGATATACACTAAATTTTTCAGCAATTCATGATATCATGTAAGATCAAATGACCATGTGTAACCATACTAGCCTATCATAAAGATTGAATTGATTAAATATATAATAATTATAATTATTTTTTCTTTAATTTGTTTTCATAACCAGTCAAAATGTGCAAGTGATTTAAAGGAGCTTAACCATGGTGACACATTACAGTTTGGTTGTACACGGTTACTGTTACACATACATATGGGGACAGACACATGTGATGAATGTGAACCAGGAATTATAAAAGCAAACCTAGAATCTCAACAACCTAAAGGTACTGAAATTAATTCTAGAGTAAACAGCTGTAATAATGGAATTTAATTTAATTTTCTTGCAATTCATGAAAATGTTATAGTGTATAGTTGTTTAATTCTGTGGGGAAAACTTTCGCGGTTTAGACTCTTGAACTTATTCATGAATATAAAATTTTGCAATGTAGTGGCCACAATTTTTATACGAATTATTTCAGTCTACGTTTCATGAATGATACATGAAAAAATTCACTTTGTATTTAATTGCACGCTATAGATTCAAATAATGAATATAGTGAAATTAAATCCCCAGTGAATAAAAGCAACTATATATACAGTATATAGATATTTGATTTCCTGGTTGTTAAAATGTCTGGAACTAGCCCCATTTAAAGAATTGTGTTTTGGTTACTAAATAATAATAAACATTAGTGTTGGGGAAACAATCACTGTTTTCATCTTCTTAACTATTTCGTTGTAAGAAAGTTTCATGGTTCCAACTGTAGGGAATGTGTACCAAGAGAAATACAAAATTTTCAATGAGAAGATACATTGATGGTACAGGAGTCTTTATGAAAATCGTGAATATTTATGCCTTGGGAATGTTTCTTATACACTTATGGGGTTCGCCGCTGTACCATGTGATGCCCTCTAACATTTATGCGGAACACTCATTTCCAATGGATATGGAATCACATGAGATGACATTTTTCCGTAAAAGTGACGTCATTCTGTGACGTTGATGTTTTCCATAACGTTTCGCACAAGCGTTAATAGGTATTGATCACGCGGTACAGTGGCGAAGCCCATTGACCAAATGCTGCAGCTGCACAGTATACTTTTTTAAAATGAGTAGTGACAGAAAATGGTGAACACTTAAAACACCTTTGTGTCATTTATAATGTGGAAAAGTTTTGTTTTGGCTCAAAATTAAGTATGAATTGCAGTTGGTATTGGTATGCATGTTATTCACTGGTTTCCTATACTTTGTTGATATTCTTTTTGAGCTGTATGATAAAAAGGTTATAATACTGCCTTTTCCATATCATACCAAACATTTGCCAAACACATACAGTATGTAACAGGAAAGAAAAAAAATGCAGGGTCGGACCTGGGATCCAACCTTGGACCTTCCACACTATAGGCAAGTGCTCTACCATTGAGCTACCCTGACTGCTACATTCCTCCCTTCCTTTTTTCGATTCAACTCCTTTGAATTGAAACCACTAGGTTCCACCCTGGGACCAACCTATTGGTTGGCAAGTCCCAGGGTCAGACAAGCCCTCAAATGTAACAAGAAAGAGGAAAAAATGCAGGGTCGGACTGGGGATCCAACCCGGGACTTCCTTCACTATAGGTGAGTGCTCTACCACTGAGTTACCCAGACCGCTACACATATACATTTGTATATTGGCTCGAGGGTCTTTTAAAAAGACATATGATAACCCTTATGTATTGAATTATTACTTGGTTAAAACCCCATTATTACTTGGTTAAAACCCCATTATTACTTGGTTAAAACCCCATGTTGTTATTTCAGAGATTATCATACTGTCAAAAGAAGAAAAGAAAAAACAATACAAAGACCAAATGAAATTAATAAAAATGAAATATGGATTAAAGGTAAATAGTAGATTTGGTATTCCTAGTACTCATTTATATCCATTGGAGTTGTAAACTGCCTCAATGGCTCAGAGCTAAAGTGTCCACCTTGATAGCAGGAGGTTTTGGGATCAAACTCCAACTGAGTCATACAAAAGAATTAAAAATTTGAGATTTTGCTTTCTCGCCTGGTGCTTGATATTAAGAGGACAGAGTATTGACTGGTTCACCTGGTGTCTGTATAATGTAATTTGGGAGTGGTATGCTTATCTGTGACTCCATGACCTAGCATCTTAGAGTTGCCTTGAGTGTATGTAAGTACAAGGCAAAGCATAAAAACAAAACTTGCGCATCTCTTACATATATGTACTTGAATCTGTTCTCAGATTAATCCTTAGAGTTTAATAAACTTTATATTGTTGTGAATAGTTGAACCATTGCTGATGCATCATTAAACAAAATTACAACCAACCAAACAATGGTGTAGCAAATATAATTTGTTAGTGTGAAGTCATGGGGATTATTCTTGACTGGGTCTCTAGCTAGATTTTAAAACTGCTGACCAGACAGAAAACCTGATGAAAGATGTTAAATTTGAATTGAAATACTAAAATTCTATCAGAAAAATATTTTACTTGTTTTGGACAAGCTAAACAGTTTATGTCAACAAATAATTATACACACTAAAACTATAGTCATTTGTTGTAGAATGCAGCTTATGTGGATAACGTGTCTGCCTTAAAGAATCCAGCATATTCTGATAAAGCACAAGAAAGAAGAAAAACGGTTGGAAGTGACAATCCTTATCAACCTGACGAGGTCCCAGCCTCTGTACATAGGTAAGAATTCATTAATATGATGAGGCCCCAGCCTCTGTACATAGGTAAGAATTCATTAATATGATGAGGCCCCAGCCTCTGTACATAGGTAAGAATCCATTAATATGATGAGGCCCCAGCCTCTGTACATAGATAAGAATCCATTAATATGATGAGGCCCCAGCCTCTGTACATAGGTAAGAATCCATTAATATGATGAGGCCCCAGCCTCTGTACATAGATAAGAATCCATTAATATGATGAGGCCCCAGCCTCTGTACATAGGTAAGAATCCATTAATATGATGAGGCCCCAGCCTCTGTACATAGGTAAGAATCTATCAATACAGGCCTTTGTCTGAGCATTAAGGGTGTGCCCGGCTATCAGTCAATTCAAATCTGGGAAAGCTATAAAACTTTGGATAACTAGACAACCTGGTAAATATTGATTAATTATAGAGATAATATCAAAATTGTGTTCCATTATGAATGCTGTAGAAGCTGAAAAATTGATATTGCAAAGTATGCAAAAAACCTGTACCAGTCTTTTTCATTTTTTAAAGGCCTATTTCTGAGAAGAATGTTGGACACAAACTATTGAAGAAGTTAGGTTGGTCAGAAGGAGAAAGTCTAGGAAAAGATAACTCTGGCATACAGGAACCAGTAAGTTGTCTATTACTATATATTGTATTTTTTAAAAGAGAATTTAATGTCACTTTTATTGTTTATTACAAGTAGGGATTTAAATTTCCTACGTCAAAAATGTTTACTTTGTGTCAGCCTATGTGATTCTGAAGACTTGTTACACTGTGATCTGTGGTGAGATCTGATTTCATATTTCAGATATATACAATGTGTAAGAATGTTTTAATTTTCATTTCTAGACAGGCAGTTGAGTAATTTATGGTCTTTAAAGTCCAGTCAGGATTCTTTCACTTATGTTAAGGTAGTCAGTTCTGCAATGGTGGAAGAAACTGGAGTGCCAGAGACAACCCCGAAAAACCTTGTGAATACTAAATTTTGAGTGAAAAAGTCTAAACTGAATTACAATAGGGTCTGCAGACTGAAACATAAGTAAACAAAACTAAACAGAAAAAATAAACCTGTTTAAACCAAACTACAGTGAAATACCCTAAGAAAACAAGGAAGTGAATTAGGATCTCCTGTCAGTTGTTTTTTTTTTTGTGATTTGCACTTAGGTTTGATAATGTGCATATCATCTATCACTGTTGATGCTTTCTGCTAAGTCTTTAAACAGAGTTTAAATTTCTCACAGGCCACCATAGTTCAGTTTTCACAGGTTCCACAGTAGTTCAAATTATATAGGTTTTCTGTTTACTCTAAGTTCAGTTTTCACAAGTTATTACTATTTTTTGGTTGGATTTCAAAGTCAATCAGTAAGAGTTGCTTTTCTTGATCTGTTTAAAATCATTCATCACTGCCAAAGTGAGATGATAAAATGGCTAACTGATATCAAATGAGTCTATATTTATGCTGTAAAAAAGTTATTAGCCCAACATATGAAAAATGGCATTTGAGGCATAATATCATTTTAAATTGTAATTTAAAAGATATTTGATATGTTGAATTTGTGTAATTTTATCAACATTTTACTTTTCTATATATAAAATACAGAAGATCTAATGTGAGCCCACATTACAGAAGGTAATGGAGGCGGGGGGGGGGGGGGGGGGGGGGGGGGGGGACCTTGGTGGCCAAGTGGTCTAAGTAACTTGTGCTCCTGTGATTATCAGTTTGAGTGAATGTAATTTGCAAAATTATTGCCATTTCCAGGCGTAGATTTTTTGACACTTACAATTTTGCCCTAATTTTACAATTTTGCCAAGAAGTTTATTTAGTTATGTATCATCCGATTTTTCTGAAACTATTCACAAATGTTAAGCATCACAAGAAACCATCACTTTCAATAAATTTTTTCCACCAAAATTTTGGGGTGGGGGTGTTAATCTCCTCAAAATTTATGTATGGTGTAACAAAGTGGAGACATTTCAAATTGTTTCAGTGAACATGCCATATCTAACACTGCAAGACAAAGCCTTACAGATTTTCGTTGAGTTTTAAAACTCCAGGCATTAGATCGATTTCTCACAAGAAATTGCCATTCCTTCCTTTAATTTTTCCAAATTCACTTGGATTTTACTGAAATATCACCTCACCCTGAAACAAATGTGCATCAGGAATAGTGTGCACTGGAAATGAATTAACTTGAATTAAATCAGATATGTATCATCAGATATATAATGGATCTGTTGACATTATAGACATTGTGAATGAAATAGCCTGTACAGCATGGTTTAATAATTTAAACCAATAAAAAGTTGTTCTTAATTCTTATGGTGTATCAATATTCCTTAATATCAATGTTTATTTTTATTGAGAATTGTTACTGTTTGTCCTTTCAATTTCTTCATCCTTATAAACAAAATGCTAAAAAGAATGTGTCATGAACCAAGAATAATCTTCCAAAAAACAACAGCTAATAGTTTTCCTACATGATAAAGTGTAGCAAAATTTGTGCATTTTTTAAAATGAATCAATTGAGATGTAAAATTTGAGTATAAGGTAATTGTAATATATCACCCATGGTGGTATTTGCCACCTAACAACATATTTTTAACCATCAACCTGGAAACATACATCACAAGAGGACATTAGTGTGGACACAAAATAGTTCAATTATCATCAAGAAGGGACTACCACTGGTACTCATTCTTTCCACAAACTGTCACCCAGTGGAACAAGCTGTGGTGTGACATAGCCCATGCAGAGACGTTGGAGACATTTAAGAACCAGATTGCCAACATATCTCATGACCAGCTTGCATTTTAAACTTTCTCTTATTTTAGCACTATCCTTCCATTCTTTCTCGTCTTTTCTATCTTCTTCTTACTAACTTTTCTGCACGCACACTGGTGATAAGCTTAGTTGACGAAGGAAACCAGTATAGTTGGTAAATGGCAAAATGGCAAAACTATGGCAACCATAGATCAGTGTGTCAATTTTATGTTAAAACAAAGTTACTGAAGGTTTTTATAGTAACTATGAATTTAAAACTGTGTCTTATTAAAACAGACACCTCTTTTTTGTCCCTTTCTTGAAATTCAGGGATTAATTTTATCTCATTTAAAACAAAATTAGCTATTGAAATTTAATATAAATAAAGGTAATAACAATGGCCATCTATTTGATGGATTAAGTATTTACACATGGTATATAAAGTTAAAAAATTGGATATTAGATAAGTGTCATCCATCAATCATATCTCGTTTAATTCTTCAGATGTGGTGAAATAACATTCCTTATAAAGATAATAATAAATATATACATACTTGTAATATTTACTTATATTGCTGTTCGTAACTAGACAATCATGAAATCTGAAGATTTTTAGGAAGAGTGGGTAAATAAAACTGGATTTAGTTCAAATAAATCGGGTGGATTTACTCAAATCTCTTAATTCTCTTTATTTTAAATTGAGAATTCTTTTGACATTAAACACTTGAGATCAGGAAACCACAAAAATCTGTTTTGTTTCACTGCATTAGTTTGAAAATTTAGCATCATTTTCTTGAAATTTATGGATAACTTGGTCATAATTTTGTCCCAAACACGTTTTCTCTTTCAATTACTTTCCTTCATTCTGTAGTTGTAAGGACCCTGTCCTGCTCTGTCTTCGGGTTTCACTCTTGAGTTATGGAAACTTAAACATAGAAAGTGTTTCTAGGTTTTCACAATTTACAGTAGTTGCCAAATGTCCTAAATTTGTGAGATATAGTCTGTTTTAAAAGAATTTTTCACAAATTTGCAAAAATAGGTTACTTTTTAAAAACTTTTCCCAGAAATTAGTAGTCATTGATGATTTTGACTACTTGCAGGAATAGAAACAGTTAGGTGTTAATACTGCAGTTGTTAAGTCCCTGCCAGGATTTGTCTCCAGATGTGTACTCAAAATAGCTAATCTAAATTAATTGTTAATATAGTTCCAAAAATGACCTAATTGTTCTATGCAATCTGTACACTTTTGCCTATAGTTGATGGGGTAAAAAGTCTGGACTTCAAGCTCACATAGAGGCATAGTTATCAATCCATTTGAACCTTACACCTACAAATTACATTTTTCAAGCATTTTATATGCATGTATGTGTTTTTAGATGGATATTTTTGTACAGTAAAACCTGTTATAGTGATCACCTTTTTTTCAAGACTACTTGTCTATTAAGACCAGTGTATTAAGGTCCCTTTGCTTGAAATTTCAACCAAAAAGAACCTCTATATAAAGAACACCTAGTACCTGTCCATTAAGACCAGTGTATTAAGGTCCCTTTGCTTGAAATTTCAACCAAAAAGAACCTTTATATAAAGAACACCTAGTACCTGAGTACCTGTCCATTAAGACCAGTGTATTAAGGTCCCTTTGCTTCAAATTTCAGCCAAAAAGAACCTCTATATAAAAACCAATCTGTCCATTAAGACCAGTGTATTAAGGTCCCTTTGCTTCATATTTCAACCAAAAAGAACCTCTATATAAAGAACACCTGTCCATTAAGACCAGTGTATTAAGGCCCCTTTGCTTCAAATTTCAGCCAAAAAGAACCTCTATATAAAAACCAATCTGTCCATTAAGACCAGTGTATTAAGGTCCCTTTGCTTCATATTTCAGCCAAAAAGAACCTCTATATAAAGAACACCTGTCCATTAAGACCAGTGTATTAAGGTCCCTTTGCTTCATATTTCAACCAAAAAGAACCTCTATATAAAGAACACCTGTCCATTAAGATCAGTGTATTAAGGTCTCTTTGCTTCATATTTCAACCAAAAAGAAGTTTTATTTAAAAACCATTCTGTCCATTAAGACCAGTGTATTGTTGTCCCTGCAATTTGCTTCATATTTCAATCAAGAACTTCTGTGCACATTGTGTCATTGGTCTGTATATAGTCAATTATTCTAAGTTTCATGGGTGGTCTTTATATACAGTTTTTACTTCTACGTTTCATGGGTGGTCTTTGTATACAGGTTTTACTTCTACGTTTCATGGGTGGTCTTTGTATACAGGTTTTATTGTTGTCATTTTCAATTATTCAGTTATTTTTTTATATTAACTGTTGACGTCTGGTAAACAGATACATGCTCTATTTTAGTTCATTATATGTTAAACCATACAAAACACATCAATTCATCAAGTAGAGTTAAATGATTAATTTACCTGACACATAATGATTTGATGACAAAAATCACCTGTTAAAGTTTTATCAGTGTGTCACTCACCTGTCTAAAGGCATTGTTACTGTAGCATGTGTGATTTTAGATTATTGTAATATATAGGTATATATGAGAATCTTTTTCCAAACCACTATCAGATGGTCAGTGTGGTTGTTGTGTGGTCAAAGTTAATATGGCCTTTACATGTATAGAGTCCAGTTTAAAATACCCATTTTCCCAACTCCAGTCCCAATAATAAACTTATTTGTAATTTCAATAACCTGAAAAAATATGTTTAGGAAACATAAACTTTATAATCATCTGTTTGTCTAAATTTAAAATATTTATTTCATTTAAGTCATTAGATTATTTACATTTTCAACAAATATAACTGACCATGGTGCTTTTGAATTTGTAAACAGAATCTGTGTTATTTTTATCCTTGAGGTCATTTAAAACCGCCCATGTCCATATAGACTTAATCCTTTACCTGGTGGTAAATTTAACAGGTCAGACCTGGCTTTTTTTCCCTTAGATGACCATTTCTCACACCTTTGACCAGGTATATTACAGGTATCAACATGATAAGCACCAAGCTCCGAAACAACGCACACTTCCTAGCTCCGTATGTCGCAAGGTAGAAAAAAGGTACGAATGTTGGCCGCTGTTCGGAGCTTGGATAAGCACTTATACAGGGTTATCAAAATATCATCTTACTGTGCCATATGGTACATAAAAGTGAACCCAGTTGCACTAAAAGTATAAATAATAATTGTCAAAACATTTTGAAGTAAAACCATAAATGGTCCATAAAACTAGAAAAGAAATTAATTATGAAATATGACAAACTGATGACTGGCCCATTATACTCCTATATCATATAGCTGCTGTTTATAATGATGGATTAAGTTGATTAAATTGTTGTGGGGGGTATAGGTAAACAACACTGACATGTCTGCTTGACCTCTCATTAGGGGTCATCAGTATATAATGATCTACTCAAAAGTCTGTAGTGTTAGGATTAACAGTTAATACATAAACAAGGCATGCTCCCCATGATGTAGATGAAATAACACCCATGTTCCACATACATACATGCATACATCCATTATAAATATTTAAACTAAAGGTCAATTGGACAGGTCAATGTTGTTTGACTTTAATTATCAGCTTTATCAGATGACAGAAAGTAATGGAATAAATTGTGTAATTATAACTAATATGAAAGGCAGTTCATATAAATGTTCAGATTTCATAAAGATAAACACTGAATTGCTGCAATTTAAGATTGCATTTAAACAATTTATGTTTAGGAATGGCCTTTAAAGAGTGTTTTTATTAAACACAATACCGTTTTGTCTTAATACAATGGGATTATCATAAGACTGTCATATAAATTGTTTGAACACACACGTTAACATAGATAAAATGACTACAATGAATCTACCATTTATCAAAGCTGATTTAAGTTGTTCTTCATATTACCTGTTCCTGGGTTGTTGTTGGTGTAATATGAGACAAGCTATGATCTATTTCCACTCTTGACAAATCTCTCTCCTATTATTAATGGACATTTTTTAACAATGACTCGACTTACACTTCACTTACATTCCCTGTTTATAAAATAAATCTGATCAACTGAACTGCACCAAGAAAAACTAGAATGAACTATCTCTCTTGAGAGCCAAATACCCCTCCCTCCCCAATATTAAATGTTTTCCTGCGACCTTAGCCTTTCTGATATGACCTTGGTGCAAGGTCATTCATTACATACCTTTGGACCATGAAGCTTATTTGTGTGAAGTTTTATCACAATCATCCATAGCAATTATGAAATATGGCCCAGAGACAGACAGACATGGTGATTCCTATATACACCCCTCAAACTAGTTTGCGAGGGGTAGAATCATAGCTAGGTGGCCATCTGCATACAAAGAATACTATATTTTAATTCAGTCTGTTCAAATAAACATAATCAGATACAAACATACTTACTGTTAACACAATCTAAAAAACAAATTGAAAACTTTGAAAACTGGCAAATCATGTTAAATGTGTGAACTAAAGAGAGAGAAAGAGAAATGAGTGTATGACTTTACACTGGTTAATGTGTACCACTGTGCATTCAGTCAGTGTTATCAAGTATCAAACCCATGATCTACCATTCGGTTACCACTGAGCCATCAATGTACTTGTATGACCCAGACAAGGATGAAACACATGATCTACCATTCTGTAACCACTAAGCCATCAATGTGGGTGTATGACCCAGACAAGGATCAAACCCATGATCTACCATTCTGTAACCACTGAGCCATCAATTTGGCTGTATGACCCAGACAAGGATCACACCCATGATCTACCATTCTGTAACCACTAAGCCATCAATGTGGGTGTATGACCCAGACAAGGATCAAACCCATGATCTACCATTCTGTAACCACTAAGCCATCAATGTGGGTGTATGACCCAGACAAGGATCAAACCCATGATCTACCATTCTGTAACCACTGAGCCATCAATTTGGCTGTATGACCCAGACAAGGATCAAACCCATGATCTACTATTTTGTAACCACTGAGCCATCAATTTGGCTGAATGACCCAGATAAGGATCAAACCCATGATCTACCATTTCGAACCACTAAGCCATCAATTTGGCTGTATGACCCAGATAAGGATCAAACCGATTATCTATCATTCTGTAACCACTAAGCCATCAATTTGGCTGAATGACCCAGATAAGGATCAAACCCATGATCTACCATTCTGTAACCACTAAGCCATCAATTTGGCTGTATGACCCAGATAAGGATCAAACCCATGATCTACCATTCTGTAACCACTAAGCCATCAATGTGGCTGTATGACCCAGACAAGGATCAAACACATGATCTACTATTCTGTAACCACCAAGCCATCAATTTGGCTGTATGACCCAGACAAGGATCAAACCCATGATCTACCATTCTGTAACCACTGAGCCATCAATGTGGCTGTATGATCCAGACAAGGATCAAACCCATGATCTACTATTCTGTAACCACTAAGCCATCAATATTGATGTATGACCCTAGACAAGGATCAAACCCATGATCTACCATTCTGTTACCACTGAGTCATCAATGTACTTGTATGACCCAGACAAGGATCAAACCCATGATCTACCATTCTGTTACCACTGAGTCATCAATGTACTTGTATGACCCAGACAAGGATCAAACCCATGATCTACCATTCTGTACCACTGAGCCATCAATGTACTTGTATGACCCAGACAAGGATCAAACCCATGATCTACCATTCTGTAACCACTGAGCCATCAATGTGGCTGTATGATCCAGGCAAGGATCAAACCCATGATCTACCATTCTGTAACCACTAAGCCATCAATATTGATGTATGACCCAGACAAGGATCAAACCCATTATCTATCATTCTATCATTCTGTAACCACTGAGCCATCATAGTGGCTGTATGACCCAGCCAAGGATCAAAACAATGACCTCTAATTCTGTAACCACTATGCCATCAATGTTGCTGTATAACCCAGACAAGGATCAAACCCATGTCATTCTGTGACCACTGTGCCATCAGAATGGTGACTTAGGAGTGGACGTGATTCCGTGTTCAGGGTTTCTTGTTGAACTGTAAAGTTACACCTACATTAATTGTATAGATTTTTGTTTGTGATATCACCTACACAGATGATATAATTTTTATTTCATTAGATTATTTAGATCAATTAAGACTTAACAGGTTTCATGCTGTCTGGGTTTTTCTTTTTGCACTTTTAGACATTGTCTGGAGAAATTACCTCTGTCAACAAGTGCTGATAAAAATCGTTGGTGTTTTTTACCACAGACCAAATTATTTGACTTATTTTGAGTCAGTTTTAGGACTGTTTGGAGAAAACCACTGACCTTCATTTTCACATGACCTTGGTTAGGTCAAGGTCATTCATTTTTCATCTTCTGAAGAGTCTTAAACTGGTGGAAAATTCTGTAAATGTCATATTGATGTCATCAGTCACACAAGTGTTATTATTTTAACAGCAATAGTCTTGACTATGATTTAAACTTTAAATGGATATGTAATCCAAATTAAAAATTTTTATTACTATTTGGGGTTATTTTTGAAAAACCATGGAAACTGTCAGAAATGTTACAAAAAAAAAAGTCTGCAATGAACAATGCAATAATGGTAATTTCTTTAGATAATTGATGTGCAACAGCAAAAAGGAGTTATGATTCCTAATCAGTGGCGGATCCAGGATTCTATGTTGGGGTGGGGGTGGGGGGATGGGGTTGGGGGCACTGACAAATTTTTATATAATTTGTGTTTGGGGACAAAAGCTATAAGAGCAGTCCTTATCCCATTTTATAGTATGGTGAAGAGCTGCGACATTGTTCAGTGGGAAATTAGGGGACTTCAAATTTTAAATGTCAGTTTCACTCAAAGGATTTAAAAAACATTCTTCTAGGGTGCTTTTTGGCATATGCAATATACCCGAAAATTTCAGGGGGGCACAGGCCGGATGTGCTCCCATCTGGATCCATACCTGCTAATGCATGACAGATATATGATGGAATCAGTTTCCAATTGATTTGGACTTTGATATATGGACAAGAACTTAATATGGAAAACATTGTGGAAAATTTCTTAATAATTTGGAACACCTATTTTGATTAAAAATAATTTTTATGGCATGTACTACAAGTATATCAATTGAGCTTCCTGGTTTTTGTATGTATTAAAGTAATTTGAGCCTCCACAATTTTTCATGAAAATACTGTTTTTAGGGACAATATTCGCTGATTTAGTTTAATACCAGTTGCTTTATAATGGGTCTACTAATAATATGGTAGTAATACCCTATCTTTTTGTCATTGAAATTTTTATTATCCCCCACCTTTTGAAGAATTAGGGAGATATTAAATTCTAGTTTCTGTTGGTCATTCCTTTCTTCCTTCTGGCCATCATTCTGTCCATTTGAAATTTTTTTGTCTGTGCAAATTCTCCAAAATGATGAAACACTATTTTACGAAATTTGGTGAAAAGTATCAACATAGATAGGAGATGCGCATATCATTAACTCCAGTTGATTTAGTCATTTTCCTTGGAGTAATGGCCCTTTGAACATAAGTGCAAATATAACCTGCTGGGAGGAGATCCTAATTCACTGAATTTGCTTGTTGAATTTAATTTCAAACATATGTATTGGATGGTAAACAAAATATTATGTTTTAACTAATTTAAAATCAAGAATTGACTCAATATATTAATAAGAAATTCCTTCATTCAAAGTTTCAAGTCCATAAGTCCATAAAAAAAATTCCTGTGTAAATTAATGAGATTAACATGAACATGATCAGAGCTTGGCAAAAAAATATTAAATTATTGATATTATATACTCCTTGATCCTGAGAGCATAATTATGGAATTTCCACACCCTTAATTGTTAATTATTATATTGTCTTTGTTACAATGTACACAATACACATTAGATCTGAAAAAATTACAATAAACGTGATCAAATTTCTGTTTCAAGGGTTTTGATTACGTGCGTAATAAAGTGTATCTTGTTTCAAAAAATATGTCTAAATGTTTTAACTTGAAAAAATTGTACATTGAAGGATTAAAAAGAATGTGTAAATTATACGTTATTTATGAGTTTAGTCACAGAATTTTGACACAGACCATTTAACTTTATGAATAACATTTAGAAATGCTCCTAATCTAGTCTTTTGAAACTGTGAACTCTGTAAAAAATAATTATAAGAATTAATTGCATATTTGAAGGTGCTTATTTTCTTTTTTTTCAATATCACTTTGCAGAGATTTACTAACCATATTGTCATTTTTTGAACATGAATGCAGATGATTAGTGTTTTAAATCATGAGAGTTGATCTTGAAAAGCCCCACACTGAGTCTACTACCGGTCTGATATTATCCGCCATACAATCCGAGTCGTAGTTAGTGTATTTAGAGATTAAAATGGTTTAATTACCAATATTCACTCGACAAATTGAGATTATCAGTCAGGACAATAAAATTTAACTTATGTCAAAAAGTATTGATTATAAAACCTACCCAGTCCTTTCTATTGTCAAACTATATCATTATACACTGAATTGATTCATTTACCCCTCCTGATAAATGAAAAAAGTTGAGAAATTCATGCGGAGTTCATTTATTTGATGTCATATATTAAATTCCTTTGTGTTCCCCAGATTTGCACCCTATGTGTATGTTTGTGAAAATATAATAAACTTATTGATTGAAAATAATATAAAATATTTTGTAAAAAAAACTGTATTGTTATTTATTGATTTCAGTGCCTATCATTTTCAGTATATTTCTTTAATTTCTTTCAGTTTTAAAATTTGTTACCTGTTGTGAAATACATTTCATTATATTAATCTGATTTAGTCAATTTATTTGTGTAACTTCACTTTTACAAAGTACTGATACATATATCAATCTACCCTTATTTTCCTTGGAAAAATTTTCTTTATTATATTCAGATACAAAGTTGAAAATAGTGGAATAATGGATTTTTAGGCACCTGTCAATTAATATTCTTTCACCTATATCAAAGTGCAGGTCATTTCATGGAATAAGAGTTAGTCAAATTATGTGTAACATAATTCACTCTACAAAGTACTTGTACATAAAAATTGATGCCAAACTCTTGATTTCCAATTACATAGAAAGAAACTAAACAGTGGCCTAGCTGTTAACATCTAGCTTTTTAGCTCATTTAAACCATTGTTATGATTTACTATCCATCATCCACTTTGTCCCCTTGGGTCCTCATAAATAGGGAAATAGTGAAAGTGTTTAAAAATGTTGTTAAAACCTATGAATGCTACAATCGCATGTAGTTTCTAATTTGCACATACAGCCCTCAATTTTGTCTACTAAAGTGGTGGCCAAATCGAGCTGTAATTGTCTGGCGACCTAAAATTTGTAAATGGTGGCCAGCTTGTCCACTTTTAATTTAAACTTTTGTGACAAGATATTATTTCTGTGTTACAGAATTTTCATGAAACTGTTACCATTTTAGGCAATATAATGGACACTTTACTTTCATTATTAGTCCCCTACCAGCAAAAATCGAAGGGAACTTTAGGTTTGCACTCTGTCTGTCTGTCCGTCCGTCCGTCTGTCATGCCTCAGTTTTCCACACTTATTTTCTTAAATCTTTTAGATAATGAACTGATTTTTGGTATGTGAGTCTACCATGATGAATTACAGATCAAGTTAGCGTTTCATTCTGGTCTGCAAATTTTTACATGAGTTATGACCCTTTGAACGATGAAAATTCACTGAAATATCAGTTTTCCGCTCTTTTTTTCTAAATGCTTTTAGATAATAAACTGATTTTTGGTATATGAGTCTACCATGATGAGTTACAGATCAAGTTTAAGTTTTGTTTCCATCTGCTAATTTTTACCGGAGTTATGGCCCTTTGATCTTGAACAACACGTATAATTTATAACTATAAATCTTTGGGATTAGTGAAATATGCGACCGGTAGGGGAGTATGTATTGTTTTGCAATACTCTCAGAATGCTTGTTGTTATAAATAACACTGATGTTTGTAAGTGACTGTAAGTCAATTTTAAAAATGTGCATGTTTGTTCTCCATACCTAAAGATGCCTTAATTTCCTTCATTTAGAAGAAAAGGTTGCCTGGCCACTTGGAATTTCCACTGGCCACCTGAAAATTTAAATTGGTGGCCAACTGGCAACTTAGTTTTGAAACCCACTTTTAGGGCTGACATATTTTTGAATTTGGTCCAAAATAGAAATAAACTATTGGGACACTATAAAAAAGTGTTGTGTAGTAATGATTGGGCATTACTTGATATACTAGCAAACCCCATTGTGTCCTCATCAATAAATATCTACAGTATGTGCTAGAAGAATGAGAACGAGATCAAAAATTACATGTTATGAACATTCTACTTCTAGGTACAGGCAAATATCAGAGCCAATCAGGCAGCAGGTTTAGGGTCAGAGGTTAACAGACAAAGGTCGCTGGATGATGTTGCTGACCTTTCAAAAGCACAGAGAATGTTACAGACTCAGCTCAGATTTTTACAAACTGAAAAGAAGTCTAAAGGTCAGAAGTCATCAAATGCAGTAAGATTTGTTCAAGGGCCAACACAGGAAAATACCTGAAAGTATGTTGAAAGGAACCAATGGAATTACTTTGATTTTTGCCAGAGGAAAGAATAACAGGTTGGAGGTTAAGCACGTGAGATTACTCAGAACCATGGTAACATATGATATAAATTTGCCTGTGAGAGACTAATTGGTTGTCTGTGTCTTGCTAAGGAACATGTTGTTTCTGGCAGTGGTTTGTTAGTTTTGATAGCAAGCATGACATTGATGGAATAATGTTTAGCTCAGTTGATAGAGTTTGAAGTGGAGATAGGTATTGGGTATACTATCACGGCTTCTCAATAAATGGAAGGAAATATATTGCTGCATGTGTTCCAAAAACCAAAGGATAGTTAGCACTGAGAATCAAAAACTATAAGATTTGATTGAATAGGGTTTTACTGTGACAATCAGCACCACTGATGCCCAAAAACTAGCAGGTTTGATTGGATGGTGTTTTACTGTCACAGTGACAATCAGCACCGACACCCAAAAACTAGCTGATTTGATTGGATGGTGTTTTACTGTGACAATCAGCATCACTGATGCCCAAAAACTAGCAGGTTTGATTGGATGGTGTTTTACTGTCACAGTGACAATCAGCACCACTGACACCCAAAAACTAGCTGATTTGATTGGATGGTGTTTTACTGTGGCAATTGGCACCACTGACACCCAAAAACTAGCTGATTTGATTGGATGGTGTTTCACTGTGGCAATTGGCACCACTGGCGGCCAAAAACTAGCAGATTTGATTGGATGGTGTTTCACTGTGGCAATTGGCACCACTGGCGGCCAAAAACTGGCAGATTTGATTGGATGGTATTTTACTGTGGCAATTTTCATCACTGGCGGCCAAAAACTAGCAGATTTGATTGGATGGTGTTTTTTGTGGCAATTGGCATTCATAGCCAAAAACTGATTTGATGGTTAGCAGCCAAAAATAGCAGACATGATGGGATGGCATGTAAAAGAAAGTTTAAGAACTGAAATAGTTAGATGGGCAAATGTCTAGTCAAAGGTGAAAAACATTTTAATATTTGATAATTAAATCAGTTGATTATTACACAATTGTTAAAGTGATTTCTGTTTACAAGGAATAGCCAGTCATTGAACTGGATATTAAAAAACTTACATTTTGTAAGCTTGTTAAAAGTTTTTAAGTCAATCACAATGAGATTTTGTTTTTTCTTTATTTATTCTCTTCAAATATCAACTTGACCAACCTTTTAAATGGAGTTGTAGCTGTACCACATGATACCTCCTAATATTTGTGCTGAACTATTATTTCAACTCGATATGGAATCATATCAGTTCACGTTTTCCTGTAAAGACGAGGTAATTCTGGGAATTTGCTGTGTCAACTTTTTTCAAAAAGTCCTGCACAAACAAACGTTAAGGGGCATTGATCATGTGGCACAGTGGCAAACCCCATTTAATTAGTAATTGTTTTCCAGCTTTTTCATTATTCATGCATCCATAAATACCATGATGGTGTGGCGTTGCAGAACTATTTTTCAGCTTTTTACAATATATGATCTGACTGCTTTTCTGGTCTAGCTGGTCCATTTACTGTGTAATGATACAAAAGTTGCTATGAAATTCGAAGGAGTTACTTAAATCATAAATATTTTTAAAGCAGATATTTAAAAATTGACAGAAATAATTGCAACCATTTCCCATGATCATAAAAATGACAGATAACTTAAAAATTTAACAATGATCTATATAATTATAGTATTCACTTTAATTGATATAATCTACTGAAGAAAACCACATATTTGAAGGAAGTAGTCATTTCCTACACATAACGGTTTCTCAATATTTTTTTTAAATTTTACACACACCTGATATTTTTGTTAAAAATTACAGGTAAAAACTTTATTGATAAGTCATAAGTAAACAAACACTTCAGGCCGTTATTATATTTTCTTTATTTGATCTTTGATGAGAAATCCCAAATACGTCTATTGGTTGTCATTTGTATCTTCAGTGAAATCAACGTGACACTTCAGAAACAGGTGCTCTGTCTAAGTGTATACATATACTCAAGTTATGATAACAAGGGGAAATTGTTTCCTACATAAAATAATTTGTTACTCACTTTTTTTCCTTCTGGATTTTTTTTAATGACGTGTGCATTTGTTGTTCTTTTATCTTTGTTTGCATTTAAGAAATAATTTTGAAAAAAAAAATATTTGCAATATTGGAATTAAAAGAATTTATTTACAAGTGATTAAAATTTGTTTTTATTTAAATGGGTTGGTATATTTGCTTAATTCTTGCAATTTGTTGTAATAGTACAAAAATCTACAAATGCACTTTAATGGTTTTTGAGGTATGTAGCAGTCAACAATAGTTCACTTTCTGTTAATAATTTTTTTTTTGAGCAAATAAATTTCATAATATTTGCCATATACTTATGACACTTGACAATAAGTACACCAAAATCATACTTCATTTAGTAATACATTTGTATTAAGTAAATATTACATTCATAATTCAAATTATTTGACAGCAAATTCAAATATTAAATTTTTTTTTTCAAAATATGTAACAAAGAAAACTTATTATTTATTGTAAAGCATGTTTTTGTCCCTCGAAAAATAATAATGAACTGGTTTTAAAAAAAATATTTTTCTGAAATATTACAAAATATCATCTAATAATGTATCATTCAAATTTAAATGCCATATGTTCATAAACTGTATTACCATGAATCACAAGGTAGGGTTGTGCTGAAAGGTTTAAATGATTTTCTGTTTTTAGCCGTAAACAACATATTCCATGGCTTAAAAAAGTGGAAACGGCAATGTAAGATTACTGTAAACCAACTTTTATTCATGTAAAATTAACTTTCGCATATTTCGCAAGGGCAAATAAACGTGAAAGTTAAACGACGCGAACTTGTTTCAGAAAATGCTTATATTAATATCAAATATTCAGTTTAAGTCTATATCATGAAAGTTTATAGTCATGAATTGTTTTGGTAAGAAAATCGCAAAAGTTAATATCCACGAATAAAAGTTGGTTGACTTTATACAAGGTTCAATGTTGTAATAGATGACTATGATCATAATGGCAAAAGAACTTTTTAAGAGCCATGAAGAAACAGACCAGTTATTGTCAGTGCATCTTGAACCTTGAATGTTATATCAATTAAAATGTTATGCCATAAAACAGTGTTTGGAAGAAACTCAGGCTGACCAATCAAATTTATTTATTTGTCCAGATTTGTACATTTTTACTGCACAAGGTTGTCATTTAGGTATTTTTTTTATGGTTAATTGTTTGATTTTGGTACAATTTCCAAATAATAAATCTGAATTTTTTGTACTTTTAATTAAAAAAAAATCCGTCTAATTTGACCTTTTCTTTTTGTCTGTCTGTTTATATGGTACAAATCCATCAAAAACAGATAAATCCGTCGAATTGGTCAGCCTGGAATCTTGTGAAAAATTGAAAAGTTTAATGTCTCATAACAGATTTAATTCAAATAAGTGCCAAACTGGTGTTCAAACATTGAAAAAGATTTTATTGAAATTTCAAAGAGTATTCTGCTTTGCTTAAAGATAATTGTTTTAGTTAAAGATTAGGGATTAGATTTTTACTCTCGGCATTATTTTAGGAATCTTTAATATTTTAAGAATCCTTCATCCTAATTTAGAAAGTTTGCTTGTCATTTTTTTTTGCCACTTCGGTTTCCTCCGCCATTCAGGAACTGATGGCGTCAATATAAGTAAAAAAGAATTGACAGGGGAATATTAAAACTCAATAACTCCACTCCATTTATTGAATTTTTAATCTGAAAATACATATTGTTATTTATTTATTAAATAACTTTTTGAACAAAGAATCAAAGTGCTGTCTCTTCATAATGAGATTTCACCTTTTCTTAATAGATTGTTTTAATCTTACTATTGTGTAGAACATTGCTGAATCCAAAAGTTTTAAAGAAAAACCCTTAGGTCAGAACTTTTTTTTATAGGAATGTCATATCAAAGTATTTATTATCCCCAACTTTCAAAGAAAGAGAGAGGGGGATATTAAATTTGAGTTTCTGTCAGTCCATCCTTCCGTACGAACTTGTTATCTATGCTAATTTTCCAAAACTTTGAAGCATTATTTCATGAAACTTGGTGCAAAGCTTCAACATTGCTAGGACATGTGCATACTGTTAACCTAAGTTGGTTTGCTCATTTTTCTCGGAGTAATTGCCTTATGAACATAATTGCAAATCATTAAAAATAACCTGTTGGCGGAGAATCCTAATTCACTGAATTTGCTTGTAATATTATACAGTCAAACATGTGTATAAAGGCCACCCAAGGGAACCAGTAAAAGTGGTCTTTATTGGCATGTGGTCTTTATATACAGGTTCAATGTATACGAATAAAGAACAAATGGGATGCAATTCTGCTGGCCTTTATAAGCAGGTGGCCCTTATATAGAGGTGGCCTTTAAGGCAGGTTGAACTGTATATGACATATTTTTATTTTCCAACATGATTTGGAAAGGAAATATATAATGACTTGTTTGTTTCTTGTTGTTATTTATTTGTTAAACTTGGTTGTTATTGCAAAAACAGAGTGAAAAGAATCTATTAAAACAATCAAAAACTACCTAATGTATTTGTTGTTTCATTTTTATCTTACCTGGCTATAGCTAGCTGACCCTATCACATGGTGAAGTATGCAATCACCATTGTGTACATACATAACAATTAGATTTGGTGAGAAAGATCTTTGTTTGTGCAGATTAAAACTTACAGTCAGCTGTCACCAAGTGTTCAAAACTACCTGGGTCCAAGGTTCTGGACCTATTGATTTTTGTAAAGGTCTGATGGACCTGACATTTTTAACTGCATCATAAATGCTACTTTTTCTGTATGATAACATAATTGGACATAGACCATTGGACCTTTCAATAAAGATATTGGACTTTCAAAACTTTTTGTGGGACCTGCAAAAATAAGGACAAAAGGAAAATTAGCTAAGGAATGATTGTGAAACTGGGCCTGGTTGACCTTGATCTACATTCAAGGTCACTGTAACCTGACGGAGTACAACAGTATTACACCCTCTTGCCAAAGGTCTAGGAATTTGTAACTTCAAATATAGCATTGTAGCAACGTAAGCTGTCTGACAACTAGAAAAGCGTCTTAACACCCTACAGTATAACGGAAATTTGGAGCCAGATTAAGATTCTACTTTTCCTCTTTATATCTGTATTTCTCAGAAATAAGTATTATTGCGTCGTAATTTGCGTGTTGAATTTTACTACACGCGAGAAATAACTGCCTCCGTTATTTGTAAGTATGATAAAAACGCGACAAAGAAAGAATAAAAGTACACCGACTTTAGCGACTGTTTATGGATAAAAATCAAGTTCATAAATACAGTCTGCAGTCTGAGACGGAATTTTCAATTATAATTTAATAATTTTAATAATTTCTGTTTAGTGTTGACCCTTTTTAATAATGCACGATAATGCACGCAAAAAGAATTTTTAAAAAGTCCATATGAAATTGACTCTAGTTTTAGAGACTGTGTTTTCACTAATTGCGATTTAATTTAATATATTTGTTATTTCGCTAGTGCATTTTAAAGACCTAAAGTATGTTTCTTTAGTATTGTTTCTTTACAAACCTCCCTAGAATTTTCCTCTATAACCCTTAATTCATACCAAACAAATGGTGACAATGAACAGGCGTGTGTTGGTTAGTACGAAGTCAACATTCACACTTGATACCATATAACTCAGTGCCGTTTTATTTCCTTTTATTTATTGACATTTTCATTTTTGATTACACTGGCTATATACATACATTTAAGAAATAATCAACATTTACCTGTGGTATATCGTCAAATAATACACGGGCCGGAGTTCACATGCGGAAGAATATATCACGAGGTGGCTTTTATTCGCCGCATGTTAACGACGGCCCGTGTTTTATTCGACGATATACCACGGGAAAATGTTGATCATTTCAATTCTAACATGACTTAGATAAAAAGAATTGAAATAAACATTGCGAACTCTTTCTTCGGAAGAACATTTACTATTTATTTTCAAAAAGATCCATTGAAACAATTCGGCTGTTGAGATTAAACGAATTTATAAATGAACTGAATTACGTCACAACCATTGTTCGCGGAACAAAGCATGATGTCATAAGATAAGCAAGGTAGTACGTCATTAACTGGAACAGCGATGGGTTAATCGTTTGTTATACCACGGTTGGCTCTCTTCATGTTTCACATGAAGGAAAACCCAGGTCATGTTAGAATACATATTCTTCTGAGATAGAGATTTCCCCTTGAAGAAACGATGAAAGAAATTTCTATCTTCACCTCCACGTGTTTATCTTCACCTCCACGTGCAGCTTTCGGTGACGTCACAATCAAAGGACAATTAAATGACGTCACGAGACGTGGAGACATGACGTCGTCTTGCGGGAAAATGACACCCGAGTCTTCAACAATTAGATATTTTCACTGCGTTTCAAATGTTTATTTTGGGATATTAGAATAAATGGCTTTGTTTTCTAGTTTATACATATTGTATAAACCAAAATCAGGTACATTCTGTCCGATGGATTGGTCATATTTATTTTCATGTAAAACGTTAAATAACAAAGTTAGATTTACAAAGATGGCGTCGATGTCGATGTGATTGATAATTCAAGCGAAAAAGCAAGCCTCGTCTCAGACTGAAATATTCAACCCCTCGGGTGAGATTTCCCTATCCTACATGGATACTCATGATAGATTCTATTATTATACCATTGTTGATTTTACAGCACTATACGGTAGGTTTTACCACAATTCCTCATCAGTAGTGCTGGGACCAAAATTGTGAAACCATTTCTCCAAGAGGTTGAAATAATATCCAAAAGACCAAAATACATTTAACCAAACTTAGCTAAGGAAATACTTTGCATCAGTGAGTAAACCTTACTTTTTGGGGCTTTTCAGAATAATCTTAGTAAATGTTTTCTGGGATTGCAGATTATTTTATTTCTTTTTAAGAATTGTAATTTAAGCCATGATCATCTATGTAGTCTAAATTGTGATTATTCGTGTTGCAACGACATAGTCATGGAACATTTAGGGCTTTTGGTTTGCAAAGCACATTGCAGCGCTAGACGGCCTTTTGGTATGTCATAAACATCTTACAATCCGCGATTTATATAAATGTTCACCTATTGGTGTTTTAGCTTAATGTTACAGATGAAGAGGAACATAAATTATAACCTTGAAACAGATGATTGAATGGAATAATGGTGTTTGCACCCCAATGCTACTGTAATTTTAGATATCTCATTATTTAGAAACTAAACATTATTATTAAAAGACATGGAAAAAAATAAATCTATTTATAGGAAACCGAGAAATGTTAAGTATTACATGATGTGATTTATTTATCAAGACCATCTGATGTAAGTTTTGTAATACCAGGGACAATACATACCTTCCCCAGTGACAATATACCTTTTCCGTTGACAGTACATACCATTCCCTTATTGTCACTGGTTATAAGGTGTTTGTGTACATGCATAAAGAAACTGTAGCGTAAATAAGACAATCACGTAACCATCAATTAACTGTATCATAATTAATTGGGCGATGCATCGTAAGGTCAAATCAGCTATCACTATTGTGAAGAAAACATTCTTATATAGTAAACGAGTTAACCTAAGATGTCCATACATAAAAAATCAGATACTTTAACTGTAATTAAGCACACCTCATTAAGTGTTTAAAATATTGCATTTTTCTTTTTTTATCTTTTGAAAGTGCACGTAGGGTTTGGAATGTTAAACATTGGATATGGGGTATGTTGGAAGTAATTATAAAACGCACGCAAATTTGACTTAAATGTGATTATGATGTACCATGGCATTCAAATTATAAAATTCAAATGTAGAATTTTGAAAAGAAATAAAGAACACTGAATAAAGAAACAAAGATCACAGAATAAGCAAAGTTAATAAAAGAACACACAGTAATCAAGAAACAAAGAACATAACATAACAAAAGAAGCAAAGAACACAGCCAAAGGTAACCAGCGAAACAAAGAACACACAATAACCAGCGAAACAAAGAACACACAATAACCAGCGAATCAAAGAACACACACAATAACCAGCGAAACAAAGAACACACAATAACCAGCGAAACAAAGAACACAATAACCAGCGAAACAAAGAACACACACAATAACCAGCGAAACAAAGAACACACACAATAACCAGCGAAACAAAGAACACACAATAACCAGCGAAACAAAGAACACAATAACCAGCGAATCAAAGAACACACAATAACCAGCGAATCAAAGAACACACACAATAACCAGCGAAACAAAGAACACACAATAACCAGCGAAACAAAGAACACAATAACCAGCGAAACAAAGAACACAATACCCAATTAAAAAGAACATAATGACCAGCGAAACGAAAAACACACAATGACCAGCGAAACAAAGAACACACAATAACCAGCGAAACAAAGAACACAATACCAAATTAAAAAGAACATAATGACCAGCGAAACGAAAAACACACAATGACCAGCGAAACAAAGAACACACAATAACCAGCGAAACAAAGAACACACAATAACCAGCGAAACAAAGTACACACAATAACCAGCGAAACAAAGTACACACAATAACCAGCGAAACAAAGAACACAATACCAAATTAAAAAGAACATAATGACCAGCGAAACGAAAAACACACAATGACCAGCGAAACAAAGAACACAATACCAAATTAAAAAGAACATAATGACCAGCGAAACGAAAAACACACAATGACCAGCGAAACAAAGAACACACAATAACCAGCGAAACAAAGAACACACAATAACCAGCGAAACAAAGAACACACAATAACCAGCGAAACAAAGAACACACAATAACCAGTGAAACAAAGAACACACAATGACCAGCGAAACAAAGTACACAATACCAAATTAAAAAGAACATAATGACCAGCGAAACGAAAAACACACAATAACCAGCGAAATCAAACTTTCAATATGGAAAGAATATTGAGCGCCAACATATCAAACTACAAGAAAGAGTAGAATTGTCTTTAAACAAACTTCATAAGATCCTTTTAAAATATTTCAAGAAACATAAGACATTATTATGCATTAGGACGTTATGGAACATTTTGTAATGCAAGTAACAAGGTGACCTTTTGCCATCGTCCTTTTGTGCATACACAGAAAGAAATTCAATATAACTAATGAACTCACGTATGCCGGGATGCTGTAATGTAAGACCAAACTAGTAATTAAGAATGAAGAAATAATTCTAATGTAGTAAATGGGGTTACCACCATCCTTTCACATATTGCCCTTTTGTTCAGATACAGAAAGACACGACACCATAAAATACAGGCCAGGTCCTAACTAGTAGAGTAAATAATTAGGTGCTGCAGTGCTAGGCCAAAGAATCAAGAATGTTGGATTGCTGTTATGATATTATTTAAATGAAATGTAGTAAATAGAGTAACCATCCAAATCCCACGCATACAAACCTTTTTTCGCCATGTACACCTCATTTAGTATGTAAAGAATTATTATTTTATTTTTATCTTTTCTCATCGACAGTAGGGGTTAAAGGTTAAACATGTGATATTGAGTATCTTGAAGTTAATTGTAAAACACACGCAAAGTTTGTCTTAAAACGAAAACGTTATTTGTCATAGGAAACATGTATAGATAATACAATACGGAGGCCGACAAGTTGCAATTACAAGTCGGACATTTTAAGTATGACATAATAAACTGAATTTGGACATAACATAGTATTTTATTAATTCTTCAATCCATGTTGAAATCATAATAAAAGATCTAAAACAAACATACAATTCATTACCAAATTACAATCTCAAACAAAATCATCTGAAGCTAGAGAAGCGTTAACAATAGAAAAATTGAATTCAGCACATTTGTCATATAGCTTCAAATGTTTTGTAGGTATAAGTGAAGATGACCTCTCAGGTTCACTAGGGTAGATTATTCAGAGATAGAACGCCAATTATGTATCTCAATATGGAGTTGAATGATTTGGTGACAGTGTTTATAATTGCGACATAACGTTTTGAAAAAACATTTACCAACTTCTATAAGACGTGTCATACCTGATTTTTGGCAGATCTTTCTGACATTCTGGCTAAATCACGCTAATATCAACACAACCCTTGTTAACTGCAATTACCAAATAGACTAAGTAATTTAAACTTAAAATTACTTAACGTGTAATTACTAGTAAATTAATTTTTAACCCAATCTTAAATTATCCTTACGTATTTGTTACGTGAAGTAAAAGAATGTCCACTATGTTAATATACCAATAATTCTTACGTCAATCACGCCTGATTACGCTAATTATAATATACTTAAAGTTTCAAGGTCACGGTGATTAGGCTACGGAGCTTTTGAATGTAGGTTCATTATAATCATAGTATACTATTACAAACTTAATTGATAAAGTTATTATCATAAACTTAATTGATAAAATTCAATAACTAACTTAACAATTAGTTTTTGCACTACTTTTTCTATAATACGGTATCAAAAAGCAATACATTTTCTATAATATAAAACATTTTTTTACCACCAAAAGTCATTTTTAATAGAGGGATAAATATATTAAAGAATAACACAAAGTTTTTGTAAAATCTTCAATTACTTGAAATGTCAAGCAGAAAACCCCTAAGTGACATGTACTTGATAATCTTTAGAGCACCAAGATGACACCACCATCGCCGAAGCCGTTGTCATCACCACCACCAACACCAATTCCATTATAACAAAAAGAACAAGAATGCATGTGATCTCATTATGTAGAAAGCCATGGAAGGTTTTGCGTACAATTGACACCATAAAACCATTATTTGGTGAAAAAAACATACACGTAACAATACATTTTCTCAAGAATTTAGATTTGATAAAAACACGTTTTATCACATAAAAATTAAGACAACCTCATGTTCATAAAATGGAATAGGGTTAAAAGAAAATATATTCTATTCACCCACTCATCAGCCGTACACAAGAGAAGAAACTCCAACAAGTTGTACGTTCCCCATATTCAAGCTTTATCCTGTGGTTTATTTATGTGATCATGTTCAGGAGAGATCTGCGAAAGTATGGAAGAGTAGAGTAGACAGAGGTAATTGTGATTTACGCCACAATCATTTTATTCAGACGGTCAATTTTAGGGTGGTAGATCAGAGAAAAAGTACCTGCTCGAGCAAGATCCGAAACTAGAGGCTAGATGGGGGCAACAATTAGTTGCTAGTTGAAAAACCGAAAGTGTTAAGTGATGATAAATTGTTATTGCAATAATCCGGTAGACATTTTTTTAGAATCTAAATGCTTTTAGTTGCATGGATTTTTATATATAATAAAATTAAATATAAAAAATTACACCTTTTTATTTCCTGCTAACGCTTCAGGCAGGTAAAATAAATTAAACTTGTTGATTTCATTTGACGTTACCATGTGGCACTTAATGACGTCATTAAACAGGAAATATACTGTTATCATTTACCGTAGTCGCATATTAATAAATTAAAAAAAAACCCAGTAAAAATCTATAAAATTTATATTTCTAGTCTGTATTGATAAATACATTGTTTGTGTACATTCGGGTAAACTATTTACAATTTACGTTTCATTTCGTCAATAATTCACTATGGTTGGTGTCCATCTCAAGCTCCGAAACAGCGCCCTACTCCTAGCTCCGTATGTCGCGAGGTAGAAAAGCATAAAAGAGATACGAATGTTGGCCGCTGTTCGGAGCTTGGTTTCCATCTGTCGAAAGTTTAACATGGAGTTAACGAGAAAGAGACGAACCTCGGCTGCCGTGTGGCTCCAGGTACGGATAGATAGCTAAAGACTTAAAAGGTGCCAAGAGATAAATATAGCAGCTAACTAGATATAGATCTAGTCAAATATTTACAATTGAAATACCTTTACTTCAATAAAGTGACAACGACTAACTTCATAGAGACATTGCTCCATGCGCTGATGACGTGATGACGTCAGATTCGAATGCTCACGTTGACGAACAGGAGACGACCCATTTTTATGAGAAGGTGCACCAACTTCAAATTGTATTTCAAAATTGTTTTCTACCTAACATGGAAAATGTGGGACGGCAATAGATTACTTTTTATAAATATTGTAAATCTAAGAAATAAGGTATTTTTCCAATGTCTTTATGAACTTGCCTCGCGTTACAGCCCATTATACTTTGCAAGTTCATATAGACATTGGGAATTTACCTTATTTCTTAAATACTTGCAATATGAGTGTATCTCATACAGAAGCAATTGTATTGCAATTCCTGTTGAAAGACAATAGGGGTCATGACCCTTGATGAGTATCAATTTTCCTGCAACATTACGTCATGTCCCGCACAAGGGATCACGTGATCATGTGAGATAGCCGATCTCGCATGGCTAAAAACCCTATATCACACGAGCAGATATGGAAAAATAGCGCCAATGTACCAAATCTTTATTAAAAAAAAGAATTGTAAATATAAGAAATGACATTTCTGCTCATGGTATTTCAAGGGGTAATGAAAGATAGTGTGGCGCGTGCCAAATTAAAAATGAAGGGCTTAGCCCTTCATCGAATTTAAGCCCTTCATTTTGAATTTGGCACGCGCCACACTATCTTTCATTACCCCTTGAAATACCATGGTCAGAATGTCATTTGTTAAACCAGGGGCCGAGATGAGCTGTAAATTCGGCCCTAATTCTTAAGCTCAATGTTAAACTTTCATCTGCACTGTACTTCATTTTATTAATTCAGTATAAGTGTGTATATATTTTTTAAATTTTATATATATATTTCCATTTCTTATTTCTCACGTAACCCGGATGTTTACCGTCAAATATTATGCAACTTTATGACCAGACAGACACATTGAATGCGTACAATGGATGTAAAATAGTTTTGATCGTTAAAGGTTAACAATATTATCCTTAAATTTCTATTATATTTTCAAGGTTTGGTTTTATATTTATCCATAAATCTCTTTTGTAGTAAACAATGGGTTTTTAAAATTCAATTTGTACAAAAACAAACTCTTTTATTTTACCTATCAATAGATTATATAATATTTAATACCATTGATGTACCATTAAAAAGTCGCATAAAATACGATTTTAACTCCGCGCCTTATAGACAGCTATCTGCGTCGTTAATATATAGATATACGCACGTCACAAAGTGCGTTATAATAATTCTATTTCTCCAACTTGAACACAATCTTGTGGTGAAATACGTGCTATTTCGTGTTTTTATCATACACATGTCTTGAAAAAGTTAGCGCTCGTTTGGGGTACACTGTTGAAATGACATCCCATTTCATTTTATATGCATTTGGTCTACATTAAGAAAAGGGTTGTTCAAAATGAGTTTAACAATATATATATATATATATTGTATTTAATTTTGGAGATTTCACAGATGGCTGAATGGATATTCAATAAAACCGAAAAATAGTTTTAAAAGTTCTTTTGGTTGACACAATTGAAATGGCATTATACTTCGGCTATAACTTGTTAAAATCATTATTGTTACCAGTGCCGATTTTTATATACTTTTTTATTCTGACTAATTTTCGGTGCAATTTTGAAAAAAAGCAAGCGCATGCTTTCTACAAACGTTTTGTTTTGTCATAATTATTGGTATAATCTGGGTCTTTGACTCCTGAAAGTAGTAAATATTTCATGAAATTTTAGAAGTTGAATTACGATTAAAACGAAATAAAAGTTGATTTCCCACTTACCATTCCGAACCAATTGCAACCGGTGCCTGTATGACCTGGTGTTTAAGTTAATTTCCTGATTTTCAATTTTTACCGTCCAACCTGCATAAAAGGGCTGCTTATGAAAGTCAGTAGAATTGTATCGCATTTAGTCTTTAGTCATATTATTTGAACCAGGCCCCAGTTTCACAATCATTCCTTAGCTAAGATTTTCCTTAACTTAAATCTGGCAAAATTTCAAATCTTTATAATTTTGTTAATTTTCAAGATATTTAGAAATTCAAGGTGTCATTTTGAAGATCATTTCTAGATTAAAACATCTGCATTTAGTTTTGACACAAATATTCACCAGTAGTTCCAAAAAGAGATTACAAAAATTTGCTAAAGTTAAGTTAAAGAAAACCTTAGCTAAGGAATGATTGTGCAACCATCGATGTAGATAAAAAATAGACAATGTACGATCAAACCTGTATATAAAGACCACCTGTCCATAAAGACCACAATTACTGTTTCCCTTGGGCGGTCTTTATAGACAGGTTTGACCGTACATCGTCTATTTTATAGTTTATGATTAGATGGAAATAACCAATAAATTGGCAAGTTTGGGAAATACTAATTATGTATATAGTTGTATGCCACTTAATATTTTTTGTTTAATTTACAATTTATGTCGAAATTTCTTTATAATTTTTTATTGACACTAAACCTTGGGAAGTTAAATACCAAGATCGGTGTGACATCCCATAAAGTGACAAAAAGAAAATGACAAATGTTTTAAAAACAAATTGCCGACGGATGTTTTAAGTTTGTGATAATAATAAACTAAGGATTACAACTTAAGATTGTCGAATTCTGGAATGGGAAAGACGAATCAAGATGTATTTTTATCATAATAGTCAGGGGGCAGATCCAAAAATGTGACACCCCCTAGTTTTTTTTTTGTTAAAAGCAGCAAATTGGTGGATCTTGTTGCCCTATGTACTTAGTTAGGCTAGGAATGTTTCCACCTTGACTTTTCCTTTTAATGAAAATATGGCTGCCAATCCAAGATGGCCACCAAAAAGTCTAACTAAGTACATATAGGGCAATAAGATCCACAATGTTTCCTGCTTTTAACAAAAAAGTTTAGGGGGGTCAAAAAAGGAGCTACTTTTTGCGATATGCCCCTGACTATAATTCCTATTTAGAAATGTACTAATAAGTTTTCTACAGAAAGAGAAATTTATATCCATTATATTAGAGTTCTCTCCCTTTACACATCGTCTACAAAGTCCTTTACGATCAACCCTTTTGATATTTAAATATTGTACTGAATTTTTTTCACATGAGACCGGTGCCGACAGAAAATATTACAATATACATATAACTATATGTGAACTTGATAAAAACTGTTTTAATTTCCATCTACAGTCAAACCTGTTTATAAAGGCCACCCAAGGGAACCAGTAAAAGTGGCCTATATGGGAAGGTGGCCTTTATATAAAGGTTAAATAATATGAATAAAGAACAATTGGGATACAATTCTACTGGCCTTTATAAGCAGGTGACTCTTATATAGAGGTGGCCTTTAAGGCTGGTTGGACTGTATCTTGTTAACCGTTTCTAGATACTGAAACATGTATGTAATTCAATTCCCATTTTCTCATTTTTCATTCATTCTACTTCGTTCACTTAATGCAATGAAGGTCATTCGAAGTTCATAGAAAATTCGGTGAAAACCCTATTAATATTGCTGACATGACAGTAAACTTGACCGGGAATAGTTAGTTTATCACACAAAAGGAAAAACACTAATTATTTGAACACACATTCATGGCGTTTGATTGTCCTTTTGCTGTTATAATTTTTACGGATTGATCACGATTTCAAGCTAGAATCGGTAAATATAGCACAAACATACGTATTGTAATAACAATTACGACCAATCAGCAGCATATATTACCAGATATTTCATGTAATGTTCTAAATAACCCTGATTCAGTTCGGTAAGATATCTAGAGACATTGCCTTATAAACTTATAAAACGGTCGGATTTGTTAGTTTTTAAATGTTTTTACTAATGAATTACTAATTCGTCTGAGCGATTAAACTAATTCGTTCGAACGAAATACTAAGTAATATTTTATGTGACCCTTCCACGCCGCCGTACTTAACAATATTCACACAAGAAATTAAACATACGAAACAAGTTCATTTTTGTAAATTTAATAATTGTGGAGATGGAGTAATGGAGTTTTAAGTCACAGTCAAGATTTTTTTCACTACACTTATATCGAAGTCCATGGTTGTTGGAGGAAAGCAGAGTGTCCTTAAACACCAACCTTCGGCAGTCGAACTGAAAAGCTTTGTCACACTTGGATCTGCCCGAGTTGGATTTAAACCTAGGCGATGGGTGGGCGCCATGACCCTGTAGACTATTCAGATACTGGATTATGACTTATATTAATGAGGTGCAAAGAAAGGAATTTTCTCACAGACACATGTTATTTTGGGGAATTATAGTGGTTGTATTGTTGCACATTTTGTCTATAAATGCATTTTTTACGGTGGAAAAATGTTATAAAATTTTCCTTAAATAAATTTGAGAAATGTTGATGTTATAAAATTTTCCTTAAATAAATTTGAGAAATGTTGATGTTAAAATTTTAGTTATAGATTTTAAGTGAATTACGTCACGTTGGCATTTGATGACGTCATTTTCATTAATTTTCCGTATAGTTTAGTTTTCTGATACCGAATTGCTTGCATGTCCCCTATTTTCAACCACATTGACTGTACTTTTGAATATGACATTCAAAAACTGAACAAATAGACAGAAAAGCCAAAATCATGACGTTAATATGTGTAACATGACTGATACTTCTCGTTATGTCGTTTATTACCAGACGGTATGCCACAAAATAAACAAGCTGTTCCAATGATCACCAAACTAAGTACAAAAAGGCTTGGTCATGACATTGGTGTAAAATTTGTGATCGTTTTTTAAATAGAATTTAATTTATTATTGCAGGGTGTTTGTTTAATTATTTGTATGGTGTTCGAATTCTGTTAGGTACAAAAAGAGCAACTTAATGAAGAAAACTGATGATTTCGCAATTTTATGAAATCTCATTCATTTATGGTTAACTCATCGTTACTCAGCAAAAAGAAATCTTTTATTAAATATTCCTATGTTTATTAGATTTTTTTCTTTGATCACAAGGAATTGGGTGATTTTTAAATCCACACGAACACTGTTTTATTATTATATCTGTCACTTAGATAGTTTATTTTTTAATTCACAACTGTATCACACTTTAATCGTTGGCGCGTTATATTTTAAGAACTCCGAAATGAATGCATACATCGCAACCTAATGAAAATTGACTTTTGTATACTTGCAATGTAAGATTGTAACCTCATATCGACAAATTATGCATGCATCCACCACATTTAACCGAGAAACACAAACAATGAACTAATCACCAAAGAGTGAGTGAGTGAGTAATGGTTTTTAACGTCCCAGTCAAGAATATTTCACATATCGAGACGTAGCCAGCTATAGGCGAAAGTGCAGAAATCATCAGTTTGCATGTGCGTTGCGCTGATGGCATTATACAGCAGGGTTCTTTAGCGTGCCAAGCACACCGTGACACGAGACCTCGTTTATTTTAAGTTCCCATCTGAAAGAACCGTGACTTTCATTTCGTAATGCCGAGTGCTTGGCGAAAGAACAGTCACTTCCCACTTTCAAGTCTTGGGTCAGAACCGGCCGGGGTTCGAATCCACAACCTCCCACTTACGGAGCGAGCTAATCACCAAAGAATCAGGTAATTATATAAATTACATATTATACCAGTTTTAATTTTACAGCACTAGACTAAAATTTCCAATCATTTTTTTTTAATTTATAATATTCACACTTATTTACACATGTTTCAAGATTTTTTGAATATTTCCTATTAAACTCTACTATTTCCACAAGGCTAGGGAAGTCTATTTACTAGGGAATACAGTCCAACCTGCCTTAAAGACCACCTCTATATAAAGGCCACCTGCTTATAAAAGCCATTAGAATTGTATCCATAACTATTTATAATTTATCAATAAATTCACACTGATTTATTTATTTATTTATTTATTTATTTAACCACACATGTTTATACCCCCTGCTTAAAAAGTGGGGGGTATATAGTGATAGGGATGTCCGTCCGTGTGTCCGTCCGTCCTTCCGTTACACCTTAGGGTACCTATCTCTTATCCGCAACTCCTCCTAAACCCATCAATGGATTTTCATGAAACTTTCACACAATCTTTGTGATATAATGTAGATGTGCACCTCCTATTTAAAAATTTGATACGATGGATTTTTTTAATGTGGGGGAGCGGGGGGTATTTTTGTGAGCTTGTGGCTCACAGTTTTTCTACTTTCTTTCTGTGACAAGCAAAATATTAATTGAAATGTAATAGTTATTGAGGAGATTTGTTACTATAAGAGCAGCACACTAGTTCCGGTATTCTCTGTTGTAGGAGATTTTTGTACATTTTCATGTAATTTCAAAAATAAAATATTGTTTAAACTAATAAAATGTAAAATGAAAAATTATACTTTGTTTCCTTTTTTCCATTTCTTTTTTTTTTCTTTTTAGATATAATTGATCTATCAAAACCGTATAAATGATAATTTATTAAGTTTGTAACCACTGCAATAGCTCAGTTGGCAGAGTGCTTGCTCCGTAAGTGGGAGAGGTCGTGTGTTCGATCCAAGTCTGACCCAACGTCTTCGCCAACCACTCAACATTACGAAATGAAAGTCTCAGTTCTTTTGGACTGACATAAAATAAACGGGGCCCCGTGTCACGGTAGGCATGACACGATAAAGAACCCCGCTCTCTCTATATATATAATGCCATCAGCGCAACGCACAGGGAAAATGTCTTTACCTTCAACTTTGCCTATATAGCTGGCGACGTATCGATATAAGTGAAAAATTCTTTAATCGGATGTTAAACATCAGTACTCCACTCAAGTATTTTTTTCATATGGAAATGGAAAAATTGTAACTTTCAGATATGGAGACGGGTTAATATAAGCACCTGGCTTGTTCCCGAATCCTATTTTCTACATTGTATATGTTATCTATTTACTTATACATGTATTTATGAATGAAATAAAATATTGTTTAAACTAAGTATTTTTTTTACTTTCTGTTGTATCATCAAAGGATAATCGTGGATTTATGAATAACTCTGAAAACGTACAGCACAGATCTTCGTCCTAAAAATTAAAGGATTGTTATATTTTTCAGAATGCACTTGACGATCCAGTTTGATCCGATGATATTTGACCATCCAATGTATTTATTCTAAGAATTGAACTGTAAATGATATAATACAAAACAATATCAATATATCTGAAGATTAAATTAAAGACTGCATGACTATTTAATCAACTATCTTTTATATTTTATCATTTTGACAAAAGATATTTCTAGTAAGTGTAATGAACAAACAAGCTAAAAATAAATTATACACAATCAATGCATGAAAATAGGACGGGAATGGGTAAAAATGGAAACAATATTGATCATATTAAAAGCTACTTGCTAAATTACAGAAAATGTCGGTTAATTGTTAACTTACGATGTATTTTATTTTGTTTATAGTAGTTGAGTGCAATGTTTTTTTTCTATGCCAAAATTTGAACCAATATATTGTTAAGTTACGGCTTTTTGGCGCCGAAATTTGTAGCAGTTGAGTTTAAGGTAACGGCTTTTTTGCGCCAAAATTTGTAGCGAACAGCTTTTATGGCACCGAAATTTGTAGCAGTTGAGTTTAAGGTAACGGCTTTTATGGTGCCGAAATTTGTAGCAGTTGAGTTTAAGGGCGCCGAATTTTTTAGCATTTGAGTGTAAGGTAATGGCTTGTTTACGCCAAGATCTGTAACAGTTAAGTGCAAGGTAATGGCTTGTTTACGCCAAGACTTGTAACAGTAAGGTACTGACTTTTTGCGCTAAAATACAGGCAACATGATAAAACATATAGTATATATACTGAATCAAATCGTTAAGTCTAGAAAAAAAAAATTATATATGCGTTATTCTTCCCGAATCGTTTCAGTCGTCATATCGGATGATAAGCGTTTGATGGACCCAAACATTTCGACTTAACTTTATTTTCTGCGAAAAAACTATCCATTAAAAATGTTGATCTATGGAATTTTGTTTAAGACGGTGACTGGACTTACAAATTAAGCAAATTTAACAATATGTGCATGTGGGTTTCTTGAAACGTCGCGTTATTTGTCGATAGCTGGTTACGTCTCGATATGAATGGAAAATATGGCTTTCATATGAAATCAAATACAAACACTCAATCCATGTATAAACCACAATCACAAAGACAGCAATAAATTGAACCTGGCAAATTAGGGTTAACCAGGGAAGTAAGATCGGGTGCTCGGAAAGGGTAAACACCTCATGTTTAGTTAAAAAACAAAGGATTAATTAACCATTCACTTATTGATCAATTGCCTATCCAACCATGCGTTTGTCCATCCATTAACGTTGTCTATGTATATGCCGTGTTAGCTAAGGTGACACTTAAAACATAAAATAATCGGTCATACAACTTAGTAGGCCTTTAATTCTATCATCGAAATGATAGTAAACAATTCCCAGTCTCCATTCATTATTGGAAAGACCTTGAAAATAATCGATTAAATCAATAAGACAGGAGTCAGCTCAAGTACAGGGAACCAAGGTCGTATACGGATCAACTTTGATCTGATATCTGATAGCTTATTAAGTATCATCAAGATTGGTTTTTACTACAACAGTTAATGTCCAGCGCCAAACATATTTGTAAACAATGTGAAAAGGTGACCCAGGGTTTAATGAAGGCTCACAACGAAGACATTGAAATATATGATGATGGATCACAATATGTATCTATGTTTTAACCATTTTAAAATATATAGCATGCGAAATTTCCAAAATTTGTAAAATAGTCCTTTTTAAAGTATTTTTGCTTTGCTAAAATTTGTGCTGTTTGAAAGAACTTCTCAGAAATTGGTATCCAATGGCGATTTTGGCTACCTAGAATAGAAACATGAATGCATCTATATAATAAAGAAATTTCGATCATGCTTAGTAAAGGGTAGAGTTGAGTAATGGTGTTTAACGTCCCAGTCAAGAATATTTCACTTATATCGAGACGTCGACAGCTGTAGGCGAAAATGCAGAAATTTTGCCAGTGCGTTGCGCTGATGGCATTATGCAGCATGGTTCTTTATTGTGCCAAGCCCACCGTGACATGGGATCTTGTTTATTTTAAGTTCCCATCCGAAAGAACCGTGATTTTCATTTTGTAATGCCGAGTGCTTGGCGAAAGAACAGTCACTACCCACTTTCAAGTCTTGGGCCATGGCTTTGTTTATTAAAGGTATCCTGAATATTCCAGCCTTAATGTCATATAATTTATCGTCACATATAGTCAACATAAAGAATTGTTTGAACAGATGGGCATCTCCAATCAAACATAAAATGATAAATCATTTGGGTTTTTTGGTTTTGATCCATCCAAATTTTCAAACCTTAATCCTGCTTCACTTAATTTTATCTAAATTTTGTGATTTTGCTTCAAATACTTAACATTGTGTTCTTCACTAAGTCAAGCTGTATAGTGTACACATATATACGTTAGTTACTTTGAAATACCATTAAATGAACTTTTTTATGAACTTAACAAGTTATTCAAGTCGGCGTTCAATTGCGGTTTCGGCAATGTGGTCGTAACAAGGTCTGGTGTTACAAAATTGCTCCCAAATTCAAAATTTAGGCATTGAGTTGCCTAAAGTAATGTGAAAATAACAAGATTATCATGCTTGTGAACAAATACAATTTATTTATAATCATTTTAATGTAATTTTGACTTATATTTGGCTAATTAACCAAGTACAGTTTGTTACATAAGGAACAAAAATCCTTAAACTTGAAAATTACGTCTACTGAAGTCTGGAAATAAATTATGAAAATATGTCATAGATACGTGCTTTTAAAACAATAAAAAATCGGACCACCGGATAACCTTAAAAGCACATGTTTCGTATTTAATTGCCAAGCAAATGTGGCGTTATAGAGCTAAACGAAGCATACTTGTTTGTTTACATAGCCGTGACCTTTTGACCTGCACTCGTGTAACCTCTGCGTTTATTATTTGGAGTCTTTTGTTGTTATTGAAGTTGTCCAGGAAGTAATCAGTCATTTTCTTATCTTCTTTTTTAAAGACCTGATACATCTCTTTGAACGAAAAGGCAAAATATTTGAGATGTAAAAAATGTCTTTTCTTCAAATTTATTTTCACATGAGAGAGGGCTTTTAAACCAGCATTAAAACAAATTTATCTTTGATGTGTACGTTTAATAGATTCATTCACGACAAATAGCCATCATTCATGTCTGCTGAAGAATTGTGTAACGTAGAGTAAGTGTAAGTCACTGTACACATATATTATAAACCGTAGTAAACAACTTCCGTAGCTCGCTCAGTCGGATAAAGAATCCTGGCTGCAGTTTAAGCGAACTGCTACGAGTTCAACCCAGACTCCAGACCCAAGACTCCGGTTTGAGTTAGGATAACAACAAAAAGTAGAAGAAAACATTTGTAACCGATAAACCTTCACTATCAAAGAATAAACGTTTATCATAATAAGGTTGGTTGGTTGTACGTCACATAAGCAATTTTTCAGCTATTCGCGTCGAGAGTTTATTTATCTCTAAGGATTAGTCCAAGAGCAAGCTATGCATGCATGAAACGTGCGATTGTCTTTATTGTGTTCCTTGTACTTGTGCGAACTTAGGGAAACGTTTAAGGTGCTAGCTCACCGAGTAAGCGCGTGGCCTAGTGGTTAAGGCGTGGGCTCATGATTCGAAGGTCGTGGGTTCGATCCCTGGACCGGGCGATGTGTTGTGTCTTTGAGCAAGGCACTTAATTTCACGTTGTTCCAGTTCACTCAGCTGAAAAATAAATGAGTACCAGCAAAATGCTGGGGGTTAACCCTGCGATGGACCGGCGTCCCATTCAGGGGAGAGTCTTGTACTCTCAGTCGCTTAACGCCACAGAAACCGGGATAAGCTCCGGCCTGATGGGCCTAATGGCTCGGGACAGACTTTAACTAACTAACGCACCGAGTAAGTACGCCGCAGACAAACATACCTCTCCCCAGTTACAGTATATTGATACGGGGTGAATCAATCGATACAACATGTATGGCCTATTAATACCGAGCGCCAGGCGAGGAAGCAATATCTAAAATTGAAGTTTTATGTATGACCCGGCCGGGGGTTGAAACTCACAACCTCCCGCTCTCAAAACGAACGCTCTGTCATTGCGCCACCGATACGGTAAAAAATCAAAGACAAACAAGAGATTAAGTATCCCGACTTTACACTTGCCCTTGATTAAAAGTTTAAAAACCAGAACTTATAGTAATGAAACATTATGTCATGATACTTTTATGTCCTTGTAAAAGTATCTACTCTAAATTGTATTAGCGCATAACCTGAAACACACATAATTGTTAGTAGCTGGTGACGTCTCGATATGAATGGAAAATTTGGTTTCCATATTCCATATGAAATCAAATGCAAACATGCCAATCCATGTGCAAAACACAATCCTTAAGCAAAAGTGATAACAATAACTTCGAAACTGACAAATTAAGTTAAACGCTTGAACTTTCATCAGGGAAGTGAGGCCAGATGCTACGGAAGGGAAAGCACCTCATGTTAAGCTACCTACACCCGTCACATGTGTAATCCAAATTTAATTTGAAAAGCAACAACAAATTACTGAATTGATCATTTATTTATCCATCAATTACCTATGCATTCTTGTGTTTGCCCAATCATTAACAAGTGCATGTGATTAAGAAAATAATGAATGGATGGAATTCCTTGAATAAATGAATACATGAATGAATGAATGATAATTGAGCTCGTATTTGTAGTATGCACCAAATGCTATATACAATGGCCTTGTAAAGATGTAAACCGTACTCTTTAGTATACACTCGGTGATCCAATATGAAACATAGGAATAGCAGGTAAAGTACACATCTGACAAAAGTTTAACAGTTAGCTACAGTACAGACCTGTGGAAAGTTTAACACTGGGCTAACGAAAAGGAGTCGAAATTCGGCTATCTAGTGACCAAAGTATGGACAGTTAGTTACCGAAAAATTGCCGTTAGGTATAAAGCAGTTGCCAAAAAGCTGTTAAGATGTGGCTAACGAGGGGCCGTAATGAGATGTCAAAATTAGTTAGCTAAGTGTTAAACTTTCGACAGGTCTGTACCGTAACAGATTGGTACTGCAACTGGGTCCTTTGTAAGTAATATATCGGCAGATTTTTCAACAGCTGTTTTCTATCTCTAGACAGCTTGTCGGACACTAGCTATCCATACCCCAGCCACTCGTTAGCAGAGCGTCAATCTCCTTTTTGCATTAAACTTTCGACAGGTCTGTACCGACACACATCAGAATAAGATAACTAGATGTAAGATCAATTCGTTTTAGACCACTGATTATAAATTCCTATTGTACGGACACTTTGCGTTTTGTTACAAAATGATATATACTATTGTTTGGTCTGAACAGGCATTGGGTCGTGTAAAAATAGTGTCCAATGGTCTGGTCGACATTTGCACTGGATTTATGACAAAATAGTACCCAATGGCCTGGTCGGCACGGGCATTGTTTTTATGTCAACTAGAGCTGTCTCTAAAAGAGTCCCCAGCAGACACGCCATCTGGATTTTGTGACAAACAAATTCCAAAAATGCAAACCATTGTTCTTCAGACCAATGACTTTTATATACATCACTTGAATAACGCCAAATTTGAACCCATTGTTCACCTTTATACAATGAAGCTACATACCAAGTATAATTGAAATTGGTCAAACTTTGTTTGTGATGGTATACAAAGTTACCCGATCGATTGGTCGGTTCGCGCACTGAGTTGTATAGCAAAATGATACCTTATGGTTGAAACCAGGTGGTCTGGTGGACACAGGCACTGAAGTGTTATGGCAAAATGATATCCAATGGTCTGGTCGACACGGGCACTGAGGTTTTATGGCAAATAATATCCAATGGTCTAATCGGCACAGGCATTGGGTTGCATGACAAAATACCCGATGGTTTGGATATTGGTGCAAACAAGAATATATAAATGACCACATTATTCGGAACCACCGAAAAACAAACTAATAAAACAAAACAAGACTAGATACCACTGATCGTAAATCTCCGGACAAGGGCTGTATATAATGGTAAAGGTATTATAGTATAAATCAAGTTTTTACTACTTTTTGTTATTATTAGTTTTTGCATCGGCGATTTTAAGAGATATTGCAAAAACGTACGCGTATGTATGCAATGGCGTCGAAACTCTGCCTTTCGTCAAAGCCAAAAAGCCTGCAAAAATAATTCCTCCAATTAAAATCTTTAAAATCATAACACATTTAGCATATGGTTATATTAAGTGTATTATTTTAAGAATAATTCTACGCCATAACAAATGATCGAACTAAGAAACAAAGAAAATCTTTGTGAAACTATATGAAACAGTTGATGATAATCGGGAAGAAAACCCACCACCTACTTTTTAGAATTTATGTTTGGTTACATTATTGATTCCTTCACACATTTCAAACTTCATTTTACTTTTATGTGCGGTTGTCTCTGCTTTGGGCGTTACCACATAACCGTCAATCATTCAATTCTAACACCCCTAACAACGTAAGATAAGTACGAAGAATTCACTTTCAAAATAGATGCGACATTCAAATTTTTTAAATTTTTATATTTTATTTTCTTTCTTTTTTTTGTTTTTTGTTTTTTGGTTTTGTTTGTTTGTTTGTTCGTAAACAAAATCATTTTAATAACAACGACCGAAAAACGAGATGAATGAACTTTTAGCATCGTATCGTGTAGGCCGAATTATCTGCCTTAACGATTGTAAGTTATTTTTGTTACCATCGTTGGAATATAAAAAATGAGTTACCATCGTTAGGGCAGATAATTCGGCCTACATCTCGTGATAAGCTGAGATTTCACGAACATAGGAGAAACTATAACCATCGTTAATGCAGATAATTAATTTTAACCTGAATATCGTGATTAGTTAAGATTACTTAAAAATATGGAAAAAATACTTAAAGTAATAAGCTATATTGTTATATATTATGGCTCTTTAAATGTCATTCACAATTTCGGAGAAGTCTTTAATCTTGGGTCTCCTATCTGAGATAATGATGTTGTGTGGGTGGTTATTTCACAAACATGCAAATAAATATATTAAGTACAAAAGAACCATAGAATAATTAAAAAAAATAAAACTTAAAAACAAAAAAAGTTGAAATAAAAGAGTGATGAAATTACATAATATTTAATGTATTTTACGTTATAAAACGTTATGTGCAAAACAATTGGTCGTGCGTGCAGCATGTGGATATACACGTGTTGTAGGAGAATGTTATCCTTCAAAAGAACAAACTTACGTAACTTATTATTTCTTGGTCGTAAATTGACTTAAGATAAGGACACATATATATATAGGTTCATGCATAACTAGGTTGTTTTAATGACAAACAAAATGGTACTAAATTGTTGCCTACAGATTATATACATGTACATGTAAGAGTGAGTGTGTAATGGTGTTTACGTCCCAGTCAAGAATATTTCACTTATATCGAGACGTCGCCAGCTATAGGCGAAGATGCAGACATTTTGCCTGTGCGTTGCGCTGATGGCATTATACAGCAGGGTTCTTTAGCGTGCCAAGCCCACCATGATACGGGACTTCGTTTATTTTAAGTTCCCATCCGAAAGAACCGTGACTTTCATTTCGTAATGCCGAGTGCTTGGCGAAAGAACAGTCACTACCAACTTTCAAGTCTTGGGTCAGGCCCGGCCGGGGATCGAACCCACGACCTCCCACTTACGGAGCGAGCACTCTGCCAAATGGGCTACCGCAGTGGTCGTACATGTAAGATATCGCTGTATTAAACATAAATATTGTAAATTGCACTTTGCCCATGTACAAAGAAGTTGTATATAAAAGGCATCATGTTTGCCATATAGTTTCAAATAGTATAGGTCAAAATATGAAGCAAATACTGAAGGAACAGTCGTATATTTCAAGCTCACTAGGATAGATGACATGTAAATATTCTCCAAATTAAGGATTATTAAGAGAGAGAATCTCTTCTAAATATTTTGAAATTTTTGGAGTCATTAAAATTTATATTGGGGCGACGCAATAGCAGAGGTCACTAAATCGCTACATAATTAAAGTTTTTGGTGCGGTAATTTTCGTTAAATTTCAGACATTTAAAATGTATTACATATTGTTTGAAATGCCTAACAAGAGGCCCATAGGCCTTAACGCTCACCTGAGGCCAAGTCCATATCTCATGCAAATGATCGTTACACCAATACCTACAATATTATAATATACATGTCTATACAAAAAGTTTATAGTTTTTTAGATAATTAACCATTTCTGTATTGTTTTGCATCTATGATCTTGACCTTCGAACCCATGACCTTTATCTATACACCAAAATGATCGTTTCATCGATACCAACAACATTCTAATATACATGCCTATACAAAAAGTTTATAGTTTTTGAGATAATTAACTATTTCAGTATTGTTTTGCTTCTGTGACCTTAACCTTTGAACCCATTACCTTTTTCTATACATCAAAATGATTGTTACACCAATACCTACAATATTCTAATATACATGTCTATACAAAAAGTTTATAGTTTTTGAGATAATTAAAATAATTGGTATTCTTTCGCAGCTGTGACCGTGACCTTTGAACCCATGACCTTATTCTATACATCAAGATGATCATCACACCAATACCTACAATATTCTAATATACATGCCTATACAGAAAGTTTATAGTTTTTGAGATAATTAACTATTTCAGTATTGTTTTGCATCTGTGACCTTGACCTTTGAACCCAAAACCTTTTTCTATGCATCAAAATGATTGTTACACCAATACCTACAATATTCTAATATACATGTCTATACAAAAAGTTTATAGTTTTTGAGATAATTAAAATTCTTGGTATTCTTTCGTAACTGTGACCTTGACCTTTGAACCCATGACCTTATTCTATACATCAAAATGATCGTTACACCAATACCTTCAATATTCTAATATACATGTACATGTCTATACAAAAAGTTTATTGTTTTTGAGATAATTAACCATTTTGGTATTCTTTTGCAACTGTGACCTTGACCTTTGAACCCATGACCTTAATCTATATATCAAAATGATCGTTACATTAATACCTACGATATTCTAATATACACGTGTATACAAAAAGTTGATAGTTTTTGAGATAATGAACCATTTCGGTATTGTTTTGCATCTGTGACCTTGACCTTTGAACCCATGACCTTTTTCTATACATCAAACGATTGTTGTATCAATACCAAAAACATTCTAATATACATGCCTATACAGAAAGTTTATAGTTTTTGAGATAATTAACTATTTCAGTATTGTTTTGCATCTGTGACCTTGACCTTTGAACCCATGGCCTTAATCTATATATCAAAATGATCGTTACACCAATACCTACGATATTCTAATATACATGTGTATACAAAAAGTTGATAGTTTTTGAGATAATGAACCATTTCGGTATTGTTTTGCATCTGTGACCTTGACCTTTGAACCCATGACCTTTTTCTATACATCAAAATGAGTGTACATGTTGTATCAATATCTACAACATTCTTATACACATGCCTATATAATAAGTTTATAGTTTTCCAAATAATAATTAAAATCAGAGGTAAAAAAAATTAGGTCATGACCTTCACAATTGACCTTGACCCCATTTTGGAGATAATGTCAAAACAGAAAACCCCATGTCATTATCTTGTCAAATAATCAAGTTATAACAATTTGAAGCTATTTTACGATTTTTTTCAAAATTAAGCGCAAAAACGCATACCTTTTTTTGTCTGATTTTCACTAAATGAACAAACTATAGGGAATTTTCACTAAATGAACAAACTATAGGGAAAGACTCTAGAGAAGCCAAATATCACATCAGATTTTTTTCTCCAAATCATCGCTTTCAGAAAGAAGATTTTTTAAGATTTTCTGCACCCCTAGGTCACCTTGACCTAGTTATCTGAAGCCATGGACGCCACGAACAAATCTGAATTGCACAGGCCCATATATACTTCTGACAAGTTTCATTGAAAACTGTTTGGTAGTTTCAGATGAGAAGTCGAAAATAGGTGTTAACGACGCACACACGCACATACACACGCTGCGCTATGCCATAAGCTCACGATGAACTTTCGGTCAGGTGAGCTAAAAATAAAAATTATTCTTATAAAATACTCAAAATCACTTGCACAAGAATGCTACGGGTTGAAGTACCAATGACAGTTTCACGCTTATCGCTCGGTTGTCGCCATTTTACCTAATGAATATGCATGATTTTAACCATATTAAGGTCGTCCAAATTAATCACGTGACACGAAAGTAGAGCAGAAACTTTGCAACTTCACGTTGGGATTATATGCCTTTCTCCGTCTTTAGGTTGTCTCATCTCATCATTTCTTCTCCGATTATGACACTTGTTTTGCCAATTTCTTTTACATACACACTCTTTTTTCGTTTTTTGGCCGAATCCGACAACGTTTTAGGTCTCCCCCGCTTTCTTAGGCCGATAACTGTCGCCCGGCATCTTTTCGCTTTGCATATCTTATAAAATTGTTAAAACTCATGAAGGTTCCGATTAAAATCCCTCTTAACATTTAAAGAGTTATGAAGAATACACAGAAAAGACACATTTTTCGTTTTCTGCATTATATGACAGTGACCTAAAACGAGAACCCCAATGTGTTGCGCTTCGCACTTCTTAATATGACAAACAATACATGATAAGTTTCATTACAATTCTGCATACCAATCAAGAGTTGCCGAATGGGCAATGTTAATAGATACGTAGGTTTTAGCGTGCTGTGACCTTGACATTGGCCAGAGCCTTCAGCATCCTTCTTTCTAAATATGACAAACATTCATGGCAAGTTTCATTAAAATTCTGTATACCGTTCAAGAAGTATTGGCAAACCAGTCCATGTCTAAATCACATTTCCAAAAGCAAAAGAACACTTTGAAAACTGGCAAATTAAGTTAAAAAAAAAAACATGTAAACTTCCACCCGGGAAGTGACACCGGGTGCTCTGAAGGGATTTGAAAATATTTCTGCACATGACTTAGATCTAACTGAATTCACGGGTGCATGGATAGGACCTGCTACAAATACAACTGGGTGTATGTGTACTTATAATTAAAACATACAACACCATAGCAACATGAACGAAATAAGAAAGAAGGCATCCACGTGACGTGTATTATGAGCATTAACTATAAATGAAAGGTACTAAACATAATTAAAATGGCGTCTAGTGGTATGTAATAATCAGTAGAATTAAGAGGCGAAGCCATCTTGGGTAGCAATAAAAAACACCAAATGGAAATACTTTGTTGGCCATACTATGTTCTTCATGGGAACAGTATAAACTAACTGGTATAAGTTATTAGTCTTAAATAACCATTAAGCTTAAAGACAAACACCTTGAAAAATAAACCGTTCAATCACAATGTTATATACTTCATCTTGAGTACAGACACGACATTGTTCAAAATTGAAATTTATGTGCGTTTTGTAGACTGATTTTTCTCATAAAATAAGTGAAATGAACTAACACAGACAGCGTTGAAAATGAAGACAAAAAATATACCGATATCAAAGAAGTGATTTGAATGGATAAAAATTTCGTTAAATATAAATTTACCAAAACTAAATAATAAATTATAATTTTTCATTTTTATCGTGTTTGACGCAGGTGGGCTGTTATGTAAAACTTGATTGGTAAACATGGCTCGATAGTTTTAAACGTCTGCTTCGATCACGACTTTTGAAAAAAAGAAACACGGTGACACTTTTCTAAAGTTCATTAAGTGCACAGATATAGGTAGACAACATTGACCTGTCAGTTTGACCTTTAATTTTAAATAGTTATCGTGGATCGGTTCATTTATGTGTAGGAAACTCGGGTGTCCACTTCGTCTACCACATCAAGAGTGATAATCACTTGATTGAGTAGGCGCGTCCACTGTGTTTGTAATGGCTTGAATCCTAACACTACCCATGTATTGAGTGGACTCTTCTATATGAATATTCCTAATTAAAGGTCAAGCGGACAGGTCAGGGTTGTTTACCTTTTATACACTGCCATCTATGTTTAAAACTGTTCGTATCGGTGAAGACATTTTTCTGCTTAAGCTGAGATATATCCAGCTTAAATAGTATATTTTTATCTTGTCTTGAAAATATTTTCCCAACACGTTTATATTTTTCCTCAAAATTTTTCAAGAAAAAAGCAACTTTGTTGCATACATTTACATCATTAAGTTAGGGTATCGCTTTCAAGTATCTAATATGTCTATGACTGAAATTTGACAGAATGATTATAATATAAACTTATGTCTATTATTGGAATTCTAATTAAAGTAAAGCTTCATTTGTACACGGAAATGGTATTTCGGCAATTCCCAAAATAATGGAAATTTTACATGAAATAACAAAACTACATTGATTATCTATTTGTTATTATAGGCTTGCCCATGATAGGATAGCGTGCACATGCAACACGAATGGAATACCAATCAGAGTTAAGATTTCGTGAAGCCAAAGATATTATTTTATTATTTTCCCAAAATAATGCAAATTGTACGGGAAAATACTGACAAAACTAGATTCACTATATATTCGGTCATGTGCTACAAATGTACTTTTGAATTTTCATAAAATAATGCATCCAAAAGTAGCACATGACAATTCGAATCAATTGATTTGGTCATGATATGATAGCGCGCCCATGCAATATTAATGTTTTTTTAATTAAAGTACAGTCAAACCTGGCTATAAAGACCACCTAAGTAAATGTGACTTTTATGAGCAGGTGGCCCTTATATATACACAGATTTAAATAGCAAGAATAAAGAGCAATTGGTAAAAAAACACTGACCTTTAAAAACAGGTGGTCCTTTTATAGAGGTGGTCTTTAAGGCAGATTTGGCTGTGATGTATAATTTTTCTTTAATTTTGGATATATAAAAATAAAATTAATAAATACATCGTAGCAATTATTGGAGGACGACCCAAAGAGACTCTCGGAGAAGGATCATTGAAAGAGAACGAAAGGAACTAGGATACAATTCATAGACTGGGGCAACAAAAATAGCAACAGATAGAGGAAAATGGAGAGAACTTGTTAACGGCCTGATTCTACTCTAGGAGAGACGGAAATAAGTCAGTAAGTCAAGTAATTATTTGGAGATCGATACGTAATCGATCAGAGATCGATAAGTCAGCCATTGACTGGTTTATACTGTCTAACATTTATCCAATTAATCCTGGTAAATAAATAAATCAACAAGTCAAGAGTCGCTTAATTAGCGTGTAATTTATCAACATTAAAAAAAACCCACAGAAATTGGGGAAGTGTTTTTTATGTAGACATAGCGAGAATGATGATAGAAGGGCATCAATTGAATCATTCATCAACTTGTTTGTAAGTAACATTTCAGTACATTCCTTATTCATCTAGTCTGTGGTGACCTGCATGCGCTTGCCTAGAGCTCTTGACTTAATATGAAAAGATATATCTGGATGAAAAATGTTTATGTTCAATTGAACTTTGAATTATTTTAAAATGAATTTCTGATTCATTTTAAATACTTTTCAAACGAAGCATTGGGAAGAAAAAATGCTTAACTAGAATTCAATTTTTGATTTTTTAAAAATGAATTTCTAATTCCATGTTTTAATTATTTTTAAATGGAATTTCTCATCCATTTCAACAGAATACCGATATCATATATCATACAGGCATGGATCTCTACAAAGTTTGCAAGGCTGGTTGACCTTCTCTAACATTCAAGGTCACAGAAACTTATGAATGCAAGTGTGTTAATATTATTATTTTGTTATGTGATTAAAGAATATGGGGTCTAGGGTTTAGTTCACCACTTTTGACATGGTTAATCGTCTCTTAAACAAGATGTACTAAAACTGCTCATTACCAGTGCAAGATACTTATTTTCAAAAATGGTCAACTAAATACGTTGGCATTTTTAGGAATTTCTTGCTATCAGGTGACCGTTAAGGCCAATTTGGCTTTTTGGCGGTTTTTGAATTAAAAAATTAGGGAACATACAGCAAATAAAAAAAAAAGAAAAATACAAGCAGATGATGTCATCATTACTTTAATAAGTTTCAATTGTTTTAATAGTACAATTTAAAGTCCATGAAACGTCATATGCTTAAACCCGAGTCAATGAATCGAATCCCTTATTGCGATTTAGATAGGTTGGTTGAATGTTGCTTGACGTCGCATCACCATTTTTTCAGCTACTCGCAACGAGAACTATTGCATTAATCTATGAACAATTTCGTGTATATATGAATGTGAAGTGCATTATAGTCTGCCTTTAACTATCGCGCACTCAGTCAGGGCGACTTTTAAGGTGCTAGCTCACCGAGTCAGTACGCCACAGACAAGTGTACCTTCCCAGTCCATTATACTGATACCCAGTAAAAGCCAACGGCAAGGAAAATTCATTTTTCCCACGTGTGGTCTGCGCGTCTTAATTAGGAACGTCACCATCAAGCCAAGAATGTCACAATAGTATCAATAATATCAGAAATAGCATTTATACTCGATATTTTCACTCATTAGTACTCAATAATATTAATTAGAAATCAAGAATATCCGTCATTAGTACCCAATAATACAACTTATTAATACTTATTAATATCGTTCTTTAGTATGCGATAATATCACCAGCAATGGTCTGAATTGTCAGACGTTTAGCACTCTGTTGTTTAATTACGGATATTTTACTGTTTTTTACCCTTTTCATAGAAATTCTAACATGACCTTTGTTTTCCTTCATATGAAAATGAAGAGAATCACCAATGGTATAACAAACGATATGCCTATCGCTGTTCCGTTTTAAAAATAATGACGTACTCCCTTGCTTATCTTATGACGTCATGCTATGTATCGCGAAAAATGGTTGTGAGGTAATTTTCATTCATAAAATCATTTATTTCAATGGAGGCAATCTCGACAGCGGTCCTTTTTGCAAATAGATAGTAAAATGTTCTTCCGAAGAAAGAGCTCGCAATGTTTATTTCAATCCTTTTTATCTATTTCATGTTAGGATTGAAATGATCCAAATTTGCCCGTGGTATATCGCCGAATAATACACGGGCCGGAGTTCACATGCGGAAGAATATATCACGAGGTGGCATATTCGCCGCATGTTAACCACGGGTAAATGTTGATTATTTCTTAATTCTAACATGACCTATGAAACATGAAGAGGATCACCCATGATATAACAAACGATATACCATCGCTGTTCCGTTTTAATCTTATCTTATGACGTCATGTTATTTGTCGCGAACAATGGTTGTGACGTAATTGTCATTCATAAAATCATTTATTTTAATGGAGGGTAATCTCGACAGCCGAATTTTTTCAATGGTCTTTTTTGCAAATAGATAGTAAAATGTACTTCCGAAGAAAGAGTTCGCAATGTTTATCTCATGAATCCTTTTTGTCTAAGTCATGTTAGAATTGAAATGATCAACATTTACCCGTGGTAAAGCCACCTCGTGATAAATTCTTCCGCATGTGAACTCCGGTCCGTGTATTATTCGATGTTAAATATTTCGCAAACAAGAACTCAAATATCCTTAGATTTTCAATGGAACGAACACATCAATAATTTATTTACTTACATGAGCTGAGTCGTTGCTAAAAACCAATATAATCCATGCATTATAACTCTTAAAAACCAAAACGTATTTAATATGGGTGTTTACAATGATAAAACATGTTTGCCAACATACACCTAAGTTCAATGTCACAGTGATGTTTAACATCAATACAACAAGAACAAACACATTGGCCATGTTTGCCAACATATACCTAATTTTAAGGTCATGGTGATGTTAAACATCAATACAACAAGAACAAACACATTGGCCATGTTTGCCAACGTATACCTAATTTTAAGGTCACAGTGATAATAAACTCCAATACAACAAGGACTAACACATTGGCCATGTTTGCCAACATATACCTAATTTCAAGGTCACGGTGATAATAAACATCAATACAACAAGGACTAACACATTGGCTATGTTTGCCAACATATACCTAATTTCAAGGTCACAGTGATAATAAACTGCAATACAACAAGGACTAACACATTGGCCATGTTTGCCATCATATACCTAATTTCAAGGTCACAGTGATAATAAACTCCAATACAACAAGGACTAACACATTGGCGATGTGTCCCAACATACACCTAAGTTAAAGGTCACAGTGATGTGTAGCATCAATAGAACAAGAACAAACACATTGGTCATGTTTTCCAACAAACGCCCAATTTCAAGGTCACAGTGATATTTAACATTAATACAACAAGGACAAACACATTGGCGATGTTTGCCAACATCGACCTGATTTCAAGGTCATAGTGATATATAACATCAATACAGCAAGGGGTAACACATTGTCCATGTTTGCCAACATACACCTGATTTCAAGGTCACAGTGATATTTAACATCAATACAGCAAGGACAAACACATCGGCCATGTTTGCCAACATGCACCTGATTTCAAGGTCATAATGATATTTAATATCAATACAGCAAGGACAAACACATTGGCGATGTTTTCCAACAAACACCTAATTTTATAATTTCAAGGTCACAGTGATGTGTAACGTCACTACCAAAAAGGGCTTACTCACTGTCCAGGTTTTGTATCATTGACCTAAATTATTACTTTATCTATTAAACCCTTTAATAGGTTCTGACAATAACTTTTGAGATGTTTTACCTTGATTTTCATAATTACATATTATACCAGTTTTAATTTTTACAGTATGGCCGTTTCGGAATACAATTCCTCATCAGTAGTGCTTAGACCAAAATTATGAAACAAAAATTTTTCAAGATGTTGAAAAGATACCCAAAGGCCCATAATATTTTTTACCAAATTTAGCTAAAGAAATACTTTGCATGAAAAATCACCCCTAATATTGTAACCATTTAACGTGTTCTGATCAGGAATGTTAAAAGGTTAGGGGTTTAAACCAGTAAGGGAAGGAACCTAAATCCTTTAAAAAATGTTATCGACTTTGAAAAAAACCGTTCACATCATATTTTCGATTGCTCGAAAGCACCTAAAGCTGGAACCTAACACAGTAAACCAACTTTCGTGTGACTATTAAATGCCATATATGTTAATGACCAAAATCAGGTATTATAGATTATACCTGATAACATGAAGTTTACGAATCTGGTTGACATTGACCTTGAGTGACCGTTAAGGCCCATTGTTTTAAGAAGTTATCGACCTTGAAAGTAAACGTGTATATCAAAACAACTTTGAAAACTGACAAATTCAGTTAATTACTTGAACTTCTACCAGAGAAATGAGACCAGTTGCTCCGAAAGGGACGAAAGGGAAAGCGTCTTCTATTTAGTTAGCTACACAGTCCACATGTGTAATAAAATTGAGAATGAACGTAGTATGGAACTATATCCATGAAAGTTTTGGATATAGAGACATCATACTTATCAACAATATAATGACATGACGACCATAACCTATACGGACCTTGAACACATAAAAAAAAGCCGTGTAAAACTTGGCAGAATTTTATTCATGGTATCAGAACTAAAGAAAGCAAAAAACTTTTGTTACAAAATGAAAATCATTAACAATTACATTACAATGTATAGAATAATACAATGTACAAATGATGAATATCAAACAACAATAACCATAAAATATACATATTATATGGACAAAATATTATTAATATACATAGTATTACCGACAGAGAAAATCACGTGACGAATCTGTAATCTCAACAGGAAATGGATTTTATACATCAAGTGACATCCGCTAAGGTCTTTGTGGAATGTTATATTTTGTATTAGTCTTTGAAAACGTTCCATCGAAACATTAACGCATTTGAGGAAACGACAGAGAAAATCACGTGACGAATCTAATCTAAACAGGAAATGGATTTTATACATCACGTGACATCCGCTAAGGTCTTTGCGGAACTGTTATATTTTGTATTAGTCATTGAAAACGTTCCACCGAAACATTAACGCGTTCGACGCGTTCGAGGAAACGTCAAATATAGCGATTTTATATCCACACCAGTTTCAACATTAAATTTGCTACCCTGTGGTCCTTGAATGAAATCATTTCATTATGTTCTTCTAACGTCTAACAAATAATGCTCAGTTTCGTATTTTCTCTTAATTATGCGACAGTTTTGAAAGAATGTATTGGAATCAACTATCGTGGATCCAATTTCATTCACAAAACGTAGTTTTTACGTAAATTCGCGACCTACTCGTAACCAAAAATCGTTTGAGTTTTAATATAACCAAACTAAATTACGTCTTATTTAATGAAGAAACCGCAAATATAAAGATCCACGATTAACTCTAGAATTACGCTTTTGTATAACCGGACTTCATGTGAAAGATTCAATTTTGCTGAACCAGGCCCCGGTTTCACAATCATTCCTTAGCTAAGATTTTCCTTAACTTAAATTTAGCAAATTTTGGTAATCTCTTTTTGGAACTGCTGATGACTTTTTTTTTGGTCAAAACTAAATGTAAATTTTTAATTCTAGCAATTATCTTAAAATTTACACCTTAACTTCCTGAATATCTTCAAAATTAACAAAATAATAAAGATTTTAAATTTTGTAAGATTTAAGTTAAGGAAAATCTTAGCTAACGAATTATTGTGAAACCGGGGCCAGTAGGAAAAAAATCCATTTCCAGTACATGTATTACACCAAACTTTTTTTATAAGAAGGAGGTATTTTTAGAGCAGTTTGTTGTCATGACATGCTTTGGTTTAACAATGTATCTTACATTTACAAAACTGTAGAATATTTACTTTGCACTTTACTCTGTAAATTGTCATGGATTTTCGTTTTTAAAATATGTAATCTTAGTGACTAATTTATGCGACAATATAGACTTCATGGAAGTTCATTGGCGCCTTCTGATTCTTATTATACAAAAACAAACATGGCGATAAAATTGATACATGGTATTTATTTACAAACAAAACACAATAATTTTTACGGAATATTTGATTGACATTTGTGGTGAGATCACTATCAAAATATCAAAATTTAAATCAATTATTAACAGTACGTGTCTATCGAATGTTTAATACTAAGCCACAGAATTAGTGTCAAATCGCCGATCTCTCGTTAGCCCTCGGCCACTGGTAGCTTTTTGTTCACAAGCTACATCGGTCACAAAACAGCCAAACTTCGATTTTTCTGTAAATTTATAGCCAGTTTTAAACTTTCGACAGGCTTGTCCTGTGTATACTTCAAAATCGACAAAAAACCAATGTAAATGCATGTAGGATTATTCAACACATTGCATATACTTAAGGTCAGTAAATGAACTTGAGTATTTTTCTTTTTAACTTACATTAAAGAAGGTTTCACAACCTATTATGACTTATAACCTTGTATTTACTAATATAAGTTTCCTTTTCTGTCCGAAGTTCATCTGTTTGATAAGAATGCCAGTTTTCGACATTTTTTTAACATTTGGGATTGTGATTTAGACATGGATTGGTATGTTTGATTTTCCACATACCAAAAAGGTAGGATTTTGGAGCCGAATACTCTAGATTTAAATAAATAGAATGCCGGTTTTCAACATTTTTGCTAGCATTTGGGATTTTGATTTAGACATGGATTGGTATGTTTGATTTTCCACTTATCAAATTGGTTGGGTTTTAGAGCCGAATACTCTAGCTTTAAATAAATCTATCAGCCTTGTGGATGAAAAAAGACTATCGAGTGCCCGTATAATCAACAGCTTCCCTTTTGTAGTCGCCGAAAAATGTATGGACAGACATACCCTTGACTCATTTTCTTCACCATTTTGTGATTTATTCCGTTGCAGTAAAATGCCTTAGACAAAAAGTAAGAGTTAGCTGGCAAGAGATAATAAAAAGAAGATTTGAATCGAAAAACAAGAACATAAAAAATACATGAAGGTGATACTATAACACACAGGAGATTGGTCACGTACTAAGAATGGACAACACAAGAATATGTACAACAGCACGCACCGACGTAGCATCCAGAAGGAAAGAGAAAAGTTGACCGACCAAAGACAACATAGAGGATGACTACCGAACAAGATCACAACTGGACTTTAACAATTAGATGTCAGCAAGGATGGCAGCCAAGAACAGACAAAGATGGATACGGTGTATCTGGACCTGATGATTTTAAGTAAACGTTATGTAGTGAATAATCATACATGTACATGCATTTTAATTTAAGAACATCATAACATTTTATAAATGGACTTTCAAGTCAATCTCTTCTAAACTAATCAAGTTGATGAAACGAAATATGAATGGCATTTAATAAATAAAAATATTATACAACAACAATATTGACAACAAAAAACAATAGGGACTTTATCGTAATTATGTATCACAGTTTAACAGAATATTACATTAATATTTACACAAAATGGAAATGACTCAATTCATGTTCAAGTAGCAAAAACAGTTCTTGTCAAATGGCATTGTTCAATTTTTCAGATAAGAAAGTAGGAGAGGAGAATCTAAGACAATTCAGACAGGTAGAAGCAAATATCCTGTGGTATAGGTAAAAACATTCACCTGTCTATTTGACTTTGATATCCTGTGGTATAGGTAAACAACATTCACCTGTCTATTTGACTTTGATATCCTGTGGTATAGGTAAACAACATTCACCTGTCTATTTGACTTTGATATCCTGTGGTATAGGTAAACAACATTCACCTGTCTATTTGACTTTGAATTAAATATTCATAATGGACCAGGCCCCGGTTTCACAATCATTCCTTAGCTAAGATTTTCCTTAACTTAAATTTAGCAAATTTTGTAAATCTATTTTTGAAACTACTGGTGAATATTTTTGTCAAAACTAAATGCAAATGTTTTAATCTAGAAGTGATCTTAAAACGACACCTTAAATGTCTGAATATCTTGAAAATTAGCAAAATTATAAAGATTTGAAATTTTGCAAGATTTAAGTTAAGGAAAATCTTAGCTAAGGAATGATTGTGAAACCGGGGCCTGTACATTTATGTATAGGCAAACAATATTGACCTGTCCGCTTGACCTTTACATATTAATTAAGGACGAGTAAATTTAAGTAATAAAGATCGCGCATGTATATTTCGTCTATATGATTTGAACATTTATCATGGGTAATTTGTATATGTATTGACTGCGAATCTTAACGTTATCCATTTATTGGGTGGATCCTCTTATATGAAATTGCAAATCAAAGGTCAAACGGACAGGTCAATGTTGTTTACCTATATATGGTTTACAGGTACTTACTTTGTCTACATCATGGGGGAAAATCCTAACACTACCCTTGTATTGGGTGAATCATCGGATACGTATATGAATATTATGTAAGGTCAAGTGGACAGGTCAATGTTGTTTGTAAGTGACATCTGGATTTAACAAGAATAGCCAAGAGCCGGCTGTCAATTTTGTCACCGTAATCGCATTTTGCAGACGAAAGCACCTGCATTAAATACAATAATTGATAATGGTTGGGAATTTAAACAGCTGTATCTACTTGTTTTCTTTTAATGTAAAAATGAATTTGGAAAATGTAGAATTAGGGATATAAGATTCTTTTTCAATTTGCTACATAACTACAACGTGTAGACATTACACGCCTACATACCGTTTCATCATACTTCGAGAACGTTTTAACGTCTAGCCTACCACATGAACTTCAATAAATACTAGAGGCAAAGAATCTGACATAAGGCATCCATATTATTGTATATTTATAAAAGCAGTCATAAGGGAAATCTGCAACCCCTACATACTGTTTGAACATCATACCTAGAGAACTTTTTAACTCTAGTCTACCGCATGAACTTCAAAAATTACTAGAGGCAAATAATCTGGGATCCATATTATTGGATATTTATAAAATCAGTCATAAGGGAAATCTGCAACGCCTACATACTGTTTGAACATCATACCTAGAGAACTTTTTAACTCTAGTCTATCGCATGAACTTCAAAAATTACTAGAGGCAAATAATCTGGGATCCATATTATTGGATATTTATAAAAGCAGTCATAAGGGAAATCTGCAACGCCTACATACTGTTTGAACATCATACCTAGAGAACTTTTTAACGCCTAGTCTATCGCATGAACTTCAATAATTACTAGAGGCAAATAATCTGGGATCCATATTATTGGATATTTATAAAAGCAGGCATAAGGGAAAACTGCGACAGGAAACTACAAATTCATACAAGTCCGTGTGCTGTTAAAATTCTTATTTTAAAATTCTTAACGTTTAAAATAACGTTCTCTTTCTCTTCTCTTTTCAACCAGATACAAAAAGATCCTTTTTGATACCCCTTCAACTTATGTTTCATATTAGTGTAGTTCGCTTAATTCCAACTTGAGTAAGAGCATGTACACAAACCTTTTTTGCTTACCGATAAAAATGTATAAACATCATCATGATAAATTTTGATCTAGTTTATAACATAATACAATACAAAAGTTTACATAGTATATATATTAAAACAACTTTATCAAACGTGACGGCAAGAACACATAGTTATGACATCTTATAGCACTTGGAACAACTTTAGACATTGACTAGGAATTCGGGATGATTTTAAGTTCGTTCTGGATTTAAGTGGGCTCAGAATCATCACAGTACTGCTCACAAGCGCGCATGGTATGAAGCTGTAACTTCCGGCGGATATCACCCGAAGTCTGCATCTGTGCCAATGATTTCTTTACCCGACTTCCGGACAATTTGTACAAGTTTTATGGGCTTAACTGGAACGGAGTTTGATTTGTTCTCTGCAAAGAAAAATGAATATTTTATAAAAAAAAAAAACATAAAGCATGGTTACCGTCAGTAAATCTATATCTGCTGATATAATATCATATGCATGTCTTTATCATATGCTCTATTTCATGTTTTATACGTCGTAATTGTCCCCGCCCGGAACTAGAAACGCAGCCTGAGAAGAAAATATCTATCATAAATAAGAATATTAAATTACAGCAGACATTCTTCAAGACGAACCGTTAATATATTGATATATTTTAAACCCGCGCTCATTTTACTATTCATATTCGTTTGTCAAAGTGGTCGGGTCGCAATGTTTTATAGATGACGTTTTGCAAGAACCCTTCAAACAAATTAATCGTCACGAACGCAGAAAACATATATTTCATTTCTTACAGTAAATATTTAACATATTAATATATTTTTCTGTTGGAATAAACACAAACATATCGATCTATTTCAAATCACAATGCCAAAAGCAAAGTAACTTTTGAAATCGCAAATTAAGTTAAAAACGTGAATTTATACCAGGGAAATGAGACTGGGCGCCGAACAGGTCAGCACGTTCTTTCTACCTAGCTTCACCTGCCATATGTGTAATTAAAATTGAGAATAAAAGGATATATTGCACTTATATACAGTCAATTCTGTCTATAAAGGCCAACAAAGTGATTCAATAAAAGTGGCCTTTAAGGGCAGGTAGTCTTTATATACAGGTTCAAATAATATGGACAAAGAATAATTGGGATACATTTTTACTGGCCTTTATATGCAGATGACCCTTATATAAAGGTTGCCTTTAAGGCAAGTTGGACTGTACATGTATTTATAAGCAAAAACCAGCAAATATATAAGGAAGATGCAGTCAGCTATCGGAGCAATGGTAAGGTCTTTTATGTATGCAAGTCAAAAGACAAACTATGCTAGGAGATACGCGTAGGTATTAACACTGACAAAGACGGCAAAATATCTTCCGCGGGTGACGACAGACCTAGAGAGGGTAATTGCTATGTCGAAGAAGAAGGCAATACCAACTAAGACTATCAGATACGGTCTTTCATATATTTTTGATAACAAGTCCCATAGTAACATTTAACTTACCTTTTATTTTCCTCATAACATTCTGTCTGAGAAAACTTCGTAATAACTGCTTCTTTCTATATCTTCTTCTCCGTTTGCGTTTACATCTTTTACACGTATGGTTTCTCTCTGAAAAAAAATCAGCATCATTATTAATACGAAGTATAATTGTGCTTATTGGTAAATAAGTATGCAAAAAATAAATCGTAGCACTAAAGGTTGACCTTAAGGAAATACGGAAGATGTTCTTATTGTATTACGTCAATGGAGATTTCTATCCAGCCACGTGCCCTAATGTCACAGCTAACGGGTTCGTTTTTGTGCGATGGATACCATTTCATGGACCTTCAGACTTTTACTTCTTAACCCTTTACATAATTTGGTTAAGAACACTCACTATCAAACAAGAATCCTGTCTGATTGAACTCATACATCTGGAAATTTTCTACCAACTGAGCTAATGGAATCAAAACAGATTCAGTAAGGTAAGTTCACTATTGTACTAAACCACGCGTGCGTGCTATTCGGACAATTCTACACTTTACCATTGAACTGTCTAGAAATGACGTTTATAGTTCTATAACTTCCATTGCCGTGCAAAGCAAACTGAAGAATACGCGCTAGCGCACTATGATTAGTTTGCTTTGCACGGCAATGGAAGTTATAGCACTATAAACGCCATTTCTAGACAGTTTAATGGTTATATTTACATTTCGCAACTTTTGAAAATCTTATTTTTGTTTTTGATTCCTGAAATAAATTTAAAACACTGTCGCGTACGGCATGCAATTTCAATCGCTGGAACAGCCAATCAATGGCGTCACGGGTAAAGGCGTTAGCAAGAGATGAATGAGGTCACATTAGCAAATGTATTTATAGCCCTACAACTTCATTTGGTCTCAAACAGAGTTTAAAACGAAAATCATAAATGTAAATATTCTCAAATAAAGTCACATTATTAGGGGAATATGCGACGTAATGGTACTCAATATCGATTGAGGATCTAGTTACACACAGACCTCATAGTGTAGGTGTAAGCCATTGAAAAAAACCGTTAATGCTTATACTCACTTTTACATGATCCATATGATTTTGTGTAAACAGCTATTTTTCTCTTGCAAGAATTCGCCTTAACTCACAACTATTTTTATACGTATGTCCGTCTGTTCCACAAACTTTTCTCTTTGATTTTTGACATTTGGTTTCTCTACAGTCCACACACTGAGGATTGTTGGTATTCAATTGTTTTAAACAGGTGTATCCCATCGGGCAGTCGACAGTATCACAGGTGGCACCACCTACAAAAACAGGAAGGAATTAAATTATTATATTATCAGGGAAATGATTACTAAAGCAGTGGTTACATCAGATTCTATGTAGACTTTTCACATTTTAATTGTAAAAATTCATGTAATAAAGCAATGTTATGAAAAAGTTCATTAAAAAATAACGTGTCTGAAAAAAACAAGATTCTTATAGCGAGTCATAATTAGAATTCAGCACCTCGTGATATATTCTTGGCATATTTTATGAACCACACAATTCAGGTCGAGTTTTCATTCTTTTTGCGTGTAATTTAAGCATGTCGACCCTTTGTCGGAACATTGTGGGCGTGGCCGGCGATCCGTCAATTGAAAACACCAGTTACACAAGATCGTAACTAACGAAGTTAAAGCATTTCTCTGCGTACGACATCTAATAAATCTGTGAATAAGAGCACTGAGCTCAATGCAAGGCGTTGTATTCTCTCCTTTAACTGGCTAAGACTTTGTTATTGTAGATGCTTATCGTTGTTCAAAGTAGCCATCTGTCGGTTCAGACTGAATTATTGTACGTGCTTATCCAAGAAATCGCCACCTATCGGGTATATTATCAAAAACAAACATACTTATCATCAAAATCAAAATCCAGAAGCAAAGTGAAACCTTTGTAACTGCCAAGTTAGGTAAGACACGTGAACTTCCACTAGGGAAGTGAGGCCAGGTGACCCGGAAGGGTAAGCTTCTCCTGTTAAACTACCTGATATGTTTTATATCTTACAAAAACCTTTGGAACTGACAAGTTGGGTAAGACGCGTGAACTTCCACAAGGGAAGTGAGACCAGGTGTCCCGGAAGGGTAAGCACCTCCTGTTAAGCTAGCTGATATTTTTATATCTTACCACAACAACGGCCATTGTAAGCCGCTCGTACTCGGAGTCCCGTAAGACATACAGCAGTTCGTAAATGACAAACACTATCATATGTAACATTGTCACTTCCACAAACAGGCTCGGCTTTGACATTTTGTGGACAAGATGTCACACACTTGGCACATCGAGGTAACCCATCCTGATCCTCCAAGCAGCGCTTACCATTCATACACTTCACCTTCTTACATGATCCTGCCAAAGGAAGAAACAATTTGTTAAATCGATTGCAAAATTTGCTCAATAATATTGTACCTGTTGAATTCCAGTGGTCAGAGATATATAGTAAATAATTGTTTGATTATACTAATACTATGCAAGGTTAGCAAAATTTTCAGTATTAAATGACATTATTTTGAATTTTTGGAGGGGGATGGAGATGGGGGTGGGTGTATGCATTCCAAATGAATGATGCCGTTATAATTTGAGATAATTTTATCGAAACTTTAAAAAGGCATCGTGTTAAACAAGACATCAACTAAAACATTTTTAAAAACATAGTTTCTAGAGCACATAATGAAGGCGTAGGATTTACTAGCATGTTTATATTAATAGATAAGGTCACTTTTATTCACATGCACATTGAAACTGTTTGAGCATGCATTTTTCGTTACATTTGCATATCTGCTTGTGATATTACTTGCGCATTTTCACATTCTATAAATGATGCCACTTTAACGTCATAACAATTAATAAAAAGTGTTTGCAATAAATGATGTTACCAAATTATCAAATAAAAAAATGCCCATAAGGCTTTGTTATTTGTGGAAATAGACGCTTCTGGAAGTTTTCAGTGTTTATTGTGATCATGCAAATTCAGAAACAATTGTTTACAGAGTATTGTCTTGCAATTGATTTCTTTATTGCCTTTTGAGTACAGCATGCAAGCCTGCAAGCATATATATGCATTTAGATAAAACCTTGATGGCTTCTACTCTCCATGACCAGTTCAGAGCAACTACCATGTTCATTTTCGTTTGTTACAGCATGCTTTCGTCAGTCTTGCATGACCTTTTAAAGTGTGGTTTTTTTCCAAAAATAAACACATGCCCGAATTATGACTCGTTCATTTGCATGCTAAGCGGCAAAAAATGGAAGCAATGTTACCCTTTCTACGTCTTTTATGTGCTACAACCCCGTTAAACCACAAGATATTTGACCGATTAAGGTATTCAACAGTGTCTGTGTGGGAACAAAATGAAATAAAATTGTAAAATTGACAGAATGTGAATTTATAAGGAAAGAAATAATAGGAACTATGTATTTTGAAACACTGATAAGTAATGTTTATAAATTTATTTCACATCCTTTTCGCAAATGTGCAACATAAACATTTTTGTTATTGCGATTAATAACTATACTGTATTGAAACAAAAATTAGCGGTAGGAAAGCGTCATATCTATTTCGCGGAAAGATATTTTGACGATTTCTTCTGTAGATGAAGATACCAACGGAAACAAGAAATATTTGCTGGGAAGATATATGCACGATACGAGAGTAACCGTGAAAATTACGAATAATTTTCCTCACAAGATTGTAACTACTAATACAGTATTGCAAACTTCGCACGAATAGTTACTATGATAAGTCTACTAACATAAAGCTACTGTAAAAATGAAATACACTATGTTAAATAAAACACAATAGTTAACAATTAATTCTTTTTAACAGAGAGTTGAGTGAGTTGAGTAATGGTGTTTAACGTCCAAGTCAAGAATATTTCACTATATCGAGACGTCGCCAGCTATAGGCGAAGGTGCAGAAATTTCGCTTGTGCGTTGCGCTGATGGCATTATACAGCAGGGTTCTTAATCGTGCCAAGCCTACCTTTACACGGGAACTCGTTTATTTGCATCCGAAAGAAACCGTATTTGCCGAGTGCTTGGCGAAAGAACGAACAGTCACCACCCACTTTCAAGTCTTGTGTCAGACCCGGTCATGGTTTAGTCTCTTTTTAACAGAGAACGATTAATTGAAGTGCTCTTTTAATATCCAGACATCGTTTTGCAAAATATTTACTTTCAGTGACAATTAAGGGCTTCCATTATAGAGTTAGAAAGAAGTTATGACATTGAATTATTTTTTCTGCAACATGAACGTCATTTGATGAGGGTGTATCCTGAAAGTTTATTCACCTGTCAAGGTCGTTTGTGTGAACTAGACTACATTTACTAAATCCACTTATATAATTATGTAAGCATTGTTAAGTAGCACTTGATTTAATGTAACCACAAACTCGAACAGGTGTAATGTAACATACAAGTAGTACATAAATCACTATTGTTATATTTAAGTCTCAAACAATTATTTCTGATGTATAAAGATTCTGGAAGTGTTTGACGTAAAATCACCACACAATGCGAGACACCATTTTAGGCTGTTTCTCTTGGTTACGTTGGCTGTTTCTCTTGGTTACGTTGGCTGTTTCTCTTGGTTACGTTGGCTGTTTCCAAGTACATTCATTTCAGTTTTACAAACTTTTTTTTCTACATGTAGTTCAATACACACCTAAAATGTAACTACATCGAATAATGTGGAAACTAGACACCCCACAAGTCTTATATATTCTTGTGAATGAGTATGCATATTTGTGAGGGCAATTATCGATGGCAGACCACTACGTTAGCTAATCTGTTAGAGTGCTTGTGTAAATGGGAAATCGGAGTTCAACCCAGGCCAGACCGGGTCTGACCAAGAATTGAAAATAAGTTAATGGCTGTTCTTTGACCAAGCACTCTGCATTTAGAAATGAAAGTCCCAGGGTCGTTCGAAATAAAACTTGAAAACTGATGCCCCGTTTCACGGAAGGCGTGGCATGCTTAAGAACCCTTCTTGCACTTTGCCCTTAGCGCACTGGATTGGGCGATTTCTCCCACTTTACCATTTACTGCTGACGTTCCGATATAAGCCAAATATTCTTGAATGGGACATAAAACCAAATACAATGCGGTCAATCATCCAACCAATCAATCAATCAATCAATCAATCAATCAATCAGTCAGCCAATCAACCAACTAACAAATCAATCAATCAATCAATCAGTCAGTCAATCAACCAACTACCAAATCAATCAATCAATCAATCAATTGAATCAATCATCGATAGCATGCGTTTCACAGAGCTGAAATCAGAATTTGACTTCATTTTATAAAACTACTTTCATTTATACTTACTTTTACATTTTCCAAAGTAAGCTATTTCAATTTCTCGATTTCTTTTACAGTTATGTCTGAGCAGACGACAGTAGTTTTTATAATTCCTTCCGTCTGTACCACACAGATTGCCTTTCAGCCTAACAACTGTTGGACATCGAGGTTTACAAACACATTTTGGTCTTCCTTTTCTCATCCGACAAGCCTTGTCTTTTGGACATGTTATGGACTCACAGCTATCTACGAGAAAGAAAAGTCTTTGTACTGTTCATATATGCACTGAAAGTATTATAAAGATTGTAGGTTGTGCTTAAAATTTAATAACATGCTACACCAGTTTTATATTCAGAACACTAGACTGCCGTTTCGGAATACAATTCCTCATCAGTAGTGTTTGGACCAAAATTGTTAAACCAATTTTTTTTCAAGATGTTGATAAGATACTAAGGGACTAAAGTATTTTTTTTTTACCAAAAGCTAAGGAAATACTTTGCATGTAGGGGTATACCATAGGTTTCGTGGAAGTTTAGATTTTAATTAGCAACAAATTTAGACAATTGTATATTTCTGACAATAATACACAATTTTTGCCTTTCTGAGTTTGTGATATATTTGACCAAATAGTGTAACTAAAATACTCATTTATGTTTCAGAAAGCCATAAGGTATAGACGACAATATTTAAACTTTATGTCACATCAAAATCACAATTCCAAAAAGCAAAGTAAAAATTTTGAACTATTACAAATTAAGTCAAACACGTGAACTTCCTCCAGGGAAGTGAGACCGGATGCTCCGGGAGTGTAAGCACAACCTATCTAGCTAGAAGCCCACAAGCCAAAAAAATGCAAATATTGTAGTTCCAAAGCATCACGCGAACCATTTGTCGCCAAAGCGAGACCTTGTTTGGACCTGACAACAACATGTACCTATTGAACTGTCATGTTTAGACCACCAACTACGTCTAGTGTAAAAGCAACAGAAACCCTTTTCAGATCCGGTACCTACAAATCACCAAGCATCCAGAACTTTGCCCGACATTAAAAAAAACGATACCCACGCATCGTGAAAAAAAATTCCATTCACAAACGCAGACATTCTATATTATGCTCTTACCAATACATGTAGGATGTACTTTATGTTCAAACATAGGCATACATATGATAATTTAATAGGACACATATTTACCACAATAGATGAAGTATATTATTTGATATTTTTACATCAATACGTGTTGATATGACTGAATGGACTAAAGATCATACATAATGTATTTTATTCTAATTAAAGTACATGGTAAATATTTGGAATGTAATACCTTTCAATTAACTACTGATAAAAAATCAACTTTGTATTTATTTAAAAAATAGAAACACGTCTGATGTGATATAATCAGTCCCAACAGTACAGTCCTGTCGAAAGTTTAACAATGAAAAAACGAAAATGAGTTGAAGCTTGGCTGCCAAGGTAACCAAGATACGGATAGATAGTGGAAAAAACGTGCTGAGAGATTTATACGACAGCTGTACATGTCAGGAAGCTGTCAAATAGATTACAGGAAGTGAAATTGATGTGCTGATGCTGATTTGTTAGCTAAGTGTTAAACTTTCGACAGGTTTGTATCGCACCTTGCATGTTTGATTGAATTAGGATCTGTTTTGACAAAGATGACTTTTTAGAGAAAGAAGGTCTGTTTTTGACTGTGAGAAGTAAACATTATGAAAAGGGGTACAAATTCGAGACATTGTAGATCAAAGGAAAGGGGGGGTTACAAATCTGAGACTTGTAGATCAAAGAAAAGTTATAATACTAACTTTAACTTATTTATTATATAAATAAAGTTTACTCTCAAATTAATGATTCAAAAATCACGACAATAGTTGAAATATTTATTATCTAAATAAAATTTAAGCACAAATTAATGACTAAAGAATCACAAATTGTCTCCAGTGTTGTTGCAAAAAACAACATAAAATGCAGTTATATTGTCACAGATATATTTTTTTATCTTTAGAAGATCAAACGGCATTACAAATCATTTTCTTTGTGGAGATTTCGTAACAGTTGACACATTTTGTACCTTACAAAGCTCGTAGTATTCAATAGCTTAGCCTTGACAAATACCGTACATACATGTCGAAAGTTTTACACTGAGCTAACGAAAAGGTATCAAAGCTTAGCTGCCGAGCCACCGAAATATGGATAGCTAGTGTTTATAAAGCTATCGAAAGAGATATCAAGCAAATGCCCACAATCTGACGAAATATAAGCTGAGATAAGCTGTCGATTTGGCATTTATTCGTTATCCTGGTGTTAAACTTTCGACAGGTCTGTACTAAGACTATTTTGGTGCAATTTGTTTATTATGTAAAATCACATATTATGTCTGTGTGTGAGAATAATGATATTTTTATCCTTCAAGTACAGTAATTATCATGCGTCTTCATAGGTGAACGATTTAAGTAAACTATCAAATTGGTAAAATTGTTTAAAATTATACATTTGAAATTTCAAAAAGAATTTTAATCTAAATATTTGAAATACTACATATTTGAAAAAGGTACATGTATGCATAATTGAAATAAATGTTTTATTTGACATCCTGTCTGAATAATTAAAGTTATATATATATATATATATATATATATATATATATATATATATATATTATGCAAAGTATTTCTAAGTTTGGTTCGGTAATCTCCCTACAGTCTGTCCGTTATATAGGTGATAATTTTTAATTCGCCTAGCAATATAATCTACATACAGTACAGACCTGTCGAAAGTTTGACGGTAAACTAACCAACCAACAGCTAATCTTGTCACCTCGTTGGCCATATCTTGGAAGCTTTTTGGCAGCCATTATCTACCTCTCGACAGTTTTTCAGGTCACTAGCTGTCCATATCTTGACCACTCGGTAGCCGAACGTCGACTCCTTTTTCGTTAGTTCAGTGTTAAACTTTCGACAGGTCTGTATTGTACATGTGCGTATGTAAACTGAGGTACTGACTTGTCGAAAGTTTAACTCTGACCGAAGGAATTATTGCCGAATCGGCAGCTCGTTAGCAATATCTTGACAGATTTTCGGCCACTAGCTATTATCCATCTCTCGGCAGCTTTAAGGCCACTCGCTATTATCCATCTCTCGACAGCTTTAAGGCCACTAGCTATTATCCATCTCTCGGCAGCTTTAAGGCCACTAGCTATTATCAATCTCTCGACAGCTTTAAAGCCACTAGCTATTATCAATCTCTCGGCAGCTTTAAGGCCACTAGCTATTATCAATCTCTCGGCATCTTTAATGCCACTAGCTATTATCAATCTCTCGGCATCTTTAAGGCAACTAGCTATTATCAATCTCTCGGCATCTTTAAGGCAACTAGCTATTATCAATCTCTCGGCATCTTTAAGGCCACTAGCTATTATCAATCTCTCGGCAGCTTTAATGCCACTAGCTATTATCAATCTCTCGGTAGCTTTAAGGCCAGTGGCTATTATCAATCTCTCGGTAGCTTTAATGCCACTAGCTATTATCAATCTCTCGGTAGCTTTAAGGCCAGTGGCTATTATCAATCTCTCGGTAGCTTTAATGCCACTAGCTATTATCAATCTCTCGGTAGCTTTAATGCCACTAGCTATTATCAATCTCTCGGTAGCTTTAAGGCCACTAGCTATTATCAATCTCTCGGCAGCTTTAAGGCCACTAGCTATTATTAATCTCTCGGTAGCTTTAAGGCCACTAGCTATTAACAATCTCTCGGCAGCTTTAAGGCCACTAGCTTTTATCAATCTCTCGGCATCTTTAAGGCCACTAGCTATTATCAATCTCTCGGCATCTTTAAGGCCACTAGCTATTATCAATCTCTCGACAGCTTTAAGGCCACTAGCTATTATCAATCTCTCGGCATCTTTAAGGCCACTAGCTATTCATTTCTCGGTAGCCGAGCTTAGACTCTTTTCGTTTGCTTACTGTTAAACTTTCGACAGTTCTTTACTTTAATTATTATGATCAAGTGAAGACAGTTTTACAGACAATTTATTATGGTATTTAAAAAGAAAAATGGAATGTAACAATACAAATTTGTATTCTAGTTTAGGTCAGTCAACTTTACATATAGTACATGCGAATGCCATACTAGTGCATTTTTAGGGCAGGTAAGGTGAATACCGAAACCAGGTTCAAATACGTTTACCTTCAAACTCATATAGTCATAAGTACAGTCAAACTTGTCTATAAAGGCCACCCATGGGAACTAGTAAAAATGGCCTTTATGGACAGGTGGCCTCTATATACAGGTTCAAATATAAATTGTTTATAAAGGCCAGTAGAATTGTATCCCAATTGTTCTTTATTCATATTATTTGAACCTGTTTATAAAGGTCACATGTCCATAAAGGCCACTTTCACTGGTTCCATCGGGTCTCACCTTGTCTCGTCGCAGATATCTAAAAATTTGCTGATGCGACGTTACACAGTATGCAACCTCGACCCACAAACATATCCCATAGAAATAGCAATGCTTCTGTACGAATAAATACAAAACCCTTTCCTACGTACTTTTTAATGCAACAATCACATCAGCAATGGATCATTCATTGTAGACATCGCGTCTCAAACAACTTCCTTACTGCCCGTGTGTAATACGGCACAGATCTTTAAAAAAGTTTAACACTGAACTAAATGGAAAGGAATCACGGCTCAACTACCGAATGTCCAAAATTTGAATACTAGTAACTATGTTGACCAAAAAAGCTGCAGGGATATAGACAATAGTTGCTAAAAACCTGACAAGATATACTTAACGAGGTGCTGAGATGAGCTGTCGACTCGGCACTAGTTCGTTAATTTAGTGTTAAACTCGTCAATTGACGGATCGCCGACCACGCCCACAATGTTCCGACAAAAGCCCGACATGTTGAATTACAAACAAATAGAATGAAAACTTGACCCGAATTGTGTCTTTTCATGATGTCACTAACACTAATACGTCATTAGTTGCCGTGACGCTGCTTTGGTACCATGATGGCGGCCAATGTCGGAGCATATAAGGCGTGGCTGGCGATACGTCAATTCGATAACCTGTACTGTAACAACCCCCTAACATCTCAATTTAAAATTAAACTTACTATGGCACTGATTACACTCCGGTGCCCCTCCGACTAACGCCTCCCAATAAAATAATTTTCCTGATGATGGCCGATCGTGTGGTGACCATGACACTGACGGTATATCCGATATTGAACAACATTCTTCTTTGCTCATATTGAGACTGAGAAAGTTTCTACACAGATCTTCCTTTGACTTCTGGAACCAGCAAATACCACCTAGATAACAGACAATAAATAACAATATTTAATATGTATATTTGTGTATCTTCTGAAAAAGAAGTAAAAAGTAAAAAGTTAGACGTTCTGTCTATTTCACATTCGAAATGAAGACTGATGTTGTCTATGTCTAATTAATATCCAGATTAGAAAATTGTCAATGCATTGGAACTTTATACGTCTAGGGAGACAATATTCTTTCTCAGAAAGGCATACGATATGTCAATCTAATATTTGACCTTGAACCTAGACCTACACACCTGAACATGCGTCGCATTGTCTCTTTTTGTATACATTTGTTAATCTATTCAAAGTTTCATTTCGCTGTTTTAAGACCGTGCCAGTGTATAGCTGCCATGTAAGTAAGCCGGAAGTAGCTGTAATTTACAAAAGTTTTTATTCGTTTGCAAAGAAAATATCCAGGAATGCTTCATATAATAATTTAAATAACTTTCTCTATTTGTATTGGATTTTGCTTTTGATGTATGTACATTTGTGATTACTTCTTTCTTTCCCTATACTAATGGCTTTATTGCAACTTTGATTCAAGACTGATACAAATCAGCGAAATTTAGGTATTTGCGCGGTTTACTTTAGTCGAATCATGTAATACAATTTTTCTTGATGGTAAATGAGGTCTGTAATTCCTGGGTCCCTCTTGGTCCATGTCATTCACATACAGATTATATAAAGTGACACTGGCTTTCAACTGCGACCAAGATTAGTCTACACAATATCACTTGCTCTTGACATAATCGGCTCAAGGTCAACGTCAAGGTCAGTGTTTGGAACAAAATCGTTAGCCTTTAATTTGCCAACTTTAATTTTTACATCACACGGAAATTTTATTACATATAACGCGAAACCTTGCTTTATTACATTACAATGTGTTATAACATTACACGTCGACGAAAATTATCACACTACAAGGTAGGTATTACATTACTTGCCATATATAACATAACCCGGCATAACATGGACCCAGTATAAGAAAATTAAAATGTGTTTATGTTGTCGTTTTACACACTTAAATGGTCAATAAGTTCTCTTAAAAAGAATACAAAACGTGTTATAATGACACATTGACACTTCACTTATCCCAACATTATTTTAAAGAATTAAAACCTGTTTTTCTTACATGTTTTCCTTATAAAACTCCTAATTTATCGCCAAACCCCATTTGAAATGAAAACAAATGACCGAATAATTGTGGCAATGAATTGAGGTTTATTTTAAAAAAAACTACACGATATTGTATGTAAAAACTCATCTACCCGTAATTTTGTGTGTAAAAATCATCAAAGTTATTAACATGTCTTTATAAAATTGTAAGATAAGTTGATAAAGTCAACATGTACAGTTCGAGGTGGTTTAATTATCAAGTTTGATGGCAATCTAACTTTGCATGTATTTAGATAATTTTATCATTATAAAAATCTTTAAAAAACTAAACAGACACAAAGATGAAAAATCAATAAAGAATTAACCTAGATCAAAGATTACATTAACATATATCTTTGAGCAATTTACGATGCACCCCCGTGACACTATCAGACGACGGTAATAAACACAGGGGGTACATCTGTTGCATTGTTTAGAATACCAATTAGTGTAATAGTTATGCATTAAATATGTGCATATCATCGTCACAACGATTAAACTATGTGTGATAATTAGTAACCTAATATTAAAACGCATTATCATTGTTGATACACTATTCTTGGGTGGGTAATATATTAACATTCAAATATATCGGTAATGTAGAACGGTGGACTAGGTTAGTATCTTTGAACTGAGATACATAACACACACCAAGTTGTCAAGGTTACACAAAGTTTTCATGGCAATATTACCCTAGTCAAATATTCCTACATCATGTGTAAAGATTCACCTTAATCTATCAGTAAAAAGATAACACAAAGGCATAATAAATCAAGATAATGCATATAAAGCCACCAATATATAACAAACCAATAAACTAAGATAATACAAACCAATATATAAAGGTACCACAGGCCAATACATCAATGTATCACAGATCAAGTCAAGATATCACACAGCAATACATAAATGTATCACAGTCCAATACATCAAGGTACCACAGACCAATACATCAATGTATCACAGATCAAGTCAAGATATCATACAGCAATACATAAATGTATCACAGTCCAATACATCAAGGTACCACAGACCAATACATCAATGTATCACAGATCAAGTCAAGATATCACACAGCAATACATCAATGTATCACTGTCCAATACATCAAGGTACCACAGACCAATACATCAATGTATTACAGATCACGATATCGCACAGCGATATGATAAAATATCACATACCAATACATCAATGAATCACAAATCAATACACAAAGATATCACAGACCAATGAACAAACCTATGACAGACCAATACATCAAGATATCACAGACCAATATACAAAGATATCACAGACCAATGCACCATCGTATCACAGACCAATACATCAAGGTATCACAGACCAATACACAAAGATATCACAGACCAATACATCAACATATCACAGACCAATACATCACGATATCACAGACCATTATATTAATGTATCACAGACCAATATATCAAGGTATCACAGAACAATACATCAATGTTTCACAGACCAATACATCAAGATATCACAGACCAAGACATTACAGATATAACAAGGTATCACAGACAATGCATCAATGAATAACAGACCAATCCATCAATGTATCACAATCCAATACATCAATATATTACAGACCAATACATCAAATTATCATACAGCAATACATCAATGAATCACAGACAAATACATCGATGAATCACAGAACAATACATCAATGTATCACAAACAAAGTTATTAATGTATCGCAAACTAATACATGAAAGTATCAAAGATCAATACACCAATGCATCACAGACCAAAACATCAATGTACCACAGGTCAATACATAAAAGTATCAGAGACCAATACATCAATGTTTTACAAACCAATACACCCAGAACCAAAATTAATTAATTTATAACAATCATCTCATTATGATTTTACAAACTAAGTCAGCATTAAGTTACGGAAACCACATCGATCTGCAAAATTTTACAAACTGCCATAATACCACAGTCAAAGTAGCTATAGTACAACAATCCAAGGGTCAAGGTTGCACAAACCACGTTGTCACTGCAAACATTCACAAAACAAGTACTGAAGATAAACTACAATAGAACAAGTCGTCAAAAATATAAACCGAAGTTTCGTAAAGGAAGTAGTGAATACAAAGTATCACAAACCAAATCATCAAGGTATCACAAACCAAAACCAAATCATCAAGGTATCACAAACCAAATCATCAAGGTATCACAAACCAAATCATCAAGGTATCACAAACCAAAACCAAATCATCAAGGTATCACAGACCAAAACCAAATCATCAAGGTATCACAAACCAAATCATCAAGGTATCACAGACCAAATAATCAAGGTATCACAGACCAAACCATCAAGGTATCACAGACCAAATCATTAAGATATCACAAACCAAATCATCAAGGTATCACAGACCAAATCATTAAGATATCACAGACCAAATCATTAAGATATCACAAACCAAATCATCAAGGTATCACAAACCAAATCATCAAGGTATCACAGACCAAATCATCAAGGTATCACAGACCAAACCATCAAGGTATCACAGACCAAATCATTAAGATATCACAGACCAAATCATCAAGGTATCACAAACCAAATCATCAAGGTATTACAAACCAAATCATCAAGGTATCATAAACCAAATCATCGAGGTATCACAAACCAAATCATCAAGGTATCACAGACCAATTCATCAAGGTATCACAAACCAAATCATCGAGGTATCACAGACCAAATCATCAAGGTATCACAGACCAAATCATCAAGGTATCACAAACCAAATCATCAAGGTATCACAGACCAAATCATTAAGATATCACAAACCAAATCATCAAGGTATTACAAACCAAATCATCAAGGTATCACAGACCAAATCATCAAGGTATCACAAACCAAATTATCAAATTATCACAAACCAAATCATCAAGGTATCACAGACCAAATCAGCAAGGTATAACAAACCAAATCATCAAGGTATCACAAACCAAATCATCAAGGTATCACAAACCAAATCAGCAAGGTATCACAGACCAAATCATCAAAGTATCACAAACCAAATTATCAAATTATCACAAACCAAATCATCAAGGTATCACAAACCAAATCATCAAGGTATCACAGACCAAATCATCAAGGTATCACAAACCAAATCATCAAGGTATCACAGACCAAATCATCAAGGTATCACAAACCAAATCATCAAGGTATCACAGACCAAATCATCAAGGTATCACAAACCAAATCATCAAGGTATCACAAACCAAATCATCAAGGTATCACAAACCAAATCATCAAGGTATCACAAACCAAAACCAAATCATCAAGGTATCACAAACCAAATCATCAAGGTATCACAAACCAAATCATCAAGGTATCACAAACCAAAACCAAATCATCAAGGTATCACAGACCAAAACCAAATCATCAAGGTATCACAAACCAAATCATCAAGGTATCACAGACCAAATAATCAAGGTATCACAGACCAAACCATCAAGGTATCACAGACCAAATCATTAAGATATCACAAACCAAATCATCAAGGTATCACAAACCAAATCATCAAGGTATCACAGACCAAATCATTAAGATATCACAAACCAAATCATCAAGGTATTACAAACCAAATCATCAAGGTATCACAGACCAAATCATCAAGGTATCACAAACCAAATTATCAAATTATCACAAACCAAATCATCAAGGTATCACAGACCAAATCAGCAAGGTATAACAAACCAAATCATCAAGGTATCACAAACCAAATCATCAAGGTATCACAAACCAAATCAGCAAGGTATCACAGACCAAATCATCAAAGTATCACAAACCAAATTATCAAATTATCACAAACCAAATCATCAAGGTATCACAAACCAAATCATCAAGGTATCACAGACCAAATCATCAAGGTATCACAAACCAAATCATCAAGGTATCACAGACCAAATCATCAAGGTATCACAAACCAAATCATCAAGGTATCACAGACCAAATCATCAAGGTATCACAAACCAAATCATCAAGGTATCACAAACCAAATCATCAAGGTATCACCAAATCATCAAGGTATCACAAACCAAAACCAAATCATCAAGGTATCACAAACCAAATCATCAAGGTATCACAAACCAAATCATCAAGGTATCACAAACCAAAACCAAATCATCAAGGTATCACAGACCAAAACCAAATCATCAAGGTATCACAAACCAAATCATCAAGGTATCACAGACCAAATAATCAAGGTATCACAGACCAAACCATCAAGGTATCACAGACCAAATCATTAAGATATCACAAACCAAATCATCAAGGTATCACAGACCAAATCATTAAGATATCACAAACCAAATCATCAAGGTATCACAAACCAAATCATCAAGGTATCACAGACCAAATCATCAAGGTATCACAGACCAAACCATCAAGGTATCACAGACCAAATCATTAAGATATCACAGACCAAATCATCAAGGTATCACAAACCAAATCATCAAGGTATCACAAACCAAATCATCAAGGTATCATAAACCAAATCATCGAGGTATCACAAACCAAATCATCAAGGTATCACAGACCAATTCATCAAGGTATCACAAACCAAATCATCGAGGTATCACAGACCAAATCATCAAGGTATCACAGACCAAATCATCAAGGTATCACAAACCAAATCATCAAGGTATCACAGACCAAATCATTAAGATATCACAAACCAAATCATCAAGGTATTACAAACCAAATCATCAAGGTATCACAGATCAAATCATCAAGGTATCACAAACCAAATTATCAAATTATCACAAACCAAATCATCAAGGTATCACAGACCAAATCAGCAAGGTATAACAAACCAAATCATCAAGGTATCACAAACCAAATCATCAAGGTATCACAAACCAAATCAGCAAGGTATCACAGACCAAATCATCAAAGTATCACAAACCAAATTATCAAATTATCACAAACCAAATCATCAAGGTATCACAAACCAAATCATCAAGGTATCACAGACCAAATCATCAAGGTATCACAAACCAAATCATCAAGGTATCACAGACCAAATCATCAAGGTATCACAAACCAAATCATCAAGGTATCACAGACCAAATCATCAAGGTATCACAAACCAAATCATCAAGGTATCACAAACCAAATCATCAAGGTATCACAAACCAAATCATCAAGGTATCACTAACCAAATTATCAAATTATCACAAACCAAATCATCAAGATATCACAAACCAAATCATCAGGGCATAAGTCAAGTTCTCAATACAAAGAGCAGAAAAAGAGTATCCAAGGCAAAAGAAACCAAGTCAGCAGCAAAATATTACAAACCAAGAACCAAGTCATTAGGGTATCACAAGCCAAGTCCTAAATGCAAAGAACAGCAAAAAAGTCAAACAAATAACAAATACGACATTACTAACCAAATAATCTTGTCTTGTAAAAATCGTTTAGTACACTTCCACTTGAAAATGTATGGCGCCGATAGGTTTATAAAAATAAAAAAAAACTATATTTTCCGTTTTAAAAACTAGCTCTTAGATCTGGAAAATCAAGCGACAGAAGTGAAAATTGCCGGCTGGATTTCATATCTAGCCAATGATTAAGCTATTTGTTCGACTACAATGTTAACATTTAATTTTTATTTTATCGTGTGTGATTTTTATTACTTCTGTTCTTTTGATTCTGTTTGTAACTTTCAATCTTCACACACTAAAAATCAAATAAAACACATCACATCGCTTATTTTATAGTTGTTTCAATCCGAAAGAGACTGTTTTTATTTGAGTAATTTTTAAAATTCAAACATTTTGAATCACTTAAATAAAATTCAGAAATTGTAACTTTACAAAGGGCTGGAGTGTAATTAGCGTTCTGATGTTCTGGCTGTGACGTTAATATTATATTAAAGAGTTGTGTTCCAATTACGACAATGACTCAAATTAAAAATGAGAGAAAAAATGATAAAGTGAAATTGCTGGCAGTCATCTGTAGTACAGTAGACAGTATACAGGTCAGTCGAAAGTTTAACACTGAATTAATGAGTTGAGTTGAGTAATGAAATTTAACGTCCAAGTCAAAAATATATCACTTATATCGAGACGTCGTGAGCTGTAGGCGAAGATGCAGAAATTTTGCCTGTGCGTTGCGCTGATGACATTATAAAGCAGGGTTATTAATCGTGGCACGCCTACCGTGACACAGGACCTCGTTTGTTTTAAGTTCCCATCCGAAAGAACCGCGACTTTCATTTCGTAATGCCGAGTGCTTGACGAAAGAACAGTCATTACCCACTTTCAAGTCTTGGGTCAGACCCGGTCGCGGTTCGAACCCACGACCTCCGACTGACGGAGCCAGCACTCTACCAACTGAGCTACCGCAGTGGTCACACTAAGTTAACGGATAAGTGCCGAATTGGGAGCTCATATCGGCCCCTATATATCTCAGCAGATGCTATCTGTCCCTCGGTAGCGTTTCATAATCAGTTACTAGCTGTCCATATCTAGGACACTTAAACGTTCGAGCCTTAACTCATTTTTTCTCACAGTGTTAAACTTTCGGCAAGCCTGTACTGTATTTTGGAGGTTTTAGAAGGCTAGACATCATTTGATACGCTTGGGGTTTTTGATAATAATTTCAAAAAATCTAGTATATAAAAATGACTGATAGAAATCTTGTTATGTCATTATCGATTATTCATCGATAAATGGGCATTCAAATGTGGTTTCATTAATAAATACTTAATTAAAGTCTGCATGGAAACAAATGTGGTAATTGTCTGCCGACAAGTCGGATAAGTTTTATATACTAAAAACACCAGGTTACGAAAGAACCGCTAAATTAATGAGATGGGTTTATCATAAAAAAATGAGCTTCCGTTTTGTGAGCCATTAAAAGTTTATGTTAGAAACGATTTTTCGGAATATAGAATATTGCCGTTTAAAAATTAAACATGTACTCAGCAATAACCAAAGCGACAAAAACAGGACACAACAAACAGACAGAATAAAAGGCAAGATAACAAAAACCCATCAGGGAATAATAGGGCTCAAAGGTAGGCACAAGAAGTGACGAACAAACGAACTTATGTTTCATTGACTTGAGGAAAATCAAGTGCGCCAACGCTGATTAAAACATCATTTAGAATAGTAATGTGTGTGGTGTATGTAATAACCTAATATATATACGAATGCTCTGAACCGTAACAAACACACGCGCACGCGCGTAAGAATGTAAATATTTTTTTGAAAAATAACAAATCCTTACTATAAAATTGAAATGTGTGTCCAGTATATGCAGGAAAAAATTGTAACAGTTCTGCGATTCAGTATTAACATACTGCTTCCATTTGCCTGGCGAATGACTGTGTCATATATTTTTTTTTTTAAAATTAAATCATATAATAAATTCAAAAAGTGGTATATGACAATGTATTTCATGATTAATTTTTAAAAAAAAAGTATATGACAACAGCAATTAATATACATCACACTTTCTGCGAGTCAAACAGATATTATGTACATAATGCATTTATGAGAATAAAAGTGGTGAAAGCTTGCCATAACGACACGCTTCAACCACATTTATTACATAATTTACATTATGAGTACATAATTCACATTATGAAAACATAATTCACATTATGAAAACATAATAAAATTATCGATTGATAATTAAAAAAATACATAATTTAGTTGCGATAATGTGCGCCTCAACCACATTTAAAACCATAAATTGCATTATGTATACATAATGCGAATTATGTATTTAATGTGGTTGAGGCATTCCATAGATATTATCTAAAGAGCTTATGGTAGTATGTTCTGTGAAAACACAAACGTTGCTGGGGGATTCAGAGGGCGTTTGTAGTCTGAACAACCCATTTTAAAATAAAAAAGCCCTGTTTCCCAGTGGCGGGCAGTTTCTTCATTCTACTTTCTTGTGACTCAGACACACAGTGACATTTAAGTGTGGGAAATCGGGGAGAATAATGATTCCGTGTAAGTCCATCACTAACCTTATGTTCTGTACAGTCCAACCTGCCTTAAAGACCATCTCTATATAAGGACCACCTCCTTATAAAGGGCACCTATCAATTAAGGCCACTATTACTGGTTCGCTTGGATGGTCTTTATAGACAGGTTTGACTGTTTTTATAATCTAGTTAATTAAGCTTAATCCGATATTGTATTATGATGCATGTATATATTGTATTCAGATATTGGACAATGTATTATGATATATATTGTAAATCCAATAAATTGTAATTAACTTACGGAATATTGAAAATTGAATTAAATTGAAAAAGATATAGTTTATTTTTACTCCAAGAATGCAGGTTATGCGTATATAAAATATTAATCGTCAGTTTTTTCAAAGGAGGGCAAATACATGCAGTCCCTAATTAAGACACGTCTGAGTCGAGGAATTGTGCTTACGTTAAGCTATGTACATGTATGGATTTACTTTACCTTTCAATTTCCTGAATCTGTCAATGAACTTGCCTTTTCCAGTCTGACTCATTAAACTATTTTCCAGTTTAACATTTTCCACGTGTATTAAAACTTTAATATATTACAAAGCCACATGCATGTTGCAAAACGAAATCGCCATGGCACAAGTAACATTGGCGTTCTCATCAGTAAAATGAAACTGGAACGGCCACGCATGCTCCATGTTTGGTTCAATTTTCTTTCTTTCATTCTTTTTTTTATTTTTTTATTTTTTTTTTTTTTTGTTTTTGTTTATTTGAAATTAATTTACAGTTCAAAATTACAATAAAAAATTTGACAACCATAATATTTAAATATTATATTACAGTCCATATTGTCACCTCGAGAAATTCCATTGTCAAACGAGGCGAAGCCAAGTTTAACAATGAATTTCGAGGGGTGACAAAAAAAAAAGATCAAATGGGCGCATGAAACCTAATTATGCAAATTTAGATAAATTGCAAGTCGCTGTATCATGTATGTATGCACGCGTATATATGCATTTTTAATTTTGCATAAACAGCATTAACCGGTGTTGTTTTTCTGTAGCACAAACCCAAAGCTTAAGTATGATATTTTTATCATTTGTTTAATTGGCCAGCAGAAAGTGCCACAAATTCTTAAAATTTGCAAAAATAACCGTAAAGTTTAATACAACAAGAAAACACAATTTATTGATCTGTGTAAGCTTTATCTATATATAGTAATAGTAACTGTCATATACCTATTGAATGATAAAATTAAAAATACCATGGTATATGACATAACTACCCTCGGCAGACAAACTGATTATATACTATTTTTTTTATAGTAAGTCACTACATAATTATATATATATATATATAATTCTGATAATTTTTTCTATAAAAGGCTTATAGAAAAGTTGAATTTGTAATCCATTGCACATTTTAATATCTCTACATCATAACCTTAAAATGAAGACAAAAAAGCTATATTATGGGAACAATATAGAGATACAAGAAAGATTCCATGTCATATGTCCTGATATAACCTTACCCTACCCATTTTAACTAACCTAAAAATCGGTCCTCATGTGGTGGTGTCCTCAAATTGTAAATTTGTCATAGACCATTTTTTTTAAAGAAAAAATGTGATAAATGCTTAATTTAATTAAAGGTAATATAATAGGTTTAAAAATGACTTGAACCATATTTGCGGTTTTATAAAACTCTCTCTCTCTCTCTCTGTCTCTCTCTCTCTCTCTCTCTTTCCCTCTCTCTCATTTATGCAGTCTATATATAGCTATAAGCTTTTAATTATATGTTAATGAGTTATTTTAACAAGAAACAAGTCAAACTATACTGTTTGACAGAGATTACCAATTTACACACACACACACACACACACACACACACACACACTCTCTCTCTCTCTCTCTCTCTCTCTCTCATTTTCTCATGACCATTTATTCCAGTCTTTAAGTTTTTTTTTAAAACTATTTAAATATATATCTTAATGTGTTATTTTAACAAGTAGCGAGTCAAACTGTACTGTTTGACAGAGACCGCTAATACAGTTTTACGTAATTACGTCTGGGTGAAGCTCAATTGTTCTAGCGCGGGTTCATATAGTGTATTTATCTCCGTTTATTCAGAAAAAACCTTGTTCCAGACACATTACTGAGACCGACACATCTATTTAAACACCAGTAATTGGACTTCATCACCCTTCGTTAACAATTTTGATGATCGTAGATTTGTGTTTTATTCATTTATGCTTCTCCAGTAACGTAAATATAAAAAAATTTACTCATTCAGTCGTTTCAAGTAAATTGTCTTGTGGTTTATGTATACGTTTTGTTTTATCATTCCAGAGATTAATCGGTTAAGAACAGTTTTATAGTTATACCTAAATTTATTCTACCGTTAAAGTGTTCTACTAAGTACCTACTATTGCATAAGATACTTGTATGTGCAGTAATGCATATTGCACTTAGAGTTCTTGTCCTAACTATAAGCTATTGAATCCCATCACTATTGCGTTGTCAAAATCGGACGCTAATGAATCCTAGCGCCTATCACTGCTTGGGTTTGAACGACCCACTCAAGCAGATGCTGCCACCACTGCAGTAGATCAGTTGGTACAGTGCTCGCTCCGTAAGTGGGAGGTTGTGGGTTCGAACCCCCGACTGGGTTTAACCTAAGACTTGAAAGTGGGCAGTAACTGTTCTTTCGCCAAGCTCTCAGCATTACGAAATGAAAGTCGCGGTTTTTTCGGGAAATTAAAATAAACTAGGTCCCGTGTCCCTTACGAAACGTAGAGCCTATCACTGTTTGTGTTCGAATGACACACTCAAGCAGATACTATTTTGAGAAAGTTTGTAAGTTCGCTAGCCGAAGGTAGTTGGCTTTATCTGGGCACTAATATCTACGGACAGTGTCCTCACTATTCCTTCAAATACTTGTACCACTACTGTAGCTCAGTTGGTAAAGTGATCGCTCCGTAAGTGGGAAGTTGTGTGTTCGATCCCCGACCGGGTCTGAACCAAGACGACATGAAAGTGGGTAGTGACTGTTTTTTCGCATTACGAAATGAAAGACACGGTTCTAAAGGTTAGTCACTTAAAAGAAACGATGTTCCACAAAATTCTGCACCCTCGCATATAGCTGGCGACGTCTTGATATAAGTGAAATACTCTTGACTGGGGCGTCCAATATCAGTTCATCACTCCACTGCAACTTCATGCTTGTTTAGCGGATACCTCAAATAGTTTCAGCTATGTCTTTGGTCATCAATAAAATCAGTTTTCAAGTAATCGAGGAGTTGAGTTGAAGAATAGTGTTTAACGTCTCAGTCAAAAATATTTCACTGATATCAAGACGTCGCCAGCTATATGCGAGGGTGCAGAATTTTGTGGAACATCGTTTCTTTTAAGTGACTAACCTTTAGAACCGTGTCTTTCATTTCGTAATGCGAAAGAACAGTCACTACCCACTTTCATGTCGTCTTGGTTCAGACCCGGTCGGGGATCGAACACACAACTTCCCACTTACGGAGCGAGCACTTTACCAACTGAGCTACCATAGTGGTACAAGTATTTGAAGTGATAAATAAACAATTTATTACTAGCATTACAGAGGAGATTTTTAAGCAGGAACATAATTACATTTATTTGGTAATTATCATAACCAGAAATAAAACGAAATCATTGAGACATGTGTTGAGAGAATATCAAAAACTTGATCTTAAAACTAACGATTTTAAAGGCCGCAGGAGGACGCAATGACAAATTGCTACCCCAAGTACTATTCTTGAGCTTCAACTCTACAGTCTTAACAGCAACATCATAAGTATGATGTATCTTTACATTGATTATATCGAAAACTCAAGATTAAGTAATACAGATGTCTACAACAAGGGGAAAAACCAAAGATTTTCAATATGAAAGACGTAAAAAGTGAACACCCACACGGTGTACCATGCTAACCTCCCACGCGGTAGTCAAAACACTTCAGACATGATGCAATCATTTCATAATTAAGATATATACTTGTATAATGCGTATATGATATTTATACCTGCACTCGCTAACTTCAAATGTACATTAATACCTTCGCACTACGGCCCATTACTAGAATGTTTGATGAAATAATAAAAAAAAAAGTATCTTTTACATTTTCCATAATTAAATTAAAAACTCCTCATGACAAGATTTACAGTGAAATATTTACCTGTGCTTCACTGAAATCATTAAGTTCCATATCCAGGTGTTGTAATTACTTCACAAGTGAGTACATATGTCTCATAGTTAAGATTAATTCACGTACCTTGATATACTTATCTAACAGAAGTTGTAGTTGTATCAAAGAAGTTACTATTTCTATAAAGAGTTTTCATATATTAACGAAAAGATTAGATTTGGCGTAAAACCTTAATCGCTAATTAGATATAACGACTATAAAATCATTCATCATGTATACACGGCGTTTTCCTAATGAGTTGAGTGATTGAGTTTAACGTCCCAGTCAAGAATATTTCACTTATATCGAGAAGGCGAAGTTGCATTCTATTTTACTGTACGTCGGGAATGCATAGGATGTTCATTTCACCGCAAAATGACGTCATTGTTATACCCCTCCCGCTTAAAAAGTGGGGGGTATATAGTGATAGGGGTGTCCGTCCGTCCTTCCGTTACACCTTAGGGTACCTATCTCTTATCCGCAACTCCTTCTAAACCCTTCAATGGATTTTCATGAAACTTTCACACAATGTTTGTGATATAATGTAGATGTGCACTTCCTATTTAAAAATTTGATCCGATGGATTTTTGGGAGCGGGGGTATTTTTTGTGAGGTTGTGGCTCACAGTTTTTCCAGTTTATTGATTGTCAGAGCGTTATCATGTTCTTTACTTTATAAGTTCATACGTTTATTATCGCATTTACAAACAGGATATGTTTACCCTTCCGGAGCACCCGGCCCCATTTCCTTTGTGAAAGTTCGCGTGGTTAACTGAATTTGTCTGTTTTAAAGTTTTTACGTTGGTTTTGAGATTGTAATTTCAACATTGAATGGAATTTTGTGTCACTAACACCCTTTAGCGGAGCAGGACTTAAAAGTAAAGTAAACGGTTACAATTGTTATTTCTAAACATGTTTTAATTTTGCAGGACTAGACGGCAATTTTTGAATATAAATCCTCCGACCAAACTTATGGAAATCCAAGTATTTTAAAGATGTTGAAATAAGAACAAGAGGCCCATGGGCCTGATACGCTCACCTGATAACTAATGGCTAGCTGATAGATTTAAAGAAAACATAAATACTAAACCGCAATGACTTTTTTCTTTACATTATAATGACCGTTGTATCAATACCTACAATATTCTAATGCCTATACAAAAAGTTTATAGTTTTCGAGATAATTAACCATTTCGGTATTGTTTCGCATCTGTGACCTCGACCTTTGAACCCATGACTTTTTTCTATACATCAAAATGATCGTTGTATCAATACCTACAACATTCTAATATACATGCCTATACAAAAAGTTTATAGTTTTCGAGATAATTAACCATTTCGGTATTGTTTGGCATCTGTGACCTCGACCTTTGAACCCATGACCTTTTTCTATACATCAAAATGATCGTTGTATCAATATCTACAACAATTTAATATAAATGCCTATACAAAGTTTCTAGTTTTCGAGATAATTAACCATTTCGGTATTGTTTCGCATCTGTGACCTTGACCTTTGAACCCATGACCTTTTTCTATACATCAAAATGATCGTTGTATCAATACCTACAACATTCTAATATATATGCCTATACAAAAAGTTTATAGTTTTTGAGATAATAATTATAATCAGAGGTAAAAAAAATTAGGTCACGACCTTCACAATTGACCTTGGCCTCATTTTGAAGATATTAACAAGAAGATGTCATAACTGAAAACCCCATGTCATTATCTGGTCAAATAGTCAAGTTATAACAATTTGAAACTATTTTACGATTTTTTCAAAATTAAACGCAAAAACGCGTAACCTATTTTTTGTCCGAATTTCACAAAATGAACAAATTATATTCTTAACACCCTAGAGAAGTGAAATATCACATCAGATTTTTTTTCCAATCAATACTTTCGGATAAAAAGATTTTTTAAGATTTTTGCACCCCTATAGCTAGGTCACCTTGACCTAGTTATGGTAGCCATGGCAATGCCACGAACAAATCTGAATTGCACCGGCCCATATATACTTCTCACCAAGTTTCATTGAAATTTGTCATGTAGTTTCAGAGGAGATGTCGACGCACACACACACGCACGCACACACGCACATACACACGCTGCGCTATGCCATAAGCTCACATGACCTTTCGGTCAGGTGAGCTAAAATAGAGGGGCCTATTGTTATTTTTCCAAATCCACCTGACAATATTTTGAACGATTAAGCATAGCTTAGTTTCTGAGAAGTGCAAATCTAAACAGCTTAATAGCTCCAGTATTTTAACAACGTTCATCTTGTCGACCACTATGGAATCTGCTATACACATAAGTGCGCTTGACCACATAGTCAGCGCCTAGACGTGGTCTAGCCTTAAAATTTAATCGAGTTGAGTAATGGTGTTTAACGTCCCAGTCAAGAATATTTCACTTATAACAAGACACCGCCAGCTATAGGCGAAGGTGCAGATATTTTGCCTATACGATGCGTTGATGGCATTATACAGCAGGGTTCATTAGCGTGCCAAGCCCACCGTGACACTGGACCTCGTCTATTTTAAGTTCCCATCCGAAAGAATCGTGACTTTCATTTCGTAATGCCGAGTGCTTGACGAAAGAACAGTCACTACCTACTTTCAAGTCTTGGGTCAGACGTGGTCGGGGATCAAACCCACGACCTCCCACTTACGAGGCGAGCACTCTACCAACTGAGCTTCCGCAGTGGTTCCTTTAAAGTTAAGCAATATTGTCAAAAATGAAAATAAGAATTGATATAACATCTCAGAAGCATTTTTTTATAATCTACCGTCATAAGCAAGCTCCGAAACAGCGCCTACCTCCTAGCTCCGTATGTCATAAAAGAGATACGAATGTTAGCCGCTGTTCGGAGCTTGCGTCTTAAGAAAGAATAAAGCTACTTGTACAACCCCGATGGGACGAATGAAAACGAACGTAAACCAGGACTCCGTATTGATTAAATGTAATAATGTAGTATTTCATTATAAATAATTCGAAGTTACTCTTTGTTTCAATTTTAGTTACACACACGAAGGACGAAGCTTGCTAGAGAGGAAACGTTTACTTTCCGTAGCACCCGGTCTCATTTCCATGATAGAAGTTCATGCGTTTAACTTGATTTGCCAGTTGTTTTTTTTTTAATTTATACTTTGCTTTTGGAATTGTGATTTTGACATTGGTCTAAATCATTCTTTGAGAAATTATTCTATTTACAGATATGAAATAAAAATTAATTCTTAAAATTAAAAAGCAGATCATAAAGTATTATATATATATCAGATTCACAGCTTATTCTGTTAACATGTACAATAATATAATTTTTATTGAAACATTGCACATTGTGTGCACGTCATTTAACTTACGTGTACGTTTATGTTCTATAATGACATATGTTTCCGACATTAAGGAGGATAAAAATGGTTATTTTTACGTATTTTGACAGCTTTTAAATTTTTGCGTTTAACATAACATATAAAAACTGTCCAACTTACAGGTGGTTTGAGTGTTCAATTCAGACATTATTCGAGTTTTGATATGTTTCTACTGTCGCTACAGGACGTTAACATCGACGTTGTGGTGGAATTATTACACCTACCTCACAACAATACAAACCAGCATACACTAAAAAGCTTTAAACTTCAACAAACCGACTTTTAGTATTTCAATAAACTGTGATCTATTGTTGTTTGACACTCTATTTTTGAATATATTGTGTATGTGTAATTCAGAGATCCAGTAATTAAAATATTACAGACTTTATCAGTAACTTAATTAGGTTTTCTGTTTTATACAGTCAGTCTTAGTGAGGAAAGGTTAAATTTTGAATATAACTTTAAGCAATTTTATAAAAAAAAATCTACTTCTTTTTTAAGCTTTTACAGGTGACCGAATGAAATACTAAAACATCTAATAAACCCGAAAACAGTCTTTTTAAAATTTTTGCTAGTTTTATGCATCCGGTCCAAAACATTTGCATGCCTTGCTCTTACATCAGTCATTGACGGTCGGTCGATAATCGCATTTTACTTGAATGCTGTATGATCAAAAACAAACATACCGATCCATGTTCAAATCACAATCCCTCCTAAAGCAGAAACAAAAATATAAAATAAAAACCTTGAAACTCGCAAAATTATGTAATTATTTAAGTTTAAAAAATATGCTAAACCCTTGTATATTAATACAGTAAGTACAAATCTGTCTCATCAATACATTTACGAAGCTAAGCCAATATGAGATGAACTTGGCTAAAACCGAGCCAATATGAGGAGTGCAATGGTTCTAAAGAACTTCAGCTAAACAATAAAAAGTAGGGGAAATTACAACTTAAAATTATTTCCTGGTTACAAAGTACTTGTCTGGTTATTTGATGCGGAAAAGTTGCTTTTGCGCGAAAAATAGCATGATTATTTGAAAAATTAATTAATCAACACAAAATTAATTAATCTAAACATTTTAACTCGCTCGTTGCACTTAATTTGTTAGCCTTTCTATGACGTCAATCTTCGCCCACGTCCCTCGGTCAGCAAAAATGCAACAAATGTCAAGTGTGCTTCAATTATTTATACTATATGTTTGGAATATTAAGTAAAAAAAATAATCTTTATTAATCAGTATTTCATATTGTAACATAGGATGAATATGAAATTAATAATAAAATACTTCCAAAAAAAAATCATTCAGATTTTGACCAAATGTTATGAATTAATTTCTAAAAGACTGCATATATCTTGAATCAATAATCCATTTGTTTTTATACATGTATATAAGTGTATCATAAGCCAATGATGTGTTTTTATTAACTATTTATTTTGTGTTTATTATCTGATGTTCTATTTGTAGATATGATATATAAATAGAAACAAGAAATATAAATAAATAGAACGAGCAAATAAAACAAAGATAACAGTATAGAGATATCACTGATGATAAAACTCATGTCGGCTAACTGTACAAGGATACTTCCATGATTTTTTTTTGTATTGTTAGATTTGTTTAAAAAACAAGGTCAAGATAACAAAGCTAGAAAAATAACAAACATACTAGTTCATGTCCAATTACATATTATACCAGTGTTAATTTTACAGCACTAGACGGCCGTTTCGGAATACAATTCCTCATTAGTAGTGCTTGAACCATAATTAAGAATCCAATATTTGTATCAAGATGTTGAAAAGATACCCTGAAGACCAAAATTTAGCTAAGGCAATACTTGAGTATGCATAATTGAGTATACCTTAGTTTTTGAAGAATTTCAAATTTTAACTAGCAGCAAATTTATACAATAAATCCAAAAGGAAAAACCTTGAAATTGACAAATTAAATGAAACACGTATATTGCAATCATTATCATTTGATTGTAACTTAAATATGTCTAAAAAAGTAAATTAATTGTTTTATCTAAAACTGGAATAAGGAGATATTTTTATTTTGAAGTAAAATTTTGTTTAGATACAGGCAAGCACTCTCTTGGATCTAAAAAAAAGGAAATATTCGATATTTAACGTTTAAACATTTTATTAAGATGCCAAAATTAGTCATAAATAATTAATACAAAATGCTGAAATCATTTTTCTCGTTATATTTACAGTATGCATAATCCAAGAAGCGCCAGAACATATCAAAAACAAACACTAATTCATGTTCGAATCGCAATCCTGAAGCAAACTATAAAACTTTGGAACTGACAAGTAATACTCTCGAACGTCCACCAGGGAAATGCGGCCGGGTGCTCCAGAAGGGTAAACACCTCCTATTTAGCTAGCTACACCCGCCACGTATGTAATCAAAATTGTGTGAAAGGAACCATGAAACTATGGGACGTCAAATATATCTGGGTAATCCTGGACACGGAGACATCAAACTTATCAACAAGATTAATATTAGCCAGACATATAATGTTTGGTTACTATTCAGCTTTACTTGCAAGGTTAGGGAGCGTCTAACATCTTGGTATTGAATGCAGTAACATGTATTTGAGATTCCACAATTACCGACTAGAAGTACATAAACATTGGATGAAAATGAAAATGAATCATTGATGGTAAGCTATTAAGTTTACAGTATCAGCTGTGGTTCTGGTTCATTAAACAATCTTCAGATCATTTTACTTATTAAAATCCAACGAAATAAACAATTAAATATCTTAAAATCTCAATATTAAAATAATAATATTTATAACTTTTGCATTCAGTTGTTTGTTATTCGTGTATTCTTGATGCAAAAACAGTTTATCGGCAATGAATTAAATATCAATAAATAATGTGATAACTATACTTTATGGATTGTTTCTTCGATATCCCGGTACACTATTTCCCGTAATACATCTATTTTCAGAACTACACACCTTTCAAGTTATATAAAAGTGCATCTCCAAAGGTGTTGCTAAAAGTGCATTATTTCATGTTTGATAGAAATCTATACTGACAGTTTATGATATATTTTATAGTCACTGTTATCACTAACGGTAACGATATTAAATTATTAATTGGTTTTTTATTTGTGTTCTTGTTAACACGCCCGTGATTTTAAACGGATCGCTGCTGTAATTGATAATATAAACTAATTTTTAGCACATCATTGGTGAATCTATTTATTACACATTTTATATATGTATATAGTTAGCTTATATAACTATAGTAAGTAAACTTTTAGAACTTTTGTCTATGAGAACTTTTCAGAATCAATAAAGAAAGCGATGAGTTTAGTTGTGCGCCATATCCCCATTTATGAATAAATTAACTAAAACATGCTCTTTACAGAACTCTGAAATATATGTCGAAGATCTTCAACTGTTTAAATTACATATTATACCAGTTGTAATTTTACAGCACCAGACGACCGTTTCTAAAAACAGTCTTGGACCAAAATTATGAAACAAAAATATTTTTAAAATGTTGAAAAGATACCCAAAGGACCAAAATATATTTTACCAAATTTAGATAAGGAAATGCTTTGAATGAGGGAGTAAACCTTAGTTTTTGAATGTCATTTATCATTACTTATATGAACAGACAAAAAGATGGACTAACATGACAATGTGATAGATTAGAAATGACTATTCTCAGAGTGCAAAATTTCAAGGCACTAAACGTTTTTGTTCCAACAAAGAAAACATTATTTTTTACCAGAAAGAAAGAAGATATAATAAAAGAACGAAGAAACTGCTGTTAAAACAGCAAACACAGAATTTTAAAACATGTTTTCTTGTGAAGTTAAAAAAAAATATTTCACAGGACAAAAGTTATGGACAAAATTTTGTTGTAACTTTTACTAAACCTTTTTAATATTGCAGCACCAGACCGGTCGTTTCGGAATAAAATTCATCATCAGCAGTGCTTGGACAAATATTGTGAGAATCTAATTATTTTAAAGATGTTGAAATAAAATGAGAAATATAGAAGGACAAACATAGTTTTTATTTTTACCAAATCCGCCTAAGGCAATGCTTTGAATGATAGAGCATAGGTTTATAAACACAAAATTGATACAACCATAATTACACCTTTTAATATTGTGAAATGTCATTTTTGCATTTTCCTTAAATACTTAAAAACGTTGTAGATATTAACAAAAATTACCTCTCAAAATGCATGTATCTTACCAGCAAGAAAACCAATTTCTCTTTCCCGTTTATGCCTGTCCTCGCCTAACATGGATTTCTAGACTAGGCAATGTCAAAAGACGAATGTCGTATTATCTATGAAAATAGGGCTAAATTTTGACATATGTTGAAGTATGTACTACTTTTGACTTTATTTGCAATTTTGAACGATGTAATAAAAAAAATTAAATGCAAAATTTACATTTAAAATGGTATATGGCAATCCATTAATTAAAATGTTATTCATTGTAATTGAGTAACCGAACCAGACAAAATCATTTTGTCCTAAATGTCAAAATTTCTTTAAACACCACAGATCTACCAGTAAACTTTTCCAAGTCGGAGGGAGGTTGTTCTATCATATTCCAGACAAAATGTCAAAGGTCAAAGATGATATAGTGATTCACAGTAAAATGCTTGGTACATGTTAAATTCCGACCAGGAAGTATCCAAAAATATTTACCAATATATCATCACAATGTTTGACATGCTGATCTAGCACTTTGATCTGTTATAATTAACAACACCATAGCTGAATATATTATGTAATAACTGTATGATTGACACATAGTTAGAGATGATTTCTAGCCCTCACATTGGTCATTATACATAATGACAATGATGCAGTATATTGACTTTAATACACTCATGAAATAATCTGACTTTTTGAATTTATGGAAATGTTTAGTCGGTCATGTTGAAAATTTTCAATAAAAGTAGCAAAAAAGGTTGCAAATATCAAATGTTTCGTAAAATTGTTTTTTAAAGATAAATAATTTGAAAAATTATATTTCTTTGGTTTTTTAAAACAAATGTCCAATTGAATTTCAATTTTTCAATTATCAAGATTGAAGGTTTGATCACAATCTGCTTTTGTGGCAATACAATGACCTTAATGCACTCTGGAAATAATCTGAAAACTTTATGAATCTGAGGATTTTTGAAAAAAAATTAAGTCGCTCAGTTTTGAAAATTCTAATGAAAGTATTGAAATCATGTTGCCAAGATTGAATGTTTTGTAAATTCCATTTGTTGAAAGAGAAATAACCTGATAAATTATGTATGTGAGGTTATTTGGAAAGTTTGGTCGATCAGTTTGGAAATTGTAATTGAAAAATAGATCAAAATAGTTGCCAATATTTAAGGTTTTGTAAATTCATTTACCCATTATAAGGGTTTGGCATTAAACATTTTTATTATTTTAAAATTTCAAAGAAAACATGTTGCCTAGTTTGAAAGTAAAGTCACCATTTTGATTATGATGCAGTAAAACCTTAATACATTATACTAATTTTGAAAGAGAAATAATCCCACAAAATTATATTTGTTTGTCTGGTCGGCCAGTTTGAAATTGTTTTCAATAAATGTGTAAAAAGAGATTGCCAAGATGGACAGTTTTATTAATTCCTTTTGTAGAAAGGAAAATACATTTAATTTGAAATCATTATGCATCTGATGTTTTTTTGAAGTGTTTAGTCGTTTAATTTGTAATATTAAATGGAAGTAGAGACAATAAAGATTTCCAATATTGAGTCCATTTTGTAAAGAGAAATAATCTGGCAAATTATGTATCTGATGCTTTAGGGAATGTTCGTGTTTGGTCAGATTGAAAATTTTCAAAGACAGTATAAAAAGAGTTATCAATATAGAGGGTTTGGTCACAAATCTGATTATGTGGCAATAAATTCATATAAATACACTCTAGAAATATTCTAACAATTATTTTTGATTGGAATTTGTTTAGTCAGGCAGTTTGAACATTTTCAATGAAAGCATAGAAAAAAGGCTGCAAATACTGAAGGTTTTGTAATTCCTTTTGTGGAAAAATCGAAATAATTAAGCCTTTTAGGTTTTTTTGGAATGTTTGTCAGACCTGTCAGTTTGAAAATTTTCAGTTAAAGTATAGAAATGATGTTACCCAGATTAAGGTTTTTAAATGCATTCAATATTATCAGGTTTGTCTTCAAAGATTTTCTTATTAAATTCATATTGTAAATACAGTCAAAATTGTTTTATAAAAGCCACTCATGGGAACCTATAGAAGTGGCTTTGATGGATAGGTGGCCCTTATAAACAGGTTGAAAAAAACTGAATAAAAAGTGATTGGAAAAACATTATACTAGCCTTAAATACAGATTGTCCTGATATGTCTTTAGGCAGGTTGTATTGTTAAGATTTTGTCTGCAACAGAAACCTTTTAAAAATTCAAATTTGAGAACAAAAAGATGTAATATCTGAAATGAAAAATTCAAATCCTGACATACGACTTGGTATTTCAGGCTTTGCATATTGATCAGAATCGTCAACTGTTACAAATTCTGTTTGAAAACAGTGCAAAGTGCAAAGATAAAATGAAAAGCACGATTGACCAATCCTATTTAACTTGTAGGTAACAGAGACCAAAACAGAAGGCTTGGAATCAAGCATGCGAGGTTTTTTTTAAATCGGATATTTCAGTTTTACCGTTTTGTCCGAAGTCCGTCTAATACGCTAGTTTCATAATTATACAATTACATATTATACGAGTTTAACTTTACAGCATTGGCGGCCGTTTCGGAATACAATTTCTCATCAGTAGTGCTTCGACCAAAACTTTTTTCCCCAGATATTGAAAAGATACCTAAAGGACCAAATTATACCCAACCAAATCTAGCTAAGGGGATATTTTGCATGATGGAGTACACCCCAGCTTCTGAGGAATTTCAAATTTAAATAGAAACAAATCAAAAACAAACATACTAATCCATGTCCGAATCACAATCCATAAGCAAAGAAAAAACGTTGGAACTGACAAGTTAGATTAGACACGTGAGGCCGGGTGCTCCGGAAGGGTAAGCACATCCTGTTTAGCTAGCTACACCCGCCACGTGTGTAATCAAAATTGTGTGAAGGAATAGAACTATGAGACGTCAAATATATCCAGGACAATCCTGACACAGAGACATCAAACTTATCAACAATACTGTGATGACGGCCATAAAACTTTTTGAGGGCCTTGATAAGCCTAGGCTTGCAATATCCCTGAGTCAACAATTTATTTGCAAGCAGCCTACTTCGTTGTACAAAGTCCCCGTAGTGGGAACAAGCTCTACCACAGCGTATTAATTGGGAAACAAATACACCGTAAGCAGGAGAAGCAGGTATATTGCTGCATAAAAAGGAAAGTTGACAATAGAATAGTCATCACGTTTATCATAACGTTTCAAATGTAGCCTTTCGTGCGCGTCATAATTCAGGTATAAGTCTAAATATGAAGCAGAACTTGAGGAATCAGTCGTGTCTTTTATTTAGACAAAAACACATTTTTGACAAAATTACATAACCCATGAATTTTGTTATTTTATTCAGTTATTTATTATAACAGGTTGTTAGAATTTCTGGTGATCGTCAAATGCATGTTACAGCATATGTTTCATATTTTATATAAAGAATAAAGACCACAGAGCAATCTGATGCTCGAAACAATTACTTTAAGCCTTGTTAATAAACGTATGTCTTTACAGTATATTTAGCGAAAAGACAATTATTAGTTAGTGCATATATGTCAGTAAACTAACGACGTCACTGGTAATTCTATTTTAGAAAAAACTAAGAAATATATTAAAATCTATATTACTGCAATTACATAATCCGTATACAAAAATAATCTACACGTCAATAGTATGGCTGTGTTTGCCTTTATCTGACATTTCTTAATATGTGACTACTTCAATATCACTATTCCCATAGGAGTATCGCCTTTAAGCATTGCGAATTAAACACTTTCCTTATAGACAGAGAAAGCAGATTATACAAAAATGAGAAAAAATACCAATCAAATTATTCAAGTCTGTCGTCTGCAATAGCAACTATTCTCATACAATCAAACAAAACCTAATTGATTTGGAACAAGAGGAATCCTTATATGTACCGGTGGACATGCTTATTTTTATCTGCATGTGTAAATAGTGTCAACTTATCGATCTAGACTGTTGATTGGAATTTATGTCGTCTGCTATTTTTATTTAAAAACCGTAAAATAAGCAAAAGTTTCGTGTGCAGACGGTCATTAACAACAGACATTCCTTAAGCATGTAGTTAAAGCATGTGACATAAATTTTGGGCTCAATTGATTATTGTTCGTCTGGAAGCACGTTTATTGTATTATTTTTCATCATAGTAAACAGACGATTGATATTTAAAGGTCCTACAGTGTATAGATATTAACTTTTTGCTTCAATCATTTACTAAAACTATATGCCTTTAGCATTTTTCTATTATGTCGAAACAGCTTCGATGCGTAACAATATGTAGAACTGACAAAAAGATCTATTTTGCTTGATAAAAATAGGTTGCTGTATCATAACTTTGACAGTCTAATTTTTTTATTGGATTTAACATTACAATCACAATCTCCTAATTATATCTAATTATTCTATAAAGGCATAAACATTCTGATTAACAAAGGATAATGATTTTTTTCGAAGTGCATATATAATTCATTTTGTTTTATCGATTTGGAATTTGGTAGTTTGATTTCGTTTAAAACTAAAAAATGCATTTCAAAATACATGTATACATGCTCATGTTGAATAATATATGGTATATTTATAATTTACAATTCAGCTTTCTAAAGGGGGTTCTAATTGTTTATGGAAATATCAATACCTGATTTAAAAAAAATTCTATTTTAGAATTCTTTAATTTGGACAACGTAACTTTAGCGATTATTCTTTCTGAGTAGAGAAGATGAGGTGAGAAGATGTCTGGTTCAATAAAACACAAACGTACTTGTTCATGATCAAATCACAATCCCAAAAGCAAAGTAAAGACTATAACAATAGACAAATAGTTTTACACGTGAATTTCCACCAGGGAAATGAGACTGGGTATTCCGGAAGGGTAAGTGCCTCTTGTCTAACAAGCTACAACAACCAAGTGCAAAATCAAATTTGAGATTAAAACAATTATTCGACTATGGGACATTAAATATATCCACGATAATTTTAGATAAAGAAACATCGCACTTACGGGAATATTGTGATGACGGCAATACAACTTTTTCAGTGTCTTGATAAACCTAGTTTTACAATTTCCCTGAATCAACAAATTATTTAAAGGAATTTGCTTCGTTGTATAATGTGATATTCCGTTTAATAATTAGAAATACAACCTTATGTAAATGTTATATAGCTATATTTCGATTTGATTATATGCCAGAAGCTGTTTAATATATCACAATCTAATTCATGCTCCAGTTTCATAATAAATTTCCTAAATCTGGATATAATTAATTCGAGAGTGCATATCTTGACTGCGGATTTTCAAAAAAACAGCTTGTAATTTTTTTTCATTTTTGCTAACATTGTGTCTCAACTTCAACGTCTAGGGGTTATTAATTGCTATCAGTGGTATGCCTTTGGTATATGAAGATTTCATGAAGCGATTAGATGAGTATTTCCAATCAGAACGTAGATAGTGATATACATGTATTTTATTGTCATTATTTGCTATAGTTGCGGTCCATAAGAATCTGAACCTTTTAAATATACATTTTCTGAAATAACAGGCATTTTAAACCTCCCGTATTACAGTGTATATACATGTAGTTAAAGAATTCAATGCTATTCCATCCTATTATGTTCGTTGGTTTAGGTATACACTATTATGGATACTTTCTTTATTGTGCTCATTCGCTGAAGCAGTTGCTATTGCAAAATGTATAATTTCTACATTTTTGTAAACTTTCAAATTATTCCAAGTTTCTTTCATTTTCAATTTATGATAACACACGTGACGGATGTAGGTAGCTAAACAGGAGACATTCACCTGCTGAAGTTCACGTGTTTGGCTTAGTTTCCTAGTATCAACATTTTTGCATTGCATTTGGATTGTGATTTTAGCATAGTCTGATTTGTTTGTTTTTGATTGATGCAACATCATAAGGCAACAAATATTGTTGCAAAACTTGGCCAGGTAGCAAGGGTATTAGTGTTACGTGTATATTCAAGTAACAACATTATAAGGCAAGTAATAAATGTAAATACATGTACGTGTGTACGTATTTTACTGTTACAAGTTTACATCATACGAATTATTTTATAAGAATTATGTAATGTGTACTTAAAAGTAAAGTTCAGAAATTACTGACCTGAATGACCAGTCTGCCGTATCAATATGATTATTTTTGATTTATCAAATGAATTCAAATTGGGTCCATATTAAGAGAAATTACATAATATTGGAACTTTTAAACATCCTTTTTTGAATTTTATTACCTCTACACATGTTATTAAACGATTGAAAATCATAAAGTTGTAATGATTTTAACGAAAATCGTAATTATATCTTTAAATTGACAAAGTGGGTCCTCTGCGGTAAGATGATGTTTGACTCAGCAATAATTAAAGTTTGCCGATATATGGACAAAGGATTCTTTAAGTACATTTAGGATTTTGTATTTTAAACACATATCAGAATTACTGAAGTCAAAAACAAACATACTAATCAATGATCGAATCACAATCCTGAAGCAATAAACTTCGAAAATGACAAATTAGGTTAAAACACGTAAACTTCCACCGGGGGAAGTGAGGTCGCGTTCTCTGGAAGGGTAGGCACCTCCTGTTTAGCTAGCTGCAACCGCCACGCCTGCAATCAAAATCGAAAGAAAGGAACCTGGAATTATGGGGCGTCAAATACACCCAGGGCAATCCTGGACACAGACACATCAACCTTATCAACAACACTGTGATGGCGCCCATTAAACTTTTTGAGAACCCTAATGATCCTAGGCTTGCAATATCCCTAAAATAAAAATTAGACAAACAACGTCTAAGGTACTGTAAAAGATATTGCCATTCTCCAAATCCGTTTATCAGACACGATGGCTCAGATTGTAAGGCAATTACAATCCGATCGGACTTACAATAAACAAAATAAAACAACTTAGGTTATTTTGGTAAAATTACGTTTGCTCCTACTATTTTTCTAATTTTTACATCTTAAAAAATATTGGTTTTCCACAATTCTTGTACAAACACTACTGATGATAAATTTTATTACGAAACGGGCGTCTATTTAAAAATTAAAACATGTTTAGTAATCCCTTCGAGGGCAGGATATGTCGATTTTTTTTGCCTTAAGTTTTATGAACTGCTGCAAGAGGAAACCGTTTGATTAAAAACAACTTATCCAATCACGCAACGTGTAGACATTCGTTCAGTCTCTGGTGTAAATCATATCCGGGTATGATAAATTTCTTTGCGTTCTAAATAAGAACGTAAACTTGTTAAAGCATCAGATAAATCGTTATACACCGATATATAGTACAGTACCAATTGAAATACAGATCTCATGTCAGATATTCATTTTCATAATTATTCATTATCAATTACACAGTTACAAAAATATGATAACGTCAATAATAAGATAATTGATTTAAGATTTAAGGTATATATATATTATCATTGATATATACGCAAAACAGACACCATGTATCAGTTAAACATATGTTTGCAACGCCATTAGAAATAACTTCCCCAATAAAAATAAATCAATTCAATAAATTGTTATTTGAGCATTCTTTTTGACCAAAAAGTTGTGTGTCTTTCGTCAACATTAACTACTGTTGGCAGAGGGCTCGCTACGTAAGTAAGAGGTTGGATTCATACCCCTACCAAGTCTGACCCCAGACTTGAAAGTGGGTAGTGACTGTTCTTTTGCCAAATACTCCGCATTACGAAATAGTAGTTACGGTTCTTTCGGATGGGAACTTAAAATAAACGAGATCTTGCGTCACTGTAGGTATGGCACAACAAAGAACCCTGCTGTATAATGCCACCAGCGAAAAAAAGGAAAAAATTCTGCGACTTTCGCCCATAGCTGGCGGCGCCTAGGAATAAGTTAAATAAATTTCACTGGAACGGTAAACACCATTCTCAACTCAACTCCTCTAACATTATTGGCATCATTGTAATCAGTGACAAAATCAACATGCCAAATTTTAAAATTGTGGTTATTTTATTTGTTTCTCTCTTAGAAATGTGAAAATATACCGTATTTACATAAAAAGGAGCAAGAAGATGACTAGGCACAGTCAATAAACGTCCAGAGTGTAAACTGTTTTAAACTCGACTTTAGAACCTCTTTTGCTTCATCAATCAATCAGATGTAGAAAGAATCAACTTCGTTAGTTTCCTGTCCTTTCCGTTTCATCGTAAATCATACAGAACCAAGGCTAGACTTAGGATCTTTATAAAGGTTTACGTGCAACTTTTCATTACAGAAAATAAACAGTGTATCTATCATGGAATTTCCAAGTCAAGATTTTATAGATTTATTTTATACATCAGTCAGTGTAAGTGTACTTCATCTTCTTGAAGTCTTTCCGTTTACAATCTTTATTTTAGGTGAATTTGGTAAACCTTCTGTTAAAATCTTAAAAAATAGGATTTTTATAATTTTATCCCGAGCACTACTGATAATGAATTCAATTCTGAAACAACCGTCGAGTACAGCACCTGGTCTCACTTTCCTGGTAGAAGTTCCCATGTTTAACCTAACTTACAGTTTCAAGGTATTTACTTTGCTTCTGGATTGTGATTCGGAGATGGATTAGTATATATTTTATTACGCAGTTTATATAAACTTATATAGAAAGTTCTCTTTGAAAAAGCCAGTGCAATCTAGAGAACAAAACAATTGTTGATTAAAAAATACCTAAGCAATAAAAGAAAACAAATACGTATTGGGACCACAACAACAATTAGTAACAACAATTCTATAGTACGATAATATCCTATAGAATGTACCTTTAAAGACGTGCAGCAAACGTGGCTTGCCCTTACTTAGACATAGAGTGGTATTCTTTTTGTTAGGAATATACTCAACCTTTTTTATTTATGCATTATATCTTATACATGAATTACTAAACTCTTTCATTGGATATCTGCAATTTAAAAAGTTAAAGAACCTCGTAACAGGTATCAATGTTTGAAGTAATCAGTAAATTGAAGCTTTGTATTTTATTACATCATTAGTTCAGCAAACATTTTTTTACAAAAATACTTGTAAACACGCAACCTTTCTTTAATTACTGCGTAATAGCTCACTCAAACAATTGATATTTTTAAAAACTCCATCAATACCACCCAGTTGAATACAGCAGAATGGATGTGCAGCCTGCGTGTCTTGCGCTTACACAATATAGTTTAAGTTCACAAGTCCTTATTGATCATAAATATGTGCCTGTTGAATGTTATGCTTGTATTTATGATATATTCAGATCACAGAGATCTACTTTAATTTTCTTAAGTTCTACAACGTTTTTCAGTTCATTGCTACTTTTACTTTGTAATACTTTAAATCTGGAAATTTTCGCGCTTGTTTCATTTCCGCGTAAGTTCGCGAGATTAATACGCCACGAAAATACATTTTTCGCTAATATTTTTTTGATAACATTTACTAGTATGTGCACTGATCATCACGCGATGACACAAAAATAAGAATACGCGGATATCCTAAAATGATGATCCTCGAGGAAATTAACACACGCGAAAAAATACCTGATTTAAACAATTAACAATGTAGGATTACATATCTAATGATTTTTATGTAGGAAACATAATAAGATAATGTTATGTGACAGGATCTGCTAATAGTTGAAAGAAACCTATATAATCTATTACCTATGTAATTATTCCTTGTACAGATATTGACTGGTAAAGGTGGACAAATCAATGACGGGCCCACCCTTAAACGCTACGAAAGTGTGTCGTTCCTGATGTTTACCCCTCTCTCAATCGGTCAGACTAATCAAATTTGTAATAGAATAATCAGAACTTCAAATATCTCAAATAACAGTATCCACTATTTGTAGATTTTTTTCAGAATAAGACTATTCTTGGCTTGCGATTTACCTTGGCATATTAATATAAAAATGGAATGGTTTTTTATTTCAAAATATAGGAATACGTGTATATTTATATTTTGTATGTTTCTAATCTTTGTGGTTTAAGTAACTGTAGCCTAGTACTTCAAAATCAATAAATGAATACTCTACATTTATCAACATTGACTTAAAAATAGTTTGAGTTCATTCAAAAATGATGTCGGACTACGATTATATACTTTTTATGATACCATACATCAATGAACAATCGTTTCTTAAACAGTTGTGAAATGTGAAATATTGTATAAAAGCTAAAAATTTGATATTATAATTGCTGCTTAGTATTCTATTCATAAACACGAGGCGTTTCTTTAATTTAGCTGAATAACGGACCATTGTGGAATGGAGTCGTATGGTTGTGCGGACTATCTTGTCCTTGTGCAATGAATGTGGGTACACAAGCCCTTATGGGATATAAAGAGTTTATTATTGAAACATGAACTAGTCTGCGTATTAAATAATATAAATCCATCCCGGACCACCGGCCTCACTTCCCTTGTGGCAGTTCACCTGTTTCACTTCATTTTTCAGTTTTACGTCTTTGCTTTGTGATTGTGAATTGGACATGGGTTGGTATGATTGTTTAAGTGACTTGATTTCCATTACAAATTTAACTGGATAGAGTAAAACATTTGATTTGCATTTAACTTAAATGATTAAACCCATCAGAACTGATTTACGTGATTATGTTTAATTTGATTTGCCACTTTTCGAAGTTTTTACATGCTTTTGAGATTGTTGTTTGGACATGGATTGGTATGTTCATCTTTGGATTCATTAGTATTTGACGAAATGATTTTTTTTAAAACAATGAAAAAAATCGTGGTCTTGGTATGTCATCTATTTGGATACGTTCGCTTGCTGATCTATTTGACTGTATCTTAATATATGTATATATCCGAAGACCCAGCAATGTCTTACTAATATCCAATTAATAAAATATGTGACGGGTGTAGATAGCTTAACAGGAGGTTTTACCCTTCCGCAGCACACGACCTCACAACTCTGGTGAAAGTTCAAGTGTTTAACCTAACTTGTCATTTTCAAGGTTTTACTTTGCTTCTGGATTGTGATTTGGACATAGATTAGTATGTGTGTTTCTAATTATATAGCTGCTTGTAATGTCAACTATTCTGTGCTTAATTTCAAATAATAATCACGAGTTACGGCATCTATCAGGCAGCTCATGAGTAGTGCCAGGAATTACATTTAAGTTAAAAGGGTTTAAGTAATCTCTTTAACAACTAAGAACACGTGTAAACTCAATAAAGGAAAATGAAACCAGACAAAAAATAACACACACTAATATCACTGATTGCATCAAATAAGATTGAAACATACTGTTAGCCACTTAATGTATTGAATTTATGAATAAACATATTAGCTCTACAAACATTATATCTATTCGAATTAAAATTAAAAATGGTCAGCAATTAATACTTTACTTACTACATACAGTATGGATATAGTTAAAAAAAACTGGGTAACGGGTTAAGACAACAGTGTACAAAACACCAAGATTGCATTTCTTTCATTTAAACTTATTGCAAAATGTTTTTGGAATACGCTTTCCTTGTTAAGTTGACATTAGCAGGGAACGTAACGCCTATACGGAGAATCTTGGTATGTAACAAAAGTCATTGAATAACCATTCATTGACGACATATTGTATGTAAGGTATAATAAGATATACTCCCTCATGCAAAGTATTTCCTTAGCTAAATTTGGTAAAATATATATTTGGTCGTTTGGGTATCTTTTTTTCTTGATAACAATTTTGTTATCATAATATAATAGTTTTATAATTATGGTCCAAGCACTACTAATAAGCAATTGATTCCGAAACGGTCGTCTAGTGCTGTAAAATTAAAACTTGTAGGTTTCATGCAATTTATTAAAACAACGAAAATAAAAGAGATATTTTCTAAGTTTATTTAAAAAAAACATTTTTGTTTTTCTAACACAAAGTTTGCCTTGGTGCGTCATTAAATATTTGTTTCACATTTTAAACAAATTTTTTATGTCATTTAAACTGCCAGGTGATGTTTATCAAATAAATAATAAAATAAGTGATAAAAAAAATAATAAAATTTATGAATTAGTAATTTAGTGCGTGTAAGGATACTATGTTGAATGTTTTTCATTTTTGTGTCTTCAATCATTTTATACCAACACTACTAATGAACGATTGTATTCCAAGACACGTGTTTAGTACAAACTGATTATGGTATACTTGTTTTTTCATTGTTGGGATTTGTTTAAAGGTTACTAAGGTTACTAAGTTTAGTAGTTATAATTAATTAGATGCATAAAAAATCAACACATTAGAATAACTAAGGTTAATACGCAAATAAATAATGAATTTAAATATTATGTGATTTTAATAGCCAAAACAACTATAAAAATAAATGAAAAACACACCATTACATGTCCAAACAAAAATCCCAAAGTAAAGTAAAAACATTGAAACTGGCAATTCGGGTTAAACATGTGAACTTCTACCAAGTAAGTGAGACCGGGTGACCCAGACAGGTAAGCACCTCCGGTTGCGCTAGCAAAAACTCGCGGAAATTCAGAAACAAAGAAACAAAGCACAAACTAACCACATTGAGATCACCGATTATCAAACCAATAGATAATTACCTACAAACGATATGTAATATATCAACGATCCTACTGGATTGAATTTCCTTGCAACAGAAATTATTTGACAACATGCGGTTTTTAGGAGCTTTAAAAGTGTAATTTTAACCATGCCGTAGAGTCTGTTAATTATCAGTGTAACTTAAATAATGCCTAATGTCTAATGAAACTATTAAGTAAAAAAACAGTTATGCCAATCTCTGTCGTCCAAATCACAATCCCGAAGCAAATTAAAACCTTTTTAATTGGCAAATTAAGTTAATCACGTGAACGATTAGCAGTTCTGTGAGGCTGGGTTTTAAGAATACGATTTCCTTGTTAGATGACACCTATGTAGGGAATCTTGGTAAGTAGTGGAATTCATGGAACATTCTATTGCCTATGATGTAGATTTTCATCAATACAATAACACGATCATATCGGTCCATGTTCATATTCAAATCCCAATAGTTATGCAAAATCTATGAAAATTGGTAAATTAGGTAAAAAATTACTTTATTCGTATTAAAACAGTTTTTACTGATTAAATGTATTTTATAACTAGCACAATGAAGAAAAAATCATTTTACAGAAGATATGAACTGACACGATATTAGGACAGCAAGTAGGCCAGACAAATGACAGCGTGATTACTATATACGAGAGTTGTTCGATATGTAATGTGTTAATCTTCTGGCATTGATATAATCTAAATGAAATGCTGAAGTGTTCTAGCCCTAATCATACTTATCACCTTGTGAATTTTTTAAATCTAATTTTACAATCCCTTATTTTTTTGGAATTTAATGTAGTAACGTATTTTTATTGCCTTCCATTGATATTCATTACCCATTATATACCTTGTGTACGAGTGACTACTCTAATTTAAAACAATTATATATTTATAAATTCTTTGGATTTTGATTATTAAATTCCAGTCTCATATTTTTATTCAATGTAAGTTTTATGCATCTAAATAAATACTTAATGATATAACGGACAGAACTAAATGAATTACTCTCGTATAATCTTGCTAAGTATAAAGTTTGATTCACGACTCGTATTTAATACGTTGTGATTATTTAGTGATCAAGGTGATACGTTCGATTTTTTATTGGATTTCTATCGGCGGCAAAAACAAAATCCAAAAAATCAAACATTACGCATTAGTTAAAACATTATTATCAATTTGAAAACAAAATCAATCAGTTATGGAAAGATACAATGCTAAAAGTACTTGGACCTATCCTGTATACTAAATTATTCGTTTATCAGACTAAACACATCTAATGCACTTTTTATGTAGAGGAAGTAAACAATGATTAGATTAGGCAAAATTTGAAAACTTTATCAACATTTTGATGATACACTCAATGATATATATAACATGTTAACATTATTTTTAGTATTAATATTAAACATGTGTAACTGGCGATAAATGTTTTTTTATATATATATGATTATTCAGAACAAAACCGCAAACTGCTTTAAAATTAGAGTGTTTACTTAATTCTGTAACGTACTAATAACTCTTATGAAGTGTTTTGTAAACATTTGATTAAAAAAAAAAAATAAAAAATTAAAAAAAAGTTAATGCAATAAATGTTTAAAGACACTTACCTGTAGCTATGTGTAATACATTAATAAACGTTAACACTACCAATGCATTCTTAAGGTGAAGTAAATACGTTAGTGACACTCGTACTTTCTCCATGGGTAACACATGCAACGCGGTTCTCCCATATGAATAAACTGATTGCAAATGATAAGTTTCACATATTTCAAAGTAGGCTTTACGTGTAACTACTATATATACTTATCAATGAATGGATTACTGATGACTACAAATATAATATATATATTATATATATATATATATATATATATATATATATATATATATATATATATATATATTACAATAAAATCGTATTGAAGTCACATGACACATGGGGGTTGGGCATGTGGTCAAAAGAGGAGGGCCATCAACAAAATTTTCACACCTGTTAAAGAGTAGGTGTGTCGAAAAGTTTGCATAATTCAGGTAGATTAATATCATTGGTTGCATGATATATAGTAATACCTGTGTTTTATTCGAGTGTGCATAAAGAGATAATCATAATAAATACCTAAGCAACGGAGAATTTATTGTCAGTGATCTTACTATAAAATTTACTATAAGGTCAAGTTTGAGAGGATAGACAAACAGTATTTTAACACGAGATAAAACCTATTCTGCCTGCTAATACACATGTCTGCATATTTCACCTGAGGTATGTTAAAATTTTAAATGTTCCCTTATTTAGAATCTTTTCAATAAGTTCAATAAAATTAAACATTTGTTGTGAACGCCTGGAATTTTTTAGATGACATTTCAATAACATACCGTTTTGGGTATATGCCAGTATTGACTAATAGTTGTGTAGACGTAGTGTACAGCCAGCAGCTATCGCACTACTCGTAGACTGATTGAATATTGATTTACTTAAAGTTGTCGTCTATTTGCTTTTTATCACGTTTCATTAAAGTTAAATCAGACTCGTTTGAAAAGCGATAGATGCACGCTATATCGTTACACAAACGTAACACTGACCTATATTGTATTCTATTTTTAGAAAACAGAATTGTTTTTATACAATTGCGTCTAGAGCAGCTGGTTTTAGTGTAGTGATTATAGAGCACGCCGTCTAGAAGATAATCACTATTTTATACGAATTCTGACGATTTGTGAAGTGTTATTAAGTACGGCAAGAATATTCATAAGTCGAACCATTAGACATGTCTCGTGAATTTTCTATGACTAGTAGCCCTATGTTTCCGTGCGAGTTGAAAGAAATGCCAGCGAGAAGTAGTGATACTTTTCCTTGTCGATCATTGAACATTGCAATCAGACTTTGTAAAATTGATTTTATATTGACTAGTATAAGTCTAAAAAAGTGTTTATGTATTAAATAAAATAATTATAACTATGCAGAAACTTGATAAATCTGGAGAGAAGACTGTCTCAAAATCATTCAACATCCCATACAGATATATAGATGATGTTCTATTTCTTACTTATCCCATATTTGGAGACTATAATATGAATGTAGTCTATCCTGAAAGATACCACTAATTTTACAAGTTCTATTTCATATTTTGACTTTTTCCTCAATTATGGCACACGCAAAAGATTACATCTAAAGTTGTATGACACACTTATGATTTATTTTTCCATTGTCAACTTTATTGTCTATACAAGAATATATCGGCTTTTCCTGATCATGGAGAATTTCTCTTTTATAGTTGAGCTTGTTTACACTACAGAAACTTTATACAACGAAGCAAGTCATTTACAAAATAGTTGTTAACTTGGAGATATTGCATGTCTAGAGTTACCAAGGCCGTTATTATAATTTTGTCGAGTACTTGTGATGCTTTTGTATCCAAAATTATCCCGGATATGTTCCTTATTTTCCCGGATATGATGTATATATATAAAAAGCCCATGTTTCTTTAATTCTCAATTTTGTTTTCATATGTGGTGGGCTTAGCTGGCTACATAGGAGATGCTTACCTTCCTTAGCACCTGGGCTCACTTAATTCGACAATTTTTACATTTTTAATTTGCTTCGGTGATTGTGAATTGGACATGGACTGGTATATTTGCCTTTAATTACAGACACAGAGAAAACTCTGAAACTGAATTATTTGCATTAGTTACGTGATATGGCTTTTGAAAAACTGTAATTTGTCACACATTCTCCTTCTGAAAGAATCCTAAAAATACAAATAATAACATAATTATGTCGAAGTCAGTCTTATTAAATAGACGATTCTATAATTACCGATAACATCTAGACATATTTCAAAACTTTTTTATTTACCTGTTGTTATATATTTCTTACAGGTAAAAATGTCTCCGTGTAAAATTAATTTCAAGAAATGTTTTTGTAAAAATCATGATGGTGGATTACAAATGAGAAAACTGAATCGTGGGCATTAAAACATTCAAATTATGTAATATAAAAATCATTTACTACAAGACTGCATGGAAAAGAAATAGATCTTTGCAACATTTCTCGTATAGGTAAACAACATTGACATGTCCGTCTGACCTTTCATTAGGAATATTCATATAGAAGGATCCAATCAATAAACGGGTTGTAGTAGGACTCACTGTTAATAGTATGAACTCAAGTTACATAAGTTTTCACATTATGTAGACAAAATAAACACCTGTGCTCCCTATACATGGATGCACTTGGTCCGTGATAAATATTTAAATCAAAGATCAAGCGGACAGGTCAAAGCTGTTTACCTATACAATTACAATTGTCGGTATATTGTTCGATTGAGATTTCGTCGCATATGCTTATGCTCATTCACTGCTAAATTCCTTTATATTTCTACTTAAGTTTTAAACATGATATTCTTTTACATGTATATGTATTAAGATTATACATCAACCGTACTATTTGAACGTTTTAAATTATTTTCTAGCGAATGCAATTAGAGAAGCAAAAAGTCTCTAAAATGTTGAAGGAATGTATCAATTTCAGTGTTTATAGTCAAAACATTGACAAGCACTTATTAAAAAACATCAAAAGGTATATATGAAAAACAAACATACGAACACATGTCCAAATCACAATTACAAAGAAAATTAAAACCTTTAAAAGAAACACCTTATTTTTCACCAGGGAAGTGACGCCGAGCATCTCCTGTTTAGCAAGCTACATTCGCAACGTGTGTAATATGTTAGAGGATCGGGATTTTTTTGCTACGTCAATAAAGTTCCAGATTTTGGAGTAACACTATTTGACAAAATTGCCAGGATATCATATATATATATATATATATATATATATATATATATATATATATATATATATTTATTATATAATTAATAAATTCTATCTTTATGATTGGCTAAAACGGTAACACGTGACCATTGGATCTCACATGATATACCACGGATTTTCCGGTGAATATCAAATTCGGTGTACGTCATCGATTTTTGTTGACGTTCTCCGTAAAATGATTAGAACGTCATCAATTAAGTGTACGCAAGAGATTGTGTCTTGTTATTTTTTTCATAGAACGTTGACGTTATGGCATTATCAATTTAGTGTGTAATTGATTGTGTCTCATCCGGATTGCCATTTGTTTTTTCATAGAATAAGATTTAAAAAGTCAGATTGATCTAACTAGTAGTAATTTTAGTTTGATCAACCAGGGTGGGCAGGGAAATCTAACATCGGTAAAACAGTTAGATTGTCTGGTCACAGGTTTGAGAAAACATTGTCAACCGAAGTGCCACAGTGGCTAAATTATATAATAAAACAGTTATGGACTTTTTAGTGGTTGTATATGGTGTGATATTCACCGGAAAAATAATATTGACCTCGACTGTCGCCTCGATCAATATTTATTTTTCCGGTGAATATCACACCATATACAACCACTAAAAAGTCCATAATTGTATAATATATATATATTGTAGATGTAATTCAAGTATGATATTCTTTAAAATATGAACGTTTCCACAAAAAGGAATTCGTATTCCTAGGAATAAACTTACATGTCGCTTGGTCTCTTTCATTCCTTTTTACTGTACGGTACCTAGATATTGGAGGTATGTGATTCCTTATCGCTATTTGTTTAGGTCGTGTCTTGTATTTTGCTTCAGACAGTTCCCTCCCGTTTACTCGTTCTTTATAGTATGGATCCTTGGAATCGAGAGATATGTGATTCACTCTATATTTGGTTTATGTCTTGTTTCTTCCTTCCGTTAATACTGTACAGATTCTTGCTATCGGGAGATATTTTGATTCGTGGTCGCTATATATTTAGGTTGCGTATTGTTTCTTTCTTCCGTTCACTCGTTTTTTACTCTTCGGATCTTTGCTATCGGGAGATTTTGATTCGTGGTTGCTATATAATTTGTTTGCAGAGCGTATTCTTTCTTCCTTCAGGCCGTTTGGATCCGTTCACTCGGTTTTTACTCTACAGATTCTTGCTATCGGGAGAATTGTGAATTCCTTATCGCTATATATTCAGCTCGTGTCTATTTCTTTCCTTCAGACAGTTACCTTCCGTTCACTCGTTCTTTATAGTACGGATCCTTGGAATCGGGAGATATGTGATTCACTCTATATTTGGTTTGTGTCTAATTCATTTTGTCGGACAGTTTGATCCCGTTCACACGTTTTTACTGTACGGATTCTTGCTATCGGGAGATTTTGATTCGTGGTCGCTATATATACTAGTATAATTGTTCTTCCTTCAGAACGTTCGGTCCCATTCATCCGGGTTTTAATGTTCGGATCTCCGCTAGGGTTCATGATCCCTATATATTTAGATGCTGTCTTGTTTCTTCCTTCAGTGTTTGTGCCCAATACTATTCAAGATTTTATGTACATTTTTTTTTAAAATTGAGATAGGTTGTCCCAAATGCACATAGGTATAAACGTGACCTTGTATGAATAAGATTTTTTTCTACATCGCGTGGGTGTGCGAGATAAGGACTATGTTAATAGCAACAGGTATAACATTTTTACGTCTTATCTTCCTTACAAACTACTTAAGAAGTTACGTGAGTTTGCTTCATTATGATATTAGTTTGACGTGATATTTCATTCTTTTAAACAAAATCCGACTTAATATTTTTATTTCGATAACGTATAAGGCTAGACGTTTTTCATAAGTTTATAGAGAGTTTACTAGGTACAAATTATTCTCAGACGATGTCTAGCATAATTTAGAACATAAATCGCTATACTCCGTCTGAATTTATAATTCAAATGAAAAACTTTGTTATCCTAAGGTATATATCATTTATAACGATGTAAAACCGACACTAAAATTATACGTAAACGTGCTTTCTTTCTGTAGATTACTTATCCATTGCGGGTTTTCGTGATCATGATTCTGTTACTTTGAATATGTTTAGCCGTACATTGTTTAAATGTATTTTTAGGTATATAGTTTTCTGAAAGAAGTAGGTATATATCTGCAGTTATTACCTGTTTGTGATTATCATGTGTTGCCATTATAACTGATGATGAACCAGTCACGATTCCTCACGGTTTATCTACCCAGTGTTACCTTTACAGAATTTTTTTGCGCATTTACCCAAAAACAAACACACTAATCCATATCCAAATCACAATCCTGGAGCAAAGTAAAAACTTTGAAATTAATAAATTTGATAAAACACTATGGAAGTGAGGTCGGTAGCAACGAAAAGGTAAGCAACTCCTGTTTATCTCGCTTCATCCTCCCAATATGTAATCAAAATTTAGAGTGAAAGTTATGAAAGTTCCCATGGAACTATGGGACGCCAAATATATCAAGGATTCTAAATGATTGAAACAATTTGCAACTGAAAAACATAAAAAGATAAAAATTATTCAAGATGACAATAACGATACAAGAAAATGGAAGAACGGTGAACAGTGAAAAAAAAAACCTACTTATTTTGGAGTAACTAGCCAATGATGTGGATTATAGTTCTATTCGCATGGAATTACAAAATAAAACAAAACTAAAAAGGTAAACTACCTTTTTTTACAATGTAGTACATTTAACTTGAGTATTTATTTATATTTTTCTTTTATTTTTATTAGTTCACCTGAGCTGAAAACTCAGATGAGCTATTGCAATGGTTCACCGTCCGTCGTCTGTCGTGCGTTAACTTTGTACATTTTAATCATCTCCTCTGAAACTACCAAGCCAAATTTGATGAAACTTAGTGATTATGATGCCTAGGTAAAGACCTTTCAGATTTGCACAAATAAAAGGATTATGTCCCCTTGGGGCCCCATAAAGGGAGAAATTGTGAAAATCTTTAAAAATCATCACCTCTGAACTTACAAGAGATATAGCTTAGATATTTCATGTGAAACATACTTAGGGTACCTAGTTTCAGATTTGCACAAATCGTAACTGTTGAGGCCAAAATGGGGAAATGGCAAGGTACTTAAGGGGAAAATCACTAAAATTAATGTATTTGTCAATATATCTTGACAACTATAAACGTTTTGTATAGTCATGAAGATTGGAATATTGTAGGTATTGGCCTAACGATCATTTTGATATATGAATGAAGGTCATAGGTTCAAGGTCAAGGTCATAGAATTGAACGAATACTTAAATGATTAATTATCTCAAAAACTATACACTTTTTGTATAGGCATGTATATTGGAATATTGTAGGTATTGGCCTAACGATCATTTTGATATATAAATGAAGGTCATAGGTTCAAAGGTCAAGGTCATAGCTGCGAACGAATATTTAAATGGTTAATTATCTCAAAAACTATAAACTTTTTGTATAGGCATGTATATTGGAATATTGTAGGCATTTGCACAACGATCATTTTGATATATGAATTAAGGTCATAGGTTCAAAGGTCAAGGTCATAGAATTGAACGAATACTTAAATGGTTAATTATCTCAAAAACTATAAACTTTTTGTATAGGCATGTATATTAGAATATTGTAGGCATTTGCACAACAATCATTTTGATATATGAATGAAGGTCATAGGTTCAAAGGTTAAGGTCATAGATGCAAACGAATACTTAATTGGTTAATTATCTCAAAAACTATAAACTCTTTGTATAGGCATGTATACTGGAATATTGTAGGTATTGGCCTAATGCACATTTTAATATACAGATGTTTTAGCTGTTTATAAATAATATATTGTAGCTAGACTTTAGATATATTATATATAGCATACTTATATAATAATTATTATAATTAATTTGCAAAAATACTTGCATATTATTGGCCCTTACTGCTGAAAATTTTGATATTCTCTTTTATTAATGTCATTGACCATTGAACCTCTGCATAAGATTGCATAAGATATGTACTCTGCCTCAGGTGAGCGTTAAGGCCCATGGGCCTCTTGTTTCAGATTATAAGTGTACGCACTAAAGTGTTTTTCTGTTTCTTTATACCGTTTCCTTGTTAAATACGAATGTGCAGAATTTACATTTATTTTTTTAAATAGCGTTTTATTAAAAACATTCCAATTAGAAATATAAAATAGGTTCAGTGTCCTAGATGAAAGTGAAATGTAGGTAATAAAACTACAGGAAACATGTCACATAAAAACGACACGTGTTTACATGTAAGCGATAATCATAAGATGTACATTTAACGTAATTCATAAAAATATTTTAAACGTCTGCCCTAAATAAGTAAAATATGATGTATATTTATTTATATGAATAAACAACTGTTTACTTAATATTTCCGTCAAAATATGACATGTCAGTTTTTACCATTTCTTTTTGTAATGACGTCATGAACACAAAACAACGTTTCGTATAATTATTGATATACGCAATCAAAAACAACCATACTAATCCATATCCGAATTACAACCCAGCAGCAAAGTAAACATTTGAAACTGACAAGTTAGGTTACACCGGTAAACTTCCACCAGGTAAGTTCGGCCGGGTGCTCCGAAGGGTAAGCACCTACTGTTTAGCTAGCTACACCCGCCACGTGTGTAATCAAAATTGGGTGAAAGGAACATGGAACTATGGGACGTTCAAATATATCCAGGGCAATCCTGGACACATGGACATCAAACTTATCATCGATACTGTGATGACATATAATTGTAGAAATGGTTAAATTATACACATTATAATATAATGTGTGAAAATAGGGCAAAATTAATGATTTTGTTCCCGAAGAAACTCGTTACATATCATCAATGTAAATTGCCTGCTTTTTAGGATTAACAGTACGCACGGACGCATGCACATTTCGTCATTCCATAAGCTCTTTGTGCTATAGACTGTTCACTTTAAACGGTAAAAGAATTGTGTAAAATTAGAACAAATACTGATAATTCCTGTTACATAATGTACATCTATGTAATTTATAGTACGGGCGGTAGTCACTAAAACTGAAAACTTTATAATAACTGACTAGATGGGTATCTCCAATCAAGCCAGAGACAGGTTTTGTTCTGCTGAGCAAATTTTTCAGAAATCTTTTTTTTTCTTTTACACGGTATAAACAAAATACAATTTTTAGACAATTTTTTGTAGTTAACTAATATCCTTAACACAAAATATACACTATTCTTGGGTATACCTGCTGATACCTTACAGTGTTATACAATTCTGCTGAATAAAGCACTGTTTTTTTCAAAGGAATTGTCATTGTCATTAATGAGTCAAATGATTTGAGGTAGAAATGTTGATCTTCTATGCATTTGTGCTGCCAGCAATGGAAGGTTTGGTATCCAGTGAAGGCAATGCGGTATTGAGATCGATTTCCCTCAACGTTCCGTTCCCTCGCCTTTCCGATATTTTAACAAATAAGCAAACCAATTTCAGTTAACATTAGCACTTCATTATCCCCACTGATGGTGCTATACAGCTGACAATTGCGTGAAGGGCGTCTAATTTGCTTGAAAAACAAGTTTATTTTGAGATATGTGACATAAATGTAAGTTTTTCCACTTAAAATTGATAATTATAAAATACACATAAAGGCGCATTGAAAACTTCATATAGTGACTGATCAGATTACCAATATAACAAGAGACACGGTAAGCTGTTTTGTTTAATAAATATTTCCTAGTGTTCCATCAAACACTTCTCTGAATTCTAGTTGCTTACGTACATATAACATGCATAGTTTTCTTTGGAAATTTGAAAAGAGAAGAAACATTGATAAATTAAATAACATACAACTATAAGTGCCTATTGTGAACCCATTCGATTTACAATAATTATCATATTCCTTAAGTGCCTATTGTAGGCATACTTTGTACAAGATACATTCATGAAATGCTTATCTGAGACATCTTTTGTATAAAAGTCTACATTTATCAAGTGTTTGTTGTGGGCATTATTTTTCAATAAAAGACTAAATTAAAAAAGTGCTTAGTGTGGTATATTTTGTAGAACATTTTACATTAATAAAAAGCTTATTGTTCACATAGTTTGTTCAAAATATCAAATTCATACATGCGTAGAGTTCTTATTGTCAACATATTTTGTTGTGAAGTTTACATTTATTAAGTGCATATCGCGGACGCATTTTGTAGAAAGTTGTACTTTTTAAAGTGCTTATTGTGGATACATGGTAGAAAATTTAAGACATCCTTTTTATTAAATTCTATAAAATATTCAAGCCATTCTGTTGTTTAATTCTCAGCTAAAATGTATACTTGAGTGGAATGTTATCGCTGCTTTAAAAATCATAATAATCGTGTAAAAGCTGGGTCATGAAAAGCAAAAGATACACGTATCCGTTCATTCTTCAATTTTCTTTCTTTCAAAAATGTCACTTTTCTTTACACATATATGTGTTTAGCGTTCAACCACCGTATACAACACTGGCGATTTTAACAAAGAATTAAGATTTCCTGCAAGTAGGTACTATTTTGAGATTGTACTTATGCTCAAAGGGCCATAACTCCAAGGAAAATTAGCAAAAAAACTGGGATCAATGAAATGCACATCTCCTATTAATATTGATGCTTTGACCGATTTTCTTGAAATAGTGCTTCATAGTTTTGTAGAATAGTGTCTGGACGGAACTTCGAATTAAATATCATACCCCCCTCCCCTTTTCTTCGAAAGGTAGAGACAAAATGTGCAATACAATTAAATTTCTGTTTTGACTCTGTTTTCTGTTGATCTAAAAAGTGGGTCAATATATCTTTTTTCGACTTGCACAGCTTAACAGACAGTGCATAGTTGCTTCGTAAGTACAGACGTGGGATTTTCTTCCGTTTCTTTTAATTCATTTACGTTTTTTTTTAGAAGAAAAGATTACAATGCAATATAAAATTTCTCGATGGATATGGTATCATTGAAATCGGTCTGGACGTAATTATCCCTACCTTGTAATAGGATAACGACAAAAATATCGGAAACTTTGTATCCGCAAGCTAAGTGAATCTATGCATTAGAATTTTAATACAATACTCCTACAAATACAGTACATACCTGTCGAAAGTTTGACGCTAAACTAACGCATTAGTGCCGAATAGACAGCAGATCCGGACCTTTCGTCTGCAATATCGCAGCTTTCGTTATAGCTATATGTCTCTTGACAGTTTTTCGCACTAGTATCCCGCCACTTGGCAGCCAAACTTCGACTTCTTGTCGTTAGTTAAGTTTTCAAACTTTCAAACATGGCTGCATGTATTGTTTCAACACGATATACAAAAAGTTTCATATTTACCATTTAATATTAATGTTGCTGAATTTTTTGCCTTCTCTTTTTTTATTAATACGATTCATTGGGTTTCGACAGCGATGGTTGAAGGTCGGTTTACAATTTGTTGGAAACTCATCCCAAGTATGTAATACAGATAGCTTGTAGTAAAATTGGATAAAACAGCAAGATAGTTGTTTTATTATCGCTTTACAATGGAAGTTTTTGTGGCAAGCCTCATCGTATCATCTTACACCTACGAAAGAAATTAAAAAATATATTTGCAATTTAAAAAATAACGAGGGGGCGAAGAATTGCAGACATACGCTGTAGTAATAGTAATAAACACGTTTTATTGGTTTATTTGTTATGTCTTACTTTATTTTTGAAAAAAAAATCAAAAAGAAATAAAAATTTAATTGTCAAGATTATGTAGCAAAATAATTCTGTCCGATATGTTTCATATAGACAGTCTGAAAAAGAGAAGGATTGTCATAATTGTGAATCGAAAAAGATAAAAATCAATTTGTCTATAAAGTTGTTATGATTTTTTTATCTATTCCATTTAAAAATAGACACCGTGATTTTTGTAACAAAACTCCGCTGGAACTGAACTTTATCGTGTATCAATTTTAAAAGTAAGAGATAGCAATTCATTAAACCAGAGATTTAGATTTTAATCCGAAAATAAACTGATTGAGATTTCTATTTTGGGTACGCAAAGGTTATTATCATACCAACCTAACTTGTTTTCTTTTTTTTTTCTTTTTGTCGCAAATATAATACGATTTTTTTTTTGCTGCAACCATGTTTTATAGAGGTGTGGCCATTTATTTTTTATCCAGACGAGAAATTTATAATGCAACAATCGACAAGATGTTTCAGGATGGAAACTGTATTAATTTTTATGGTGTATTTGTTTTCCCGATTAATATGCTATGGTAGAGCTAGTTTCCACTACGGAAACTTTATACAATGAAGCAAGCTGCTTACAAATAAATTGTTGCCCTGCGATATTGCAAGCCTAGGCTTATCAGCGCCCTTAAAAAATGAAGTACAAATATTGAAAACGTTTAGGGACAGTGGATATAGGCCTTGACCTTTAACCTTTAATGTATGAAGCACTATTTGTACCACGCTAGCCTCTTGCTGGTCCTAGTAATTAGAAGTTATCTTAAAAATTACAAGTACGTAACTGTATGTACAGTATATAGAATGAGAAGCAGTATTGTGTAATTAATTACAAAATATTACTGTTCATACCATATTATAGTGTTTGTCGAAATAACGAGGGAAAATGTGTCGGATTTTCAGTTGAATAACCTTTTTACCAAATAACAAAATACATAAACTCGTGCAAATGTCGAGCAAACTCGGGACAATATTGAAAAAAAAACATCAGTTTAATAACCTTTTTATTAAATAGAAAAATACATTAGCTCGTGCAAATGGCAAGCCAAATCGGGACAATATTGAACAAAACATCAGTCCAATAACCTTTTTATTAAATGGCAAAATACATAAGCTCGTGCAAATGGCAAGCCAAATCGGGACAATATTGAAAAAACACCATCAGTTCAATAACCTTTTTATTAAATAGCTAAATATATTTCATTTACTTCCCACTAGCGAACTCCGTATATAATCTTCTATCTCTAAAATATGACGATGATGATGATATAACTACGAGTTACCAAGCCATACTTCGTAAACAAGAATCCTCCTACTCAAATGTAATAAAAAAACCGAGATATTTTATTTAGTACAGGTAATAAAATACTACTGTTTCCGGAAATTAATTAGGTAGTTTTTCATAACAAGAGAGAAGAGTCACTGGTGTCCAAATTAAGTCTAAATAAGACTAAATTGATCAAGATCAAAAAGTTATAAGTAAATGGCCACTCTTTGTAGGAAACATAAGTTCCTAAGATACCCGACAACCTATTTCTGAGATGTGCGCTGGATCACGATAAAAAGTTATTACTAAATAGTCATTATAGAAGATGTTATTAAGAAAATCAAACGTAGCAGTGTTAATGTTTCTCCTTGCCACCTACCACTGCGGTAGCTCAGTTGGTAGAGTGATCGCTCCGTAAGTTAAGAGGTCGTGGGTTCGAACCCCCACGGGGTCTGTTCCAAGATTTGAAAGTGGGTAGTGACTGTTATCTCGCCAAGCGTTTAGCATTACGAAATGAAAGTCACGGTTGTTTTGGATCAACGAGGTTCCGTGTCACGGTAAGCTTGGCACGATAAAGAACCCCGCTGTATAAATCTATCATCGCAACACACAGGAAAAAAATTCTGACCTTTTCTCGATAGTTGGCGTCGTCTCAATATAAGTGAAATATTCTTGACTGGGACGTTAAATACCATTACTCAACTCAACTCCTTACTCCTTTGGGATTTATATTATAATTTGTTTATCCATATTATTTACGGATACGCCTTCATTGTGTTTGTCGTGTTAAATGATATTTGTATTAAGACTTTATATAATAAACAATATCATCAGCATTACCATTATTATTAAGTGAATGGACATCGGTTTGAGATCAATAACAAGGGTAATCAGTTTCTTTACCAACATTTTAACCTGCCGGACCATTCTGTGTTATCTATGAAAGTCAGACTTTTGGAAAAAATATACCAGCATACAAATAGTCCTACATTTAGCACTCCATACCGATTACAACGGGAAAATTACTGGATAAGAGAACTAGGCACTGCTTCGCCATATGGATGCAATGACAAAATTGTAAACGTAGGAAATCTTTCAAGCCGGGGTTGTAACAATGTAAATGTTTTACACTTGTTCAACAAAACTACACGTGACAATAGAAGTCATGGACATCGGCGTTACAACAAACTCAATATCCATGATGTTAGTTTTCTTAATCTTTTACCTTTCCTGTAGAAACCTCTCGGATTACACCATATCTGAACTAAACTCTACTCCATACCACTATCCCGTCTTAGACAGTTACAAGAAGAATGCATATCTAAAACTACTATAGGTTCTAATACACCAGAATATAAGCTTATTGCTATCATCATGGATATTGCTTTTAACAGATTATTTAAACCTGCTCGGGAAAACGATATTGAGAACGATGGTCAACGCCAATATCCTAAGTTACACTATGCTAACAAAGGCATAGATGCTATACACATTTCCAATATTCTTCAAAATAAACAAGTACAATCTAAAGTTCCTGCTTATTTCAAAATTAATTCGCCACCTCTAGTTTCCTACTCCTACAATAAACCTATTGCATCCAAAATATTTAATTATAAACAAACATTGCAGTGTTTGAACTTTCATAATTTTACTCCATCTACCTGCTCTTGCTCGTCTTCTCTCTATATTTATGGACCAGCTGGACATGTGATAACTGGTGATCTCAATATAATCGAGAACACTAAATTAAGATCTTTACTTTCAAAAGGTTCTTAATATAGAGAACCTCAACCTTTTACTTGGGGACAGAATTTCAAACTTGTCATGGATTCTGTTGAAGAGTACGCCAGACGTTGGGCTAAATTAGAAGATGTTGAGCTTGATACCTTATCCGACTGAATAAAGGTTGTGAGATCTTTCGATAAAACTAGGATTGCCAATCTTAAAGGGTCTATGGGTACTAAACCGTCTTCAGTACTCAAGGATCCAGAAATCAAGGCAATTCTAACAGACATACACAACAAAGGAGATAGTACGATAGGCGGCATATTCAGCCCCAAAAAATCACAAAAATTAAAATGCGACATGGACTTGTAATAATTATGTTAAAACACAACCTTGATATGAACTGTTAATTTCCAATTTAATTTTTGTCACTTTATGTCTGATGACGTCACGACGACGTTGCCAACGGTGACGTAATGGCGGTTTTATCGTGTATTTGTCGTATTTTGAGAGTATTTTTCAATATTTCATACCCAGCGCAGGCAACAACCAAAAAGATATTTTCAACATAGATGCGTTTCGTGAATATCTTCAACATATATAAATATGGTTTTGGTTGTTGCGTGCGCTCGATATGAAAAAAGGTAAAAATAGTCAGAAAAAGGGAACATTGTGACTGAAAACAACAAGTTACTGAACTCCTTTCTGTTCTATTGGTACATAATAGTAGCGGCAAGCATACAATTAGCCTATCCGTCACAATTATGGAAAACTGTGATAACTCGGATATTTTTGAAGCAGTTTTCTCGCAGGATATCTCAACTTGTAGACGATAACGATGCACAGTTTTCAAATCTATTCGCCGACAACGAAGCATTTCCTTTACTTTTCGTGAAAGGCATACTTTGAAAAGTAGATTTATTAGAAAGAGATTATTCACTTTGTTATTATACCTGATATAAGTAACAGATATTAAAAAAATTGTATATCACGGTATTCACGGAATTTAAGGTTTTCAACATTCGGGTCACGAATATCAACCAAAATGATTCTACGGTTATATTTTCCAAGGTTGAAATTTTAGGTCTCTGTCGGAACATGACAAAATTTTCTTATTCCCTATGCAGAATTGTGTTAAAAATAAAACCCAGAGTAGCCCACGAATAACGCAATCAAGTTACATGTATCTATCTACCAAAAATCCATTTTCTTATTTATTTAAAATACATGTAATTTTTTATTTTTTGAATAGGTTTCACATTGTTTAAAAATGAAGATTGTTTTTAATCGCCGTGTAAATATTTTTAGAATAGATCTTTAAATATCGTTACGCAACTTTCTTGTACCTTAAGATTACCACAATTCAGCAATTATCTATAAATTTTGGAAAAATCCGTACTAAAATAAACTAAATATTTCTTATATTATCATTTTATGTAAAGAAAATGTCGATCTTCGATCACTTTTGAGACAGTTCTGTTGAAACGAAAATGTACCATTTTCAGTATTAAAAAATTGTTCGATACACAGTTGGATTCGACTAAGAAATGAATCCTAGCCGTGTGCCTTTCAAGAGATGTGAATTGTAATAAAATAAATGCAATCCAATAAAAAATAATAAATTCCTTAAATAGTTACAAGCAAAAGTGATGACAGGTTCTATAAAAACGGAAAAACGTGTATATTCAGTGTGAATGTGTCGATCGCATGTCTTCTGCTACGTCCGTAACATCTTTCTAAATATACAAAACAGGGGTCAAATATTAGACCGGTGTTTGAAAGAACTAGAACTGTCTGCAAACTCGACTAATACCCCTCCCAATTGTTGATGGAGAAATTTGATCGTCTTTGATAGGTTTTTATGATGTTTGTGATAAATTATGTTAAAATTATTTTTCAGGAGTTCAATGCCTGGAATTTGCAAATAATTCATAATTCAATAAAATATATGCGAACAAACGGATAATCTCTGGTACACATGCTCTTATAATACTTAACATCTGTGCATAATATCAGGAAAACTCAATTTATAATCATAAATGCATAGGTTCTTATGATGTTTAATATCTACTGCATATTTTGTTAATTAAATAAATAAATTACATGACAAATTGTATGTATGGCCAAATTTTCAATGTTAGCAATTCTAAGTCTGGAAATAATTCCGCAAAATATATAGATCCGATAAAACTGATAATTGCACAGGTTCTTATGAGCCTTATATGTGTGTATAGTTTCAGAAAATTTGGATTTAACGTATTTAAATTAGACTCCGGAAGAAAGTTTTGTCCACGGACGGACATACAGACAGACATGTGATTCCAGTATAACCCCTTCGTTTCGGGACCCGTATGGGCGCAGGAATTTGAGCTCAAATTAAAAAAAACTCATAGAGGACATTTGAGCGACAGTTTTAATATTTTAAATCTATTTTCTGTTCCAGTATGGAGGATGGAGAAAGAAAAAGCTGAATATTCGCTCAAATGTCCCCCGGGGGTGTATAAAAATGTTTTAATTAGATATTTTGTGTTCAGTATTTTCCGACTTTCAGTCGAGCTGTTAAACAAAGTGTTCATCAGTTTCAGTGTGCAATGTGCTTATGATCGATGTTGCGTCGGTGATCAGGGGTCGAGTGGACTTGCAACGTTTTTTTCACCCAAAATTTTAGAATCAAACTCGTAACGTTTTCAGTTCGCTTGGCGAAGGTATTTGCTTTCTCCGGACATTCCGGTTTCCCCAAACATCCCAGAACTTATCACCTTGCTAAAAGCAAAATAAACATGACTTGGGCGTAATGCAACATTACTTCACTCCACTCGAATAATGTGATCAGGTAAAGTATTTTGCTTATCAACTTTGCAATAGTATTAGAAGTAAAAAAAAGTGAAAACATGTAATGATGATTTTAAGAATGAAAGGGCGATTCAGTCTTATATTGTACCAAATGGATTACATAAAACAAAATTCACCAGTCAACTGCCACAGGAAGTAACTACATACACATGGTATTTATAGAATCAAACCCGAATGTAAAGACCACTTCATAAAACTTGCAAAAGCGGTCCTCATATACAAGCGGCCATCGTAAACTTGAAATATGATTTTTAAGATGTCACTAGTCTTTATAAGAAAACAAATACGGTATCTCGGTGGTCACTCCGTATATGAGAATTCGGGGTTCGAAACCTATCAAGTCTGACTAGGTAGTGACTATCATTTCGCCAAAAACTCGGCATTAAGAAATGTTGGGTCCCAAGGAGACCTTAAAACCTATACCCCGTGTCACGGCTAAAGAAACCAACATGCGCATTGCTGTTGCGGTCGTCTCATGAAGAAACCCACCCCTCCCTCCCAAAACTAAAATTCTCTATATCAGTTAGATAATTTTGACTGGATTTCAAACACTATTTAATCAAAAACCAACTAACAATGCCGTTAAATAACACTTTTCTTATTATCATTTGAAGTTGTGATTCGTTAGGCGGCCGATTAATCGCATATCCAACGGCTTACTTCTCTCAGCATTTGGTTGAATCTCGAGGACCTGATGTGAAAATGCTTGGTTTCAAAGTTAGTTGGTTTTCTTTGAACTCAGATTTAGTACCAGAACTGAATATCTCGATACGAGCGAAATAATTTTGACTCGCCACTGGATGTGCATCATTACAAACAAAATTGTATAATAAGGCCAGTGACAGGATTTTGTTATAAGGTCATTTTTAGCTCACCTGGCAAAGCCACGTGAGCTTATGGTATGGCAAAGCGTGTCCGTGCGTGCGTCCGTCCGTGCGTAAACTTGGATTTTCTCCTCTGAAACTACGGAACCAATTTAAACCAATTCGGTGTGAGAGGTCCTTGCAAGATAAAGATTAAAAATTGTGTCCGGCATAATTGACCAATATCCAATATGGCCGTTGTTACTAAACATATCAAAAACCTATTATAGTCAATGTGGATTTATTTATGGGCCGATTTTGTTGGTACACAAAACTAGATAGATAGCCACTTAACATATGATATGGGATTTGCTGTCAAATTTTTCGTTTACACATATTAGAGTAATATGCAAATAGATGGGTTTTAAGACTTTTTCTTAAAAAATCTTCTCCTCTGAAACTACTGAACCAATTTAAACCAAATTTGGTGAGAGAGGTTCTTGCTGGATAAAGATAAAAAATTATGTCCGGCATAATCCACCAATATCCAATATGGCCGCTGTTACTAAAAAAAAACAAAAACCTATTATTAGTCAGTATGGATTTATTTATGGGCCGATTTTGTTCAAATTTGGTACATAGAAACTAGATATATAGCCATTTAACATATGTAACGGGATTTGCTGTCAAATGTTTCCATTTTCAATGAAATATTAACAAACTTAATCCTCTGAGTGTCTTCAGGCGCATGCTTACCAGGTGAGCGATACAGGCCCATTGGGCCTCTTGTTGTCAGTATGACTGAAATCAACCTTCCATTTTTGCGTTTTGCAAGGTAAGGGAAAAACAAGTATATGGATTGAAAGAGTGGGTGTAAGTGTTAGAAAACAATAGAAAATTCTTAAATCAATAGCGAAGAAACACGAAACTACGAAAATTTCGGCAGCCGATTTTCCGATTTTGCCCCCACCCCCCCCCCCCCCTCCCCGCCGACAGTTGCGGTTTTGAATTTGGACCATTTTTTTTAGTCATCTGAGCTTTTGTCATCTATCTTCGTCCGTCGCCCTATCTTCGTCGTCCGTTGTGTGTAAACTTTTCACATTTTAATCAACTCCTCCAAAACTACAAATATTTGGCAGTAATGTCTATATGAGGGCCTTTCAGATTTGCACAAATGGAAGGATTATGTCCCCTTGGGGCACCATTAAGGGGGAAATTGTGAAAATCTGACTTAAATTAACACAACATTGTTTCTCTAATATTCATAATCCTTAATAGGTTAGAAATACACTTTAGCAAGGTACAGTGCTACAAATGTATTTTGATTGTTTGATTTTCAATATTGGTTTTAATGTAATTAATTTTTATGTAGCCCTGAAAAACGGAAAAAAATTCTATTTCGCCGTAAATAAGTGCCCCCTTTTGAGGCCTCGCTATTGACACCCATGACGTCATAGTATTTAAAATGAACTGTTTTTGATTGAATTAAATGGGGAACTTCAAAATATAAACATAATAATCAATTCTGAGATGGGGCCGAAATTGGCCCTTATACTCCCAACTCCTTTGTTGTTGTCCCAGCTGATAAGGCTTCCAACAGCATTATTCTCGTTTGTAAGAGATTCTACCTTGTATGTCTTATTAAGGAGCTTGGTTTAGATAGTATATAAAATAACCCTGCATATACTGGAACTAATTTTACCAAAGATGAAGTTCTTTCGAACCATAGGGGAGTTCTCGAGTCTTTCGGTATGAATCTTAAAGAGGAAGCTCTTGATCTTCCTTACTTATATTGGATTCCTAAACTCCATAAAAATCCATACAAGGAAAGATATATAGCAGGCTCGTCTAAATGTACTACTAAATCATTATCGGTAACTCTAACACAGATTTTGACAATCGTCAGAGATGGTCTTCAGTCTTATTCAGAAAAAGTATATTCTACATCTGGAATCAACCAAATGTGGATTCTCAAAAATTCTATAGAATTATAACTTGAACATCTTGCTTCTAATACTTTATCTCATGTAAAAAGTATAAAAACATTTGATTTTTATACATTATACACCACTATCCCTTATTCTAAATTGAAAGAACGTCTTAAAGAAATTATTCACTTGTCTTTCTTTTACAAAAACGGTAAGCCAAGATACAAATATCTGGTGCTGAACAGGGATTCTGGTTATTTTGTCAAGCATCATACGGATTCCAAAGAAAAATATACTAAAGATACCATCAACAAAATGTAGTTTTTGATAGATAACATATTTGTTATGTTTGGTAATATAGTTTTTCAGCAAACAATCGGTATACCAATGGGTACAAACTGTGCACCATTGCTTGCTGATTTGTTTCTTTATTCTTATGAAGCAGAGAGAAGACTGTCGCCAAATCATTCAACTCAACATACAGATCTGTCTCTTAACAATCCTAAATTTGGAGACTATGTAAATGTCATCTATCCTAGTGAGCTTGAAATAAAAGACACGACTGATTTCTCAAGTTATGCTTCATATTTAGACTTATACCTGAATTATGACGCACACGAAAGGCTACATTTGAAACTTTATGACAAACGTGATGACTTCAAATTTTCTATTGCCAACTTTCCTTTTTTATGCAGCAATATACCTGCTTCTCCTGCTTATGGTGTATTTGTTTCCCAATTAATACGCTATGGTAGAGCTTGTTTCCATTACGGGGACTTTGTACAACGAAGTAGGCTGCTTGCAAATAAATTGTTGACTCAGGGTTATTGCAAGCATAGGCTTATCAAGGCCCTCAAAAAGTTTTATGGCCATCATTACAGTATTGTTTGATGTTTGATATCTCTGTGTCCAGGATTGCCCTGGATATATTTGACGTCTCATAGTTCCATGTTCCTTTCACACACTTTTGATTACACACGTGGCGGGTGTAGCTAGTTAAACAGGAGGTGCTTACCCTTCCGGAGCACCCGGCCTCACTTCCCTGGTGGAAGTTCATGTGTCTGACCTAACTTGTCAGTTTCAAAGTTTTTACTTTGCTTCTGGATTTTGATTCGGACATGGATTAGTATGTTTGTTTTTTATTATTATAACTTTGATTATTATAACTATAAAAATTAGTATCACCAAGGTAATGTGATATAATATTGTCCGATAATAAACAGTATAAAATAAATGGTTTTGCCCCCTTTTTTGCGAACAAAAAATATCCGGGATATTTTGCGATAGACAAATTCATGTTCAGCCGTTATAGGTTTGATCGCCTGTCATCTTTAGAGGAAATTGAAAAAAAATATATAGGAATTCAAAAGAAAAGCAGGGCATATGGTTCCAGATATACACTATCTTTAGAGGAAATTGAAAAAAAATATATAGGAATTCAAAAGAAAAGCAGGGCATATGGTTCCAGATACAATATAGCAGTTTTAAAGTTAGACAACACATTTATTAGCTTATTTTTCTTTATTTCTTTTTTGTATAAAACATTGACAAAACAAATAAATTATCAAGAAATCAAAATTAAAAAAAAAATTAAAATTAAAATTAAAATGTCAAGATTATAAAGCAAAATCTCTTGTCTGATAGGCTTTATATAGGTAATCTGAAATAAGGATGGATAAAAATAATTGTGAACGAAATAAGAATTTTGAAGCTGCAACGATCATTAATAGGCGCCTGATTTTTTAAAACGAAATTCCACTGAAACTCTTACCTTACACTGGTTAGAAAAGTAAGAGGCATTTCTTTAATGAACCTGAGATGTAGATTTTAAATCCAAAAATAAACCTCTTTTAGTTTCAACTTTGGGTTAAGCAAAGTTATTATTTATACTAACCTCGAAGTTCATACCCTCTTTTTGTCGCAAAATGCAAGTAAAATTCCAATTTGTATTGTTGTAACCATATGTGGTAGAAGTATGGCCTTTTGTTTTTGAACCCGATAATAGAATGAATTTCCAACAATTGACAAGATACTTTAGTTCAAAAAATGTATTAAAATATTAAACTTTGATCTTTATGAGTAATATTAAAGTAGCCACTTATGGTATTCATTTTATCGTCGTCTAAGAAACATTCAAACACAACTATTGAGGAATTTTATTCCAAAATTTCCTTCAAGTGCTGCACAACCAACAGATTTAGTAATAATTGCAAATAAAGAAAACGTTAATGAGTAGTGGGTAAATGTCTAGACCTTTAACCTTTAATGTATATATTTCGATGGTTTTTTTTCCAGATATTTACTCAAGTTTTCTTCAGATAATGTTTGTAAACATTTTTTGTTTGTTTGTTTGTTTTCTTTATTAAATCTTAAACGATATGCCTATTTACATATTTACAACATAACATGCATTGTTTGTCAAATGCATTGTACGCCTAGTATTTAAATTGGGTAATTAATTACATAATATTACAATTCATCCCACAGTATAGGGTTTTAAAATGGTTTTTTGGTTTTCGAAAAAAGGATATTCAACTGATATCGTGAAACATTTTCCGAGATGGCTCGACATTAGCAGAAGCTGTTGAGTGCAAATGTCGAGTAAACAAAGGACAATACTTCACAATATCAGTTCAATAACCTTTTCACAAGGTGTGCAATTCTTGAACCTTCGGATCGGAACGTTTACATGCAAATATATATTTGTATGCTAATAGCTTCGGATTTACTTTTTTATTGATATGCTAAACATATATTTTTATATAAAACGTGTGTATATTTGTTTAAACAATTACGTGGCGGGTGTAGCTAAACAGGATGTGCTTACCCCTCCGGAGCACCCGGCCTCACTTCCCTGGTGGAAGTTCACGTGTCTAACCTAACTTGTCAGTTCCAAAGTTTTTACTTTGCTTCTGGATTGTGATTCGGAAATGGATTAGTATGTTTGTTTTTGATTATGTTATGTTAATCATATAATAATATTTAATTCTTGAAGAAGAAGTATTAAATAATGATGATGATGATGATGATGATGATGATGATGATACATTTAATTAAGAAACTTCTTACTCAATAGTTTAGACATAGTCACAAAAAAGATGAAAATTGAAGAACAGGTCAGAAAAATTAATAATCGGTCCCAAAATTAAGTGTTTTTAAAATTTAAATAATTAGGATAAAAGCCATCCACTGACGTCCAAATTGAACTCAAAATAGACTAAATAGATCACAGTGAAAAAATGATTAGTAAATCCGTTTTAACATGGATGACCTACATGTAGAAATGCCAATTACAATTTTTAATTTCAAACATTTTTGTAAAATTATTAAACATATATGATTTTCTATCAAAGAGTTGCAGATTAATTTAAAAACATGTTAATGTGTGGGAATAACATGATCTGTTTCTTTTTGCTGTACCCTACTTATATTTCACTTGATATAAATGTAAGCAGTTTGAAGGTTCGCGTAATAACTCGTTTCCCCTCTGATTAACGAACACTCTAAACGCAAAAAAGGAAATTGATGATCATATTGTATGCTTGATGTTGTAATCTTTCTTTACTTTATTTTGTTCCTTTCTACGTTTTAACCTCACCTTTCATAAATACAATACATGGACGGGTGAACTAAAATCTTTATTTTGCGATCATTTACTACAATTACACCTAAAAATATATTCGTTTCACCATATTAAGGTGCAGTTGATAAATGCATTGACCTTTAACCTGTAAACATGAAGCAAGGTCGAGTCCAGGTTGGAAACTTGACCCAAGTTGTAATAGCTCCTGCATTTTGATACACTTTTCATTTGTAATGAACATTCAGAAAGAAAAAGAAAAACGCAAAAAGGACATTATTTTAAAAAGAAAACACTGCTATTATTAACAGGTGTTAAAAAGATTAATTATATTTTTGCGAGTGTGAGATCATGTTCGATAACTGCTTATGTGGTTTGCACTATTCGTTTTATTTTACAGATTTTTACATAAATCTATGTCGGAACAAAGCAAGTGCGCATCAATACAGGAAGGTAAGTAGCTATGCCGGTGGTCCTATTGGGAGTTTTAAAGGACTTAATTAAGCCTAAAGTGTTTAACGCAATTATGGAAAGGCGTGTTATGCTAAGACAGATTTATGTAAGTTTTACAAGGAGATGTAATATAAAAATGTTGCTTGAATTTTTTTATCTTCATTTATAAGTATACAGGCTTGATGTTTGAGCTGCACTTGATACATTGACGTCGTTTCATAAAAATGATTTAGACGTAATATAACTACTTAGCCGTGGCAATCAATAGCAGATGCAATCTTAAACATCACAGATTAATACAGAATACTGCAGCTGAATAACATGCTCTTAAAAATTATCAGTATCAGACATTAATAAAACACGGAAGTCCAATTTACATATTAAAAAAATATCTAATATAGCTTCGGTGGTTCTACAACCATTGGATTTCGTTATAGACAGGCCATGAACTTGGATGTAATGCGAAACATTCAGTAAAGTGTTGATAACTCGACTTCAATACAATGAGTTATCTGGGCGTTCGAATAAAAAGAAATGAGGGGTCTTCACCAGAATATCCAAAATATGCCACAGAACAAAAGAGTATCTTAATAGGTCTTATCAACCAAACCCATAGCTATTATTGTCAACTAAAGTAGTTACCAACTTTGGTTTGATTTGAGATGTTCATTGAGTCTTAATCAAAAGAAAACCACACCAGATCATGTTTAAATCACAACCTCAAAAAGCAAGATTAAATATCTAAAAACTGGCAAACTGAATTTAACACGTGGACCTCAACCAGGTAAATGAGATCGAGTTTTCGGAAGGGTAAGCATCTCCTGTCTAGTTAGATAATCAAGTAATGATGTGTAGTTATCTAGATCATTGAAGAAAAATGATAGAAATATTAAACTTCTACTGTACTTGTTTTGAAGTTTTTTTTTCTAAACACAGTTCTATACTCTACAGCCAAGATAAAACTCAAATGCATCAATAATAAGACGTAGTGAGAAGTATGACTTGGACTCTAATTTATTAAACCAAATAAATAATTGAACTATTTTTGGACCAACGATAGCACTGTTATCAAATGCGTTATTAAAAACATTTGATTTTCTACACTATACAACACTATCCCTCATTCTAAATTGAAAGAACGTCTTAAAGAAATCATTCACTTGTCTTTCTTTTACAAAAACGGTAAGCCAAGATACAAATATCTGGTGCTGAACAGCGATTCTGGTTATTTTGTCAAGCATCATACGGATTCCAAACAAAAATATACTGAAGATACCATCAACAAAATGTTGCAGTTATTGATAGATAACATATTTGTTGTGTTTGGTAATATAATTTTTCAGCAAACAATCGGTAAACCAATGGGTACAAACTGTGCACCATTGCTTGCTGATTTGTTTCTTTATTCTTATGAAGCAGAATTTATGCAGAACCTTGTTAAATCTGGAGAGCAGACTGTCGCCAAATCATTCACCTCAACATACAGATATACAGATGACGTTCTGTCTCTTAACAATCCTAAATTTGGAGACTATGTAAACGTCATCTATCCTAGTGAGCTTGAAATAAAAGACACGACTGATTCCTCAAGTTCTGCTTCATATTTAGACTTATACCTGAATTATGACGCACAGGAAAGGCTACATTTGAAATTTTATGACAAACGTGATGACTTCAATTTGTCTATTGCCAACTTTCCTTTTCGATGCAGCAATATATCTGCTTCTCCTGCTTATGGTGTATTTGTGTCCCAATTAGTACGCTATGGTAGAGCTTGTTCCCACTACGGGGACTTTGTACAACGAAGTAGGCTGCTTGCAAATAAATTGTTGACTCAGGGATATTGCAAGCCTAGGCTTATCAAGGCCCTCAAAAAGTTTTATGGCCGTCATCATAGTATTGTTGATAAGTTTGATGTTTCTGTGTCCAGGATTGCCCTGGATATATTTGACGTCTCATAGTTCCATGTTCCTTTCACACAATTTTGACGTGGCGGGTGTAGCTACCTAAACAGGAGGTGCTTACCCTTCCGGAGCACCCGGCCTCACTTCCCTGGTGGAAGTTCACGTGTCTAACCTAACTTGTCAGTTCCAAAGTTTTTACTTTGCTTCTGGATTGTGATTCAGACATGGATTAGTATGTTTGTTTTTGATTACATAACATCAATTAAAAGTCCGAAAACAATTTACAGAAAAATATTTTATACAAAATTACCCTTGATATCAAAAGATTCCATGTCCCTTTAACTCTCAGTTTTAATTACACATGTGAAGGATGTAGCAAGCTAATAGGAGGTACTTACCTTTCCGGAGCACCCGAACTCATTTCCCTGGTGGAAGTTTACTTGTTTAACCTAATTTGTCAGTTTCAAAGTTTTACTTTGGGGGGGGGGGGGGGTAATGATTTCGACAGAATGTTTGTTTGATATTATCTAATACTTTTTTTAAATAACTGCATTTTAATAATCTAAGCTTAGCATAATGGACTTGATCTCGACGGGTTCCTAGAAAATTGCATGTAGAAACTTTGGTGCTGTATCCTTATGTTTATAGAACCGGTAAAGTAAAACATTTATAACATCCCAAGATATTTCATTGGCGTCATTTATTTGTTTGTTCTATGACTATGACGTGGTTTAGTGAGTTTATCATGGGTATAATTACGAGAATTTCAGTTCATTGAATAGTCTGGTGTAAATCCGCGATGCATTTATAAAATTGTATAAGTCCATGTCTTTGCGTCTGTCACGTAATGTATTTCCTCAGATTTCTTTAAAACGCCTAGAACTCTTGATAGAGTGAAATGTGAAACCTGCCCGCTTCAAATTCCATATCTATGTGAATGCCGATTCATTCACTTTGTTTAACTAAAAATACAACAGCTAAATTTTATGAAAGCAGAAATAACCTTCATTTACTGTGGTAATCTTGAAATGTCTCTAATTGCATTTAAGGACATCATTTTACACCTTTTGGAGTAACTGTTTATTATTTGAAGTTCATTAGTAGCATAGAATAAATTGCCAGATATTTGTAATGCTGTGTCATTGACGCACAATGATATTTTTAGTACGGATTGTAATTACTATAATAATATATGTAATAATAAAAGATTGCTTCCGGGGTGGGTACTAGTTACATCACAAACAAACATAACAATCAATGTAAACACATAAAATAAAAACAAGAACTTTAATCAGGAAATTCAGGACGAGTGCTCCAAGATGGTAAGCAACTCTAATCAATCGATCGCCAAACTACAATCCAAATTAAAAACTTTGAAGCTGTCAAATTAGGTTAAACACAAGAACTCCAACCAGGTAAGTTAGACCGGTGCTCTGGAATGGTTAGCAACTATTGTTTGGATAGCTTCATCCGCATTGCGTGTCACCCAAATTGAGAGTGAAAGGAACATTGGACTATAGGACGTCAAATATATCCAGGGTTATCATGGACATATAGATATGATTTTTATCAACAATATTGTGTTGAAGACCATTTAACTTTTTATGGCCCTAATAAGTATAGCCTTACAATATCCCTTGGCCAATAATTTATTTGTAAGCAGCTCACTTCATTGTATACATTTCCCGTAGTGGGAACAAACTCTTTGATAGCGTATTAAATAATTATAAAACACATAATAAGCTGGAACCGGGTATATTGATGCATAAATAAGAAAAGTTGACAATAGAAAATTTGAACTCATAACGTTTGTTGTACAGCTTCAAATATAGTTTTCCGTGGACGTCATAATTGAGTTATAAGTCTATATTTGAAGCAAAACTTGAGGAATCAGTGATATCTTATATTTCAAGCTCACTGGATAGGTTCCATTCACATAGTCTAAAAAAACAGTCTTATGTATTTTGACTAAAATAAAATTCACGTGTTAAAATGATGTATTCTTGTTAGATGTTTATGAAGAGTTTTATTGGCTGCTAAATTTGTAAAAGGAAATCATTGAAGTTAAAATCAAATCAGTTCAAATAGATTGCAGAAAGATAAACGGATACATTGATAAGTATTTGTTATTTTTCAAACATTGGAATGTATTTTCGTTTCAATTGTTTCACATTAAAATAAAAGATTGATATTATATTTAACAATTAAATTAGCGATTGTTAATATAAATATTAACTGACAGTGTCACTACAAAATATGTTTTTCCTCAGAAGACGTGATTCAAAAGCATCAAACAAAGAACACATGATAATACAATATATTTCAAATTAGTGGAAAGTAAGATCACTATTTTTACATAGGTATTCAAGTTCTCCCCAAAGGGCATTATCATGATAATGAAATCTAGATCTGTCTCTCGAGAGCCAAATACCCCGCCCTAACATCTACAATGGTTCAATGTTTTTCCGCGACCTTGACCTTCCGATATGACCTTGGTTCAAAGTCATGAGACATCTCTGGTCCATGATTATTTATGTGAAGCTTTTGAAATATGACCTGGACAAGATCTTCAAACATACTTTTCTCGCAACATTGACCTTTCCGATATCACCTTAGTTCAAGGTCATGACAGCTATGAGATATGGCCCGGATACGATTTTAAACGGAGATAAGGTGATTCCTAGATAACCCCTAAAACTAGTTTGCCGAGGGTATAATGAATAAAAAAAATGTGAATGCTATATAGCCTAATGACCTTGAAATGATACGACTAATTTTCGGGATTGTGATTTGAACATGGACAAACACCTGTGTGTATGATTAGTACAGCTTCTTGTTGTCTTTCACACCAAAGTAAAGGAAATGTTTGTCTGTTACACATTGCATAATAAAATATATTGATATAAACAATGTTGTCCATACCCAAGTTAAACTATCACCATTCCTAAAATGAAACCGGGTAATTTTGAAATCAGAGTAATTGCATTGGTTTTCAAAAATATTAAATTATTTATATGTTTGTTTAAAACTACTCTGACCTTATGACGTTTTACGAAACTTGCTGTTATTCATTTTTCATGAAATTTATCGTATAGATCTGATAAAAATCGATTATTAATACGTTATTTTTTATCAATATTAGAACCTATGTTTTATTAACAATTCCGCAATGCTTATTTGAAAATATCATGTTCAGAAAATATTGATTTTTCCAATTTAAAAAAAAAAATGTGTTTATGAATGGCAATATTTCATTAAAGAATCCTCTATGGAAAACAAAACCTTTTTTCATTCGCCGACGCGAATTTATTGGAAGCAAAACTCAAATAGTTTTCAATTCACTATTTTCCGGTTTACAACAATGTTATTATATTTGAACAAACGATTAAGCTATATTTAATACCTGTTACAAAAACAAACATTCTTTTGTCTCAAAAACTTAATAAAAACTGCGTCTGTTTTATAAATAAAGTCTAAATATGTTTTCATTTACAAAAAATTGGAAAATCTATTTGTTAGGATAAAATGACGTATATAAAGTTCAGCAAAAACATTTGAAACCGGAATTATGTTTGGGAAATATAACATCACGTTTCATAAAAACACCTTGTTTTCTATTAATGTAATTCTGTGTCTAAAATTAATTAAATTTAGAAAACATTATTAATTAAAGCACATCAATAGATAAATTGTAATTAAAGATTCTAAATGTGGATATTAAAAATAATTAAATTGAACTCTTGATTGATTTTTTTTATTTCCTTATTTATTTTTCACTTTTACACTGACAACGCTGGGTGGAGTCAATGAGGCAAAGGGTTATGGGTGGTTAAGTTCATTTATAATTATTTTAATAAAATAAAGCAAATCTATCTGTAGCTGAGGTACATGTTTTAGTAATACTAGTAGTCAACTAAACATGCATTCCATTCCCAATTAGACACTCCTAGACTGGCAAGGTACAGAATTATACATTAACATGTTGATGTCCTAGATGTTTTTTACTACTGCAGGATAGAGATTTTTAAAATAAGCACTGCTCAAGGTTATCAATTATCTTTCCTGATTTTTTTATATAAAGTAAGAAAAATGTGTTATATCACTTGAAAAATAAAAATAATGAAAAAAAAACAAACATACCAATCTTCTATGTCCAGATCCTAAATCCCAAATCAAAGAGAAACCTGACAAATGAAGTGACCTTCATGCGGGGAAGTGAGGCCAGTTGCTCCGGATTAGTTAGCAACCGCCTGTTTAGCTAGCTAAACGTGTAAATTCTAGTTGTACCTTTCTTTGCACACCGACTGATGATACCGTAGGGAATTGGTAACACCTCACCTCACCTATCCTCTTCGTGCCCATTGGCACATAAGGAATTGGTAACAGGCCCACACTAAAGTTCTAGGGAGGTTGGCGAGTCCTTAAATATTCTTCTCAATATATCAGTTGGTCTCATTTAAACAGCCCTGCTTAACTAGCTTCCTAATAACATAGTGTATCGGTACTATAAAGTTTTCACAACATATAATTTCTGATAACAACAAAAGAAATGCGTTACTTATTCGATTTTCATACAATTTCAGGATTACCGGTATTCGTTTTTTCGTAATGAAAGACATTATATTTTTAATGAGCGTATTTGTAAACCAATAATGGAAAATACTATGGAATTGCTTTGGCCTTCTAATTTTACTATAAACAAACCACTAAGAATAATTATGTAATTAAATCAAGGGTCCGTCCAAAGTGTGATGTTTAATAATGCTTGTCATTTTGTGTGTGTTTTGCTTTCGTATAGTTTTGGAATGCTTCTGTTACAAAAGTACAACTGCAAGAGAAAGAAAGAAACGATTAAACACATTGACCGGAAGCAGGCAGTAACCACTTCCAGTCAAGTTGAAGGGTTGAAATTGATGTTTTAGTCTTAAAGAAAGCTTCATTCATATTCCAACATGAAAAGAATATATTAATTCTAAGAGCTAAACATGCGCTTAGATCATACCGGGCAAAGCATAATTTTAACATCCCCCCCCCGCTAAAAATGAAGCAGGGGTAGAAAAAAATGAACCCCACCATTTTCTTATTATTTGGCCTAAACTTGGTTCAACTAAACAAAAATAATAATTTTAGCAAAGAAATGCTACGGAATTACACGTCACACCGCACTAAAATGCACATTTGAAATAGAATAAAAAAGAAAGAAATTATAAAAAAAGAGCTTAGCAAACTCTGCCACAAATAACGACCAAAACTGTTATCATCTACGTGTTCATTGTAGATTATATTTGTTTTGACGTTCATCTAGTTAGAAATAAAGTGTTCAGTTTTCAGTTGTTTTGAGCGTAATACCACTTTATACGACCATCTTATACAAATTTAGTTTATTAATATATAGTGTGATATCGACGAGAAAAATAAACATTGACCGTGACCCCACAAGAAATGTGACATTCACCGAGGCCGTGGTAATTGTTTTCTTATATGACAAACAGACAAGTGTCTTTCAAAACATTCGTAACAGCTTTTATAAAATACCAACGATAATAAAATGGTAACAATAAAATCTAACTGAAAAACTTTTTCTGTTGATCTATATCGACAGCCGATGATGTGTTTTTGTCCGATGGCATACACCGAATTAGATATACACCGGCTTTTTCAGAAATCCGTGATATATCATGTAAGATGAAATGGCCACGTATAACCATTTTACATAAAGATGGAATCGATTAATCATATAATAATTTATAATTATTGACTTTAATGAGGTTATGTCAAGGATTTATGACCCCACAAGAAATGTGATATTCACCGAGGCTGTAGCATTGTTTTCTTATATGACAAACAGACAAGTGTCTTTCAAAAACAATTCGTAACAGCGTCTATATATATCAACAATAATAAACTGGTAACAATAAAATGTACATAAACACTTTTTCTGTTGATCTATATCCAGGACAGCAGATGACGTGTTTTTGTCCGAAATTGCCACGAGATCCGACGCTTTTAAAGTAGCTCTATTCTGATTAGCTTATCAAAAGCTTACGGCTGCTCTGATTGGTTCTATTTTATTTTAGACTCTAGAAAATCACCGCCGTTAATTTGAAGGGACCTCGAGATCAATTTGGACCATAAAGTTACCCTCAAGTGCAGAATTGCGCGGTGAACATAACGATTTGTCCAGTGCTGCGTAACATGTTCTTAGCCAATCAAATTGAGTAAAATCAGTTGTCGTATAGTAAAAACAACACTAAGGGACATGGCCATGCAAAATCGGAGTTTTAAAATCGGTTGTAATTTCTTATTTGGTTGTTTTTATCATCTAATTGAGTCGTGTGTTTGGTTTGGTGTCTAGATCTGTTGTCGTGTTCATGTTTTTTCAATTGTAAATTTCTTCCTGATGATGGATTGTATTCCGAAATGGTCGAATTATAACTGGTATAATATGTAACTTCAACTACTAGATTGGTATCTCTCTGCTGGTGGACTTAGCAATAAGCATTCACGAGGATATTATAAACTCAATAGGCCATACGCTTGTATAATCAGAGATATACAATTGTCTATTTATCGCTAAATAAAATCTGAAAATCCTAAAAAAACTGAGGTAGTTTTCTCATGCAAAGTATTTTCCTTAGCAAGATTTGATTTAATATATTTTTATCTTTTGGATATTTTTCAGCCCCTTGATAAACTGGTCGTCTAATGCTGTAAAATTAACAAGGTTATAATGTTATTTTTTCTATTTTAAATTATGTATGAAATAGTAGTCGCACCGGCTTGAATACGGCTGTCATATACACGTTAGGGCACGTTCGTTCACATTGCAAGCTTAGAAGTCTTCCGAGATGAAAGCATCAGTTTGGTATATAATTGTTCTAAGTATTGCAATTTAAAGCTACTTGAAACACATTTTGTGTAGCAACAGAACTTCAATGATTAATAATGCATGATCGGATAACGAAAGCATGCACAATTAGTCTTAAAAGGTATCTCCCAAAGCAGTATCTAAAATTGAATAGATCTACATTTTGTTTATAATAATATTTCAAAAGTTATTAATTTTAGATTACTTTCTTTCCGATGATAACATGAGGACCACACATGTGTATTATTAATAACTGCATGTATATACTATTTATATTACTTTTAATATACAAACAACAAGTTTAAAAGAATCTAAAAAAGCAATATCAAGTCTGTAATTTTAAACTGATCTCAATTAAAATTAAAGCGCCTATTTATTTTAGGAGATACAACATCTGATTTTAGCTGAATTACAGAGATTACCTAATTTAAACTTATAATTACTTCAATACTGAATTTTATATTCATAAATCAAAAACAAACATACTAATCCGTGTCCGAATCATAATCCAGAAGCAAAGTAAAAACTTTGGAACTGACAAGTTAGGTTAGACACGTGAACTTCTACCAGGGAAGTGAGGCCGGGTGCTCCGGAAGGGTAAGCACCTCCTGTTTAGCTAGCTACACCCGCCACGTGTGTAATCAAAATTGTGTGAAAGGAACATGGAACTATGAGACGTCAAATATATCCAGGGCAATCCTGGACACAGAGACATCAAACTTATCAACAACACTGCGATGACGGCCATAAAACTTTTTTAGAGCCTTGATATTAAATAGTAATTATTAATATCATTAAGACCTGAATATTATGCACAAGGCAATAGCCAAGGTAACTAAGTACCTCTTAAAAGAACCAAATAACATACGAAATAAACTCTTATTGAGAACAATAGTTATGAAACTGTTGACATTGGAGGTGAACTTTATGTAATAACAAACTGGCTTCAATTGATGTGAACTATGTAAAAAAAACATTTACAACCATACCTCAGGAAACTGACAGGTACCTGCATTTAAAGTTTGTCACTTGCATCTAAAAACTGTTGACATTGGAGGTGAACTTTATATAATAATATACTGTTTATCTGGCTTAACTATCTAATTTTTTCACAACGATAGCTCAGGAAACGGACAGGTACCTGCGTTTAAAGTTTTATATGGTTGCGTTGTGTTTTTAGAAGTTTTTCAGTAACATTTTTTTTCTTCTGTGAATCTTTCAAATTGGGAAATGGTCATGATACAAGGGACTGTTTACAAAAGTATTTGGATTTTGTAGTATTTATAAAATATCACTCTGTAAATCAGGGTTGAGGATTACTCGAATCACACAACTGGTCTCAATCTTCGAATTCTATAAAGTCCACGTGCTACCTAATTTCCCAGTTTTTTTTTTAATTTTCAGTTTGCTTTTGGGATTGTCATACATGAATCATTGGTATATTTGTGGTTGAATATTCATGCTGTCGGAAAGTCGGGTGTTTTATAATCGGTGTTCTCAGTATATTCACTTTTATGTTCCTTCGTTTGGTTCTGGTATACTTTGGTTGTTTTTTGGCTAGTTTTGACAGATTTAATTTATTTATAACAATATAGTCTTTTTATTTCCGACTTATATATAATGCCGCTATACAAGGAATTGTTCCTAACAGTAATCAACAACTTATTTATGACCAGGGAACGCGCGTATGCAGTTTAGCAGTATGTTTCTTCATATTTAAAATGTGTCAGGAAAGCAGTGTCTGGCCACTTGCTATGGAACGCACTTAGGTGTATGAAAAATTTCATACTGACCGACTAGATAAGCATATTAAAAGAAGCAAGAAAATAAAGTAAACTAGCATCCCACCTTATAATTAGTTGATACGTTCTTGCGATAAGATCTTATGTTCAAAGAGTTATAACTCCACGAATAATGAGCAAACCAAATTAGGTCAATAAAATGCGCATTTAACAATGTTGATGCTTTGCACTATGTTTCATAAAATAGTATTTAATGGTTTTGGAGATTTGCTTCATGATCACACGAGAAATGTCTGAACGGACGCACGGGAGGAAAGACGAATTTTATTATGAACTATCTGGACGGACGGGCGGATAAACCTACAGAAGGATGGATGGAAGTTCGAATGTAACATGTAATATCCTCCTGTTTTTAAAAGGCGGAGACTACTAGAAACGGTAATGTGTTTGTTTTACATTATTAGCAAGATTCTGATCCGACAAACCCTCTTCTGAATCTTCTTCGTAAATCGTTAAAATCTTACCATCGTGTAATTGATAATAATAATAATAATAACTAGAGATTGTAACTGGGATACCAGTTACGTATGATTCCCCACCATCTATAAATAATTTATGGCATATATCTGGTGAAAAGACCCTAGCAGGGTTAGCGCTAGGTTGTAAAAGACTGTCGCCAAGGAAATCGCCAGTTGTAAATTTTTTTTTACAATTTTTGCCTAAATTTTACGGGTATGATTTCGGGAAAAATAAATAGTGGTGCCTCATAGATCGTGATCACGACTAAGGGAACAAAATAGTTTTTTAAAAAAATGTTCTAAATTTCATTTCAAATTTTAATATAATTCTCATCTTATGCATCACCATAGCGTCAATTTTCCAATATATTTCAACACACTATATGAAGTCTGGTTAAAGGAAAAAACGACATACCGGTCATTAGGAAAGTGTCAGTCAGTAAAAGGAGAAATTTCATTGGTATAAACTTAAAAAGTGGGCAGTCTTCTACTTCCACTGTCAGTGATTAACAGAATACCCCCAAGCCATTTCGACACGCTTAACCTTCTTCGATCTATCAAGGCGAATTGTATACACAATTCAGCTCATTGTGTAAGGTTTTAATTACAGGCGTGTGACGTGACAAGCTGTGGTTTGAAAAATCGCCAAGTTTTTGACGGTCACTAATCGGATTAACTCATACGTGAAAGCATTTGCTTGGTATAATTAAAGTGTCGTAACCAGCTTATGTCCATTCAGAATTGGTTTCCCCGGGTATTTAACTACGTATTTAATTAAGCAATTTACACCCACCCACCCACCTTTAAGATAACGAAAATGAACACGTCTTGATTATCTACACAGACAAAAGATTATTGGTAGCAATTTCATCTAAATCCATCAAGCCGTTCCCGAGATATGCATCAGCATATGGTCTTGAGAGAAGAAGAATAATAAGAATAATAATAAGAATAATAATAAGAATAATAATAAGAAGAATTATAATAATAATAAGAAGAAACAGAACGAAAACAATATGATACCCCACCTTCGGTGGTGGGGAATCATAATAATCATATAACAACTAGATTCAGACGAGTCAAGAAACAGCTTTAAAATTCTGGATATTAAATTTGAAATGCCTTAGTCACAGCTATTGTTAACCTGTCATATTTGACGCAAGTAGAGTTCTTTAAGGCTTGTTTTCGCACTTAAACTTTAAACAATTTGATCACTATTTATTTATCATATCTTTAATAAACATGTTTTCATCAATCTTCGTTCAAATGTTAGATCACAGAAGTTATTAGAGCTTGGGTCAAAACATCTTTTATCACTCTAAAAGAACATAATAGATGTTTATATATTAATAAAGGATGGTAGACTTTTTAAACAAAAATATTAATTATGTTTACAATAACAGCTGTCTCCAGCATTTTACTGACCAATGACTCATGTAAAATTTGAGAAAGTGAATACGTAGAATACTAAAGATGCATCTGTACTTTATCATAAAACGCAATAACAAAGCATAAACAAGGAGTTGTCAGATAAACACTTGAAATTAAAAAGAGGTATGAAAAGTCGATATATTGACAAATTGTATGAAAACACTATTTTTGTCATTTCTTGTTTTGCTACAAAATTTATTAGATCAATTTTTAACAGAACATAAAATTTACCAAACAACGGCTTTCAATGAACCAAATATAAACAAATATGAACATTTGCATCAAATACAAACATACTGACCAATGTTAAAATCGCAATCATAAAAGCAAAGTTATACAACTGCAAAACTGGCAAATCAAGTAAAACACACGAACTACTACGAGAAAAGTAAGTATGAGTTAGACCCTCCCTCTTGTTTAGTTAGCTTTACCCATCAAGTGTGAAATCTAAATTGCGGATAAAAGTGAAAATGAAATTATGGGGCATCAAATCTTCCCCCAAATAAGAAACCATTAACCTTTTGGATGTATCGATATGTATATGCGTGCAATATTCTCGATTCAACATAATTCAAGTTGCTTATTTCGTTCTATGTATGTTTCTTATTTGAAAATATCTCTACTATAACTTATTAATTGTGAAACAAATGCACTATAAACAGAAGCAGATAATAATATTACTGCATAGAAAAATGAAATTGAATATATAAAAATTGAAGACTCAACGCATTAATCATAAGGATTAAATAAAGAGGTTTGTGGGTTTATATGTCCAACTTTTGAAGAACTACGAAAAATTCGTCATCCACTAGATTTTAGATAAAATTCTCCAAATTTAGAATTATTAAGAAATAATACTATATCTGTATGCGGAAAAAACGTGGCTAAAAGTTCTACATAAAATTTGATTGATATGGATAAGGATCAAATCAGCATGCAATGGTCAGTTTGGTTGAATGTATCTTCAACACTAACTACATACGGTAACACCTTGGGTGTCGTTTTGTTGAATAATGACAAGTGAATGATCTGTTTTAAATGTTCTTTCAATTTCGGATGATGGACAGTGGTGTTATGTGTAGAAACATAAAAGATGTGTATACAAATTAAGTATTGGTCAATTATTTGCACACCATTGGTGGAAGTGCATGCATCTCTGTATCAATAAATTACGCCGTCATCACAGCATTGTTGATAAGTTTGATGTCTCTGTGTCCAGGATTACCCTGGATATATTTGACGTCCCATAGTTCCATGTTGTTTTCACACAATTTAGATTACACACGATGTAGCTTACCCCCCCCCCCCCCTTTTATTTTTTTTTCATTTTATCATCCTAAATACAGGCGAATGCATGTGTTCTGAGAAACAAAACCACAGTTTAACTTCTATCTAATTAGAAACTATAAAATCTGATCAAGTTTTAGATTTATTGTTTAACAGCTTTTCATCAATACATTCGTAAATGTTATTGGTCTTAATTTTAGACATTCCTTCTCCTGCACCACTTTGTGTAATGACAAATCAAACACTCATTATGTGACAAACAGTTAACCTTTATAAAAAAGATAATTCAAATATCAACAACATAATTCTACAATACAATATCACAATTATCATCACCCGTCATGCTAACAATTTTTTCATTACCTCAAATTTACACAAACTTCAATGTCTTCTATACTCAGATCACGTAAATGATGCTAATATCAAATTAACTACAAATATATTACAAATATATAAATATCAACATGTCAATTACCTAAAAGTTTGTCTTCATGACTTCAAATTTTTACAGGATGTTTTACAACAAAACGAAATGTCAACTAATTATAATTAACCATTGATTAACCATAAAACCAAATGTCACTATATTGCATGATAAAGTGGAGCAATTTTGTTTTACATTTTAGTCAAGATTCTTGAACAACTATTGGAGTCCCAATATACAGTTTAAGATCTCTAATTAGGGATTACATACCATTACTCCACTCCAATTTATGTTTAGTTGTAATGTTAAATAAAATACCTTAATAAGTACAGTTAACAATATTAATAACAATATATCAGTTAAACTTAACAACATCTTATTAAATACTATATACAACTTGTCAAATCCTAATACAAAAATTATCACAGATACATATATAACAAACTTTTTGTCAAATACAATCCAACCTGTCCTAAAGGCCACCTGCTTATAAAGGCCAGTCGAATTCTATCCAAATTGTTATTTAATTATATTATTTGAGCCTGTATACATAGGTCGTCTTCACTGGTTCCCTTGGGTGGCCTTTATAAGCAGGTTTGACTGTACAAACATCAATATCCAAAAGGAAGAAACAATATATGTAGCTGTTGTATACTATTGACTGACAGAAAGATTGCAGCAATATTTCGGCGCTCAGCACTTGCATTAATCTAAAAATTGTCAAGTTTTTTTGGCCAAATCAAGGAAAGCATTTGAAGTACCACAACATTAGTAATGTGTCCCATGGTATAACCAAGACAATTAATGAATCAGTGACAAAAGAAGTTTATCTTCAATCTATGTTTTTGTATGTATATAGCAATTGTAGTGATTCTCTCTTTCATAACATTAAGAACTACTACACAAATGGCGGGTGTAGCAAGCTAAACAGGAGGTGCCTACCCTTCCTGAGCACCTAGCCTCACTTCCCTGGTCAGTTTAAAGTTTTACTTTGCTATTGAATTGTGATTTGGACATGGATTAGTATGTTTGATTTTGATCAAACCACTTGGGATAAAAAAAACATCAAATGTATAGAAGCATGAATATGTCAAGAGAACAGACAATGTAGCCCTGGAAAAGGGGAGATATAATCAACCCATCAGGCAATACCAGACTCCAAATGCAATGCTGTATGACCCTTGATGTGCTTGTTTGCTCTACATCATTATATTGGATGAAAACTATCATCAACTGCATTTTCTACATTCAACAATCTCTCAAGTATATAGAAAAAAATCTTTAACAGCATTTGACAAACAAAAGCAATTTTGCTCATGTTATATCAAGTAGTAGTAATAAAGTAAGAGGTTAAAGAGGGAAATACCTTAAACAAGAATGTATACTTAGCAAAACCATTCACACCAATTTGTTATATTTATATACATATATGTCACATATGAGGCAGGATGTTTAGTGTTATATAGTATTTGATCTCATGTCAAATATATTGTGGTAATGGGCATATGTTTTTGTGACAGTGACCTATTTTCTGTAAAAGACTGCAAATTATCACCTATTCTACTAATATACCAAGTTTCATCAATGCAGGTCAAAGTACCAGTGTAAACTTATGGTGGACATATAAAACCCAACACACAAATTGGTTGACCTATGGACTGTATCTGACCTTGATCTCCAATACTGGGACCTGATTTTTATATGCAACACACCTTCTTTCCATAATACATGTTTGTTTTAAGTTTCATTTTGATATTCTGATCCAGTTGAAAGATATTGAGAACACAAGGAAAAGTTAACAGATAGAGAGGTTGACCTTTGAACTCGACCTGTGACCTTGACCTTGAAAATTGGACCTAAATTTTATATGCGACACACCACTTCCCCATAAAACATATTTGGTAAAAGTTTCATCTTGATATCCTCATCGAATAAAAAATTATGGACCAGATAAGAACAATGTTAATGTACAGACAGATAATATACAGACAGACAGACGCCATACCACAATAATTCCCGTTACACAGGCATATGAAAGTCATAAAAGCGAAACCTAGTTACACTAATGTGTCAGGTAGACATTTGGTTATATCGAAGTTTAATCTAAACAAATATCATACACTTAAAGCTTTCAAACAAGTATCTAAACTTGCAACACGAAATATATTAATTAGAAACAAGCAAATTCATTGAGTTAGGCACCCCGCCAGTAGGTACTTTTCAGTAAAAGGACCATATTTCCCAAGAAAATGGGTATACTGATCCAGGTTAATAATATTTGCATCTCTTATCAATGTTGATGCTTGGCACCAAGTTTTGTAAAATAGTGCTTTATAGCTCTGGAGAATTATAGACATGAAATGTCTGAAAGGAAAAACAGAACTTTGAATTTAATATGCCCATTTCTTCAAAACACAGTTGATAAAAAGACACATTACTTAATTACCCGTTTTCAACATACATTCTGCAATTAAGTACCCTACATAGCACTGAATATACAGTTTTAATGGAGTTAACAGAGTAAACTGCCATCTTGTTGACAATTTGTGAATGTGATACCTTGATCCTGTCAATTAGCGATGCAGTTGTAGATGTAGACATTAACAAACATAATCACAAACTAAATTTAGGGTCAGATGAGCAAAAGAAATCAAGCTCTTATATTTACCCAAAGAAAAAATAAGTTTAATTTACTATCTCATTCATTTGTTTTTTCTTTTTCCATTAAAGGATAAAAGACATAATGAACGATTATGCCTAAAATAATGAATATAGATAATGAAATAGGAAGTTAGAAACACACACACAAAGAGAGAGAGAGAGAGAGAGAGAGAGAGAGAGAGTTTGGTTTTATTCTTGTAACATTCAACAATCCTAAGATATTATTTTTTCATGAAAACTTGTTTGCATAACTACTAATTATAAGAGACAATTTTTCATAAATATAATCAACCACTTCTAAATCATTCTTGAGTCTTTTCTGGTCCTGTTTAGATTCACCTATAGCAAAATTAATAATAGCAATAAATATGGTCATGAAGGTAAACACAACACCAAAGATAAAGGAAAAATAAAACACAGGTCCTATTACTCTGTTTGCCTCTATGATCCCTTCATAGTCAGACTCACCCATGGCAAAATTAAACAATGTAATAAAGGAGTTATATAGTGTGGAATAATCCCCCATATAGCTACCAAACATCAATAATCCAAAATGTGAAAATGCAAGAACCAACAAACATAGAAGAAACATGAATGATTTTAAATTTTTTTCAGCATATCTAAGAGTGTCATTCAGTATGTACATTTTCTTGTTGAATTTAAGTAGCTTGAAAAACTTTAAAATCACAATCAAGACTAAAAATGCAATAGAACATACAAGTATAAAATCCCAGTATATAACTGTATAAAAATTAACAAATTTACTATTATTTGATTGGTTATATTCATCTATAACGTTATTTATAGATACCATACGCTGAAAAAACAAACCAATCACAGTATAAGACAGACAGATTTGTAATATTTCAACACAATTCCAGAAATCCCTGAAATAAACTCTTTTACCATATTTTCTTAAACGCTTATATTCAATGTATGTAAAAGTTACATTGAACAAAAGAAAGAATATTTCACATGCTGATACAAATTTTTCAAATCCATTTGAATAATGATAAAGTTTGGATGTAAATATTTGATAAAATGGAAAAACCTGACCAATATTTGTAAATTCAAATAAAATCATCACAATGCTAAATAAATTAACATTTGGATTGAATAATGTAAATTCTAAAAATACACCTCTTGTCTTATTGTCTAGCCAATTGCTGGACCTTAAATTATTTACTTTATCTAAAGCAGCAATTGTATCTGGCGTAAATTCTGCAACATAGCCTCCACCTCCATAAGTTCCATGTATGCCCATATAAGGGACAGTCTTTAAAGACCAGGCTGACTGAAACATCCATTCGTCAATATTGTTTATGCCATCATTAGACTTTCTTAATGGTAAACTCCAGCTTTTGTTATAGGTACCTGTTTCATCAATTCCCATCGAATATGGAGGTATGCATTCCATATCAATTAGGTAATAATTCAGGGCAGTCGCTTGTAAATCACATGTACCTGAAATTTAAATGAAGTATTGCTGTATTTTGAAATATGAATATCATCTGACATGGATGTGTAACCTGGCTAATAATGATCACTATCACAGGGTGAATCAAGACTGACCAGATTGCAGCATCATATATTTTTAAAGAATTTTCCATGCATGTTTAAAGTTTTTACTGCTTCACATCACTATGGCCCTGAATTATGGTCAAGGGCATCCAGTTTACAAACTTGGTTGAGCTTAATATGCTGATACCTAGCCTTACGCCATTAACAACATCCATATCAAGCTTCATTGCATATGTTTATTTGTTCTGGAGAAATCATTCAAATTAAAAGCTTAGGGATACGGAATATATACTTCAGCATCCATTAACCATGTTAACATGAGCTAAAAAAGAAATTTAAAATCAAACCATCAGCTGGAAAACTGTCACTGTGTCGGATTCTAATGGTGTCTTGTAGACCAATTATAAACCTGCTGTAATGTTGGAATTGCTACCACTGGGGCTTATTATGCATGTTTAATAAAGCAAGCCGAGAACTGCCATTAAAAAAAAAGGAAGGGAAACTGCTACTCATGGATGTCAATTTGAACCACTGAATCATGTGAATCACACATCCTACAGTACAGATCTAGACCCCAGTGATTAGTTGCTACTCTGAAATTTGAAATCCCATTTACAGGGAGCTAAATATGATGATGAACCCTTGCCTTCCACAGAGGTATGGTTTGTAGACATTTTTAAATGTATAGAGTATGAAAAAAATGTGATGAATATATGAGACAATAATGAAATATAATATTGTCATGTATGGTCTGATGCCTGCAATATTCTGAGGCGGCCAAGTGGCATAAATCAATCTTATGAATCACAGTGCCGCTAACATCCTATGTTTGATCCCTGTCAGAACACATCTTGGTGCGAGAAAGTTTTGTAAGTTTGCTTGCCAAAAGTGTGGCTTTCTCTGGGCACTCTGTTTACCACCATAATCTATGATATGACTGCCACATCATCAGTTAAAGAATCCTGACTGGGAGTATAAACCTCAATCTACCTGTACTTTTGTCTATAAATTATCATAATCAACTCAATTTGGTGTCCAGATTTAGAAAAATAGATGGAAATTTCAAAATCAAACTTTCTAAGGATTCTTTTTAGTCTGGTGAAACAAATACTTGTAACTCTATATTAGCTGTTAATTTGTAATTAACACTTGTACAAATTCATTTATCTGTAGACTGAAATTAGAGCACCTTCACCGAGGTCACAGAAAGGTCAAACAAAGTAAGATCAGACAAAGATGTCTAGTGATGTCTGGAAAAACAAATCAGCTGATTTTTCAACAAACACAGCAATTTTAAAATAATACTTGCTGATACAGACCAGAACATGTCAAACTAAACCTATATATTATTTCTAAAACCCTGTTTTTCAGAGATTGTTGCCACATTTTACAATAATTAAAAATTTTTTTCTAGTGGCATCATGTTGTAAGGATAAGATATTGACCAGAATCTGATATTGTACATGAGGTCACTTCCTAACAAAATTGATGCCACTAAACTAAATTGCATTTTTTTTGTTGAATGTGGCTACAATTGCTAAGACAGGGTTTTAGTAATAATGAATAAAGTTTAATCACTTTCTGGACCTTATGAACTAATATTCTTTGAACAGTTTGGTGTATTTTTGTTTACACAGGTGGATTTACCACAATACAAATGGTATTTTCTAGGGCAAACGTCCAAGGAAGAACATTAAAAACATCATAGATCACAAAAATAATGTTAACTAGAGTGTCAACTGATCCTCAAGAAGTAAATTATTTATGATCATTTGTAGAGTTTATACTTAAAAATAAGTATGTTATTAAACTTTTGGTTTGATTCAAACTAAACTAGAAGTGCTCCATATAATATTTGACCTTGTGACCTTCACCTTTCACCTACATAACTAACTGTGGTGTATGACACAATGTTGTATTGGTATACATTTAAGCCAAGTTTGATCAAAATTTAAACTTTGTGAAATGTTTAACATACAGAAAGGGCAAATGAATGGATGAACACAGATCTATATACACCCCCACCCCCAGCTTAAATATTTGAAGGGGTATAAAAAATGCCTGTCCAGTCAAACTTAGTCAATAATGTGTAATTTTGACAAACAAATCACACTGATCTGACTTATTAAATAATAGATTTCATTTTATCAATACCTGATACTCGAAGCTGTCTAAGTCTGTAATATCCAACTAGAATATGGTAACTGTTTGGTGAAAAATTAGACTGATTTTCAGAGCTCATTTCAATTAAAGTTGGAATAATCTTCTTTTCCATATACTCCCAAAACAATGGTAGTGTTGTAATCTGTAAAATATTTCATAATGTATTATGGTATTATTCACATGGTATTATTCAATATGTACATAATGTATTAAATGTACCTATTTTTAATGTAACTTTCATTTAATATGTAACTTTAACATTTATAACCCTATGTGCCCAAAAGACTGACCCAACTTGTGGTTTCTGTTTTTGAAGGTAGTATGCCCTCAATTCCCTGGTGAAAGTTCACATGTTTAACTTAATATGCCAGTTTTCAAAGTTTTACTTTGGTTTTGGGATTCTGATTTGGACATGAACTGGTAGTATGTTTATTTTTGATTAGTTTGGGAACATCGCTGCATGTGTATATAATATACATATTTGATTTATCTCTAAAAACTAATTTCCTATTACTGTTATTAAGATAACTTGGGATAATATTAAAAACATTAAAAATTGCATTTTGATTGTATTAAACTCTGTTTTAGACCAAATGAAGTTATAGGACTATAATTACATTTGCTAATGTGACGTCACTCATTTCTTGCTGACACCTATGCCCGTGACGTCATTGATAGGCTGTTCCAGGAATTGGAATTGCATGTCGTACACGACAGTGTTTTAAACCCTTTATTTCAGGATCCAAAAACAAAAATAAGATTTTCAAAAAATGCGAAATGTAAATATAACCATTGAACTGTCTAGAAATGGCGTTTATAGTGCTATAACTTCCATTGCCGTGCAAAGCAAACTAGTCATAACGCGCGCCAGCACGTTATTCGGTTTGCTTTGCACGGCAATGGAAGTTATATCACTATAAACGCCATTTCTAGACAGTTTAATGGTTAATAAATTGAACATGTGTACAGGTGGAATTGAATGCATGGGATTTTATTATCTGACATTTTATTCATCAATTAAAAAAAATGAAATTCAATGCTACTTGGTTAAATATTCAGACAGCAAGTGCAGTTATGTCATATTTCAATTGATCAAAGAATGGACCTTAAATACTTCAAGCAATGTACAGTTGAGTCATAAAAAGCATCAGTATTCCAACTGGTTCTTTTGAAAATTAATTAAGATAGTGTTTACAAATATCAATCAGATAACTCATCAGTTTCAGATAGAGAGGAAAAGCACAACATAATTACAACATGAGCTGAAAAAATGGCAATATAAAATTAAGATCCTTTGTATTTGTTTAGTAATGGGATAAAAAGGATACATGACAGTGTTCTAAATGACTGGAAATTATGCTATTTATGTTGGAAATGAAAAAGACATTGGAAGTTTTCAATATTCTATCAAGTATTTTAGGTTCAATGAACTTGCAAAGAAGAAAATAGTTATCAACAAATGGTCTTAATTGAGTGAAAAAGTGTGTTCAACAGGTTGTTTTCTTTGGTTTTGATGCTGTCATGCCACATACAATTGAGGCTATTCAGCCTCCATATTCTTTTTTTTTTTTTTTTTTTTTTTTGGCATTAATAAGCAGTAATGGAAGTTCGTTAAAATAGTACATGTATTATAGTATAATCATAACAAATTTATGTAGGTAATAAATATATGCTGTTTTAGTGTACTGGAAATAAATACTATTCGACATGTTCCTACTCAATCTGTTCCGGATATTCACAAAAGGCCTGATATATAGATGTATTGCTAGCCAATTTATAAATAATTCAACTGTATCCATTTACCATATACTCCGAGGAATTTTTTAAACCTCAAAATACTTTTTTTGTATTTTTCTAGTAACATTATTCATAGTAAACTTTGCAGGACAAGAATACTATACATTTAATTTCTAAATACACTAACAACTAAATGATAAAGTTTATTATAAATTAAGATTATGCTGCACTTAAACATTTACCAATCAAGAAAGACAGAAAAGATACTTGTAGAGCATTTATTCTGCCTCAATCCCCATATAGAACTTTGCATTAAACATCATCACTCATCTCCTTCACTTTTCCCTTTGTAGAACTGTGTTCCCATTTAGTAACATTGGTATGAATAATTGATGCATTGTTGATAAAGAAAAGCTATGTTTACCTGAATTGAGGGAGTGTGGAGTAATTGTGTTTTATATCAGTCAAGATTCTTTTACTTATCTCTGTTGACGGCGATCAGTGTATGGATGGTGGAGGAAACCAGAATGTCCTGAGAAAAACACTGGCCTTCAACAAGAGAACTGATTATGACAAACTTTCCTGCACTAGGATCTGTCTCCATGCAATGGGATTTTTAACATACCGGTAGGTGTGAAAGGTGCTGTTATCTGAGAGCTGTAGACCACTCAGCTACTGAGGTCCCTAAATGAATGGAGGGGGGATTAAGAAATGGTGTTTAACGTCCCAGTCAAGAATATTTCACTTATATTGTCACCAGCTATAGGCGAATGTGCAGAAATTTTGCCTGTGTGATGCACTGATGGCATTATACAGCAGGGTTCTTTATCATGCCGAGCCCTGACTGTGACACAGGACCTGTTTCAATTTAAGTTGCCATTCAAAAGAACCGTGACTTTCATTTCATAATGCTGAGTGTTTGGCAAAAGAACAGTCACTACCCACTTTCAATTCTGGGTCAGACCCAGTTGGGGTTCGAACCGATGACCTCCAGTTTACAGAGCCAGCACTCTACCAACTAAGCTACCACAGTGGTTGAATGGAGGGAGAGATGTAAATATAATGATTAAATGGTTATAAACTTACTTTGTTTATAGCTAAGGTATCTGTAGGATACACCCATGTATCTTCACTATGTGAGGGATGAATAAAAATATCTTCTATAGCTTTTGTACAGAGGTAAGATTCTCTTATATTTCTGTGTCCATGTACCATAAATAATATGACACATACAAACACAAAGTACAGGACAACATTAACTAAGGTTTCCTGAACTAGTCCTTCTATTCTTAACTTTTCTTTTGCTTTTTCTATCAGTTTCTTTGTCAGAGGTAGTGGTATAAAATGATTCTTTTCTCCTCCTTCACCATACTCTTCTTCTCTTACTTCATGTTCAACCTTTACTTCACCTGCAAACAATGAAAGTATGTAAAGGGAAATAACTCTTACATACTAATATATATATATTTTAAATCCAGTCAATGTAGATCCATTCAAGTGTATTCACTTTGCTGAATATTATGTAAAAGTTCAACAGTGACTGTTTGTGCAAGTGCACATGGTTATTTACAGTCACAATGGTAAAGTTGTTTGCCTAAACTTCAAAATATGGCATCCCAAAGATCAAATTTAAAGAGATGGTTTTAATGAATTTTAATAAATTCTGAAACTAATTGTTGGCTACATGCATTTCTATTTATATATCAGTGCACATCTAATTTATATCATTTTGAAATGGGTTTAAATGATAAAATAAATTGAGTGCAGATTATGAATATCAGTTGTAATCATTACAATTTATTGCTGTAAACACTGTTTTAATACTTAAATTGGAAAATAGAAAGTTTAAAGGTTAAAAAATGTTTAATTATAATTAGTAATAGCCAATTAAAAAAACAACCAGGAACACACCACGTCCAACAAATGAAATGAGAAAACAAGATGAAAAAGACAAATGCAGACACTACTATCACAAAACCACTAGTCATAACATTGGACGAGCACTGGATCTAAAAAACATGGTACCAAATTATATTTACCTTGTACAACAGAAGTCTTCCTACTTTCTAACTCCACTGGTTTCTTCAATATAAGTGTAAATAGAACAGCTATAATAATTACTTTGATTGGCTGTGTAACGAAGGCACTCTGGAAAAACGATGTGAAAAATGACAAAATAAAGTCAATGCTCTTCTGATAACCAAATTTTAGTCCATACAACATCACAAAATAGGTTGATACTAAAGATGTTGCCATAGCTACTGTCCATGCAATGTAAATAAACCACCATGGTAACCTGAAAATAATAAATAAAAAGTATGTAAAATTCATCGCTTACAAACTTTTATTTTACAAGTGAAATACATAAATGTAACAATCATAATTTGAAATTTTTCCCCTTTATAAGACTTTTAAGATGATATTTGTGCTTTATGAAAATACTTATATTTAATTGAATTTGTGATAGTGGCAAATCCAGTATGTAGTAGATTGACATGAATTCACAGATTGTTGTGTGAATGAGAGTAGTAGAGGTCATCAAAATCCCTTAAATTACCAGTTTTTGTCCTTTTTGGTTTTTGTTGTTTTTTCATTACATTTTGCATTTATAGATTGCAAAAACCTTGGAAGTATCTGACCAAAGAGTTTGCTCTTGTGATAAACCTAGTAAAATCAATTCAATGTAGTTAAATAGAAAAATGGGTGGGACAGAACTTGACAACTGCACTCAACAAATGCCCGGTTGGCACATTTAGTGTTTCATTATCATTGGAAGGTCCCAAGTTTGGCCACAGTGGCTAAGATTATACATGTATCATACTTACAATTTAGGTCCAGAGTTGGTTAGTCTAGTAGGTTTTTCAGTTGATGCTGATTTATTCTGTTTTGCTCTCTTTATTTTCTTCTTTAAAGCATCAGTCACGAAAGGCTTAGCACTTGTTTTCATAAAAAGCTGCACAATAATTATGTTGATTGGGAACATTATTATAGCACTTTCAATACCAATGACAATATCAGCTAGTGACAGTGTTATATGTCCAACAGTTTTCTGGTCTGCTGGGTCATCTGTAGGAATTCCGTGAAACATTATGTTAGTCAACATAGTTGTAAGAAGTAATGACAATGCACATGTCAATCTCTGTGCACGTGTAAATGTGCTGTGAGGAGGCTTTGAAAATATACTCAACCACAGATGTCCGTTTCTAAGATCCTGACTAGATTTGAGCATGAAGTCCTGTTTATGAAGTGATTTTAATTCCTCTTGTGTACAGACTGGTAGATTGATTGTGGATGTACATACACCTCTATCTACTGCTAACCAGTCACCAAACAAAAATGTCCAGCTTTCTTTTGTCTGTAGATCTTCTACGATTATTCTTGTCAGATTCCTGCCAAAATATGGAGATTAAGAATTTACACAACATGAAATTAACACAACCTAAATTAAAATTCCAGTCAAGATTATTTCCTCGATATTATCATGATTATATAAATGAAACTTCCTACATATACATGAATAAATGTTACTGCCTATTTATAAATGTTACTGCCTATACCAAAGGCAGTCTTACTGCCGCAGTGGTCCAGTGGTTTTTAGTCCACATTTACTGATCACAGTGCCTCACATAACATAGGTTGCAGATCTTTGTGTAAGAAAGTTATTCAGTTTGCTTTTGGGATGTCAGTTAAAGGTTTTCATGGGGAACTCCAGTTTTCTCCAACATCCCAGAACTGACCACCTCAATATCAGTAAAACAATCAAGGAAATACCTTGCCATGATTGGAACCCCATTTTTTTCAGTTTTCCACTGAATTTGGTAATTCAAAGAAATTTCAAATACATGTTATATAAACTGCATACCAAGCTGGTGAATTTCCACCATTATCATGCCAGACTGTTACAGACTGTAGATCACCTAGAGTATTTGGTGCAGTTATAACAAACCAGTCTTCTGATCCTGACTGGAAGTGTTTTCTGTCAATGGCATTCTCATTCAGGGCATGTTTAGAACTCTGTCTCAATGTTCCTGTCATTACCATGGAAACACCAGCTGTTGTTCCAGCATCATTCCACCATCCAGTGATAATACAAACTAAATATGTATAATTGTCTTCTAAACTGTTATCCATGACTACATTTACTCCGACCTTTTTTTGAAATGAAACAAACATTACAACATTAATACAGTCATTGTACTGTATAAGTACATTTGCAAGGAAGAAATATTTACGATTTTCACGGTGAAACTTTTACCGCAAATATAACTTCCCAGGAAAAATTATTTATTCCTTGGTTCATTTTCTCTCCTGTGGGAACCATGATTTTTTTTACCAGGAAATAGTTAAAAAGATCATAACTGCCAAAGTTTCCTACATCTAATATTTCTTCTTACAGTATACCAATTTTAATGTCTCTTGAGAATGCTTCATTTATCAATAGTTCCAAGAAAACTGACGGACCAATGAACATTTCAATTATTCTGTGCCAGAGCTTGCCCATCATGACCTTAATTTTGTAAATGGCACATCATACGATTACATATGTATATCAATATCAATTTTCATTCAAAAAAAAGATATATACAAAGTAAGGTTGGACGGAAAGGTGGACAAACTAATGAATGGATAGATGAACAAGGTGAACAGGTAGAGCTCCTGTATCTTTTTTGATAGTGGGCCCTCATTATGGTGGACTGATGCACCAAAGTAATATCAAGACAGAACAACTTATAACACACAGAATGCTCTTCAAGAGAACCATGTTCATCTGAATGTGGCAGATCTGGCTCAAGAATTGTCATGTACCTGAATCATTAGTGTGTCCTGGGAAGGGTCTAGGTTTGAGTCACAGTTTTGCCACTTATTTTTCTTTTCTTGTTTTTTTTTTATTTAGGGGTTCATCTTCCCAAAAGTGTCCCAACAACAGGTTGTTCTTAGGACAAAATCTTTTAGTTTTGATTAAATGTAGTTAACAATGTTAGGTGAATTGAGACTAAATGACCTTAATAAGTGGCAGGCAGGCAATGGTCAGTAGTTTTGGAAAGGTTGGATGTTTGAATTTGAGTATCTGAGTTTGTCCACTGCATGTTTCACATTCAAATAATATATGGAAGATATATGAGAGTAAAAATGTTACCTTTTCAATATCATTTCTATCAGCTTTTCTTGCCCAGTATATTAAAAAGAAATAAACACACCATATTATAATTGCTATGGATACCACCACAGGATTTTCAAAGAATGTAAGAAACAGCTTGGCATCAGCAAATGGATCAATAAAGTTTGGTAAAACAAAGAAACTACCAGATAAAGCAGTCAGATGGTTACACATGCAATGAAGAAAATCTGTTGTAGTTCTCTCTGAAACCTGAAAAAGTTAAAAATTAAAATGAAAATACTAGTATACACTATGTATTTTTTTTCCACAAAATATATTTACATTTATAGTAAAAATAAAGCTGAAATTAATCAAGAATATAAGTATAAAAACATTTTCAGGTATTCCCTGTTGTCATTAATTTATAAGTATCTGTCAGGTACAGTAAGACCTGGTAATCTGGGCCCAGTTACACAAAGCATAATTATAGAGTTAATCATTAATTAAACCATAATTAGTGCAGTGATATATGATTTGCTAACTTTGGTTTAATCAATGATTAGCTATAATTAAGCTTTGTGTAACTCTTCCCTGGTGTTTTAATCATTATACACAGATTTCAAAACAACTGAACATGTTAGGGTAACTCTGTTGAAAATGTGTAAATGGATTCAAGATTAATATCCACAGAAACTAAAGAACAAGACCAGAATATTGCTTTGATTTTTATTCAAATATTGGTATCTAATTACTACAAATACGGCTATTCCTTTCACTAATATATTTTGCCAAGGGTTTATCTGGTCAATTTGATTCAAGATGCTTGGGTTGGAGCCCAGGCTCAATAAGTTGAGTTGAGTAATGGTGTTTTACTTCCCAGTCAAGAATATTTCACTTATATTGAGACATTGCCAGCTATATGTAAAGGTGCAGAAATTTTGCCCATGTGTTGCGCTGATGGCATTATACAGCAGGGTTCTTTATTGTGCCCAGCCCACCAAGACATGGGACCTCGTTTATTTTAAGTTCCCATCCGAAAGTGGTCCCAGGCCAACTGAGCTGTGTGATATGACTGTATGTAAAAGTCAATGACAGGCAATGTATGATAACTGACAAAAGACACTCACACAACTTTCAAACTGACAAAAGACACTCACACAACTTTCAAAGTGACCCATTAACTCATACGAAATTTACCCAGAATTACCTTCTATTTTGGCATACACAATGTCATAATTATCATGGTAATCATGTATACAAAGTTTAGTAAAAAATATGTTTTACAATGTCGGAGGATTGGCTAGTTGGTTGGTTAGTTGGTTGGTTGAATATTGCTTAATGTCGCATCAGCAGTTTTTCAGCTATTCACGACAATAGCTTTTTTATTAATCTCTATGGATTAATCTATGAACGATTTCGTGTATGCATGTGAAGTGTGTGTGTTGTATGGTCTGGCTTGTACTAGCGTGCACTCAGGGTGACTTTAAGGTGCTAGCTCACCAAGTCAGTACGTCGCAGACAAGCGTACCACTCCCCCAGTCCATTATACTGATACCAGATGAACCAGTAAAGGCCAACGGCAAGGAAAATTCACTTTCCAACATGCGGTCCGAGCGGGACTCGAACTCACAGCGGTGAAAGACCCTGGATTTGTAGACTGCCACCGCAGCCTCTCAATGTTGAAGGAGTAATAGCCAGACAAACTGTTAAAGAGAGACAGATGGACGGATGGACAACACCTTACCGCTAAACATCCCATTTCTAGAAATGGTTGTATAACAAGAACTATATTATGCTCACCTGGCAGCCAGTTGTTGACCATTCATTTAATGTTTCATCCCAGTACATACAAGCAGCAGAGTATGTGTCTATTTGTACAGTTAACATGATCTCAATTTCTTCTACACATGTACTATCTGTACAAGCTGTTTTTAATAATCCATTTTCTTCAGAAAACATTTTCAACTTCTCCAATGTGTTGTTGTCATCACTTATAATAATTCCTATAAATATATCCTGATCAACATTAGATTCTTCTAAGAAATTGGTAAAGTTATTGTTGCTGTATAAATCAGTACCATTTTCAGCTATTTCCTCAACAGCTGGCTTGTCTCCATCTTTGGATAATATTTTCAGAGGAATGGTTACATTCAGCACCATGGCATTTATTATAACTTTTCTGTTTGCTGTTGTAGGCATCTTCAGCATTATGATACTCTGGTTTGATCTGTGTAAGGACATATATCCACTATCATCAAACTGCAAGGTTACAATGGTGTTCTGGACTGATGTATTTGAAGAAAAACCTACAGAAAAGACACCATTTAAAATTTGTCAAAATTCCAACAAAGAAATTGTAATATTTTAGCATTATGATAGTCAAGAAAAATTATCAAAATACACATCATTCATTAATTACATAAAGGCCAAAACTGTAAATATTGTTAAATAGACATTTTATGACATACCACTAACTAAGGATAACCTGTATAACTTTCATCAAAATGGTGCACTAAGTTTCTTTTATGTCTAAATATGGATTTTAATCATTTCATATTCAAGTGTCAGTTTTTAGAAAAATTTTTTTAAATATGTTGAAAATAAAGGTCAGAAAATATAGAATCCTGAAAATTAGTAATTATAGTCAAATTGGCATGAAACATGGCCCCTGCCCTAGACACAGAGTCATGTTGTTGCCTGATCTGAGCTGAAAAATTTGTGCATAAACATCAATTACTTGGTCAATTAATGCATCTGTGTGCTAGAAAATTACATGCCAAAAGCTTGCATAGAACTTGGCAAGCTATAGTATATTCCCTAAAATTAGAAAAAAAATTCCAGTTTAATTATGTGATTTGCTTGAATTTTTTTAATTTCATGAATATAACTACATACAAGGAAAGAAAATTATCAAACTTCAAAATACATGGAAACTAAATTATTAAATACACAAAAAATATAACACATTATCAATACAAAATTAAGCTAGATTGAAAACAAAAAACAACAAGTGTAATTTAATAGCCCAAAATAAATTGAACTGGAAATAACACAAACAATTCAAATGTTTGAAATTCTCTTGCCTTTAGCATGTTTAGTTGACAATATAATCTCTACAGGTTCTTGTAAGTTATTTATTTCTATATTTTGTTTTTGTTGATCTTTCAGTTTAATTTTGAGTACAGGTGATGTTATATTTCTGGCAGATATATCCCAGGTAAAAAGATTCTTCTCTGTAAACATTACCTGTCAATCAAATCAACATATATAACTGGGGCACATTGCATTTCTGCAATTTTTTTCATAGGGTCATTTTTATATGTCCATATGATTTTTTGTCACTTCTGCACTATGTATTTTCTTTACCTGTGCAGTAAGTATTCAGATTCAGTATGGGTATGTGCTATGCATGAGTTTAACGTTAATTCTGCTTAAAAGAGTAGAATGACCATCAGCATATTACATGTACTCTATTTCATGTTAAACATGCATTAGCAATAAGTATGCTGTGAGAACTGACAGTGTTTGTTTTACAATTTTAGCCTTTTTTTAGCAAATTTTAGCATCAGTGGTATTAAGATAACCTTGCTTCATCTCCTTGTGATACATGAATATTCTTCCACATGCAAACTTCAGTCCATGTATTATTCACTGAAACATTTCTGGCATCAAAATCCTAACAATATTAAAAACATCAGTTTGCCACTGACCAGTACATCCTCATCCATCAAAAACATTTCATGTCATGTTAAACATTATGACATACTATGTCCATTTTTGGAAACTTTAATAATTCACATCTCCGTTAGTTGTTGTGCTATCAACAAAATAATCAGCTGAACAAGGCCTTTCTTTTGGTATTGAAATAATTTTTTTAAAACTAAAAATGATATGATGTACCTAAACATAGTCTCTCTTGTATTTCAAACAAATAATAATAAAAGTTTGCCATATACCTGCAATCCAACATCAGTTGCATTACTCAATGTCTGTTCAAATTGGCTGTTACTTGGAAACTGAAATGTCCCTGCATCAGACTGTCTTTGATTCACTAAACTTTTACCAATAAGTTGATTGGGTGGTGACTTTGAAACAGCAATGTTCATGGTATCTGTGACAAACAAAGAAGGCTCACCATCTGGAGACAAAAGATCCAGAACTGTATCTGTTACAGATTCCACTACATTCAGGATCTTTTTGGTGGAATTTTTCACCTGTAACAAGATATTAAGCATGAAAGATTATTAAGCTGCTGATGTATTAACCAACCCCATTATCAATGTCACCTAAAATGGCAAAAATCTCAATTGAATGTACAGAAATTGCAGTATTACCCATGTTTTATCAATATCAATTGAGTATTTTAGGCCTATCTAAAATTGGTAGCAATGTATTTTAGATACATAATTACTGTTCAGAAACCTATGTATGGTTACATGGATTTATGGTTGCTTTAATGTTGCTTTAAGCTATATCAGCAATATTTTTTACGTTTCAAGACAATTTTTCTTTCAAATCTCAAAGATTAATCTAAAAACAAGCTCAGGTGAAGTGTAGGTTTTGTACAAGTATTTCCGATCTGTTTCCACTAATGCACGCTTATTGCAGCTTTTAGAGACCTAATATAATTGCCCACATTGGCTCAGATAAACACTACAGACAGTGTGCGAATTTACTGCAGGCCCGATGGCCCGAGGCTATTAAGTTTTTGCTTGGGTCACCAACTTCAAACAGTTCCAAGTCCGATTGGCTCTTTCGCTTTACTGGTGGTTCTCCTATAATAGGCGGAAGTTCGAAAAAAGGAATGAATTCCGTGTTTGAAATTTTATTGGCCTTTTAGATTACCTTTATCAGCCTTTTAAGTTACGTTTTAGTATACTGTATAACGAAGTTTGAGTCCGAAAAATGTTATAATCTGTGTATAGATCATAGATGTAGTCAGTATAATAAGAAATCTACATTAATGAACCATATTTTACATTGGTACAACAGGCAATAGAGCAATAGACACAGCAATACATACAGTATAGTTAAAATGAAGTTTACACAATTAAGGAGATACATAAATTCCCATATTTCAGGGCCATTTACTTTTCATTTGGGCTACCAACTTTCAAAAGTTAAGGGCCCTGCTGGCCATCATGTCTTTCTAGCTAATTTCATACACTGACTACAGAACACTAACTCACTATAGTGGTACTAATCCAACCAGCAGTACTAGTGGCCTATAGTTACACCTATAAAAAAAACCTTTCTGGCTTATGACATGGGTCAAACCAACAGCAAAGAGACAACTTGGGTGTGAAAGCAAATGCCTAAACCACTTTGCCATCGCAGCCTACTTAGATGACAAAACACAAAGTGGCAGCAATTCAAGACAATACAGTTTATCTTATAACTATTAAAGATTAATCTAAAAGTTCATGCATCCCTGGGAGGATGGAAAAACAGAAAGTGGCAGATTTCAAATCATAATAATCCTGTCACATATATATGCATGGATACAACAATATGCATTCACTACCTGATGTTGTTTTTGTTCATTGATTACTTGTGATGTATCATCTGTAGTATTCTTTGTGTCAGTTACACTGGGTACCTTGTTCAATTCCTGATCACCAATATCCATACTTATGTCTAGTAATTTTGTAACACCATTCAGAAGAATTCTACAACAAATCATTTAAGTAAGACATCAAACATGTAATTTTCATTATCATGATTATGTCCCTTTGGGAGTACTTAATATCCATGTAAAATATCAAACTTGTAATTGTTATTATATTCCTTGGGGAGAAATTTGAACACCATGCCAGCTAATTAGTCTGGTACTTATTCTGTGGCATGACTACCTCTTGGATGGAACGACAATCAAATGCAAGGTTAATCTAAGCATTTCTGTCATTAATAATAAGCTATATTGGTCAGAGATTATAGTTGTTATTGTGATGTTAGTTACCACTAAATCAGCAATCTTGAGGCTATTGGCTATGAAAACAAGTTTTATCTCTAAGGATAAATCTAAGAACAAGTTCCTGTATTTGTAAGATGTGCCAGTGTGTTTTGTGGTCTGTCTTGTACTAGCACAACCATACCACTAGGTCAGAGTAATGTACCAATTAAAAATTAAATGCCTTGCCAAAAGGATAAACCTCCATCACTTGCCACTTGGGTAAATGTCTGAATAAAGCTGTTTAAACTTATTTTCACACAAAAGGTTAAACTGAATGCTTATAAATGACTCTAATACAATTTTGAAAAAAAAATGATGTAGTAATGGTACTATTCTTACTTAACTATAATTTGGGACATTCGGTTTTGATTATTTAAACTATAACTGTCTCTTGAGAGCCAAATACCCCCCCCCCCCCCCCATCTACAAAGGTTTAATGTTTTCATGCGACCTTGACCTTTCTAATATGACCTTGGTTCAAGGTCATGACACACCTTTGGACCATGAAGATTAATTATGTGAATATAAAAGAATTCAAAAGAAATAAACACATGATATCATGTTGTAATCTTCTTTTTCAAATTTTTCAAAGTAATTGGTTTCAATTTGTAAAAGCCATTGCATAAAAAATAATGCACCATCCGAAATTGAGTTGTGTCATAATTAAAATCTCTGGAGAAAACACTGATATTACACAGACAGACAGACAAGCTGAGACAGACATGGTGATTCCTATAATACCCCCTTAAAATAGTTTGCAGAGGATATAAACATATACCAATAATCAGTAGTGAATATGAAAATTAAAACTCAACATCAATTAAAATGTAAACAACAAAACATTACCCTGCAGTATTTTCAATAGCAGAGGGTGTTGAAGCATTAACCTGGTTCTGTAAAACATTTGCCATGTTACCATACACATCAGATGCTTTGTCCTAAAATTATATATAATTATATATAATAAGAAATATATTGGTAGGTTTATCATGGTTTTAATGAAATCATAAAGAACTGCTTTCATGATAAAATATATAATAAGGTTAATAAAGGAACATTTCTTAATGCTAGACAAAAACAAATCTATAAACAAAAATGTCAAATGATGGATGTTCAATGACCTGTCATGACAAAGTAAGAATTGTACTGGTATATAATGCAACTTCTTTTATAAACACCCACTTGTGTATCAGTTGCTATCAGGTTTTAATTAATTTACATATGTACGTGAACTAGTGTTTTTCTTCATTTTGAATTCAACTACTGGTATATAAAAACATTGCAAAAGAACACAATGCCATGAGTGAGCAAACTGTTTTATTTACTTTTTTTTCTTTAGGATGAAGTCAGTAACATGAGATCAACAAGCTATGACACTAGTGTATCATTTTTTTATAATACAGTACAGGCCTGTCAAAAGTTTAACGCTGAGCTAACGAATTGAGACTGAATTCAGTTGAAAGGCCAGCTTCAATTTTTTCCGTTAAACCCGCGATTTAATCTTCAGGGCCGTTCAAGGGGGGTAATTCAAATTTGGTCGGCAGATGGCGCTTTGTCGTCACCTCGAAGAATTTGCATTTTAGGGTTGACGCAATAAATCATTAATTAAATGGTGTTTTTAACTTAAACTATATATATTTTTGTATCCGTTTGATAGCAAATTGATTTTTCTAGACGATCACAACAATTAAACACTCCTTATAACTAATTAAAATGCTGGAATCATAGACATAAACTGCGGTATCGTGAAAGGTCAAAATCAAGTGGGCGGTGCATTCGGAGTTTATGCCCGGTAAATTGAATTGACAGAATCGCATCCCACACCGATTGGGTTAAAAATTATAGTCGTAATCGGTAGCATTTAGAACACCGGTCATTTTGATACCGATAGAAACCATCACTCGCACCGGTTATTGCACAGGAAGATTGTCAAGTTGACCCTGCGTGCCGATGATTTGGAAAACAAAACTTGCTATTTATTGCATCTAGACATCTTCTAATTTGTTTATTTTTACTCTAGATATTTGTTGGTGTGTTTTTAATATAATCTTTAAACATTTTGTTTAATTTTAGTTCAATTTTGTAGAAAAAATCCCACGAAAATCAAACATCCAGATCGCCCAGCTGACCCCATGTAGTCACTATGTGACTCAGAAATCAGCCGATATTGGAATTTTTTTTTACACTTTCATTACATTTAGAGTCACAAGAGGGATAGTTTGCTAGAAAACCATCTGAACAACAATTATCTGGTGTTGATTTAACTGCTGCAGTGCATGCAAATTTTAAAACTGTGATTTTAATGTTTCAGATCAGAAGTTGGCAGTTGTATCACATATTTACAGGTAGGCAGGCTGACAAAGAGCATAATTATAGTTTGTTAAATTTCAGAAAGTTTGCAGAAGAGGAGAAGTCATGATATGGAAAATTACATAAAATGTTTTCAATTACACTTTTCAGACTGTAAATTACTTTATTTTTTTTATTATTTTTTTTATTATTTTTTTTTATTTTTTTTTAGTAATTTGAAAAGTTTTGCCACTTCAAGGGGTTGAAGATGGATTTTAAATGCCAAAGTTCAGTTTAGTTATGCAGAAACTGGTGACGGTGTTGGCAGATATTGAGGTACAGGTTGCAAATGCACACATTGCAAAAATGTTGTAATTAATGCAATTCTAGATCCTTCAGCTATCACTACTGCTACTGTTGCTGATGATTCCACAGCTACAAATACCTATAAATAGGTTTTTAAAACATTGATGCTAATTTTGAATGTTTTCTCTCCACAGTAACCACAGCAAGTATGGATGTACCAGCAGAAAACATACTTGATAACACAGAAAATTCAGAAATGGATCACAAAGATTCTTGTACTACATGTATTAGATTTACTGTTCAAACATTTCATATTTTTAAAGTTGATACATGTACATGTATTTGAGCTTTTATGAAATTTATCACAATATAACCCATTCACTTTTATTGTGCAAAAATCTATGTAAATATCTTTTACCGTATTTTAATTTGAGCCAAACTTTAAATCATGGATCATTGCTGCACACATCATAGCTAGTTCTGACAGTCCCACAGTATCATTCTTGTGTGGTGAATGATGTTATACTGGTACTACATTAAATTATTCTGGTTTAATTAATTTCTTTTTTATTTTCAAGAATGCAGAATATGTGTAGTTTATTTTCATATGATTTTATGATACATCACTAGGTTTCCATAAATTTGAAATAATTAGTAGCCAAATTTCCAAAATTTGTGAAAATATAGTCCTTTTTAAAGTATCTCTCCACAAATTTGCTAAAATAGGTTACTTTTTGAAAGAATTCCTCAGAAATTAGTAGCCAATGGCAATTTTGGCTACCAGGAATGGAAACATAGACATCATACATGTATAATCATTTCAGTTGATTTTCAGATTACCAATACCTATACAGTTTACTTTCAGATTATGCATTCCTACAAGTTAATTTTTAGTTCAATTTATTTACAGATAACCTTTTTTATATTTATTAACAGGTGAAATGCATATTTCAAATTTTATTTACAAATTTGCCAACATTGTATTTTCAGATTATTCATAGATAACATTTTTATTTGTAGATTAAATATTATTAATGCTATTGCTATGCTAAAAACAAGACAGAGACTACAGAATAAACAATGACTATGTTTTTTTATTTTTATTGCAGATAACATTACATGGTCAACACACAGTACAATGTCAATAAAGATGTTTTGCTTGCATTTTAAAATTATCATTACTTTAAGGAAAAATAAATGCTAATTGACATAATAAATGCATAATTATTTTTGTGCATTACACTGGCACCTATCCAACATAACATTTGAAATATTGGTAGGGGCATGGCCTCTTACTGTATAGGTTTGAATCTCATTCAGGACAGTTTTTGTGTGAGAAAGTTAGTCAGTTTGTTGTGGAATGTCGTTGGTTTTCTTTGGGCTCTACAGTTTTCTCCCCATCTCTAAATATGTTTGATAGTGAAAGAATCTTGACTTTTACTCTACTCCTTACCCAAAAGACATGAAGCATCCTCTGGACTGAAGGTAGATACATGAACTTGATCCATGTCATTTTGGAGACAGTCAGAATTAGATTAATATTGCATCTGTGCATTAGTACTTTAGCTGCAAAAAGTCTACCAGCAGCACTTGATCTGTGAAAAAATGAACCAGATACTAAAGAATTAACTGTTACACCCGGTAAAACTGACCTGACCATCTTATAGAAAGAGATTTTAATTTCTAGTTATTAACTTGGGGTGTGGAAACAATATTTTTCCTGTTCCACTGTCATGGTGCTGCTGTTGAATTTTTATTTAAATACTGCATTCAAAATCAGCACATAGCAACTAGTTGTCATATGCTGATTTTAAATTCATTATTTTAATAAAAATTTAAAATCAGCACATGACACCACTGAAAAGAAAATTATATAACTTTCTCTTGTGTATCAAATTTGAAGAAATATTTCCCATGGAAAATAATTTTATTTGATTAAGATTAAAATGTTAAATGAAGCCAATTTTTTTAGATTTTATTTATTTATTTATTTTTTTTTTTATTTTTTTTTAAAAATTTTCCTACATTAAAACGAATATCAATCAATAAGACAGTAAAATCACTTTATTTTTATTCGCATACATGCGAGAGACAGTGTAAACAAGGGAGATAATCATCATACGAAAAACAAAACAGAAGCAACACCTGCTGATTTCTTAACTGACAGAATCGCATCCCGCATCGATTTCGGACATGTCTTTCATATGAATATGTTCAGAAATGAAGATATTTTCAGAATTGAATTATTAGAACCCATCACTTGTCCTAATATTTAATAATTTGTGTCTGAAGCACGAATGTCGGCCGACAGATGTGAACCAAACCCCGCAAAAGGAGCCACACCTGCCGTTTTCTCAACTGACAGAATCGCATCCCACACCGATTTCGGACATGTCTTTCATATGAATGTGTTCAGAAATGAATATATTTTCAGAATTTAATTATTAGAACCCATCACTTGTCCCAATACTTTAATAAATTGTGTCTGAAGTACGAATGTCGGCCGACAGCTGTGAAGTAACCCCTACTTTCAAGACGTATTTCTCGTAATTTTCTGTATATATTTGGTTCTTTTTTAGATAAATTAAAGGGAAAAATATCTGTTGTTAAAAATATTTGGTAATTTCAAGTAATAACGATCCTATTTAATAGTATACTTAAATTTTCGAGACCTACTACCATTTCCGATTGCGTACCAAAATTTGAACTGAAAGTCACGTGACTAAAGTGATTAAAAATCAGCCATATTGGAAGCTGGCCTTTCAACTGATTGACAGCTCATTTCTGCTTATCTTTCTATGAATCTAGACAGTTTTAATTTTCCATGTTTTCGGCAGCTGCTATATACCACCCAGTAGCTTTTTGACCCCAAGTTATCCAGATCCCAGCCACTTAGCAGACAAGATTCAACCCCTGTTCATTATCTCAACGTTAAATTTTCTACACGTCTGTACCATATAATGACGTCAGCACTTGGATTTTGAGACATTTTATATAATACTTTCATTTGGAATATTTACCTGTGTTTGAGTGTTGAGTTCAGACTGTACAGATGTGACAGAGTTTAACACAGATGATAATTGTTCTATATCACTTACACTGGTCACACTCACTGTTGACAAATCTGATACAATTGTCTCCCTTATCTGTATAAAAAAACCCACATAAAATCATTTAAAGTTACAAGTTAATTAATTTATCCAGTAGGATAATAGGTTAGGGATTTCAAACACTGAATACAGAAATGAGTTACAGATCAAATGTTAAAACCCTCTGAAAAATAGGGACATTAAAAATCCCTGTCATGTTGTAAAGGAATAAATCTATGCAAAAAGAAAATTCATAATGAAAACATCATTTATTGCCATCACTTGTTCAGAGAGAATTTTGCATTATAAGGACTTTGGTAATAAATCGAGGAAGAACTTTATGTAAGAAAAGAACAGAAGAGGTAGAGTTTGGTACCTCAAAACTGGTGGTCATAAATCTAAATGAGGTGGCAAAAGTATTGAGGGTCATTACAACAAGGATGGATGGATGGATGGATGGATGGATGGAGGATGGATGGATGGATGGATGGATGGATGGATGGATTTATTTATTGTAGTACTTCACAGCTACACAGTTGATCTACCTGTATTTTTATTTAAATCATGTGATCATTTCAATTAGGTGAGCTTAGAAAATTCATTACCTGCATTTTTTGTTCATTTCTTGTTGAATTGGCCGTGGTAACATTTGAATCAGCATTCAAAGAGATACTTATAACAGTCAACAATTGTAAAGCTCCTATAAAAATAGACAAATGATAAATTAATATAAAATATTTTGCAAAGTAATAAAAAAAATTAACAAGAGGTCATGGGCCTTAATGCTTACCTGAAGATATGTCCCATTTTTCATGCAGAAGTTCAATGGTCATTTATAACAATCAAGTGAACACTGAGCTAAAAATGTTATGAAAAATATATCAAGTATATAGTTCAAATCTATTACCGCCTGAACCCTAAACAATACCACTGTAACAGGGAAAAAATGCAGGATCAGACCAGGGGTCTAACCCTTGACCTCCCACACTACAGTTTAGTGCTCTACCAAATGAGCCACCCTGACCACTACACCATTATATATTAGGTATATCTCAGCAAATTCTAATTTTTAAATTCATAAAAAGAGCATAGGGCATAAAAATGTAATAAAAACATTATTATCATTACATTATTTTCTAAAATATTTATCTTAATTTATGTTATAGAGATTCATGCTTCTGAGATCTCCCCCTCAAGGGAAGGAGTGTAGTGCAATTAAATTGATACAATGTTCTAATACCTCTCGTGTTTCCTGAAGATATAAGATCACCAATTACGCTATTGTTTGTTGTATCTTCTGGTGATAGAAAACTAGATATGACTGACAATATATCAGTGTCCATTGCATTTGGTGGATATACCTGAAAAAGAAAATCAAATAAAAAAAAATTACAACTAAAACTTGAGAGTAGCAACTAAGAATACAACACAACAAACAAACAAATAATAAGTCGATAAAATCAACAACATGTTTAGTATACAACTCCACAAAATGAAACCCAAAATGGAACATACTGTCAACTACCCTTAACCCAAAGCCATTGTTGGTTTTCCTGTTTACTACTGGAAATGGAAAATGAATCATTAATTAACAAAATTAAAACCTTAGATTGCCTTTTACAGACAAGTATACCTTATATAAAGTTTTTGCTTTTTATCTGAGAATTATATTCTGTGTCTTTAAAATAGAAGAAAGAAATAGGTAACTGAAAAACATACACTTGGCAACAAACAATGTAATGAAGAATATGTCACCATACAAGCAAATGAGTTGAGTTGAATAATGGTGTTTAACGTCCCAGTCAAGAATGTTTCACTTGTATTGAGACATCACCAGCTATAGGGAAGGGTGCAGAATTTTGCCTGTGCATTGCCCCGATTGCATTATACAGCAGGGTTCTTAATCGTGCCACGCCTACCGTGACATGGATCTCATTTATTTAAAGTTCCCATCTGAAAGAAACGTTACATTCCTTTGGTAATGCCAAGTGCCAAAGGAAAGAACAGTAACTACCCACTTTAAAGTCTTGGGTCAGACCCGGTCAGGGTTTGAACCTATAACCTTCTACTTACGGAGCGAGCACTCTACCAAACCACTGCAGTGGTTGCAAATAAATGACATAAACAGTCAAACAAGAAAAAACAATAAAAACAAATATATATTGGCAACACTGATTATAAATTCCTGGCTGTAGAAAGACACTAGAGTTAATGTCCAGTGACATGGTTTTAGTACTGTTAGCAGGGTCACAAGCATCTCATCCCATCCCACTTATTTTCATATCAGTGGTCCATAAATATGATTACATGTATTTAGAAATTAAAAATTTGGGCTCTCTAACAAACATAATGAACCAACAATCTCTACATGTTAATGTTATCCATAAAAAATTACTTAAATTTTATTTCCTTAAATACAATGTATTATATGTATCAGTTTTGGAAACAAAACCAGTTCAACAGTCTGCATGTGAATGATAACTTTAAATTTTGAGAAGGACTGATTACTTTTTCAACATTCTTTTTTGCCACAATAGAAAATGTTGAACATATTAAGACAAAGATTCAAAATTTTGACCTATTCAAAGTATATATACTTATTTTTAAATCAAATTTTTTATAAGCATTATACCTGTACTGTGAGATCTGTTGTGACTTGATATCCATATTTATCCTGTACTGCTACAGTCAAATTGTAAGTATAATTTGAAGACATCAGTCCTTCATTTAGGTATAATGATGTAATATCTGGGCCGTTACCAGTATAAAGATTTGATAAATGACCTGAAATTAAAGAAAATATTAAAAGCTGACAAATTAAAGACAAATATAACATATAATTGAATAGAGTGGAGTAATGGAGTTTTACACTTCATACCAAGGCAGCCAGTTAGATGGTAGAGGAAACCAGAGTACCCAGACAACATATCATCGGGAAAATGTGCATCAAAAATATAAGTATTGTGCAAGTGATGGGAAGATGAACAGAACAAAGATAGGAGTGACTAGGGGTGACAAAAATAGTTCTATTGTGACATTGTTCAGGTGAGAATAATTAACTTCAATTTACCATCACTGTTTATTAAAGGAAGATTTATTAAATGAAACGTTGAATTAATTTTATCTAGTACTTAAAAAACAGGCAATATCTGACTAAGGTAGTTATTGAAAGTAATTGAGGTTCATTACAACAAAGGTTTCACTGTACCTGTATGAGGAACTATCTGCTTTACTCCATACACCAGAGGTAAATCAGAATCTGTAAACCCAGAACAAGTAATGTTGAATGATGTTAGCAAGGCATAACCAACATCTGGGAGGATAGAACAATTTCCAAGGGTAGGTGGTTCATTTATATTCACTTCATATTCAGCATGTCCTTGATTTCCATTGGCTAATGTTACTGTAAATTTAAAAATTTAAAACAATATATACTAAATTCTTTGTATACAGGTTAGAAAAGATTAAATTGTAATATGTATTTATATACCTGCAAGTGTTTATCAGGAATAAAATCTGTTTGTTTTGAAGTATATGCAGTTTCACTATAAATTGTCTATATAGATGGAAATGTCTGTACAAAACATCTTAATACATGTATTTATGTGAATTAGTTGTTATAGTTCTTGTTCCAGCTTAATGTAGTGCTGAAACCAACTCTAGTATAGGCTGCACTGCAGGCTACCTCAATGTGCTCATGACTAAATGACAAGTTACCGGTATACATGCATCAGTTTTCTACTACGGCAAGTGCATACCATGTGATAGCTCACCAATTGCAAGACAGCATTTACAGTGGTTACCACCTGAGTTTGAAGAAATGTTGCTTATTTCCCTAAAATTCCTGACAAATTCCCCTAGACCATAAAAAATTCCTGTTTTGAAACTTAAAGAAATTCCTCGTTTATTGCAATAATAAGTCATTCTCCAAGTTTCTCTTAAAATAAACTTTGCTCCTCCCCTTGTCTACCACCAGGCATTGCTTCAGACCCACCAGGAGCTTGTAGCCCCTTAAATCTTGGACTTTTTTCACCCTTGTCATCAAAAGGTAGTATCCCCCATAACCTATTTTAATCTATGCATACTTTTAATCTTAATAAATAAAATACATTATATACAAACCAATGACATTAATCACATTTCTTGTTACAGAGCCTGTCCCTATCACATTAGTACTAAAGTATGCATGATCACTGCCTGAAGTCTCCTTAATTAAACTTTCACAACTGTTTATACATGACCAATGTTTCCAGTGATACTGTGTTAATTTTGGGATGCAGTTTAAACACTCCACGTGAAGTCCGATTTTCTCTCCTGGATTTACTTTTTCTCCACAATTACTCAAACATCTAAAGGTACAAATGATACAGTTAATGTGAATATAATAAATGGAGAATCCATAGACTCAATGTAAAAATCTATTTCAGTGTCTGAAGGGGCTTCGGTGGCCAAGTGGTCTTAAGCTCATGCTTGCTAATCATAATCACAGTGCTTCTCACCAAATAAGCTAAAATCCAAGCTGGGGCAAAAATTCTGCCAGTTCACTTACAGATGTTCTGTGATTCTCTGGGTACTCTGGTTTCAACCACCTTTCCTGAACTGACTGCCTTAATATAACTGAAAAAATCTTGACTAAGGTGTACAACATTCTTTAAAAAAAAATAAAAAAAAAAAAATGAAAAATCAGTATCTTCAATTAGGTGGAAATTTTAACCAGTTCTAATTTCATAATTTCAATGTTTTCTATACAGTATATCTTGCAGTTAGGACAAAAAAGAATAGCTCAGTGAATTTAGTGATGATACTTTGACATGTTTGAGTAATCATAATATTTCAAGGAAAAGTCAAATCTAAGAAAAATTTCATATTTTAAAGCTAACACTTTGAAAAAAGTACTAATAAAAAAGTGAATAATGAATATTTTGGACATGCCTTGATTGATGATTATCATATGTGTATAACCTTCGACCTTTCCATCCATCCTTTAACAACAGTTAAGTAAAGTTTATGAAACTGGATTGTTATGAAAAGATCTCAGACAGGAAACCTAATAAGCCTATGCTCTATGTATCATGGAATTACATGTATGTGTAAAAATAGTATACCACAAATTTAAATTGAATCACTATGGTTAATACATGCTTACCTTATTTTAACATTTTCAGGTGTAGTATGGTCTGAAATAAAATTTAATTGAAATACAATATAAATGGAGTCGCCAGAATACCACGTCATCAATACCCCTTAATCTTTGTGTGGAACGTTTTGGAAAAGGTTTACATCAAAATTTTCCAGAGTAACCAATGATCTTTTTCTATACATCAAAATGATCGTTGTATCAATACCTACAACATTCTAATATACAAGCCTAATTAGCCTATACAAAAAGTTTATAGTTTTCGAGATAATTAAACATTTCGGTATTGTTTCGCATATGTGACCTTGACCTTTAAACCCATAACCTTTTTCTATACATCAAAATGATTGTTGTATCAATACCTACAACATTCTAATATACATGCCTATACAAAAAGTTTATAGTTTTCGAGATAATTAACCATTTCGGTATTGTTTTTCATATGTGACCTTGACCTTTAAACCCATAACCTTTTTCTATACATCAAAATTATTGTTGTATCAATACCTACAACATTCTAATATACATGCCTATACAAAAAGTTTATAGTTTTCGAGATAATTAACCATTTCAGTATTGTTTTGCATCTGTGACCTTGACCTTTGAACCCATGACCTTTTTCTATACATCAAAATGATCGTTGTATCAATACCTACAACATTCTAATATACAAGCCTATACAAAAAGTTTACTAGTGTGCGACACCTTTAGGGGTTTTGCGGGAAAGTATGGAACAATCTAGAAGATTTCTTTGCTTCTACACAAGTTTAGTAGAGCTCATCGACAAAACTTGCCACTCAAAAGTTTAACGAAATTAGTGCCAAACCTACAGAGAGGACCTAGCTTTGGACAGCTCGGCCCCTCGACTAGTCAACATGTTTAAGCTGTCCAGTCAAGAGTTTGGAGCTCATTCTGCCCCTTGGCAGCTATAGACTTCCAGCAAGCCCCTCGGCAGCCGAGTTTTGGAACCATTTCGACATAATTACTTTTTTAAATAATTTGGTAAAGAAGTGGTTACTTTATTATGGGTACGAATTCAAAGTGGTACGTTAAATCCTACCACACAAGTTTTTAAACTGACGTGTCGTCATTGGTCTTTTGAAGTTTAAAACGGATTAGTTGTGTGAAAATAAACGTATGAAGATCAGAGGACAACCGTCAACTTGTGAGGATCATATGCAATTCAGATATAGAATAATTCTGTTAACATAGTTGCCAAAGTTGGACTCCTACGCTGTGACATTTCATAAAGAGATCGGACAGTTGGGTTTTATTTCCCCAATGAAAATCAATTTTTTCTCATTCAAAAAGCTTTGTCTCTTGTTTAGTAGATGTTTAAACATTCTATTGTGTTACTTACGGCAGATAACACACCATAATAACGTCTAGTAACGCCACCTTGCCAACCGGCAGTGTCAACAAAGAACATCATCATGGCTTCTTGTCGTTGAAGGCATCTTGAGATGCCGTTTGCTGATTGGATAATTATAATGATATGCAGAAATCGCATGTGCAACTTGGCGCACTTTGTATATTGGAAGACAGGGTTGAATTTTAACATTAAATATAAATTTTGTACATAAAATCAAAAAAATTTAAAAATACTGTTATTTTCTTAATACTTTAAAATATATTTTTACCGACTTTCAATTTGATACTCGAAGTGGCGATTTCACAAAAGCTGTTTAAAGAGGCTGAATGCAGAAATTTCAGATGTGGAAAATTTCCGCCAAACTGCATGTGCTTACATGCGGAATTTTTTATTTTGAGCGATTGGGTCAACTTTGAACACCTATTGTGAATGTTGTGTGCAAGATAGAAAAAATATAAAAATACCGTTTTTTTTGGTAAGATCTTAAACTTTTTTCGGTCAATAGACCACTTTTTCGTACAATGAACAGATATTGAGCAGGAGTCGATTAAACAAATGTCAAACAGATTTTTCGGGGGGAAAAATTCATTTTTTGCATGTTTGACCCCAAAATTAAGTGTGATCCATATTTTACCCAAAAATTTAACCAAGTTAGATAGCTAGATCGCATTAGACTCCATAAACTCAGAAAGTTTTAGCAAAATTTATAGCTTCCTTCACCTTCTTTCTCAAGATGCCATAATACACGGCTGAAAATGAGAAAGTTGTCGCCTTTATCATTTCACATCCAGATGATGTTCCGAATGAATTCGTCACTATCCTCTAGATTGTTCCATTTTTTATAGTTTTCGAGATAATTAACCATTTCGGTATTGTTTCACATCTGTGACCTTGACCTTTAAACCCATGACCTTTTTCTATGCATCAAAATGATTGTTATATCAATACCTACAACATTCTAATATACATGCCTATACAAAAAGTTTATAGTTTTCGAGATAAATAACCATTTCGGTATTGTTTCACATCTGTGACCTTGACCTTTCAACCAATGACCTTTTTCTATACATCAAAATGATCGTTGTATCAATACCTACAACATTCTAATATACATGTCTATACAAAAAGTTTATAGTTTTTGAGATAATTAACCATTTCAGTATTGTTTCGCATCTGTGACCTTGACCTTTGAACCCATGACCTTTTTCTTTACATCAAAATAATTGTTGTATCAATACCTACAACATTCTAATATACATGTCTATACAAAAAGTTTATAGTTTTCGAGATAATTAACCATTTCAGTATTGTTTCGCATCTTTGACCTTGACCTTTCAACCCATGACCTTTTTCTTTACATCAAAATAATCGTTGTATCAATACCTACAACATTCTAATATATATGCCTATACAAAAAGTTTATAGTTTTCGAGATAATTAACCATTTCGGTATTGTTTCACATCTGTGACCTTGACCTTTGAACCCATGACCTTTTTTCATACATCAAAATCATCCTTGTATCAATACCTACGACATTCTGATATATATGCCTATACAAAAAGTTTATAGTTTTCGAGATAATTAACCATTTTGGTATTGTTTCGCATCTGTGACCTTGACCTTTGAACCCATGACCTTTTTCTTTACATCAAAATAATAGTTGTATTAATACCTACAACATTCTAATATACATGTCTATACAAAAAGTTTATAGTTTTCGAGATAATTAACCATTTCAGTATTGTTTCGCATCTGTGACCTTGACCTTTGAACCCATGACCTTTTTTTATACATCAAAATGATCGTTGTATCAATACCTACAACATTCTAATATATATGCCTATACAAAAAGTTTATAGTTTTCGAGATAATTAACCATTTTAGTATTGTTTCGCATCTGTGACCTTGATCTTTGAACCCATGACCTTTTTCTATACATCAAAATGATGGTTGTATCAATACCTACAACATTCTAAAATACATGCCTATACAAAAGGTTTATAGTTTTTGAGATAATTAACCATTTCGGTATTGTTTCACATCTGTGACCTTGACCTTTGAACCCATGACCTTTTTTTATACATCAAAATGATCGTTGTATCAATACCTACAACATTCTGATATATATGCCTATACAAAAAGTTTATAGTTTTCAAGATAATTAACCATTTTGGTATTGTTTCGCATCTGTGACCTTGGCCTTTGAACCCATGACTTTTTTCAATACATCAAAATGATGGTTGTATCAATACCTACAACATTCTAAAATACATGCGTATACAAAAAGTTTATAGTTTTTGAGATAATTAACCATTTCGGTATTGTTTCACATCTGTGACCTTGACCTTTGAACCCATGACCTTTTTCTATACATCAAAATGATTGTTGTATCAATACCTACAACATTCTAATATACATGCCTATACAAAAAGTTTATAGTTTTCGAGATAATTAACCATTTCAGTATTGTTTCATATCTGTGACCTTGACCTTTGAACCAAGGACTTTTTTCTAAACATCAAAATGATCGTTGTATCAATACCTACAACATTCTAATATACATGCCTATACAAAATGTTTATAGTTTTCGAGATAATTAACCATTTCGGTATTGTTTCGCATCTGTGACCTTGACCTTTGAAACCATGACCTTTTTCTATACATCAAAATGATTGTTGTATCCATACCTACAACATTCTAATATACATGCCTATACAAAAACTTTATAGTTTTCGAGATAATAATTATAATCAGAGGTAAAAAAAATTAGGTCACGACCTTCACAATTGACCTTGACCTCATTTTGAAGATACTAACAAGAAGATGTCAAAACTGAAAACCCCATGTCTGGTCAAATAGTCAAGTTATAACAATTTGAAGCTATTTTACGATTTTTTCAAAATAAAACGCAAAAATGTGTAACCTATTTTTTATCCGAATTTCACAAATTGAACAAACTATAGGCTTAAGACCCTAGAGAAGCCAAATATCACATCAGATTTTTTCTCCAATCAGTACTTTCAGAAAAGAAGATTTATTAAGATTTTTGCACCCCTAGGTCACCTTGACCTAGTTATGGTAGCCATAGCAACATCACAAACAAATCTGAATTGCACCGTCCCATATATACTTCTGACAAAGTTTCATTAAAAACTGTCCAGTAGTTTCAGAGGAGAAGTCGAAAATAGGTGTTAACAACGCACACACATACACGCTGCGCTATGCCATAAGCTCACATGACCTTCGGTCAGGTGAGCTAAAAATGTTTTCTTTAGAGTCTAGACTCTACTTTCATTGCTTGAATTATCAGCAAGATTACAGCATTAACAATGATACATATATTTAGTGTATAGTTTACATACCTGATTTTACCACACCTGAGTTAGATTCACACAGAACTTTGTAACTTCTATCACACAATGATGTTCTAAATTGGTATGAAACTTTGTTTATTCTTATACAGTGCTCTGGATTTGATAAATCTTTCTCATTATTGGGTTCACCTTTATACCAATTGGTCCACACCATTTCGTCTCCATCAAACCATTTAAATTTTTCATCTATAGTGTCATACTTTCCACCAATCCAAATAGCTCTTTAAAATAAATATTCAGAAAGCTTAAAATTCAAGAATTCATTTATCTTTCAACCTACATGGTGACAGCTTATAAATTTTAAGCCATATCACATACAGATATGCACCTTGCAAAATTTTCAACATCTGACTTTTCTTTTCAATATTTCTGTTTAAAAGGATGATGTCAAAAAATTAAATGAAAGATAGAAACATGGAACAGTTTAAATAGAATGATTTTTTGTGTTATCAATATCTTCTATTTTTATGTGATGGATTGACTGCCAATATTAATCAATTATGAAAATTTACATCCATATGAAATTAAAGATACTACTATCAGTAGACTCACAGTGAAATCTTCTACCAGTCAGACATGCTTATGTGCACGTGGCATTAAAGCCCCAAGAAAGGTTACAGAAGTATTCAGGAAATGTACTGGTTATTTAAACTGGTGGTAAACTTGTATACTGAATTCAATGACACTGCTAGCAATAAACATTTTTTTGCCCTGGCAAAATAAAGGCCAAATATTCCCAAAAAGAAGAAGGACCGAGAACAATTCATCAAAAAGCATTACCAAAAAGGAAAATATAATATTAGTCCTACAGACTAATGCAAACTTAGTGGTCAGATACAGGGTCCCACAAATGCCGACAAGGTCATTGGTGGTAAAGATCACCGCTAAAAAAAAAAGAAAAGAAAAGAAAAACCTCATTCATAACACCCCCCCCCCCCCATTCTTCATTGATTCATAGAGCTGTAAGCTTTTTGGTGGTGCTTATATTTCGTCTGGAATGCTACACAGCAAAAACCTACTTTCAGATGCTTCCTTTCTTTCTTCATTTTATTTATGAACAACTTTATTCATCAAAACAGTCACCAAAAAGCCGAGTAAGACTCAGATATCTTTTCACATTAGCGTCATGCTAATTATTATCTTAACTTCTTGCTAAGTCTGTTTCTAGTTGTAAGAGTCCACTGTAGTGTCCACAGTTGGTCTACTCTTTTTTATAACTCTAGAAGTGTACTGAGACACATAATAAAAGGAACTGATCAGCTTTGAGTCTCTTTTTAAGCACCTTCAGTAACAAGCATTTTACAGCTCCAGTATACATAGGCAGAAGATGAAAATCATCTCAGAAAATTTCCAAATCCCAGGAGAGATTCGAACACAAAACACTTAACTTGGCAGCACTAATTGGTTATGTCTGCCAATATTAAGCATATTAAAATATTATATGTTGTTACAAGTGCACAAGAAAATAATAATCTTGTCAAGATCTTGAAAATTTTTACCAATCCAGATGAAATTGTTAAATTTAAGGACTGTGGTTAGTTTTTAAATCACTGAAAATTAAAATTATGATCCGATGAATGTGCAATAATTACTGTTAAAATGTTTAGTGATGTCATAACATAAAACACAGGTATAACAGGTTGTCTGTACAATAACTGTTATAACAACAATCGCTAGTGGTGTGCGGTTTTATCGGTATACCGGTATATCACAATACAGTCTCATAATACATACGTATCGCCATATGACAGATCCGATCCGGTAATACCGGTATTTTTGAAAAGTCAAGTAACCTATCTTTTTATAGCTTAAATGAACGCACAAACTGCCGTAGAGCCGTCCAATTTGTTTATAACTTAACTGACTGGAATTTATATAAATATTACGTCATACTATAGGTAAAGCTATCAACCAGATACGAAACAGCCGAAACAAAACTTGTTCCATAACAACGTGTTATTAACAACATGGCCGACAGCGACGAATTCAACATTGTAAAAGGCTCTTTACCTTCCTCAGTTTTAAAATAATATATTATGATACGTATCGCGATACAGCATCTGCCTATCATAATATATCGTGATAAAAAAATTTTGATAATACCCATCCCTAACAATCGCTGTGTATCTACCTACACACCACAATTAATACAGATACTGAAACTTGTGTTAGAGATTCAGGGGGTCTCAGTGGCAGAGTGGTCTAAAGGGCTGACATACGAACAGAAAATACTGTGCCTCTCACATGTTCGAATCCAACTTGAATAAGATCCCTGTGTTAGAATGTTTGCCAGTTTGTTTGTCAGAGATTTTAGGATTTCTACAGGCACTCTTGCTACTTCCACCATCCCAAAGCTGACTTGATATAAGTGACAGAACCTTGACTGGGGTGTGCATAAAACACAACTGCTCCCCTCCATTGTGTATTCGTGTTATAGGTATTACATATATAAGGTCTTCTCTGAACTTTGTAAAAATCAGCTAAAAGATCTGAAACTCGTCATACCATCTGAACAACTATATATGTATGCATGACTGTGTTTACCTGTCATTTCTATCTTTGTGTTTATCAATAAACTCTTTTACAATATCAAACTTTTCTTGACTGTCAATTTTAGCTAATGTTTCATTTCGACTCTCACAGAATTCTTTTGCCTCTGTCCATGATGAATTATTTATATTTAATAAATAAAAGTTGTGTGTGTTGTCTGAAATGAATAAATGGCAACATAAAAACAAAACTAGGTAAATCAAGAAAAAAAGACAACCTAATACATGTTAGTAAGTCTAATTTGAGTATACAATTTAACCTTCCCCCCTCCCAATGAAAAAGAAATGTATAGATTGTTTAAGACCAAAGTTACTCACAGTGGATGACTGTATATAATGAATAAAGCAATTGGCTGGATTCTGTTTTTAGTCACACAATTAATTAAAACATGTACAGTTACTTTGAAAGCACAATGACAGCATCATGTTCATTGCATGCAGTTTTCCTAACTCTGAAGTGAAGGCAAGTTGTTTTCTTTATTGTAATGTTGTTTAATGTCAATGCAAATAATTAGTACAAGTGTTTGTTTCATGACCAGCACCCACTCAGGGGGACTTTAAGATGTTAGCTCACAAGAGTCAGTACACCTCAGACAAGCATACCATTCTTGCTAAAGTTGTAGTGATCAACATTTACCTATTTTGTCATCCAATAATCCATAGAATGACACACACATGCAGCAGAATAAATCACTCAGTGGCTTTGCCATCTCATGATTTATTCTGCACACGGGGACTTCAATCCTTGTTATAATGGATGATATTAGCACAGGTAAATGTTGTAAAAAATCAATTAGATCTCAAAACTAGTTAACAATATATTTCTTATTTTTTACTGTCTACTAGTTTTGCCAGAATATTTCTGGGGTCTTCAGAAAAATGTTTTCAAAAATTTAAGGCCTACAGTTCAAAATGCAAAGTGAAAATTAATATGTGATTTTATTATTGCAAAGTGTTACTTAGATGCATACAAAACAATAAAATGAATTTGAAAAACACTGTGTATTAAACAAAAAATATAGAAATTAAAAAAAAATTTGATTAACAAACAGTTGTTTGATATGTTTATAGTTATTTTGTACAATTTTTATTATAGTATTAGAACTCTACTGAATACCACTTCACTACTCATGGGTGTTGGTTTCCATATTATCAGTTTGGCTAAATTTTGATTTTTTTTTTACTACTACTCACTTGTAATAAACATTATATCTGTGATGGTCTCCTTGGAACTTACTGTGTTACAGTGTCTATAAAATAGAAAAAAAAGATCTCCTCAAAAACCAAAAAACTTAATATACACCTCAAATTATGTCTACAACCTTGTGACCTACAGAGAAATTTATTGGAATTTCATTAATTCAGTTTGTTTTAAATCTATATATAGGATCATTTTGATTGAAATAAGGTTCTCTTTCTAAATATGAAAGTGTTCTCCACAATGAGGTTCGCCTCTGTACCATGTGTTACCCTCAAATATTTGTGGAACACTTATTTCCAATGGATATGAAATCGCATAAGATGATGTTTTACTACAAAAACAACCTTATTCTAAGACTATGCGAAATATTTACCAAAATGTCCTGCAGAGAGGTTAAGAGGCATTGATTATGTGGTAAAGCAGCAAATCCCATTCACTAGTCTGCCAAAACCAGGAATTCATGAATAGGGTTTAAAAATGGCAATAACAATATTATGGTAATGCAAAGTGGATATTAAAGATTATCAAAATTGACCACAATAATATGCCCCAATTGTTTCAAATGAGCATATGAAAACAGAAGTTGCCTGAAAAAAGAATAATCATTTATATTAATAATGAATCATCTACTGCTAATATCTAGAACAATAAATATGGATCAATTCAATTCATGTTTCTGAAAAAAACTTTTGCACGGTTTTTGTTATGTATACACGTAAAGCACTTAAAAGCATTCTGATTGATTACATTATGTTTCATTTTTATAACAATCTTACACAGAGTTTGCCACTGTTACACGACTGTTACGAGCTGTAAGTGTTGCCTGTGGTTCCAAACATGATGCACTTCCTGAATCATATGGCCAGCAAGATATCACAACATACCCCTGCAAAAAATAACAAAAATCTCATTTACATAAACCTGAACAGTAATTTGAAAAAAAATTAACAAATGAAAATCATGATAGCTTGGCTAAATGTTGCAAATAAATTTGGAACCATGATGCCCATTTTTTTTTTTTTTTTTTTTTTTTTGAGAGGTAGTCCAAATTATGCATACTTAAGTCACAAAACCTGTTATGGAAAATTTTGAGAAAATTATGTCCAGTAAGGGTTGATTTGATTGTGTGTGATGCACAGGAATGGAGAATTGACACATCAGCTGAAAACTTATACATGTAGTAACCAGTATATGTAATGTACCATGAGGTGTTGTTTATGAAAGCATTTAAAAAGTATACCTACCATTTTATTAAGTGTGACAATACTATTCTGCATGGTTAAATCAACAGTTAAGTTAACAGCATACAGGTCAAATGGCAGTTCGCTGCTTGAAATGTCTATCATTTCTGTATCATAGGTTTTAAATGGTTCATTTCTCCAATCAGCAGACATCATATTGTGGAGTTCCCACTTATATTCTAGTTTACTTGGCTGCGTTTCACATTCGCTGGTATTCAGATCTGATTTTATGACAATGTTAACCATTCCATCATAGTCCCATCTACATACACTGTCCAAATCATCACCAGCGCCATCTATAGCTAAACTCACATTACACCTATGGTTATGTAAAGTGACAGTGCAACTGCTGCATTTTAGAAGCAGAACTAAAAAGTATGGAATGAAATAAAAAATAATTAAAATTGAGAATATAAAATCAGAGTTTAATTTAAAAAATTAAAAGTGAATTTTAATTTTAATAAAACTGAATTTTATAAAAATTGAAATCTTATTGAAATAAGGCAAGCCATCACTGTCATCAGTATCTTAAAAATTAAATAAATGTATTACAGACACTTAATTTTGACATCACCTGTACTTAATTCAACTCTGAATTGCTTCTAGGAAAAGTAAGTGTGTGGGTGTGTGTGTGAGAGAGAGAGAGAGAGAGAGAGAGAGAGAGAGAGAGAGATTTGAACATCTCACCCTTGATAGTCATGCAATGTATACATACCAAAGATTAAAATCTTTATTAAAACTTTTCTGTCCTGCATCATGTACACATTATTCATTTATTATTATTTAATGTACTATTTTAAATAACACAGTCTGGATTTGTAAACCTCCTGTAAATATACAATGTATAATTTAATTAACAATTAAACTTTTATATGCCTGACACCTTTGTAATAAGTGCATGTTTATGTGGCAGGCCGGATTTGACACATGCCCGGTTAGCTCAATCAGTAGGGCATCCTAATAGTTTTGGGGAGGTCCTGGGTTTCAATTCCCAGTTTGGCCAATGCATTTTTCCCTTTCCTGTTATCCTCAAATGCCCTAATATCATGCAGGTAAGGGAAAAAATTGAACCAATTGTATAAAAGATAACATCAATATCAAAAACACTCAAACTTTCTGGTACAAATAAATTTGTTTGATGACTACTGTTTATTTAGCCTATTTCGGAGAAAGCAAGATAGCAAAATACTCTATAAATTTCAATACGACGGGTACAATTCAATGATTCTTTTACTTACATGAGCCGAGTCGTAACTGAAAATTTCTGTTTCGGTTCCATCCTTGCTTAATATATCATTTTATGCGACAAAATATAACCTGGGTGGGTGTTTACAATGGTAATCTTTTTTACAAAATGGCGGGGTTCTTTATGATACGTAGTCATGACGAAAGAGTCGACTATTTACGTAGGTTAGTGCAGCTCAAGAACGGATTGATTTTTGCGTAACCGGGATGACCAAAATCGATTTAATAAAGTTATAAAGTGAACTACCTTTCTACATTTTCAAACTTTTGAAAAAAATTGACGTAAATTTAAACTTTTAAACTCAACCCGACCTTTGAATTACCCTTCATTGTACCCCTAGCGAACCTACGTAAATAATAAATTCTTCCGTCATCATTACGTCACACGAAAGACTCCGCCATTTTGTCAAAATTTTTACCATTGTAAACACCCATCCAAAACACGTTTTGGTGCATTAAAGGAGTTATAATGCACGGATTAGATCGAAATAAGGATTATTAGCAACGACTCGGCTCATGTAAGTAAATGATTATTTGATTTTTAACCGTGCCATTCAAATCTTTGAGATATTAGCGTTATTCCTTTCTCTCCAGCACAGTAAACGGACAATAATAAAAATTTTCCATGAAGAAATGTCAGGTAAATTTGAAATCTTCATAATTTGGTTGATTTTTAAGACATTCAAGAATTTATTTTCAGACATTCAAGAATTTAAAGTGTCTTTTAAAATTTTTAAAGACAGAAGGCAATTTTTCAAAAAATCTATCAAAACCACTGTCTATATGTAAAATATTTGAACTTGAGAAATGAAGAGCACTGTGAGAATGTTGAAGAGACAAGCAAAAATGTCATTTTCACTACATCCTTTTAATGACTTGTATTATGATTTTTATACAAATTCTACAATGAGCTAACATTATGTTACCTTACAATTATGCCACAAAGTACCGTATATTTCAGATTATTTCTTCAATCTATCATCATTTACCCGAACAGCCCACTTTAGCAGCACTAGCAGACGAAACGAAACTAAGAGTCCAACTTCCGGTTCTTGTTCTTATTCTTATTAGTAACTTCTTCCGTCCGACGAGGATCCAATATGCACCAGAACAAAAAAAAAAAAAAAAAAAAAAAAAAAAAAAAAAACCATTCTTACCTGAGACATATTGATGATTATTGCATGATTTCCTGGTCAGAGCATCGGAGATTATAATTATGGCTAATCAACAGAAAAAACAGACTAAATTAATTTATTTATTCGTAAAGAAATGACTGATGAGAACTATCTTGATGTGCATTTCATGCACCGTGGCCAATTTCGGTTCACTATTTTTTGTAATACCCAACACGGGTACTCTGGAAATAGATACACGAGCACCTGTGATGTGTATCTATATAAAAGGGCTATAAAATGCGTGGCGCGGTTTAGACTCTACAAAGTACTTGATCCGCGATCAGTGAGGGTACCCATGCCATGTGGAACAATTTGTCCCATTTTCTAATTAGCATACGCCGCCATATTGGATTAACGTCAACGTTATACAAGTCCAAGACGTCAATTCATGCAACAGAACCCAGATTTAATTACTTCCATTCTGGGAGGACATATTTGATTTTACGTCGGTTTCTCTTCACACCGGTGCATCAGAAGTTAAGTTGAGGTGCCATATGGGGAAATAACAATTACAAATCGATTGTTTTTGGTATTCATATTTTCCCGGTCATTGAACTTGGGATCACGTGATGTAACGTCATGAATATTCATGAGCACAAATGGAACTAATTTATTGGTAGTCTTAAATATCGCGGATTGCTTATCTCAAATATCTCTTTATTATTTTCATAACGCTTTGTAATATTTTGGTCATATTTTACAATTCATAAAAAACAAGGTTTTATCAGAAGCGGATTTACTTCATAGGTGCACACCACTTTAATTTTACCTGTATTTCATGGCGTGATTCTCTCTTAGCCAATCAGAATGCTCTGGATGACTTTTATGAATGAAGATTGTACATGTATTTAAGTGCGTCAAGTGACCTAACCGTTTGACCTTTGAATAATCACCTTTCCAGTGTGTAATAAGGACCTACATAAAATGGATACATATATTCATTTAAGGATAGATGATAATAATACTTGGTGCCGAGTGTGTATGGTAATGAAACATGCTTATAACATTTGTCTTATAGGCAAACAACATTGATCTGTCCTCTTACATTGTCATTAGGAATAAAACGGACAGGTCAAAGTTATTTGTCTATACCTAAATCACACAGTCTGCTAGCTCAATGTAACTTTCAAATTAATGGTCACAGTGTCGGATCTAAGGGGGGGGGGGGCGATGCGGGGGTTGCACCCCCCCTTGAAAAATTTAAAAGAAGAGAGAGAGAGAGAGAGAGAGAGCTGTTGACTGATGTGACCCCCATATGTTAATGTAACAACCCATTTCTGTATAAATGTTGTTCCGGATCGCGTTTACTAGACCCCACGTCTCTGGAAGCTCGCGCCTTCGGCGCTCGCACCTAGCATTGATATACTAGTAATTCTCAATCCCCCTTTCAAAAAATCCTGGATCCGCCCCTGGGACAAACGCCCAAATCAAACTTGAAGTAATAAAGCATACATATTTTATAATCATACACAGTTTTTTTTATTATCGATATGTATTTAAGGTCATCTAAGCACTGAGTAGGAAAATTTAAGTGAAACCCAAGAAACCTCGTATTTCTTTGGCAAACTCTGGCCCCTATGTACTGCTTGATGACGTTGGATATATTAATATCTTTTCATTTTTTAAAATTATTCGTTATACAAGGTGAAAATCATCTTGCCCCAACACGTGTATTTTTGCACAATTTTCATAAAAAATGCAACAAATATTTTTAAAAATTCTTAAATTATCAATTCCTGCTTTATTTTTATTTATAATCTTCACACTGTGTAGGTAATTCATAATTGTACCCCTCTTTTACGTTTTTCAACCAAATTATTTTCACTTGAATTTTCCTACTTAGATGACCCTTATGAACCTTTGTAAGATTCGTGGTTGTATGCAAATAGTTCGGGATACAAAAAGTTACATTTCATCCAACTTTCATGTATATTAAATGGAGCCCTACAATATAACTCGTACATTATTTTTAAGTGTTATAGGGAATATTACCACGCAAAGCAACGATTTGGTATGAAATATATATGTGATCTCAGCCATTTGTTTTGGACGCGGTTTTGTTAATGCTGATGAATTGTCAGCTTTTAAATGTTATCCATTTATCTGATAAATATTAAAGTTTATGTTTACAGCACCAAAAGCTTTCGAATAGACGAACAAACACTACTACATGGATTTTACAGCATCATCATCACAAACGTAGATTTTTGATATTCTTTTGGGTTGCTTGTTTTTCAAATGTATTACTTTAATAATGTAAATGTTAACAACGTTTCTTGAACAAAACAACACTATATAGATATATAGTCAAATGCTTTTTATTTCTAGTTCTTGACCATTCAGTGCTAGACTCAATGTATCTATCAAAAACAAACATACATGTCAATGTCTAAATTACAATAAAAAGAGAAGTAAAAATCTAGAATACTGGCAAATCGAGCTTAATACGTGGACTTCTACCAAGGAAGTGAGACCGAGTGCGACCCCCTGAAGGGTAAGTAACTCCTGTTAAGTTAGCTACACCCACCACATGTGAAATAAAAATTGACAATTAAAGGAACATGGGACTATGGAGCGTCAAATTTATCCAGGACAATATTTGTTACAGAGACAACATACTGATCGACAATATTGTGATGAAGACCATAAAACTTTTTTGAGGTCCTTAGTAAGCGTGGACTGGCAATAAAACGAAGCCACATTCTTCGTTTTTTTTTGTTTGTTTATCTGTATTTTTCAGAAACATTGGTGTTAGTGGCTCTGGATATTGTGAAGTACACATTTATGAATATGTCGTCAATATTAAAGCAAAAACTTTCCTATATAACAACAAAATTATGAAACGCAATTTGAGACAAGACACACGAATTTTGTAGAAGTAAAATAGCTCTAATATAGGTTTATAGAGACCCTCAAAAAGTGTTATGACCATCAAAACAATATTAATGATTAGCATATAATGTCTCTGTTTACAAAATTATCATGGATATATTTGACGTTCTATGGTCTAATGTTCTTTCCATTCTTTATTTTGATTGTATAGCTAGCTAAACAACCTTTCGGAGCACCCGGCCTCATTTCCCTGTTTCACGTGTTTAACCATAAATTTCCAGTTTCAAAGTTTTTACTTTGCATTGGGATTGTAGTATTGACATGGATTGGTATGTTTGTTTTTGATCGATACTATGGAAAGGATGTATCTGTATTCTCTTTGTATTACACCTCATAGGAAATTCTTAAACTATTATTAGTCAAATTCTGATCACATGGCACATCACATTGTTTGAAACAACTGTCAACATTGCTGTGTTCACCGCTAGGCCCGGATATTTTTCAGAATAATAGGTAAAGGAGACCCCCTTTTCGACATAATAAAGTAAATAGTGCACGTGCTTGAGCAAAATATGGAGGATTGTCTCCCCTTGAGAACTTTATCTCTATCTCCCCTCAGGGAGCCAAACCTCTTTGTTACCCTTAACCAAGGGCACCATTTATATAATATTGCATGACTTATGTGACTTTACAACGACTGATAAATAAAAAAGGAAACTTTGACTGGTGGAACATTTATTTGCTGTTTATAATATAAAAATAAAATAATTATAACCTGACAATTTTTTTAATTTAAAACTTTTGCACATTTCACCAAAATTTTAAAAATGTGCATTGTTGTTATACGAGGGGAGGTAAAAAAGTTCATAGAACGGGGTATATATTGCCGCAATAAACCATACATTTTATTATTATTTTTCAATATAGTCCCCATTTAGCCCAATGCACTTAGCCCACTTTTCTTTCAGACTGTCTATACCTTTGAAATAGAAGTCTTCGGTTGGGTTCTGAAACCATGCCTCTAGGGCAGCCTTAAGTCAATCATCATCAGGAAATATAATTCCCCCGTAAATGGGATTTCAAATTTCTAAATAGGAAATAATCACTGGGTGCCAAATCGGGACTGTAGGGTGGGTGATTAAGTTGTTCGAACTTGTATTCACGAATCGCTGCTTGTGCAATCCTTGACTTGTGCACAGGAGCATTGTCGTGAAGAAGCAAAACCCCTCGGCTCAACTTTCTCCTCCTTTTTAATTTAATAGCAGCTTTCAGCTGCTTCATTAAATCAGCATAGTAAGCCCCAGTGATAGAGATTCCAACAGGTTTATAATTGATTAACAGAACACCCTTAGAATCCCAAAACACAGTGGTCATGACTTTGCCAGCTGATGGTTGGGTTTTGAATTTCTTGGGTGGAGGTTAGCCAGGGTGCTTCCATTGCATGGACTCTTTTTTGGTTTCTGGGTCCCAATGATGAATCCATGTTTCATCACCCGTTACTAAACGTAAATGGAAGCTCTCCGGGTTATCATTATAAATGCCAAGAAGCTCCCGACTTGACTGGAGTCTTTGGAAGCGATCCTGCACATTAAGGTTTCGGAGGACCCATCTTGCGGATACTTTTGACATCCCAAGATGCTCGTGGATAACCGTGTATACACTTCCATGTGAAATGTCACACTCCCTAGCTCTGTCATCAATCCTAATTCCACGATCATTCATGATGAGGGTCTCCACAGACGTGACAATTTCCTTTGTGATGGCATCAGCTGGCCGACCTGACCGTGGGTCATCCTTCAGTGAGGTGCGCCTAAGTTTAAATTCAGATGACCATTTTGCCACTGTGAAATAGGCAGGGCCACTGTCACCGTACACCTCGGCCATTCGCCGGTGAATTTCTTTGGCATCCCTCTTTATTGCTACCCTAAACTCAACATTTTGATTTTCCATCATTCCTTTATGGTCATCAACTTTGAATGCTTTTGAGAATTACACAAATATGTTGTGACAAATAAACTTGATATGTTTAAAATGGCGGGATGTTGTGTTGTCTAAATAAGTAAAGAGAATGTGTGTTACGCTTGGCTGAATACGATGTTCTATGAACTTTCTGACTTCCCCTCGTATTATGCACATATGAGTTTTTAAATTGCATTTTTCACCAAAATTAAAATAATGTACATTGTCGATATATTTATGAGCATAAATCACCAAAAATCTACATTGTCGTTATATTATGTAATTTGGTTTTTTAAATTGCCTACTTCACCAATATTTAAAAAAGTACATTTCCGTGATAAAATCTACATTTCAAAAACGTTCATACGAGTATTTATCTACTTTGTTCTCTATAAACCTTGTCCCTCTGTTTTGCAGCAACGGTAACATAATTCCTATAGTTATAAAGAGAGATCCGACTAATGTGAACGATGCGGCTATGTAAAAAGACTCCGTATATCCACCATATATATCTTTTAATATTCCTATAATAAAACCAATGACAGTGTTTTAGTTATATCGAAAAAATCACAATGTTAAATTTTACATAATGTCGGAGATAATAATAGAAATTTTGGCTAAGAAAACTTAGCATCATGATTACATGTGGACAATCTGTATCGAAATCGTTTAAATTTGGGTGAATTCGGTCAAAAAGTACGTTTTTCCTACTGACGTTTAAACTATTTTTTAAAACTTGTGATGTTCAACAAATTTTGATGATGACCGATTTATATTGATTTTATGTATAATTATATTTTTCATTAACAAGTCTGGTTAAATGTTATGTTTGAAGCTCCAGTTATCTTGATCATGTAACCAGTGATGTTACAGCAAATGGTCCAAAACAGTTTAAATGTAGAATTTAACTCAATATTGTTCAATCGAGAAAACGTTTCGGGTAGTGCGGAATCACTATCAAGTTTGTTCACAATCTAAGAAGTATCGTAGGTTTTATTTATTTATTAGATTGACTTTAACAAGTGAAAACTAACATTGTTCTATATGGAACGAATTCACACTTCGATTGCAATAAAAAAAATACCAACCTGAAAGTGGTGGACCGATCAAAACGCCAACTCCTCTGAAAAATGTGAGGATGCCGTTTGCATCACAGATATGTTCTGATCCTAATATGTCTATAATTATAACTGTCTTCTGTGAGGCAGTAGCTCCCATAATGGCCCCTAATACTGCACAGAGAACGGCATAAATAATGTATTCATTTATATGTGGGAGTATTAAAGTTAAAAATCCAAATGCGTACATCATTCCGTTATACACAATCAGTCTATGAGCCTTAAAGAATTTAGTATCGAAAACAAGTCCAGCGAAAATTCGAGATAATGTTTCAAAAATACCACTTATTGCCAACAGGGACGTTGTTTGGAGATCAGTAATATTCTTTTGTTTAACCATCGATGGAAGAAAATGAAATATTTTGTTTCCACAAGTGATTCCTAGTCCAATACAAAATAATGTAAATGTTGGATTTTTCAAAATTTTGATATTAAACATCTTTTTCTTGTCTTTAACAGTTGCTGTGGTTGTCATGGTTATTGGTTTATGAAAGACAACTGACGTGAATCTGTTGTATATGTTCCGTTTTGGATGTTGGATTTGTTGAGAAGAACAAAGTTGTATTAAATTGCTGAAACCAGAAAAAGAAATTTAAACCATCTTAAATTCAGAAATACAACGGTTGTGGTCATCCCGACTCAGGAATTGAAAAAACGAGGGTTGTGTTTTATAAATTGAGCATATCTTGTTGCATTTTATTGTTTAAAAAACAGTTTAAATAAAACTAATTTGCAAATATTTTAAAAAGATAAGTATAAGTCAAGCAAGCTATAGAATGACACAAAACTTGTTTCCACTTGAACATCAATAAGGCTATGTTGATCCAAAAATACTCTGGATATATTTGACATGCAATGTTCCTTTCATTCTCAAATTTGATTACACAGTGACGGGTGTAGCTAGCCAAACAGAAGGTGCTTACATTTCCTGGGCACTTTCCAGGTCTATGTGTTTAACGTAATTTGCCTGGTTCAAAGGGTTTTTACTTTGGGACTATGATTGGGACATGGATTGATATGGTTTTTATTGCAGAAGGCATAAATATTTATATACATGTACTGTATGTAATTGGGAGGTTTGACATTTATGAATACCTTTTTTCTCTTTTTGATTTAAACAAGCTTCCAAGGACACATATATTAAGTACAATGCCACTTAGAATGATTAACGCTCCGTTAAATCCATAGTAATTAAACACCCAATCCACTATAAAAGGAAAAATTAAAGATCCGAATCCACTTCCGCTACTAGCTAGACCAACTGGAAATCCGGACTTCTCCTTGAAGTGCATACCGATGATGGTAATTGCAGGACTATAACTCAAAGCTCTACCAACACCTGTGGTTATAATAATAATAATAATAATAATCAATTTTGAAAACTTTTTTTGCGATTTTGTGATGTAATATGCGATTTTTTGGTCTGTAATTTATTAAAACCTGTTTTGCAATATATTTTCGATCTTTTTGGTGTTTGATAACAATATTACAAAAATGTTTATGTATCTGTCATAATTCATAACTGAAGATTTATATAGAGCTTAAAAACTAAAATATACGTGTGTGTGTGTGTGTGTATGTGTGTGTGTGTGTGTGTGTTTGTTTGAGTGTGACCAGAGTATATTGCGTAGCGTTTCCTATTCAGATAAACAAATACTGTAAAGGGGATTTTTTTCGCGGGATGAAGATTTCCGAAATCTGGCATTTCGTATGGGTGCAATTTTTGCGTAACCTATATCACTGGGTGTATATTCTTTATATTATGATACATGTATATTAATCTGTATGGTAGATTGTTTTGCATGGGTAAAATTTTTGCGGTAATTTCTTTCGCACGAATTCCCCTTTGCAGTATGCTTAGAAAAGATAGAGTCAAACTTTATGTTATTATTCTTCGAATTATTGCTCAAACGCTTTAGCTACGGTACATGTTTTTTTTTCATTTTGAATAGACATTCATTTGCAGATGTGAATGATGTTCAACAGATTTCAGACTTCCAGGCAGTTAACTATGATATTGTGCCTCATTGCGAGTTCTTCATTACTCCGACTATTGTCTAGTACATGCTATTCAGCCAAAGCTTTCAATAGCACATCATTTACTCTTACCTCCAATAATTCCGTAGCTGATGCAAACAAGCCATAGATCTTTGGAAAACCCTGTCACTATCAAACCCACTGTCAATATAATTCCACCAACAATAACTGATGTTCTACACGAAGAGAGATTACACACTGTTGACGTTAAAGGACCTGAAACAAAACAACACATCTAATAGTTTTAGATTTTTATAGAAGAAATCAATATTGTTATCATATGATAAATGTCTTTCTTTATCTACAAACTAAAAATTGCCGAAGGATAAATGTTTGAACTGTCTACAGTTATTAAACAACATCATTATCCATGAAGAGAAAGAATATATATATATATATATATATATATATATATATATATATATATATATATATATATATATATATATATATATCAATGATGTTTATAATTTTCATTTCCTAATTTTTATTTCATTCATCATCTATAAACTAAAAATTATCGAAAGGTAACTGTTTGGGCTCTCTATAATCACTATCCATAAAGGAAGTACATGTATATTAATAATGTTATTATTCTCATCTTCTAATTTGTATGTCTATTTCATCTAGAAACTAAAAATTACCATAATACATAAGTATAAGAGGTATGGCTTTTACCAGGTATTTTACAACATCACTTATATTTTGAGATGGTCGTGGTAACATTGCTTTTCAAGGTTTTCATTTTTTTTTCATTTTGACGTCGTTTGTGTCACAAATTTTACAACCTTCGCTTTTGAAATTGCCGGGATCTTTTACGTTTAATTTTGCTATTTTATGTTTTTTTATTTTTCAATGCTCGCATCGTGTATTGTTAAATATAAAATACGTAATAATAAATACCATTGTGGCACTCTTGATTTTCCTGAGTTTCAAAGAAGTAAAAGCACAAGCCATCAACATTACAAATTCACAGATAAGATCACCCATGTTAGGGTTTTGTTTGATTGTGATGAGGAGAACGCTTTTCAATGACCCCTCCCTAAACGATTGGGCCTCATCCCTCCCGTATGATATTTGGACCGTCCCGGGTCTACAAATTGTACAAATCCACATTTCACAATATCCCATTTAAATGGTTTTGTCCAGTGCATTGCTAAAATGTGCAATTGCATAAGCAATGGGTTTTAGAGTGCTCGTTCCGTAAGTTGGAGATCGTGGGTTCGAACCCCGACTCGGTCTGACCCAAGACTTGATAGTGGGTAATGACTGTTCTTTCGGCAAGCACTCTGCATTACGAAATGAAAGTCGCGGTTCTTTTGGATTGGAACTAAAAATAAACGAGGTCATGTGTCACGGCAGGTGTTGTACGATAAAAAACCCTGTCACCAGCGCAACGCACAGGCATAATTTTTGCACCTTTGCTTATAGCTGGCGACGTCTCTATATAAGTGAAATATTCTTGATGGGACATTAAACACCATTACTCAACTCAATTCAACTCAAATGTATGTTTTTCAACCAACTCAACTCATAAACAATTGTGTCAATATCGTCGTGTGGTGTATCTGTTTAATTAGGTTTTCGTAGTGTTGTTACTCTAGCCTTTGTCCAGTACACATATTCAAGGTATCTAATCTGTATTCTATTTTTATTTTTAATGTCTGACTGGAAAGAATTTGCAAAATACTTCAGTGCTGTCCATTATCAAGGGGAATTTTATGTTTTATATTTGTAACTTAGTCTTTGGAAAGCATATCACGATGCAATAAAAGTGACACGAAATAAAAGTAATAAAGTAATACGTACGTACGTAATAAACAATATAATTCACGTCACTTCCGTGTCACCGCAAAATTGACATGGCATTCTAAAGAATTTGTATCAATATGTTTATTTAAAACACAAACCAAGTAACAGTTGTAGTGCTAAGGCTACAGAAAACACCCATGTTGTATCACCCGTGGAGGAGTTAAACTCTTCTTCGAAACGTAGTTGTATTATGCCAGACGATTTCCCAAAACAACCTGAAAAATCAAAATAAATTATTAACCTCAGCAGCTTTGAAAATGATTCTGAAAACATGCCATCAAACCGTATGAATAGAATTAGAATTCTTTAAGTGATGATATGATGTTAGATTACTGGCATATTTAAACAAAGCTTATTTCAATCATCCGCTTACGGTATGCAGTGAACGGAACCACTTTCCGTTAAATTAATTCTGTCTACTAGAGCAAAGTACTGATCAAATACAAACATAATAATACATATTTGAATAATAATCCAAAAACAAAGTAAAAATTGCCAAATTAGGTTAAATACGTGAATATCCATTTTTAGAAGCGAGTCCAGTTTTTCTCAAAGGGTAAGCACCTCCTGTTCAGTTAGCTTCACCCGTTGCTTGTAAAATCGACATTAAAAATTAAAAGAAAATGGAACTAATAATATTATTGATACAAAAATACCTAAACTAGAAATACTATCTTAAAAAGAAGTCCCTAGTGTTTCTTTTCGCGCATTTGTAAAAGATCAACCAGACGTATCATATGGTTATTTAAAAGGGTTAATGCCAATTAACTTGAAATGAGAAATATTAAACTTAACAATCGTGTAAGTGTGAAAAAAGCTTAAGTTTTTTTTGCTGAGAAGTATAAGATACCTAGATTGTTGTACCTGTTAGAAATACATGTATCTGAAAAGAAGTTTGTTAATGACTTAGTAATTAATGGTTTTGATAAGATTTATTTCATTTGTTTTTTTAATATGTTTGTCACCTGTGATATTACATTTTGCTGTATTAAATAAATACTTCATAAACCAATAATAGAATGATATATAGTATTATTATGTGTTTTATAAAGATATTGGATAGATAAAATAAAACATGCCGACTTTAAGGTGCATGAGTACTAGTGACAAAAAATAAGGATGATTGTTTTATTTTAGGGACTATTAATTAAAAAAATGTTGACAACGCTTCACAAATTATTTCTGAACCAGTTTTAATTTTGCAGTGCTAGACGGCCGTTACGGAATACGTTTCCTCTTCAATAGCCAAAACGACACCATTTTATAAGATTTTACAATTTTGGTCCAAGCACTACTGATGAGGAATTGTATTCCAAAACTAAATTAAAACTGGTATAATATGTCATTGACATCTAGTGTCCGCTCAATATCGGTAGATTTATAAGTAGTATGAAATATGTTTATCATTTGTGAATTTGTTATTTCATTCATTTGTGTTCTTTGTTGAAATGGCTTTTGCCAACTACATTTTCAGCTATTTCATGTTAAGTCGCACAAACAATAGCCAAACATACATGCAACACAGCAATTACACCTAAAACAGGTATTTTGGTGACACAACATCTGACACCGTTAACCTAACCAACAAATAAAAGATAAGAGAATCTTCACATATATTTTCAATTTTGTTAATTAATTTATAACCCGTAACTTTATAATAATATAAAATTAAAGCAGGTATGGTAATACCATACATTTATGTCCATCAAAGTATATTTTGGAAAATCACACCTAGATTAAAAAAAACTTAGGTATAATCCCTTATGCAAAGTATTTTCCCAGGTTAATTTCGTTAAATGTAATATGGAGTTTTGGATATTTTTAACCTCTTGAAAATGAATAAGGTTTTATAATTTTGGTCCAAGCACTGCTGACGAGGATTTGAATCCTGAAACGGCCGTATAATACTGTAGAATTAACACTGGTGTAATAAGTTATAATAAGTTTATAAGGTAAACGACTGTGTCGGTATCTCTGCTGGTGGAAACCTTTTTAAACATAACATATTGTAAAATATTTAGTTTACATGTTTTGCTAGTTAATCATACACGTTTTACAACGATTTTTTTAATTTTATTTGAGACACTCATAGAGGAACTTCAAAAATGTTGACTATTTCTATGTTTCACAAAATAGAAAATTGTATTTATTAAAAATGTAATTGCCATGAGTATAAATATTTCTTGAACAAGAAAATGATATTTGTGAGGATTAACTATATATACATAATTTATGTTTTATAGTGATCGCATGGCTGAACATCTCCATTCGATTTACAGTTGTTCTGGTTGTCATCAACTAATCTTTTAAATCGACCCTTTGTGTTACTTATTTGTCAAAAACAAACATACCAACCCATGCTCAAACCACAACCTAAAAGAAAAAAAAACCGTTGAAATTTTTTAATTAGGTTAAACACATGAATTACAATGGGACAGTTAGACCGGGTGCTCCGGTAGAGTAAACACTTTCTGTTTAGGAAGTTACACCCGCCAAGTATGTAATCAAAATGGAGTTAAAATAACACAAAATAAATATATCCAAGGTAATCCTGAACGTACACAGAGATTTCATACATATAAATAATATTGTGATGAATAAGTCTAGGTCTGCAATATCCCTTTTCAACAATTTATTTGTAAACAGCTTTCTTAGTTGAATTAAGTCATTCCCGTAGTGGGAACACGTTCTACCTTGGCTTATACAATCTTTAATTGATTGTAACCCCTTACGCTGTCCGCATGTCGAATCAATATTGATGACGAAATTTTATTTCGAAACGGACATCAAGTGCTACAAAATCAAAACAGGTTTGGTGATAATTACAACAACTTGGCTGCTCTCTATGCGGGTGGACTTATTATCTCAGATGAAATTGTTAATCCAGGAGACAATAACAAGTACATGTGTTGCCAGATAAGCATTCTTTATTTAAATTATCTGCTTTGTAAATTTTAAAATTCTCAAAAAACTAAGCTTTTCTTGTTTGTTCAAAGTATCGCATTAGATGGATTTGGTAGAATGCATTTTATTGTTCTCATTTCAAAATCTTGCAAACAGTTGTATAAGCATGGGTTTTCGAGTTTTTGTAAGTGTATAAAGTCCTCGTAGTGATACTAAGTTATACCATGGGGTACAAAACTGTAAAAACACCATTAACAAAAAAGTAGGTATATTTCTAAAAGTTGACAAAAGAAAAATTGGATCATCAAATAATTTATAAATCAAGAAATAAATAATCAATTAAAAAACTTATTGAACGACTCTGATTCTAGATAAGATGCTGTTTACTTATCATTCAAATTTATGCTAAGTTGAACATACTTCACATCTTTTTTAAGATTTATAAAAAATGGATTAACAAAAATGAATAAATGAAAAATATATATAATTTAAACCTTGTATGATTGCGTGGATGAAGAAGCTACCAAATACACACATCCATCTCCAATGATTTGTTTTTCTTTTCGTTTTCTCTTGTTTAAGTTCTACATTTTCATCATTCTCTATACCAACGTTCGGTATATTAGTTCCAATATTTCTTTTATCCCCTGTTATCACTTCTGAACAATTAGTAGTGTCGACTACATCCGTTTTAACTGAAAATTCTACAACATCATCATCACCATCTTCATCATACCACTGGGTTCTGTTGTTGTAGTTTCTTGAAACTGTCTGAAATTGCTTTTCAACAAAACTAATATTAGTTTTTCTTGAAGCCATGCTTATAATACTATAATACTTTTGATATTGTTTCTATTCTGTAATTATGTCATGAATCTAATGATATATATATATATATATATTGATATATATTGATATATATATATATATATATATATATATATATATGTTAACGTACTAAATAAATTGATTGTTTTCCTCAATAAAGCACAGATTTAGTTTTAATTTGTTACAGGTATGTAAAAGCATATATATATGTGACGTTTAAGATAATTACAAAACAGACAAATTTTCCATTCCTGGAGGTTTTTAATTTAATTGAATAAGTATTGCTACATGTCAGATACAGCCTGGGATTAAGTACTGATTCTCCGGAATCTGGTTCTGTCTTGTCAGCACTTTAATATACAGTAATGTTCAGAAAACTTTTAAAATCTTTAAACATTTTTCATTTTATCCCTTGTAATATCATATACATTTAGGTTCTGGGGCCGTTTAATCACTTGCATTTAAGCGCACTTTGTATCTAATTAAATTGTTCACTATGCTTAACTAGATGAAATTCTCCAAACAAATCAGAGATGTTTTAGGTTTTGATTGATATCGCAAGTTATGTTCCTTTGTTTGGAACATTTTCTATTAATTTCATTTCATTAAAATTATTTATTATGAAAAAGTTTTGATTATATCCACTTAACTCATTTTTAGAACCTGTTCTCATTGGATTTATGTGGACTGTAATTAGTTATTATATGACATCTTCATTTAACTCATTATTAATTTAAATTTTCTTGTAACAGTTATAATTCAGAGTTTACGGTTTTACTTAAAGTTTTTTTTCAAAATAAAATGTGGTTGTTGATTTTTAAATAATTAACGAAGACGGGGGAAAACCCTCATTTTCATATTTTGGCAAATGAGAACAAAAATATGGAATTACAAAATATACAAAAGCATGACCCGAAATCTGAAAACGCTGATATTATACTACAATGTTCTTGTACAAAGTACAAGGATATCCAGACATTAAGTTTCAAACGCCTAAAATTATCAATTTAGAAAAAAATTTCATCACACCGCCATTTCTCTTGAGAAAAACGCATGGGCACCAACCAGGGAGACCGGGTGTTCCGGAAAAGAAATTTCCTTTTGTCTAGCTAGCTACACCCATCATGTGTAAATCAAGACTGAGAATAATGCATGGTGCAATGCAGACGTTAAACAACAACATTAAATGAACTGCATATTTGCGTTCAATCAAAACATAACATATCAATCCATGTCCATATAAAAATCCCAAAGCAAAGTAAAAACTTTGAGACCGAGAAATTCAGTTTAACACGTAAATTCCTACCAGTGAGGCAGGAAGCTCCGGTAGTACAAGAGTCTCATGCTTAGCTACGTATTTGCATCCGACACGTGTAGATATAATGATTCTAAAATATTAGTATTAATAATTTGTCAAAACCTTATTTTTTGTCCTCTAATTATATTTTTAATTTAAAAAAGTTTTGATTATATCCACTTAACTCATTTTTAGAACCTGTTCTCATTGGATTTATGTGGACTGTAATCAGTTATTATATGACATCTTCATTTAACTCATTATTGATATAAATTTTCTTGTGACAGTTATAATTCAGAATTTTACTTAAAGTTTTTTTTTCAAAATAAAATGTGGTTGTTGATTTTTAAATAATTAACGAAGACGGGGGAAAACCCTCATTTTCATATTTTGGCAAATGAGAACAAAAATATGGAATTACAAAATATACAAAAGCATGACCCGAAATCTGAAAACGCTGATATTATACTACAATGTTCTTGTACAAAGTACAAGAATATCCAGACATTAAGTTTCAAACGCCTAAAAGTATCAATTTAGAAAAAAAATTATCACACCGCCATTTCTCTTGAGAAAAACGCATGGGCACTCACCAGGGAAATGAGACCGGGTGTTCCGGAAAAGAAATTTCCTTTTGTCTAGCTAGCTACACCCATCATGTGTAAATCAAGATTGAGAATAATGCATGGCGCAATGCAGACGTTAAACAACAGCATTAAATGAACTGCATATTAGCGTTCAATCAAAACAAAACATATCAATCCATGTCCATATAAAAATCCCAAAGCAAAGTAAAAACTTTGAGACCGAGAAATTCAGTTTAACACGTAAATTCCTACCAGTGGGGCAGGGAGCTCCGGTAGTACAAGAGTCTCATGCTTAGCTACGTATTTGCATCCGACACGTGTAGATATAATGATTCTAAAATATTAGTATTAATAACTTATGTCTTAACCTTATTTTTTGTCCTCTTATTATTTTTTTAATTTAAAAAAGTCATTATTGGTATTTATGATCTACCGTGTTTTTATTATATTGTTTACTATAGTATAATAGCGTTATTAATTGCGTGATATAGGTAAACAACTTTGACCTGTCCGTTTGACCTTTTATTTAAATATGTATCAGGGATCAAGTATATCTATGTATAGGGACCACAGGTGTTTATATTGTATACATCATGAGATATACTCACCTTATAGAGTACACCTGTTTACTGTGAATGTATTAATTGGATCTTAACACTACCCATTTATTGGTTGGACCCTCCTATATGAATATTTCTAATGAAAGGTCAAACTGACAGGTCAAAGTTTTTTACCTATTTGTACATATACTTCCTTGTATTGATATAAGTCATTAATTCAATAACCTTATTTCTCACGAGAATACTTCAATGTCAGGTCAACAACCACTAGAAATAAAAACCAGAACATCGAGAATTTATAATTATTTATTCTTAATATTTATATTATGTTTTTTTTGTTCGTTTTGTTGTTGCGCAATCTTGGTCTTGTTTTCAAAATTAACCTCGATATCAATAGAAAGAATAGAAGTTCGATCTACTGATCTACGTATCTATGTTATCATAAGGATTTTATTATTGTTTGCACTCGGTCTCAATTCCCTGGTTGAGGTTCACGTGTTTAACGTACTTTGTCAGTTTCAAAGTTTTTACTTTGCTACTGCATTGTAATTTGGACATGGAATAGTATCTCTGTTTTGATTGCACCTCTCTTGTCGAAAAGAATTTCAAAAATTCCTATATGCAAAACGCTTGAACCCATACTCCCATTTTCCCTTGATTCCTAATTTTCATGTCAAACAATGCGCATGTAGGTTGCTTAACAGGAGGTGCTGACCTTCCTTTGTTCACGTATGTCATTTAATTTGGCGATTCCAAAGTTTGTCTTTCAAATTGAGATTTAGACATGGGTTAGTATGTTTGTTTTTATGTAAAAAGGCCATTAAATGGAAAGATGTAATTGTAAACCACTAGACGACCGTTTCATGATTCAATATCTCATAAGTAGTGCTTGGACCAAAATTATACAAGAATACATTTGACATTAACGACGAAGAAGATGCCAAATTTAGTAAAACACTTGTTTTTTTTAAATCTTTTTCCGAATAATTAATATGTCAGCAACGGATTTTTTTTATGTTAACAAAACCTTTTCTTTTACTTTACATTAATCTCTTTTTCTGTATCAAATTAAGTGTAGATAAAACTATTCCTTGTGTAACGATATATTATAGGTAATTGTTCGTGATTTTTTATAAAGCGCGTCTTATCGTACTATAACTTAAAATTAGTCAATTATATTATTTTACGTCCTAAATATTTTTAGATCTGATTTCACTGGTTGAATTTCATATGTTTAACTTAATTTGCCTGTTTTCAGTTTTTTACTTTGCTTTTTAGTTTGTAATTTGATCATTGGCCATTATGTTTGTGTTTGATGATGCATGTCCCATATGGATTTCCTTTCCATTAGTTATCGCATTTATATTTTTAATCAGTATTCCCAATATTAGTTTTTCTTGTGAGGAAGTTTCTGTCATGTCCAAAAATTATGTCGTTGGCTGCAACAGTATTTGGTTATAAATATATTTTATTTTGCAATCACTAATTCAAATGTATGTTAAAGGTGGTAAAATTTAAAAAAAACTTAGTTATAATAACAAAGTTAATGTACATGTATATTTTTCTCCTGAGTTATGCTAAAATAATAAACTGAATATAATGAATTGGATTCAAATTTAATTAACTTAAAATAATTCAGGGTATCATACTCAATTTTATTCACAAAGACAAACGGACGCAATCATCGGCATACCTTAAACTAAAACTTTTGTATGTTTTTCTTTCAAAGTTGAGATGAAAGAACACGTAAATATTCCGACTGATTTAGATATATATACTTTTTAAGATTCTCATCTCTATAATACATAGGGTCGCTTGTTTTACTTGGATCGAATCCATCTTGTATAAGTTCTATTTTCCTGTGTTTATGGGTCTTTGTGTTAATCACTTCCTGTATAAATCGAAGAAAAATTGGCTGGCATAAGACGGCAAGCACGCCTTACTGTGGTCATATATCCTCTGTAAAATATCTGTTGTTACTTCGTGGTTGTCGATTAAGGTTATAGCAGCCATTCCAGCACGACCATCAGATCCTGAAATAAAATAGCCAAATCACATGATAGTCAATTACTACCATTCAATTTTTAAAAAATGATTTCAATAATTTTGGATTGTATTCTCTTAATGTATATAACAAAAACAAACATACCAGTCCATGTCCAAATCTCAAATCAACGAAAAATTTTACGGCCGGCAAATTAAGTTAAAGAAGTGAGACCGGGTGCTCTAGAGGGAAAGTACTCCTGTTATTACATTAATAGTACCGTTGTTTGTAGTGAAACTATAAGATGAACAACAATTGCCATTTCGTATGATATCATGGAGGAGTATAATAAAGTTACCTGGTATCTCAACCCCATAAACATTGGCATCGTGAATAAACTCCAAACCGTTTAATATATCACTGACTTCTCTTGTTGACACATTCTCACTTTTCCATCTAAAACGAAAATAAACATACGGTTTGAATAACACCAGCTATGTTATTTCTCTGAATTGCTAATGATCTCGGTTTTATAATTCTTTGCAATGATTCCATTATGATTTCTTAGACTAATCTCGCCTTTCAATCAGGGTTTTCTTTACTTATACAGTCCAACCTGCCTTAAAGGTCACCTGTATATAAGGACCGCCTCCTTATAAATAATTGTATCCTATTTGTTCTTTATTCATATTAACCTCTATATATAGGCCACCTGCCAATAAAGGTCACGTTTCCTGGTTTCCCTGGGTGTCTTTAAGAGACATGTTTGACAGTATGTAGATACAATGAAGGAATCAGGTGTCGGCCTACTATTTTGTAAATTGGGGTTAAAATCAAAAACTAACATACCAATCCATGTTCAAACCATAATCCCAAAACTTGATGTATACATATAAACCACCGATTTTGAAATCGATGACATGGTTGTGGTTCGCAGGATAGTATTAAAACCACAATTTCAATAAATCAAGTGTACGTCTAATATTGGGTTTTTATATTCGTTTCAATTTTATCTTCTCTTCCTATTTTGCCTTTGTTATATGTTCTGCAATTTTATTATTTTCTTTGGTATCTACTACATTTGCACTGATACAATACTTTCACTTTTGATTTAGTATATACTTTCAAAAGTCCCTATTTAAGCATTTCTAATAAAACACTATACATTAACTCACGTACGAGAGCTGCTGTTTCTAAAGGCAGTCTATACATAACAGATAATTGGCATTACTTTGGGTCTTAAAGTTAAAATGCTCTAGTGGCAGTGATTAATTATTTGTAAAAAAATAATGCCATGATGATTTTAACTTTAATACCGAGCGAAAATTTTATTATGCTTATTGTGTTAAAGTGCATATTTAAAAAACGCGAAATGTAATTTCGCGGAATTCCCTATACCGCGAAAATAAAAACACGCGAAAATAAATACGTTTACAGTATTCTGTTTTGAAAGCTTCATACATCATTGTATAGTAATTAACTTAACCTGTAAGTATCCCCAACTCGATCTCTAAAATAAATGAAATAGTCTTTATCAAGGTAGACTAAATCTCCAAAGTTGAAGTAAACATCTCCATCCTTAAATACATTTCTGATGACTTTCTTTTCGTCAGCAGCTACACCAGCTTTATAAAATCCAGTATGATATTGCGAAAAACTTGACAGCAATAAACCTTCTTCACCTATTTCATTAATAAATATGAATTTATTAAAATACAGTCGATACAGAGTGGTCACGAAAACAATACAAAAAGAATCAAAGATTCTAACCTAGTGAACTTAACCTTTAACATCATAATTAAAGATTAATCATGGTGCATTGCCTTATACTGGTGTATACTTGTACAAGCTTTCGTTAAAATTCATTAAGAAATGTAGGGGATAAAGAGCAGACAAGACTTTAACTGACAAGAAATTTTCGAGGTCATAACAATATTATAATGTTCCTGAAACCCTTAATAGATTACATATAGATGAAAATAGTGTTTATTCATTGTTTCGCAAACCAAGAGCTATTTTGAACACGCGTATTAAAATGTATGGAGCACCGGTGGAGACTTGCAAACTAAGTGGATGGTTGAGAATTTCGGAGAGTAATAATTTTCCCGAGTCCCCGTCTGGATTTCAGTAATCAGTGGTTCTTATATCCGTTTGTTTTTTTCTTGCTTTGTCTTGTTGTATGTTGTATCATTGGCTTGTTTTGTATCGTGTTTTTGGTTGCTTTGGTTTTACATGTGTTTCTATTTAGACTACATACCAGGCTTAACATTGATACAATAACCATTTAAGTTTCTTATTGGAGTTTCCTCAATTGGGTCATATTTTACCACACAAGCCTTCGTACCCCATGCACTCCCAAAATAACTCTGCAGAATAAGAAAATATTCCATAAGGTCGTGGAAAAATATTTGTAAAGAGATTATGTATTTAAAAATCGACAATTTCTTCAGTTAAGTGATATTTGATATTTTATTAAAAAAAAACACTTGGCTACATTATTGCAAAAAAGTGCAGTTCAATATTTCACTTCCGTTTACCGATCTTCTACAACAAACAATATCCGAATATTGACCGACAATAGCATATAAAATGCCTAAACCATTATTCTTTAACATTTGCTGTTTGCGTAATAGGCCATGTTGCAATGACAGTCCTAGCATAAATGAATTTAGTTTTACAACACATAACGACCAATGAGACTGCTTGAGTTCAACATGGATATTTAAAAGTATACAATTTTTTAACCAGTAAGATATGCAGAGTCTCTGTTTCAAAGGATTTGCTTTTAATACAAGACATATTTAGTATTCATAATGTGAGATTCTACATAGAGCGTTTTTGTTTAATTCTATATCATGTATAAACTGGTATCTTACTATAAGTGGAGATATTCTCCCTACGGCTCCCAATTTATCACAAATGTTTATAAAGAATGTTGGCGCTTCTGTCGCTCCAAAGAATTCTATTATTTTAGGTATTTTGAACCTTCTCTGAAATTCCATCCAAATATCCGATCGTAAACCGTTGCCAAATGCAACTCGAATGTTGTGCAATCCATCTAATTCATTCTACAAGTAAAACATTTATATAAAAGTAGTTACCAGACACAATCATTTCAAATGGGTATCAGCACCGTACGACGTGATCGATACGCCATAACATTTTTTGCAGATTGTGAAACAATAGGGGAAGCCTCAACTCATGCGATAGAAAATATCAAATAATATTAATGCACAGATATTATGGATTAAAATAAAGTTTGTTCCATGATATATTTAATGTATTTAACAAAGAATGTTCTTAAATGTTTGATAGACCATAAACATAGCCAATAATGTTTAATTAATTGCTTATCATCGTTGGTTTGATTGGAGATGTTCATTTAGTTTGTGTTAGGAGTTTTAGACACAAATTACTGAACCAAACATTCAGAATTTTTGGTATCAATGCAAATCAGTTTTTTTATAAGACAACAATAAGATTTAAATCGTGTATGGTTTTTATAGTTATCAGTTATCTATTACCTTGGGTGCTCTTAGCAGATATCTGCACATTTCACCAATATACTGCAATATTGTTACTTTGTACTTCCTACATTCATCCCAATATCTCCTCACAGAAAATTTTCTGCTCATTGCAAATGTTGCCCCTGAATAAAATTACAGTAAATAAGGTAATCTCACTTCAGTGGAAACAGTAAAAGTTTACTTTAGATTCCAAGCGTCACAGGTTTTTGTTTGAATCACCCCATCCGTCCGCAATGTGTATTGGATTAAAACATATCTGATTTAATTATATAAAAATTCACACAGATTTAGTTGAGAGAAATCTCTGACTGTGGGTTTCAATCTCCAGAGCTTGGAATGGTACTGGAGTTAGTGTGTTGTTCTATTGTATGACCTCAAGTCGATCTCCCTAATTTCCACAACCAGTGACCTGTCTTAGCAAACAATGATCCAAAAAACCTACCGTCTACATGTATATTAATTATCAATCTTACACTCACATAGACATATGTTATCCTTCAAAATTAAAAACTGTATTATTATTATTATTATTATTATATCAGTAGACAATCAATCTTCATTGGAGAATCTAGTGATGGGTTGCCATCCTAAACAAGACCTGTAAGTTGAGAAAGTCGAAGTAAGCCCTCGCTTAACACCACCAAACTACCGTAGAGCTCCGTATACAGAAAAAACAAATATTATTTATTTACCAGTATCTATTGTATTAAACAAGGACTGGAGGGTTGAAGCACTATGATAAAGTGGTGTGACAGCAAATGTTACTTCATCTTCAGAAAAATTAAACCATTGGAAACACTTAGAAACAGAGATAGCTCTGGCCTGATTCACTATTGCTGGCTTTGGTAAACCTGTAAAAGAATTAAAACCACTAGAAATACTCATTTATAGCGAGGGAAGCTAACTTAACAGCAAGTACTTACCATTTCGGAGCACCAAAATCGCTTACGCGGCGGCAGTTTCACCTAAGTTGCCAGTTTCAAAGTTTTCACTTTGCTTTGTCATTGTGGTTTGGACATGGAATGATATGTTTGTTTTTTTATACAAGGATAGCTCTGACCAGACTAACTATGACCGACTTTGGTACACGTGTAAAAGCAACGTTAAACCACCGGAATGACTGATTAAAAGATCAACATACGTATATGGCCTGAGTTCACATGTGTTAAAATATATCAAGAGGTGGCGAGGTCATAAAATGTTTATAATTTAGATTGTAATTAATTATGGTATTATATATTGTTAAACCTTAAACATTTAGTCATGTACATGTACCTTAAAATACGCATCGTCAATTTGTTAATAACATAAATCGCATCGCCAATTTGAATAAATGTAATTAACAAAAGTTAATTGTGATTACCTGTGGTTCCTGATGTGTAAATATAGCAAACAGTGGACAATAGCGTGACATCAGACCTGCAAGATTTACAAACTGGAAGTGAAGATGACTTGTCAAGACACTCATTCATAGAATGATACCTATCTGGTAAGTTTAGTCTTTTATTATGAACATATGTCGGAGGTAATTCGAGTTCTGTTTTAATTTCTTCTATGGCTTCCAATAACTCGTCACCTGGAATCAACAAAAAATTACATTTTAAAATTCTAATGTATATAGAAGTTTTCCTCATGTAAAATTGATCATCGAAGTATATATCAATATTCAGAAGTTTTTCTGAAGCTGCATTTTATCATGAATTTTCATGAGCAACGTGATGACATCAATTCCAAGTATCATTGAACCTTTTAATTTATGTTTTTAAAATACTTATTTTGCATACATTTTGATAAGTTATAGCTGGTAGTCCGCACGTAGGCACACAATTTTTCAAAATTGAACGGTTTTTTAATAAATAGAATAATTTAAAGTACAAAAAATTAAAAAGTATTTATCCGCTATTCCTAAAACAAAAGTTAAATTGTAAATTGATGCCACGCTTTTTTAAAGTTCTAAAATTATTTTTTGTATGGTTTTCTGCATAAGCCCTCACAATTCATCTCCAAATCTTCTATTAACTCCAAAAAATGAATCTATATAAAGTGGCGATGAATCTATCTTTAACGGCATTTGGAAAAGATCGTCCAACTACATTCAATACTTTAGGTCTTTAACGTTTCTCTTGTTAACGCAAACCTGTTTAAATCGCCAATGGTACTTAGAATTTTTAGACCACTTGCGATAAAAAATATTAATTACCATTTAATATAAATATTAAACATCTAACCCAATACCCATCAAGATCATTGGCCGCATGTTCATTTTTAGTTTGTGTTTTAAAAAATACTGTGGATCATTTATTTTCAATGTGCGTAATGCTCGTGATTCTAAAACAAAATGTAATTTCGTGAGGTGGTGATGCGTTAATTGTTGTTACCTTTTAAGGTAAGTTTGTAACATAAACTATTTTGTTGACATATAAAAACGTAGATTAACCTAACTTGTCAGTTCCAAAGTGTTTACTTTGCTTCTGGACTGTGATTCGGACATGGATTAGTATGTTTGTTTTTGATTAAAAGTTTTATGGCGTTCATCATAGTATTGATGATAAGTTTGATGTCTCTGTGTCTAGGATTGCCCTGGATATATTTGACGTCCCATAGATCTATATTCCTTTTAATAACATACGGAGCGGGTGTAGCTAGCTAAACAGGAGGTTCTTACCCTCCGGAGGTCGAGGCCTCACTGTCCTTGTGGAATGTTACGTGTCTAATTTAACTTGTCAGTTCCAAACGTTTTCTTTGCTTTTTGCTTCGAACATGGATTAGTGTGTTTGTTTTTTATTATAGTGTCCAAAAAAAACAGGAAATAAATGGGACTACATAAAAATGATTGATTTCATAGAATAAAGGCAAGAAGGCCATTGATATATTTAAATCAAACCACTATTTAAATAATAGTATTTTGCAACACGTTATTTTTGTATCTATTACCTACCTTCTCCAAGAATTAATATTTTAGCACCACTTGTCTTGATGGTATTAACCAAAGGACTTGCTTTAAGATGATAATTGATGAATGCAACAGTTATTCCTAGCTTCAATAACCCTAAAAAAAACAAGTTAAATTAACTTTCCATCTAGACCAAGCTATTCAAAGTTTTGTAATTCTAACACTTTGGTTATCAAAAATTTTTACATTGTGTTTTAGGCAGTGTTTAAACATTTCTGTTCAAAAATAACAAAACATATCTATCATAATCAAATAGAAGAAGTTAAAGCTGAAACTGTATTTTTATATAAAACATTTTTATATTAATAATATCTTCCTAGTAAGTTAAGTTAAAAAAGCTAAAGAAGCTAAAACTAAAGAGATCCCTAAGGACTAGTTTGTGTTTGGTTAGGTATTTATCCTGTTTATACAGTATGTACGGAAAACGCTTAACAACACTGGGTCACAAGGAATATCAATTTTTTAAATAATGATGTTAAAAAGAAACGTCTCGCATAAAATCCTGCTGAACCCTTGATTCATTTTAGTTTTTAGTTGTAATACTTATTCATAAACACGATGACCAAGCATGCTAATTTAAACATTAAAACATTCATGGTTAGATAATACCCAACGGACAAAGTGAACCATACATTGACCTAGTTTGATTTGTTCATTGTATTTGGATAGGTCAGCAAGTTTAATAGGTAAAAAATCTAAAACGGAGTATTCAGGGATTTTTTGCAGCACTAAAATCATTCACAATAAAAAAAAACAAATATATCAATCCATGTCCAAACCACAATCCCTAAGCAAAAGTTAAACTTTGAAGCTGGCAAATCAAGTCAAACACATGAACTTTCACAAGGGAAATGAGGCCAGGTGCTCTGGAAAGGTAAATACACCTGTTTAACTAGCTACACCTGCACGCGTGTGGTCGCATTGGGAATAAAAAGAAAATGAAACTATGGGACGTCAGATATATCCAGGGTAATTTTGACATCATACTCATCAACTATATCCTGATGACTAAAAAAGGAACTGAGCTATTTTTGAGAAGTCACAAGATATTTCGGCATAATCGAACATACGACTTCAGAATATGACTGTAATCGTAGAAACCCCTCATTATTGTGAACATTTTACTTCTTCAAAATCATTTATCTTCTCGACATTTCTCTTATTCCTATTGAAATTTAAAAAAAAAATTAATTGCGTTGTACGTTTTTTGCTGAAATGTCAATGTCTTACCTAAGAATGTCCAAATGAAACATGGTTCATTTTTCATCATAATAGCTACGACATCACCTGCTTGTAAACCAAGAGACAAAGCAAAATTCGCCACCCTGTTTGCCATTTGATCAGTGAACCCATATGTGTAATGATGGTCCTCAAAAATAATAAATGAATGCCATGGCCTTCTACTGACTACTTCTTCAAACTTGTCGATAATGGTCCTCTTGTTGGTTAGGTCTTGCTCTATCAGGGCCGCTACACGTCTAATTGTCCTTATAGTCTTGATATCATATTGCAGCCATGGAAACAAAACACGCCAGGCCACTAAAGATACTCCAGTTATCCCGACAGCAGAAAGAATGTACTTTTGACTTTTCGACATTTTAACCTTAAAACAGAAAAAATGTAAAAAAGAAATTGACTAGTTATATAAGATATGTATTTTGACATATTTCCAAAATTTTGGTCCAATCACTTCACATGAAAGTTCATATGTTTAACCTAATTAGCGAGTTTCAAAGTTTTTTCTTTGCTTTGGCATTGTAATTTGGATATGGATTGGTATGATTTTTTATTAATACCAGTTCTTTTTAAATTCACAATCCAAAAACAGAACCAAAGAAAACAATATTAAAACTGGCAAATTTAGTTAAACCAGTGATTTTGTATCAGTGCGACCAAGAGCTCTGGAAGAATAATCACTTCTGGTTTATCTGACACAAGATTATAGTCTGGATTTTTACCAAAAACAAAACATTCTCGAAAGTTTTTTTTCTGCATAAACACACGTTTTTCTTGATTTTTTAAAAAAATATATATGGTTTTAAAATAAAAATACAATATGTGCAAGATGGAGTTAATGAAAAATTGTTTATTTTTAAATATTTTGCTTAATGAGTAACTACATGTATTCTCAAAATTTACTCTCGTAACATAAATTAAACAATTTCAAACCAGAATATTATGGCATAACATGATGATATAATATAAATTAATATAAATTTCAATATTTCTTTCGTCAAGATTTACACGATTTCTATACAGCATACTTTTAAAAATACGATTCCTACAGCTGGATTCCTTGTCTTTGTGTAAACAATACTTTCAAAATCATATTATTTTTTCTTCATTTCTGCTTCATTCCGTAGTATGGTATTTTAAAATATACTTCTACAGATATAGCACGTTCACATTAGGTTTTAACACTCGATCTTCACTGCCTTCTCAACCTGTCACCAGACTAATCAAAATGCGACTTCTTTATACTTACATAGACAAGCACTGTTGTTTGACCTGGTTTAAGTACATAGCATTATATATATCAAAAATGTTAAAGACGCATTACATGTACATAATTATGAATGACTATTCAGTTGAATGATAATGTAAAGTATACCATCTTTAATGTTCTTATCGTTTTTATTTTTTCAATTGAATCATACTGTAATAAAAAACAAACATACTAATCCATGTCCGAATTACAAGTCAGAAGCAAAAATAAAAACTTTGGATTGACAAGTCAGGTTAGGCACGTGAACTTCCACCAAGAAAGTGAGGCCTTATATCATCTGTAATGCCGCAACTGTTCCTATTTTATGTGTTTATTTTTTGTATAATGTTGACTTGTTTGCTTTTTTACACTTGACTTGACACTTAATCAAAAACAAACATACTAATCCATGTCCTAATCACAATCCAGAAGCAAAGTAAAAACTTTGGAACTGACAAGTTAGGTTAGACACGTGAACTTCCACCAGGGAAGTGAGGCCGGGTGCTCCGGAAGGGTAAGCACCTCCTGTTTAGCTAGCTACACCCGCCATGTATTAAATCAAAATAGTGTGAAAGGAACATGGAACTATGAGACGTCAAATATATCCAGGGCAATCCTGGACACAGAAACATCAAACTTATCAACAATACTGTGATGACGGCCATAAAATCTTTCAATCACTATAAGAGATAAACCCTAATTAATAATAAAAATATAATAGTGACGAAATCTATTATTAAAAAAGCAATAAACCACCTTCGCACACTTAATACACTTCTCACTGCCATTAATAACAGTAGACCGGGAGCTCTGGAAGGGTAAGCACCTCCTGGCTTGCTTGTTACACCTGTTAGGATATGCAATCACAATTAAGAATGAAATTAACCTGAAACTGTGCGAATTGAAATTTGTCCGTAACAATTTTTGATACAGGGACATCATACGTAAAAACGGTTAAATGCCTTAGTTAGCCTAGGGAATCAACTATTCATTTGTAAGCAGATTACTATGCTTTCCTAATTACTCAACGATTAAATTGTTTTGAAATGTGGAGTGCTAATTGAAATATATAAAAATAAAGTATTAACAATAATAGCTTATATTGAACGTGTCCTCAAACACATCCTTACAATAATTGTAATCCTTACAATAAAAACTTGTGAAGAAAATTCAATTACTGTGTTCTCTAAAGATAATTTCAAATTTCCTTCAGCACAATAAATTTGGGGTTTAATTTCCCTCTCTTATCCTAAAGAGGTTTTAATGTATAAACCAAAATTTGTTTGATTATCAACGGCTACAAGAATGACACTTGCATGTAACAACACTAAATGCGTAAAAGAAAAAAATGTTGAATGTTTTTCATTCAATTGTTTAAAAAGGTAAAAATGTTTTAAAAATAACGTTTAAAAAAAATCGGAATGACATATAAACAAAACCATACGCGTAAAACTAAATGTATAATGATAAATATACCTGATTATGATTCAAGAGGACTGCTGTTTTCAGCGGGCTGAGAATAAGGTCAAGTGTGATTAATGTCTTTACAGAAACAATCAAACCCCGATATAAGTAATTGTTTGATGTTTACTTAAACACATTTACATTTTTTGAAAATTCTAAATAAATTATTTCAATATAGTTAGTAACACAGTCATGAGAAGGAGTGGTGTCAATCCCGCCATTTCTGGGAAATCTCTGTAACATCATAATAAAATGATAAAAATTGGAATATGCAGATTTTTTTAGTAACATTAGGTCTAATCGGGAATAGAAGTAAATATTTATAATAATATGACGTTTTGGAATACGATTTCTCATCAGTAGTGCTTGGATCAAACGTGAAACCAAAAAGAGTTAATGCGGTTACACATTTTTATTGAAGTAAATGCCAATTTCACATTATTTTAAGCGTTTCATCCATACAATATAGCTAGCTAAACAGGAGGTACTTGCCCTTTCAGAGCATCCAGCCTCACTTCGCTGGTGGGAGTTCACGTGTTTAACCCAATTTGTCAGTTTCAAAGTTTTACTTGCTTCTGGATTAGTATGTTTGTTTTTGGTGCAATAAAACGAAAAAGATACGCTGCTACTTATTATTGAGTTTCGTCTTTGAATACTCACTGACTGTAATGATAAAATGTTGCACAATCGTTCGCAAAAACGGTAACTTTTTAATTTTTATGGTCATGAAGAACTCAAATATAAAACGGAAAAAGCAATGACATAAATAAAATAATAATTTAATAGTTACATAATGTTATCTTCATAATACAACTGACTACTTTGCAAAAAATGCGTTCCTTATTATTATTGATAAACTCAATGTGCGTCTGATAAAAACTGGTTTTATTTGAATTTAAGAATTACTATGGAAAATATAACCAAAATATGTCGACACAAATTATGAAAATAACAGATCCACATATAGAATTTATGAAATTTGAGGTAAGTAATCCACGGTCCTCTTCAAGCCACGTCGGTATTCCTGACTGAATAAGTAATCAGACTATAGTACGTAATACACGTACGTCTCAAGTTTCACTGATAATGATCAAAAAGTGTAACAATACACAAAGTTAAAAACTTGGAAAGTTACATGATAATAAAAGGATAGATATTGAACTATTTTTGGCAATAACGATGCTTTTAAAGTGATTTTACTGTTGTTTTGTATTATTGGTAGCATTGATGGATGCTATGTAGCTACAGTTTAAAACTCTTTTTTCTAATTGAAATATCACGAAGTAGTTATACTTATACTTTGCATCTGTATCTCACTTTGTTTATAGCTTTGAGTTTAATACGGTTTCATAGACCGATATATCAAGAAGTGAATACTTTCCAAGACGTTCGTCCATAAAATACAAAACGTCCGACACTTTTGTCGGGTCAAACCCCTCCTGAACTAATTCAATTTTTCTGTGTTTCATTGTCTGAGTTGTTTCAATTTCCGTAACAAATCGTAAAAACAATGGTCTGGCATACGACGGTAAACTATGATGACAGTGATCATATATCTTTTGTAGCATCTCTGACGTCACTTCCCTGTGATCTTTGAGTATAATGGCTACCATACCTGCTTTCCCATCAGAACCTTAGATATAAAATAAACTTATCAATCACCATCTATAAACTAATATGACGTAGGAACTAGTAATGGTGGAATGGTGGACCAAGTTATTAATAATGAAAGCTACGATAATCAAGATTTTTTCAGGAAAAGTAAAAGCGACAATCATGAACCAGATTTAATGAATTTGCCATAAATTGGCCCTTACACACCGTTTTGTCTCACACTCGCAATACACATACGATACAAAATCTTTATTCTTGTATCAACAAAGCAAACATGACCGTCAATTGAAAAAATTCACATGTAAAATGACTCTTTACTGACGGACAATTTAATAACACAAATAATTAACCAAATCATCTCAGAAGTAATGTACTTGCTAGCATGTGATATGAAATCTCTTTTTACATTCCTTGTATTTACATTTGATTTTATCATTTATATAGGACAGAGTGTATATGACCAAAAGCCCTGGGTATTTTTATCTAGTGCCTAAAATATACTGACACCATTGGCGATATCTTAAGTTACTGGCAATTTACAAACATATGTACACTTAAATTTTACTCGTGTGTTGTTAAAGTTATACGTTAAATTGTGATGCTCTCTCTCTCTCTCTCTCTCTCTCTCTCTCTCTCTCTCTCTCTACGCTCTCTCATTATCTAGTATCTTATCAGTCCTTTAAATTTTATATAAAACTTACCCGCAACCGCTACACCATACACATTTACATCCTGGATAAAGTCCAGTTGACTTAATACATCACCGACTTCTCTCGTAGACACATTTTCACCTTTCCATCTGTCCAACAAAACAAATTATTAAATAGATCACTAGAGCAGTCTCACCAGAAAAAATTCCCCTTCCCAACATTGTCGAGATATTATTTGTAAGAGTTGACCTTAAGAGTTTTGGCGCTTAACCTAAGCATCGGAATCTGGTATATGACAAATCACCCTGTGCTGCTTTACATTTGAACCAAGTTTGATAAAAATGTATACGTAGACATGGACGAAAGACGGCCAGACGGACAGAGAGGATACATGTAGTTGCTACATAACCACTTAAGCTTCGTTTTTGAATAGGGTAAAATTTCTAATCTCTAAGTATCCTTGCTTGCACACTATGCAGTAGAAATTATTAATTATGAATTAACGCATTAGTAATAGATAATAATAAATTAAACCTGAATCGATTCCTTGCTTAAACCATTTTTTTCTGAAACAATGCCATCAAATAGCCTCTATATAAGCATATTAGTATCAATCCATTGCAGGCCATTTTATAATTCCCCCTCTCGCAAACTAGTTTGAGTGGCGAATATAGAAATCAACATATCTGTATGTCTGTCCGTGTAAAATCGTGTTCGGACCATATTTCATAATTGCTTCGACGACTGTGACAAAACTTCACGTGAATAATCTTCAAGGCCCAAAAACAAAGGTCATATCGCGAAGGTCAATGTCGTGGGAAAGCCTTGCTTTAAATTCTTGTAGATGTTAGACGGGGGCACATGGCCTCAAGAGAAAGTTTTTTTTAACTGTTTTCGGATAATTCTATTTCCAGCTAAATCAACCACAAACATACCAACTCATGTTCAAATCACCTTAAGTGTTAAAGTACCTAAAGTGTTATATGGCGGGCACATAGTAACAACACAGTCAATTATATGGTTATTGTAATATTATAATATAAAAGGCTATGTTCCTCTTCTGACGTGGTTAACAAAAACATGTGATACACATGTATACACAACAACACAATAACGTACATGGCCACGCTTATATTGCCAGACCATTCAGCTCGTAGTTTTGATGTATATGTGACGTCATCTCTGGAGTCAATGGAGGTGATTCGTACTTGACGTATATGTGACATCAGAGTCAAGGAAGGTAGTTCACACTTTACCCCGTACCCACATATGCAAAATTTACATACATTCGTAGATAAATATTTTGTCTTATCTACAGTCGGCTTCAAATAAACACGTAGTTATTTTGGAAATTTAATCTGTCGATCTTAATATGTGCGTTTTATCGGATATAAATGCTTTTAAAATAGCTGAAGAGACACGATTGTGTTTTCACGTAATCTTCTCTAATCATAATTTATAGTTCTTTGTTTTACTGACCACTAAACACTCTGTAAACAAATTCTAAAGCTTATATAAACATGCTTAGGTTTCTACAAATGATTTCCTAAAGCTGTGGTCGTGTTTTAAGTATTTGCAATAAGAGACCATGGGGTCGATCTCCAGTATGACCAAAACAAAGATTAATACATCACAGGTTATTTTGTTGCATCATTTGCTTCTGGATTGTGACTCGGACATGGATTAGTATGTTTTAATAAAGAAAGCATGTGTCTTTGACAATCCATAACAACGGGACTATGCCTAGGTACAGTCCCCCGACACCCAAGTATAATCCCTTATATGGGGGTATTCATAGATACAGGTCTGTGTTGAGAACTATTGTACTTTTGATTTTATTTATTTATTTATTTATTTATTTCTGTTGAAAATCCATGATGTTGAATAAATTTAGTAGTTTATCGGCTCGGACACTATACCTTTCCAGACAACACTATAGGCCTTTTTATGATTTTAAAATATGTGTAATTATGAAGATTTGGTTGTGAAATAAGCTGAATAATTGACGACCCCTAATAGTACTATAATCACGCCACTAGAAGTTATTTCAGTTCGGTAAGTTTATAATCCGTTTGTCTTTTCTTGTCTAGCTTATCTGTTTCTGTCATTTTTGTATAGTTTCGAGAATTGTGTCGCGTTAGTACTTTTTATTCAATTACGAATGTCCTCCCTTAAGTATAACTAGAACTGTCTCTTGAGAGGCAAATACCCCCGCCCCAACATTTAATGTTTTCCCGCGACCTTGACCTTTACTGTATGACCTTAGTGCATGATGCATGACACATCTTTGGACAATGGAGACTATTCATGTGAAGTTTTATGACAGTCGTCCCAAGCAGCTATGCGATATAGACCGGACACAATTTTACACGGACAGACGAATAGACAGACAGACATGGTGATTCCTATATACTCCCCCCCTCAAACTAGTTTGCGGGGGTATAAAAATAAGAGGTGAAACGCCGACAGAAAGTCTCCAAGACAAAAAATAGGTAGTGATTGCTTCGCCAAGCATTTAGAATTGAAAGTCACATGGTGTGTCAGACTAAAGAATCGACGTGATATGTCATGGTAAAAATGACACGCTAATCAGCGTTCAATACCATTACCGCACTGCCAATTTAAAAATTTCATATACCACTTCATCTATATCGAGTAGCGTGTTGATATACATGTTCATGTAATATTTTTGACTGGGTTGACTTGGACGTAAAGCACATTTTAATTGATTAATCTATTATAACAATATTTCAAACATAACGAGTGTAGCTAGATACACGCGATGTGCTTACCCTTCCGGGGCACCCAGTCTCACTTCCCTGAAGAAGGTCGTGTGTTTAACTTAATTTGCCAGTTTTCAAAATTTTTGTTTTGGATTTTGATTAGAACATAGACAAGATTTTTTGTATTTGATCCTTGTGCGTTGTTCTCCAAAGGCGATATAAAGACACGGCAGTACAGCGTTATAACCGGACACGCTTACCTGAAAGTATCACCAACACGGTCTCTAAAGTACATAAAATAGTCTTTATCTAAATAAAACAGGTCTCCAAAACTGAAGTAAGAATCTCCATCTTTGAACACGTTTCTCACAACTTTCTTTTCATTTGCTGACTTGGATGCTTTATAAAATCCGGTATGGTTTGCAGGTATACTTGCCAGCAAAAGTCCCACTTCACCTGGAAAATAGGGGGTATGGTAATTTGGTTTGCTTTGAACACATCCACCAAGAAGCCGTTCTGGTTTATTGTTATTTGATTTTTATTATATTGAATTAAAAACCATATATTATTATTATTATTTAACACAACATTCTTGTAGCAGTTTCCGCCTTGCCATTATCAATCTTCCCGCTCGTGTAGCCGTCCAGCTAAAACTTGCAAATTGTACAGGTCCAACCAGAAGGTTTTAAGGCCCCCCCCCCCTTATATAACCTTTGTAAAACAGCAGTTTTGATGGTCCTAGTACATCCTGTTTTGTGAACATATATTTCTCAAACGACGTTTTATCTACTATATTGAATGTTTTTTCAAATTACATAATCTATTGAAGTTTAAACTTTAGATCAAGTGAACTGTGAGTTGTAAATCAATTAAAAAGATTTATTAAAAATTCAATTTCTAGAAATATGGACTAAATGAATAGAAAATACTGAAAAGGGCTATACAGACTGAAATTCGTACAAGTACTTTCAGAGATAAACATACCGTTTTATCAGTTACAACCTATTTTAATTGGAATTCTTAAATAAAAAACAAACATAATAATCCATGACTGAATCAAAATCCAGAAGCAAGCAAAGTAAAAACTTTGGAACTGACAAGTTAGGTTAGACACATGAACTTCCACCAGGTAAGTGAGGCCGGGTGCTCCGGAATGGTAAGCACCTCCTGTTTAGATAGCTATTCCTGTCACGTGTGTAATCAAAATTGTGTTAAGAGAAACATGGAACTATGAGACGTCAAATATATACAGGGCAATCCTTGACACAGAACAATTTGGCAAAATATGACTTTTTGTGAGTGTACTTAAAGCTTATTTATCATTCGTGTAACGTCCATTTTCTACTGCAAAAAGTAGTCGTAAAAATTGGCAAAAAGTGGTATAGTTTGTCGTAAGAAGATGTTTCTTTGTATGCCTTGACGTAGAAAAAGAAATTTAATGTACACATGCTTTGTTCTTAGTCTTTGAACACTTTTTTTTGCCAAAGTGTATTAAATGTATAAAGGGAGATAACTTAGTCTTTTGCCATTTTGTTTAGCCAAGCTGGCATCGGTTTGATCAGGTCGTATATCACCTAAAATGAACTATTAAAATAAGTTTTCATTTTAATACCTGGGTTTACTTCGGTACAATAACCATTCTTATCTCGAACTGGAATGTCTTCTATTGGGTCGTATTTTACTAGGTGGTGTCCTATACCACGTGTAGAATTATACAATCTCTGAAACCACAATAGAATGGTAAGATTTTAAATTGCAGTGACGTTTGTTTAATAAACGTACATAATAATACAATTATTATAAATATGTGCAATATAGGATTCCCCAACAAGAGTGAAACTATTATATAAACCAGTTTAGTTGAGTTGAGTAATGGTGGTCAACGTCCCAGTCAAAAATATTTCACTTATATCGAGACGTCGCCAACAATTGGCGAAGGTACAGAATTTTTACCTGTGCGTTGCGCTGATGGCATTTTACAGCAGGGTTCTTTATCGTGCCAAGCCTACCAAGACACGGGGCCTTGTTTATTTTAAGTTCCCATCCGAAAGAACCAAGATTTTCATTTCGTGATACCGAGTGCTTGGCGAAAAAAACAGTCACTGCCCACTTTCAAGTCTTGGGTCAGAATCGGTCACAGCTCGAACCCATGACCTTCAGTCTCCCTTATATAACTGATTGCAATACAAAAATCGACATGTAGTTAGAAATACCATAATAAATAATTTCAATAAAGTAAAGAAGGCTTGCATAGTGCGTCAAGGTTGACCTTGCCGTTTGACCTGTAATTTGAAAATACAAACAGCCATATAGATTGTGTAATTTAGGGGCTTTATGAAGGTGATATATAAGGATAAATGATAGTAATACTGTGTACCTAATGCAGATTTTTAGGAACATAATTAAACAACAAAACCAAAAGTAACTAGATTTGTAATTGTGGCAAGCACAACGACGAAAGTCTACCACCTCCCTAATTTTTTATGGTAACAGCAGCCATATTGTAAATTTAAAATGCGGATTGCAAATCTACATGGTTGATACATTGTTGCTTTAAAATTTCTTTAAGATTGATTGAGGCAATTCTGAGAAATAAGGGAGACAAGCAAGTGTGCTGAACGTGGAATAATAATAATAATAATAAGAAGAAGAAGAAGAAGAGATTAGAAACGGAATAAGGACAATAAGTCTCTCGCACACAGTGTAGTGGAAGACTTAAATACCTACACAACATCTTTGGAAATGCAACAAAAAAACAAACATGTGCCATAAAAGGAACAAAACAACTAACCTGTGACATAATAATAATAGAAAAGAAGATGAGATACAAATAAATGATAATAGGCCCAACTCTGGATGGACACTGTATTGCAATAAAAAAATAGTTTGTAATTGGTGTTTGTTCAAAATTTTAGAGGACCACGTCTGATATTTTCACACCCAGTAATCTATAAACAAATGCATTGATACAAGTCTTATTTTCCTAAACAGTTTATGTTAACATCATCGGAAATTAAACGCCGCCGAATAATATAATTAGATACCTATCTGATATAATTTTTTTGTCTTTCTTTTTTTATTTAGATCATTCATAATGTTGTTACATGTAATTATCATTTTACGCATTAGATATACATTGCAAATACAAAAAATCAAAAATAGCATATATGCAGAATATTTGTTCAATCAAAAATTCGTTTGATACTTTCCCATTTTTGTTTTGTTTTTTTTTTCCTGTTTTGTCGCGAGGAATAAATAAAAGGGAATATATTTCCAAATCTGTAATACTTATGTTCAATTGCGCCTGAAATTGTAGGGATAATATTTCTGTATTTACAAGAGTAAATATACTTTTTGATAATTAAAAAAAAACACAAGTTAAATATAATTAAGGGTTCGTCCTTCAAGCCAAATAGGAAAGAATCAATTTTTTTGTCAATTACTAACTGGCATGTTTTATTTAACATATCTAAAAATCCATACCATATATATCTAACATAGAACTGTCTGTTTTGTCTCAAAACAAAATATACAGTGTTGACTTTCAAATAAATTACATATTTCATATACTGACTTACTATTTTTATATATAATATTGTGGTTTATCTTAAATTATACCGATTGTATCGTCAGTCAATATAAATAGGAATTTAAATATATCTTTCCAATTCCTGGACTCTAAGCTGAGTTTTTCTTCCCATTTGTTATTTTCTACCTCAGGATTTTGAATTATTTTTCCAAAAAAAGTTTATGGAAATGTTTATTGATTTTAATATTACTTTTTAAGATTGCTAAAAGGTTATTTGTTATAGTTTCCAGCCGGGTTGTCAATCGTATTCTATTCGTCTATGTTTTTGGAATAGCCTGTATTAAACTGTAGTATTTAAGATAGTTTAGGCTAACATCATATTTTTTTTATTTATTTCGGTACAATCTAAAATATTACCAGATTCGTCAACAATGTCATTTATAAGGAAGACACCGGCCTTTTCACATAGACGTAAGTCTACAAATCCAGGGTCTCTGACCGCTGTGAGTTTGAGTCCCGCTCAGACCACATGTGGGAAAGTGAATTTTCATTGCGCTGGCCTTTACTGGTTCACCCGGTGTCAGAATAATGTGACTGGGGTAGTGGTAAGCTTGTCTGCGACGTACTGACTCGGCGAGCTAGCACCTTAAAGTTGCCCTAGGTGTGCAATAGAACAAGGCAGGTCATACAACACACTTGCACTTCACATGCATAAAACATTTGTTTATGGATTACGCCATAGAGATTATTAAAATAGTTCTCGTCGCGAAAAGCTGAAGAATTACTGAAGCGACGTTTAGCAACATTCAACAAACCAATATATCATTATAGGATAAATAAAATATCGAAGTAAACTGACAACTTATAAGTCTCATTTTATATGTATCGAGGAATAGGAATATCTTAGATATAATCTCCGTACCAATGTTCCATGGTCCTTTAATTCCCAATTTTGATTTCACCCGTGGTGGGTAAACTTGGTGAAACAGTAGACACATGCCCTTCCGGAACAGCTGACCTATCTTTTCTGTAGGAATTTCACGTTTTTGCCTAGATTTGCCAGTTTTCAAAGTCAGTACTTTGCCATTAATATATATTTTAATAGATTGAACATGGATATGAATGTTTACTTTTTACTTAACTAGAAAATACCATACCATTAGTGGTGACAATCTTGCAACGGCTCCAACTTTTTCGCATATGTTGACGAATATAGCTGTCCCTTCTGTAGCCCCAAAGAACTCAACTATCTTGGGTATTTTAAAACGCTCCTGGAATTCTTTCCATATATCCAGACGTAGACCATTGCCAAAGGCAACTCGAATGTTGTGAACACCGTCCATCGTATTCTGCAGATTTAAAGTAATGTCTAACTATTGTGGCTCGTAACAATATTTATTGCAATTAAATTGATATAAAATACAGAAAATACCGAATTGTAGAACTGAAAAAATTTGAATCGATAATTAAACATTATGATTTGCCAGGTAAGTCTTCACTTTGAAATAACACAAGATGATCAATTGCAATGCAATACAATCAACGGCGAAACGGCAATGTTGTTCGTTTCAAATGTAGAAAGTAGGATGGGTAATGAAAAATCCATCATGCAATACCACTACTTAATATGTATTTCAAACTTCGCAAAACTCGGTGCGTTAAAGCGTTTTGATGTAAAATTTAAGTTTCGACTCGACTGATAGTCTTGGGGAAAAATGATTTGTTAAACTTTTCAAAATAATGAAAATCTAAATGCTGACTGTTTTACAGTGCAAAAAGAATAGAAACTTCACATAATTGCTGTAAAGACCTTATAAGAGGAAGAATGTTTAGGGATTAAAAACAGGCATTTTTATATTTTGAAAATTGGCAAACTCCTTGAGCGATATACTTTATTAATTTAACAAACCTTCGGAGCTCTCAACAGATATTTACATAGCTCTCCTATTCATGCAAGCTCGTGTAAATTACGAGTCCACTCGGGACAATATTTCACAATATCAGTTCAACAACTCTATATTACTTGAACAAACCTTCGGAGCTCTCAGTAGATATCTACATAGCTCTCCTATATACTTGATTACTGTAACTTTATGCTTTCGGCAGTCTTCCCAGTAATGGCGAACTGAAAACTTTCGTCTTAAAACAATAGTGGCGCCTGTGGTGTAAGTAAAATCAATATGATAATACTTTGTTTTTTCTTTCTTTTCGATTCCAGAATACTTGAACTGGGCTGGTACCAACAATGCACTACAGTAAAGGGGGGGGGGGGAATATTCGCGTGGGTAAAAGTGTGACTTATAATTATTTCGCGATGAGCAAATTGTCGCGAAAATTTTTTTCTGTATGTTTAGTCCAGTTTGGTCCCAGTTGAAAACCAAGTCAAAAGGAATGTTATTCTCATTAGTAACAGTTTAAATACGTGAATTAAATTCACGTTCTTTATCTTCTAAATTTGACGGAACATGTTTTATTCCTTTGGTAGACTTTCGTTTTGTGAAATTTATACGAATAAGCAGAGACATAGGCCTAGTCACGGGTCAAGATAATTTCCCCCCCATTTTCATATAACAGTCGCTTATCTTTTCCTAACACAACACCACGGCCAATACTTATTACAATGTTGGAATTTATGACATCACCTGCCTCACGCAAATCTCTGATATACTGCACAGAATGCTTTGCATATTCAATATCCACAACTTCATTTAACTTTTTAACCAACGAAGCATTTTTACAAAATAAAAAAATTTGTTTGAAACATATTGTTAGGAGATGAACTTTACTCGGTCGTGAGTATTATTTACATGGTTGAACGATTAGGAATGATAAATTTTGTTATTACACGTTTGTAATGTAAAAAGGGGAACAACTCAAACAGCAATAGAATAGATCGGATCGCGAAAAAAATAATTTTACTTTCAGTTCTCGCGCGAAAATAATACCCGCGCGAAATGTCTGATTTCATCAATCGCAAAATTTTCACCACTCAAACATATACCCTTTTACAGTATATTGTGAAAATATTGGTCTGTTGTCACAAAATATTGGACTGTTGGCACTGGTCCAGTTCAATTATGTTGGCGAAGAAAGGATGACGTCATAGCAATATTTTAACTTCCGGAAATATCCACATGCCGGCTCAGTGGTATAAATAACATATTATACCAGTTTTAAAAATTACAAAACTAGGCGGCCGTTTCGGAATACAATTCCTCATTATAAGAGCGTGAACCAAAACTTTTTACCAAGAAGTTACCAAAAATATTACCAAATTTAGGTAAGAAAATACATTGCATGAGGGAGAATACCTTAGTTTTGAGGAATTGATAACCGAAAACCCATGTCTCGGCAGGTGCGACACGTTAAAGAACCGTTCATGTACATGAACCTGGGCCCACTCTCATCCACATCTATGTTTGCCATAGGCATTGGTTTATATTATAACCATCATGTCAGAATTCATACAGACCACTGCAGTAGTTCAGTTGATAGAGTGCTAGAGCTCCGTAAGTGGGAGGTCGTGGGTTCGAACCCCGACCGGGTCTGACGCAAGATTTGAAAGGTTAAGAGTGACTGTTCTTTCACAAAGCACTCGGCATAGCGAAATGAAAGCCACGGTTCCTTCGGATGAGAACTTAAAATAAACGAGGTCCCGTGTAACGGTGGGCTTGACACGATAAAGAACCCTGCTGTATAATGCCATCCGCACAACGCACCTTCTCCTATAGCTAGCGACGTATCGATATAAGTGAATTATTCTTGACTGGGATGTTAAACACCATTACTCAACTTAGAACTCATACATAGAATTGTAATATTGAAGTATTTGCAAGTGATATATCTTAACATTATGATCTAACTTGGTGGAACAAAGAATAAACAACTTTTTATATTTTTTTTAAAGAAAAATATAAATATTGTGGGAAAAATGTTTTTCAAGATAAAAAAGCTATTTTACCTGACATATGTTCAGCAATAGCAGAATAAAGTTATAAGCAATTTAATTTTGTGAAGATTTTCAGTTTGTAATAACACTACCAGTTTTAAAAGTGTATAATAAATTATGGGTGGCAGTGAATATATACTATATACAAACCAGAACCGATAGTGTTGAATAATGTAACAGTGGTGGCAGCACTGTGGTAAAGGGGAGTAACTATGTATGATATATCATTCTCATTGAAACCAAACCATTGGTACGATTTTGTTCCCCTGGCAGCTCTGCTGTTATTTATAATCGCTGGTTTGGGAAGTCCTACAATATTTAACAATAGTTCAGTAATGATAAGTTGGTATAGGCAAACAACAATGACCGGTCCGCTTGACCTTTAACTTGATAGTTATTGTATGTATAGGCAAAACAAAGCCTTATGTGAAACCAAATTTAAAAAGATTTAACACGTGTTTTGTATATGTGATGGCTGTCAATCCTAACGCTACACATATAAAAAATGTATCTTCCTATATGAATATTCTTAATAAAAGGTCAAGCGGACAGGTCAATGTTGTTTGACTATAGACGGTTACAGACATCCAATGGGAAATGTTTCCGATACCTTTTACTTTTATCGCGAATAGTATTTATCAAAACTTGTTCGGTCATACATGTTGTGTTTTGGAAATATCATCAACACAGCGACTTTTTCCTTGGTTCGAATCTCACCCAGGCAGATCTAAGTGTAATTATAAGGAAGTTGGTCAGTTCACTTACCGAATTTCTGTGGCTTTTTCCGGGAACTCGGACTTCCTCCGCCATCCAAGATCTGTCTGACATACAACTTTCAATTATTTTTGCACAATTTGGGTTAACCCTTTGAATGTACATGAGATATACCCTGTTTTGTCATGATTTAGGTATAGCCATTGCCAAAAATATTTCATCTTTAATTCTGTGGTCACTTTGTGCGTAATATGTCCAACAGGAAAATGTACAGTTAAAACAACTTTCGAGAACAGAATATCATTATTGTATATTTAAATAATGAAAGCAGAAAAATCTAAAAATTGGTGTAGAGAACTAAAAATCGTGAAATTATAGACATATTCATAGCACTAATTACCTGTGGTTCCAGATGTGAAAATGTAGCATACACTCGTGGTTGCCGTCACTTCCGCTCTAGCTGATTTGCAAACCGGAACAGGAAGTGCTTTTCTCATACATTCGTCCATCGAAATATATCCTGGCGGAAGAACTTTCTGGTGTTTTCCTTGAATGTACTTGGGTACTTCTTGAATATCATTTTTTATTTCTTCTATAGACTCTAAAAACCCATCCCCTACGTGATAAAATATAAAGTATTTTTTATACAAAAAAGACCAAAGGGAATCTAGAAAATTGAGATACAAAATCAAATAGGACGTTTGGCAGTGTCCCAACATATTAACCTATGACAAGCGCACGTAATAACTATTACACACAATGTGCATGTATCCACAATTACGTGCGCAAATAAAAGCTTCGAAACAAACAGTTTGTCTGTTTAAAGTATCTTCGAGGTAATACGCACATATATAAATAGGGATACGCGCGTATACATATTCATGATATTAGCGTTGTAGGTACTATGTGCGCACGTAATATCAAAATATATTTCATGTCACTTCTGTGACAGGATATGCATTTCGATTTATATTGGCGAACGCATTTGCTTTCAGGTAAAAACTCCTTCTTCTGGTACACTGCTTTAGGTAGCCTCCCATACCATTCAAAATATAACAATACCAAGAAAATTTAACAATCGTAAATTGTTTTCGGCATTATAATTTACTAAACGTCTTTGACACTTACCATCTCCAATAATTATTACTTTAGCTTCAGACGCTTGGAGGATATGAGCTAACGGTTGTGCACGTACATGGTAGTTGACAAAGGCTGCAGTTAATCCTATTTTTATGATTCCTGAATAAAAAAAACGAAAAAAAAACATAAAAAGTTGTTAAAACTCCATTAATGATATGTAACACAGTCAAACATGTGCTTAAAAGGCCACCTCTATATAAAGGTCATCTGCTTATAAAGACAACCTCTATATAAAGGTCATCTGCTTATAAAGACAACCTCTATATAAAGGTCATCTGCTTATAAAGACAACCTCTATATAAAGGTCATCTGCTTATAAAGACAACCTCTATATAAAGGTCATCTGCTTTTAAAGGCCATCTCTATATAAAGGCCATCATCTGCTTATAAAGGCAGTCTCCATATAAACGTCATCTGCTTATAAAGGCCGCTAATTTTCATCCTATCTAGTATTTAAATTATGTTATTTGAACCTCTGTATAAGGACCACCTGTCCATAAAAGCCACTTTTACTGGTCCCCTTGGCTGGTCAGGTTTGACTATACCTCCTGATATCTATGTCAGTGTAACAGCTCTATATTAGTGAAATGGTACCAAGTGGTTTATGTTGAAACTGTTCAAAGTTAAAGTATAAAATAACATTATCCCGTGAAAATACTTTAGTCGCTATTGTCACAAATAGGCCGATAAAGTATTGATGATGTTAATATACTTTAGAAATTTATCAAAAAATTGTAATAAATTGCGGTATATTTTACTCACTAAAGTCTAGTTCTAACAAAAATTCTTAATGTGCATCCTCTACTACCATAGATTATCTATAACATTTAATAATGCTGCAGCTTTGTAGGTTGCATATGATGGAAGATAATTTGCGTTATAGGCATTCTACGTATTTATGTAATGAAGGGCTTCACGTTCGGTGTAAACACTGCCGCGTTCAATATGTAACATTCCAATATCGGTAACATGTTTTTTCTACACTGCTTTTTCCTGAAAATCAGGGATGCGAATAGTGCCTTTCGGTTACGACTATATATAGCTATATATAGTCTCATTACTTCAACAATAGGAAATCAAATTTTAATCAAATTTATTAGGTTTTTTTTACATGAAGCTTCCAAACAACGCTTTTTCATCGACACTCATAACAATGATTCAATCGAAAATCTTACAATCTTCTAATAATGCCGCATAATTAAAGATTTTATTCAAAACACATGAATTTATTTAAAATAATACCAATAAGTGAACAGAAAACTGAATTTTTTGTCACAACTTAATAAAAAATGAGTGGTTTTTCAAAACTTTTGCCTTTCAACTCTCTTCTTGGTTTTAAATTTAAAATTCCATACTTATGTAGTATATATTACCTAGAAAAGTCCAAATAAATGCGGGTTCGTTTTCAATCATCATAGCCACAACATCTCCTACTTTTAAATTCCACGTCATCGCCAAATTAGCCACTCTGTTTGCCATCTGATCAACGAATTCATAACTATAGACTTTATCCTCAAAAATTATAAATGGATGATTTGGTCGTCTGTTCACTGCTTCTTCAAACTGGTCGATCAGAAACCGGTTATTTTTCATGTCATTTAAAACCATTTTTCCAATTTTTCTGGTAATCCGAAGAGTTTTTATGTCATATTTTAGCCAGGGAAAGGCACACCATGTTGCTAGAGTCGCCCCAGAAGCCCCCAACGCACCAAGAATATATTTGTCTCTGGAGGACATAGTCTCATGTAACCCACGTCTCAACAAGTCACCTGTTATATATGAACAAAACTTATGCATTGTGAGTTCGCATGTGATTCAAAATCAAATTTGGCGATTTTCCTTTACGCTTATTACGAATCGTTAGTAAAAGTGATAAAAGAACCTGTATGTTGTGATATAAGTATTTAGCCAGAAACAAACATACCAGTCCATGTTTAATTGCAATCCGAAACGCAAAATTAAAAACTGACAAATTAGATAACTTCCGTTTCAAGGCAGCGAGACCGGAAGCTCCAGGTATACACCTCCAGTTTAGCTAGCTACAACCGCCACGTGCGAGATCGAAATTCGGAATAAAGCAACATAGAATTATACAACGTTAAATATATCCACGCCACGTATAAGGTTTCTTGATCATACTTTAAATATAGTGCTTGTATAATTTAGCTTCAACCAATTTTGAGATTGCATATAACTTTACGCAAAATTCAGTGGTTTGTCGCGATAGGCATGACTCTGTCTTTGAATTTTATACAACAAACCAATCCATAAGCCTAGGCTCAGCAAGGCCATCTAAAGGTTTAGTGGCAGTCATTACATAATTTTTGATGTCTCTGTATCCAAAATTATCTTGTTCTTTTCATTCTCGATTTTATTTTTTACCTGACACGTGACAGGTGAACCTCTGTCGACAGGATGTGCATACTCTGCTGGAACACCCGATCTAACTTAAATAGTAAAAGTTCAACTGTGTTTAACTTAATATGTCAGTTTTAAAAGTTTTTACCCTGCTTTTGGAGTTGTGATCTGAAATAGAATGTTTGTGGTCGATTGAGAATACCCACGTCATTATTATTGAACCCATTACCTGAATTCGAACTGTTGATGATAGTTCAAAAATTGGTAGGCTACATGTATTCCAAGCCGACGACCTACAGTATCTACCACGTTCCACAAAGTGACCAGTAAATAATCGTTCTTACAACCATATACAAAACGAAAATACGTGTAGTTCAAAATACGTAACTGCATATAAATATATGTCTAAATGTAATTTTAGTTTACATGTACATGTAAAGAGAAATTTACACAATTAGTACAGATAAATATGCAAAGTCATAAAACTATTGTATAAGATGATCCAGATCCACAATTTACAAACATTACATACCTTATATATACCTTTCTTCGTATTAATAATTAGAGTCGAAAATATTATACCTTATCAACACAATTTGTCAGGGTCAATGTGATGACCGTACCTGCGGCTAATTTAGGACACTAACATTGCTCTATTTGTTTAGATACTCGAATGATAGTTCTACTTCCATGATCAACAAAATAGGTCAATGTTAGGTCTATACGTTTTACGGAAGTGGGATGAATGAATGATTGATTGATTGATTGATTGATTGAATGGCTGTTTACGTACCAGTCAAGAATATTTCACTTATATCAAGACATCAATAGTTATAGATGAAGCGACAGGAATTTTACCTTTGCAGTGCGCTGAGAGCAATGTGCATAGAAGGTTTTTCGTGCCACGCCTGCCGCGACACGGGGTTTAGGTTTTAAAGGTCTCTTTCGAAGGAGGACCCTAGAGAAATGGAAACTTATATTAAAATGGAATTTAGTCGATTGTGAAATCTCATTTACATTTTACGTAAAAAGAGTTGTACTATTATTTTACGTACAATCTGTTATATAGACCAACAAAAGGAGCCGGTAAAAGTTACCTTCATGGGCAAGTGATCCTTATATAAAATTTAAAATTATTTAAATATAGAGTAATAGAGATAAAAGTGTACTTGCCTTTAACAGAAGGTGTCTCTTACATAAGGCATGATCGCCAGTGCCGTCTAATAGTTTTTGTATCCTATCGTTAATGATAATGGCGTTTACATAATTCGTTTAGAGCGATTTAAATATGTGTGGAAAATTATTAAAAACTACTCCTATATATTGAAAATTATAGTTACAGATGTCGTAGAAATTAAGGTCAGATTAATGCCAATCTATCGCAATATTTTAACAGGAGGTGCTTACCCTTCCAGAGCACCCAGCCTCACTTCCCTGGTGGAAGTTCTACGTCACGTGTTTGGCTTAATTTGTCAGTTTCAAAGTTCTTTCATTACTTTTGGATTGAAATTTGGTCATGGATTGTATGCTTGTTTTTGCCATAACGATTTGGAACACTTAATGTAATATTTTATTGATATTTATTATTATCATTTGTTTAAGACAAATATAAATACATCAGGTCATTGACATTTAAACCGTTATATTAGGGACATCAAGTACATAAAAACAGACAAGATAAGAACATATTTAGAACATTGAACTTTGGCATATATTTTTCAACTTAGGTAATTTTCATTAACAAAAAACTTACTTATCCCTGTCTAAATAACAGGGATAAAACAGTTTTCATAATAATGTCAATTTCCATAAGGACGAAGCCCTTCGAATATGCATACCACTGCGGTAGCTTAGTTGATACAGTTGTGCTCGCTCCGTAAAGTAGGAGGTTGTGGGATCTATCACCGGCTGGTCCTGACGCAAGACTTGAAATTTGGTAGTGACTGTTCTTTCGCGAAGCACAAGACATTTCGAAATTAAAGTCACGGTTCTTTCGTATGGAAACTTAAAATAACGAGGTTCCGTGTCACGGTAAGCGTGGCACGATAAAGAACCTTTGCTTTATAAATGCCATCAGCGCAATGCACAGGATTTTTTTACCTTTGCCTATGGCTGATAACGTCTCGATATAAGTGAAATATTCTTAACTGGGAAGTTAAACACGATAACTCAACTCGGTGCTTCCGATATGCATAAAAAGAGAGAACGGTTTTTAAAACAAATATATATTGTATTGGAATTATTACTGACCTGATAATATACATTACGTGTATATTTTTTAATCCTAAAAGCGTGAAGGAATTAATTGAGAGGTCTATGTGCCTCTATCATTTTTGAATTTAAAAACTGTAGATGAGCTCAAGTTTTGATTTAATAATAAAATTAATAATGAGGCCTCATTCCTACTATACTGAGGGAATATGGTACAAAGATTAACTGTGATACATCAGGAATGGGTTATAAATTGTTCAGAGTAACCCTCCAAATCGTAGGCATTATTTTGACAGACACGTGGTCTCTAGGTGAACGTACTTAAAGTTCTACTTGGAGAGAACTAAAACACGGTATACAGAATACCGGGAAATTCAGTTGAGCTTCAAATGATAAAATTGTCAAATTATTAATTCCAGTTAAAATTCCATTTTTAACACTGGTATGAGTAAAAACTGTTCAAATTCCTATAGGACGGGGGGTAGCTTGTCTGTATGTATTTGCATTTAAATGAGCTTTCCAGATAAAATCATATTTCTTCTCCAGAAACGTTTCTATTCAGACTTAATATTCATTCTAATGGCAAACTTTAACCTATTTATTAGCTTAAAACTTAGGTATACAATAACTAGAAAATGTAATTTTAAGTTTTAGATTGAAATTAGTTTGCATTGATCATAACATAAGGTCATTTACCTTTAGATCAGGTGCTGAAACATAAAATTAATTTTTGATGTTAACGATACCTGCTTGAAAAAATGGCAAGTGGATGAAAGTGTCGTAGAACTAAACATGTTTTAAAATATATAAATTTGTAACTGAATATTTTTCTTCATTAAGCTCCTTCTCTGTTATTCTATCGTGGTCCGTGGTCCGTACGATGAGTTAGTTGGTTATCGTCTGCACTTAAGAATCGACTTTCTTTTTATTCCGGGACAGCAATTGATGACCCAGATTTTAAAACTAGCGAATCTTAAATTAAAAATGAGCAGTTCATTTTAGGTTTGCTAGTTTTAAAATCTGGGTCACCACGTGATGTTCTGGACTAAAAAAGAAAGTCAATTCTTATATTTACAATATTTTTCCTAACATTCTTTTTACAAATTTCTCTCAAAAAAAAATAAGAAAGAAAAAACCGATAAATTCCGAATCTGTAGGCAATATAAACATTCTGGGAACAAACAGCCAATATGTCAATCAAGATAATTCCCGCCTACTCATTGATGATGTGACGTAATAAGCGGCTTAAAAAATAGTACGCTGAAAACAAAAGAACATTTCATAAAATTTTATTTGAATATTGACAAACTTAACCTCTCTATTGTCAAATTACATCTGTTAAATGTTGAATTTGTTAAAAATCCCGATTGTAAAGATCACGGTGATAAAAGTAGGTCGTGGGAATCCCCATCTTAAATTTAGATGTATTCATACGCACAATGTATGTGAAAAACCATGTGTCATTGCCGAATGTCCCAGATTTTGTACAATAAGTTCATCATAGGTATTCAATAGGTGTTGTAAATATATACTGGTGTTTTATATAGTAAAGAATATTAAGAAAACAACATTTACCTTTTGGCTTTACCTTTAATTTAAATATTATTAAGACCCAGCGCATTTATATAGGGAACACGAGTGGCGGGATGAATGAACCAAGGATGTTTTAGTGATATGCATAGCGTTACTCACATCGCGATTGAACTCGTTTAAACAATAAAATTCCATCGTCATGTTACTCCTATATGCTAGGGACATTGTGAAAGAAAATAACTGCAAATTTTCAAGCCACTATTCTTATCTGATCGGAAATTCAATAGCCATAAAGAACCAACAACTGATGCACCTAAATGTTTTGCTTTCCAGTGGAAAGAAAATAAATTAATTACTGTTATACAAGTACATAATTTTTGTATTCTTCCTTTCGTATTACACATTATTGATATTGAAATTCCGATTACAGTCCAACCTGCCTTAAAGGACAACTCTATATAAGGGTCACCTGCTTATAAAGGCCAGTAGAATTGTATCCCAATTGTTCTTTATTCATATTATTTGAACCTGTATATAAAGGCCACCTGCCCATAAAGGCCACTTTTACTGGTTCCCTTGAGTGGCCTTTATAGACAGGTTTGACTGTATATATAATAAGTAGTATACGACAAATTAAGTCGATATGTCAACTTCCGTCAAGAAAATGAGACCGGGCGCTCCGAAAGATTAAGCACCTCCGTTTAAGCTAGTACACCAACCACGTGTGTAAACAAAATGAAGAATGAAGGGAACATGGAACTCTGTAACATTAAATATATACAAGATAATACAATTCAATCAAAAACCAACATACTAATCCATGTCCAAATCAGAATCCAGAATCAAAGTAAAAACATTGAAACTCACAAGTTAGATTAAACACGTGAACTTCCACCAGGGAAATGAAGCTGGGTGATACGGAAGAGTAAGCACCTCCTGTTTAGCTAGCTATAATCGCCACGTGTGTAATCCACGGCTATCCTTGACAGAGTAACATCATACTTATCAACAATAGTCATTTTACTGCTTCTTCCTTTCATAAAACTAAATAAATCCCATCTAAAAATTCCTTGAATTGTCATCTATTATAGTTTTGATGTCAATAACTGTAGAGATGTGTCTTTATCAAAAGGAACATACGTTTTGTTTGTAATATCCAGAAAGTATATTGGATCTTGCACTTTTTCTTTGTCAAAGCCTTCATTAACCAGTTCAATTTTTCTTTGTTTCATCGTCTGTGTAATAGCCAAGTCTTTTACAAATCTCAGAAAAACTGGCCTAGCATAAGGTGGTAAATTGTGATGACACTGTTTATATATTGATTGAATAATCTCCCTTGATATAGCCTGATTTCCCTTCAACACGATAGCTGCCATACCTGCTCGCCCTTCTGTACCTGTAATCAGACACACATATATCGATCTATTTCCAAATCACAATCCCGAAATCAAAGTAGAAACATTTGGAAACTGGCAAATTAGTAAAACGCGTGATCTTTCACCAAGAAAGTGAGACCGGGTGCTCCGAAAAAATAAGCCCCTTCTCCACAAACGGTTTATATTTTCATGTTCTGATATTCTTTGCTTGGTGATTAGTGCTATCAATTATCGTGTTTTTGTGTTTAATTTAAACATCATTCGCCTTATTGTGTTGCGCATTTCAGATTGTCAAACAATAATATTTAGAATTCAATTTTAAATTGTCCGTATTTTATTAAACGGAAGTGTTCAGAATCTGTAACCCCACAAGTCTTTATATTTTGAAAAAAGCGTGTTTGTGTGCGTGTAATTACGTACATCAGGTACTAAGAGAGAGAGAGAGAGAGAGAGACCTGGTACTGTAACGCCATAAACATTGACATCTTGTATTGTTTTCAAAGTAGATAAACAATCAGCCACTTCTCTGGTAGATACATTTTCACCTTTCCATCTACAGTTAAAAAAAATATAATTTATAATAAAAAATAAATGGACATCTGAAGTTTTCAATTTAAAAAAATTAAGAATTAAAAGTTTCGTATATACATAGACTAAAATTTGAGTGAATGTGATCCAAAGTTATCTAAAAATTATTTCAAAGTAAAATATTCACTAAAAATGTTCGGAAAAAATTGATGGAACAGAACCATGTACCTAACCAAAATCAAACATTCCAATCCATGTCCAAACTACAATCCAAAAGCAAAATAAAACTATGAAACTGGCAAATTAAGTTAAAGACATCCACCAACTATATGCGGTTTTATTAGGTATGCTTCTATGCATGATGTCTGTCACTGTAAAATCTTAACTGAACAGGTGGCTATATTCTATTCCATGATTGTGTTTATACCTCTTTTAAAAGCGGTGAATTAACTAAAACTGCTTGCAATATAAGTAAAACTAACATTAAACAGTATACCATCTTAACTGAACTTAAACATCAAACAGAAACGTCAAAGTTCAAATCACAACTCAAAAAGCAACGAAAATACCTTGAAAACCAGCAAATTAAGTAAAACACGCATAGTCAAACAACAATGACATGTCTGCTTTACTTTTTAATAGTAATATTCATACAGTAATGGAACATCCACCCGATATATAGGAATTGTTAGGATTCGCAGTTAATACATACACATTACATGTGTATACACAAAACGGTGAATGGTGTATATAGACAAACAACACTGACCTGTCCGTTTGGCCTTTTATTAGGAAGATTCATAAAGGCGGGTCCAACCAATATACATACACAATGCACAGATGTACTCTATATGAGGTAAGTATATCTCATGCTGTATACACACTAAACACCAGTGTTCCTTATACATAGATGTACTTGGTCCGTGATAAATATTTAAATGAAAGGTCAAGCGGACAGGTCAAAGTTGTTTAACTATACAAATATTTACTTGTATTCACTATACACAAATGTACTCGCCCATAGTAAATATTTAAATAAAAGGTCAAGCGGACATGTCAGTGTTGTTAGCCTATAGTTAAATGATGAAAATACTTAGAATTTAATAATACACCGATACAAAATACATATAGTAGGCTTACCTAAACGTGTCTCCAGTCCGATCACGGAAATACAAGAAGTAATTTTGATCCATAAATACAAGATCACCATAATTAAAATATTGATCGTCTTCCTCTTGGACATTTCTTACGATTTTCTTCTCATTCATTTCTTCGCCACCTTTATAAAAACCTGTGTGAGATGCTGGAATAGCAGAAAGAAGCAAACCCTCTTCACCTGAAATAAAATAATTTAGGGATAACTGAACCGAAATAGAAAACGTGCGAAACAGTCAGTATTTAAATAATAGGATCCGAGATAAGTTTGGATTTGCCCGGATCGAAAAATGATAGTCATCAAAATATTACCATCTCCGATTTTATTTGACGACACAAGCAACAAAGAAAAGCAATCTAGAGAGAAAACAAGACAAAAACATTGATGTCATGATTATAAAACATGCATATTCAGGACACTTATATTACCCATATATATATATATATGTGTGTGTGTGTGTGTGTGTGTGTGTGTGTGAACAACATTGACCTGGCCGGTTGACTTTTAATATAGACATTTACACTATGTACATTTATGTATAGGAACATAAGTGCATAATGGGGAACACTATTATCAAAGAGCGAACATGTGTATCGTGTAGATATATTAACTGTGAATACTAATACTACTCATATGTTGGGTGGATTATTCTGTATAAATATTCTTAATAAAAGGTCAGCCGGAAAGGTCAATGTTGTTTGACTATACATAAATTGAACTATAGCTCGATCTCTTATTCAGTTAGGAATACTGATGTAGCATGGATTACTTACCTTAAGTTTCATTATAGCTACTTTTCAATTAAATTAAATTTTGACCCCCCCCACCCCCAAAAAAACAATACTACAGTGAATATTAAACATAGAAAAATAGTGTTTTAAATCCTTACTTTTAAAACAAAACTGAAAATGAATAAGTATTTATTCTTCAAAAACTTTTATCAAAAAAGTTCATTAAATTCATAGGATTAAAAAAAAATGAAAATTAGTCCGACTAATCAGGCCACTAAACCCCCATTTTAATTTTTTGACTTTTGGAGGTTTGTGGTCTGACAGCTTCCATTATTGAATTCTTGAAAATTCTGGCGAAAACGGCAGAAACGAAAACACGCGTCGATAATTTTCCAGTATTTCCTTACCTCGCTCTTGTTGACAACATGGGCGAGGTAAGGAAATACTGGAAATTATTGACGCGTGTTTTCGTTTCTGCCGTTTTCGCCAGAAATTTCAAGAATTCAATAATGGAAGCTGTCAGACCACAAACCTCCAAAATATCAAAAAATTTAAATGGGGTTAAGTGGGCTGATTAGTCGGACTAACTAAAAATATTCTCAAAAAATATTCAAAATATGAAAAATATGTTCTTACAAGGCATATAAAATTTCAAGTCTATTGAAATTATATCAAGTGAGATATCTAAGTTTTAATCACACCATGTTTTTTCCTCAATGAATATGTAATCCAACTATAATGTTTACTTATTTCTGTTTTTGATCTTACCTGGATTTATTTTCACACAAAAACCATTTTTATCGCGCACGGGTTCATCTGTGACCGGATTATATTTAACAATCTGTGTGTCCACCGTGAATGTGTTATACCGTCTCTAAAATCAATCAAATTTAATAATAATTGTTTATAAAACTACTATATATTGATCTTATCAAACCTAAACGTGAAATTTAAGGTCATGTGACGTCTATGATATTGTGATTGGTCGAGATAAGTTAAACATAGACACGGTCGTTTTTTCGTTTTATGACTCCTTGAGTTCTTTTCGAATTTAATTGATATCAGAACTGTTTTATGTTTAGTTAATGGTCTATATATTTTAATGTCATTGCAACTTTTAAATAAATGTCATGGTTGAATGTCACACGTGTTCTACACATGAACTAGTATAGTCAAACAACAACGACCTGTCCACTTGACCTTTTTATAAGGGATGTACATACAGAAAGATTCACCTGGCATATGGGTAGTGTCAGAATTTGCAATTAGCACACACACACACACACACACACACACACACACACACACACACCATAATGTTAAATGTTACCCCTATAAATAAAATTTTTCGCCCATAAAGATCAAGCGGACAGGTCAATGTTGTTTACCTATACTTATCACCATCAAAATCAGAAACGAAAACACGCGTCAATAATTTCCAGTATTTCCTTACCTCGCCCATGTTGTCAACAAGAGCGAGGTAAGGAAATACTGGAAAATTATCGACGCGTGTTTTCGTTTCTGCCGTTTTCGCCAGAAATTTCAAGAATTCAATAATGGAAGCTGTCAGACCACAAACCTCCAAAATATCAAAAAATTTAAATGGGGTTAAGTGGGCTGATTAGTCGGACTAACTAAAAATATTCTCAAAAAATATTCAAAATATGAAAAATATGTTCTTACAAGGCATATAAAATTTCAAGTCTATTGAAATTATATCAAGTGAGATATCTAAGTTTTAATCACACCATGTTTTTTCCTCAATGAATATGTAATCCAACTATAATGTTTACTTATTTCTGTTTTTGATCTTACCTGGATTTATTTTCACACAAAAACCATTTTTATCGCGCACGGGTTCATCTGTGACCGGATTATATTTAACAATCTGTGTGTCCACCGTGAATGTGTTATACCGTCTCTAAAATCAATCAAATTTAATAATAATTGTTTATAAAACTACTATATATTGATCTTATCAAACCTAAACGTGAAATTTAAGGTCATGTGACGTCTATGATATTGTGATTGGTCGAGATAAAGAATGGAACAATCTAGAGGATTAGTTCCGAATTCATTCGGAACATCCTCTGGATGTGAAATGATAAAGGCGACAACTTTCCCCTTTTTTGCCGCGTATTGTGGCATCCTGGGGAAGAAGGTGAAGCCGCCTATAGATTTTGCTAAAAATTTCTGAGTTTATGGAGTCAAATGCGATCTAGCTATCTAACTTGGTTAAATTTTTGGGTAAAATATGGATCACACTTAATTTTTGGGTCAAAAATGCAAAAAATGGATTTTTCAGAAAACAATCAAGTTTAACGCACTCCTGTTCAATAACCGTTCATTGTACGAAAAGTCGTCCATTGACCAAAAAAGTTTAAGATCTTGCGAAAAAAACGGTATTTTTATATTTTTTCTATCTTGTACACAAAATCCACAATAAGTGTTTAAAGTCGATGCTATCATAAAAATAAAAAAAATCCGCGAACCGGCACGTGCAGGCGCTGAATGAATTTTTTCCTCATTAAACAGCTTGTTTTTAAACGCCATTTCAGTTATCAACTTGAAAATTGGTCAAAATATATTTTAAAGTATTAAGAAAATAACGGTATTCTTATATTCTTTCTATTTTATGTAGAAAATTCATAATTAATGTTTAAATTCAACCCTGTCTTCCAATATACAAAAGTCCGCCGAAATGCACGTGGTAAATCGTACGATTTCAATGACAAGGTCAACAGAGTTCAATGCGTCACTTAACCAATCAGCGTTCGGCATCTCGAGATATCTACACAAGAAGCCATTTTGTTTATAGATCAAAAACGGCGGTCTACTATATGCGATAAACTGACGAATATCTGGGTTGCAAAAGTCTGTTGAGGGTGCGCTTAGAAGATATAGCAACGTTAGTTCTCCAAGTCAACGGCGGAATATACGGGATCAACAAGCTACCAGTTATGGAAGACATTTAAATGATTGAAGACGATGTCAGGTGAGTCAGAATACAATTTTGCTTGTATGAAAACATCGTATAATAACCAGACAATTGATTATTCTGAGTACTAAGCTGATTATGATTCGAAATAGACGACAAACAGATAGACAGATCAAGAAATTTGAAAATTGAGGGGGGGGGTTGTCCATGACACGAGCGATTGCAAATCGGCTTATGACCATATCATAGGCGTAGGAGGGTTTTTAATATTGGGGGGACCAAACCGAAGCTATGTCTATGTCGTGCCGCAGATACGACCTCGTGGCTATGGCACGAGGCGGGGAGAGTATGAGAGGGGTGCTAAACCCCTCGCATAGGTGGGGGTACGGGGGGCCTCCCCGGAAAATTTTCAGAACTAAGTCCTGTCTAGACGCATTTTCAATGTATTGTGCATCGTTTTGATGGGTTAAAATACTGTGATATCAAGGCAAGATTATATAAAATAACCGTATGACACTGACAAGTTCCATAATCAACCCTCTCATTGGAGATGGATATCAGAGGCTGGTCCCAGAATTTTAGAAAGGGGGGGGGGCGAAGAGAGTTGAAGGCTCGAACCTTCTAGAGGGGTTCGGGGGTATGCTCCCCCGGAAAATTTTGATGAGGTGGCACAAAAATCCTGCATTCTGGTGCAATCTGAGCTGAACAATATGTATTATTAGCGACATAAAGGGGGGGGACTGAATCCGCCACTGGATATGGGGGTACCCCGGAAAATTTTGACGCCCTTTTACAAGTATAATGATGAAATTGATAATTGATTGGTTACCAGATGGACATTTCCTGTTAAAGCTCTTGGTTTTTTTTTTTTTTTTTGTTTTTTCTTTTTTTTAGCACTTACACTATAAACATAAACTATGATACAAAATTTCACACAATAAATTGCGGGGGCCTGCCCCCCCCTTCTCTGACATTTGGGGGGCCTGGCCCCCGCTCCCCCCCCCTGCTCCTACGCCTATGAAATAAGTTTGTTCTTGTTAAATTATAATAATCTATTAATTATAATGTCTGTCTAAAAATCAAATTGAATTGAATATAGGATGGTTTTGTTATGGGTCAAAATGTCTCGTAGACACACATATAATTTGCACCTAAAGTGAAATGGAGTGCCAGGCGCACGCACCAATGCTATTGGGTCGAGGGGCGTGTTCCCCCTTACAATTTTGATGAATAACATTCAAAACAGCGATATCTCATGTACACCTGGGATAAAATTACAAGTAGAATACTAGAAAAGCTCTTAGTCTGCATAAGCTTGCTTATTTTGGAGGACAATAATTCAAATAATCTGCAATCCCCAGGTGAAATTCGGTCATTGTGTCCCAAGCCAGTATTACACAATCTGTAGTCAAACATGTTTTTCTCTTTTTTTTCCAGTCTTAAGATTGGTGTATTCTTGATGGGCCTGTGCTGCTGATTCCAACAACATTTTATCAGCTTGCCTACTGGACAGTGTCCATCTCACTCGGCACTCAGAAAATACAAACTTTCTCATGCTAGCTTCTTCTCCTTCTGAAGTAGGATTCTAACATACCAAGTAGTGAGAGACACTGATATCAAACAAAAACAAACATACCAATCCATGTCTGAATCACAATCCAGAAGCGAAGTAAAAACTTTGGAACTGACAAGTCGGGTTAGACACATGAACTTCCAACTGAGTAAGCATGTGCTTTAGAAAACTTGATCGTCAAGGATCCTTGAACAAGAAAAAGTCTGAAGTATCAGCTCACTAGCTGAAATCTAGGATTTTTCAGGTACTCTGGTTTCCTCCACAACCCTATAACTGACTGCATTTAAAAAAAGGAATCTTGAGTGGAGTATTAAACAGCATTACTCCACTCATTTTGAAATACAATTATTATAAACTTTTCTGTAAATCCTATGTTTCCATTCCTGGTAGCCAAAATCGCCATTGGCTACTACTTTCTGAGAAATTCTTTCAAAAAGTAACCTATTTTAGCAAAAGGTGGAAAAATACTTTAAAAAGGACTATAATTTCTCAAATTTTGGAAATTTGGCTAGTAATTATTTTAAATTTGTGGAAACCTAGAAATCGTGTATCTCTGCTTTTGTTCGCTGTGATGAATTTTTTATTTTTTAATTCTTTATGAATCTTATTTATAATTTAATCAGATAATTTTTATTTTATTTAAATCTTTTTATTGTGCAAAAGAATGTGTTGCTTTGTGGTCCGTTTTAATTTTCTGTTGCAGTTTTGATGGCTCATCAACTCAATCCACCTATCGATAAACAGCTGGTTTGAATGTCAGCAATTTGACAGCCTGAAACAGGATCTTGAAGAATCTTGACTTCGAGGTGATGAAATATGAAACACCATTACTCCAATCCATCAAGATAAGTTATTGGAATCTTAACGGTAATGAAGCATCAATACTCAACTTCACCAACTCTTGGTATAAGTGAAAAAAATCTTGTCTGGGAAGTAAAACACCATTTCTAGACTTCCATCATCTCAGAACTGACCGTCCATATAAGTGAAAGAATCTTGACTTGGGTGTAAGTAGTTTTAATCCATTCCACCATTCCCAAACTTATCGTCTAGATACATGCCAGTATAATATTACTTGTTTTTATACTCCCCACTTAAAAAGTGGGGGGTATATACCGGTAGTGATAGGGGTGTCCGTTCGTCCTTCCGTTACACATTAGGGTACCTATCTCTTATCCGCAACTCCTCCTAAACCCTTCAATGGATTTTCATGAAACTTCACACAATCTTTGTGATATAATGTAGATGCGCACTTCCTATTTATAAATTTGATCCGATGGATTTTTGGGAGCAGGGGGTATTTTTTGTGAGCTTGTGGCTCACAATTTTTCTAGTTCTTAACTAAAGTCAAGAGTATTTTCACTTATATCAAGACAGTTATATCATAAATGATGGAGGAAACTAGAGTGCCAAGAGAAAACCACAGACCTTTGGAAAGCAAACCAACAAATTTTCTCACACTAAGATGTGTTAAACCAACATGGCCTTACTGGCGCAATGGTTGCTTAGTGGTAAATACCTTTGTGAACAGAAAAGAGACTTATAGACAAACACACATGGAAAACCTATACTTTGAATCTGGGCCCTTCCCATACTAACAGAATGCTTTGCCATTGAGCTACCTGGTCACCTGTCGAGCAAAATCCCCAACACCTTAATCGATCGATTGAATGAGTTTTTCCTAGCCTAGAATATTTCACTTATATCAAGACGTCACCAGGTCTGTTTTAAACATTTTCAGTTTTGACAGGCAAGTACTGTAGAAACGAGTACCAACCTAACCTAGACACCCCATGTAGACAATGTGTCATTTTGATATGTAATTGAAGGTCATGAGTTCAAAGGTCAAGGTCATAGAGAAATGGTTAATTATCTGGAAAACTATCAATTTTTTATACATACATGTGTATATAGGCATGTATATTGGATTGTCATAGGTATTTGTACAACGTTCATTTAGAGATGTAAATGAAGGTCATGAGATCATAGGTCAAGGTCATGGATACAAAAATATATAAATTGTTTATTATCTGGAAATTTAAAGTTTTTATATAGGCATGTATATTGGAATATTGTAGGTATTGATACAACGGTCATTTTGCTGTAAGGTGAAGGTCATTGATTGAAAGGTCAAGGTCACAGATGCGAAAGTATACTGAAATGGTTAATTGTCTGGAAAACTATAAACTTTTTGTACAGGCATGTGTGAATCCTCTAGATTGTTCCATTCTTTCCCGCGAAACCCCTCAAGGTGTTGCCATACTAGTAAGTTAAACATAGACACGGTCGTTTTTTCGTTTTATGACTCCTTGAGTTCTTTTCGAATTTAATTGATATCAGAACTGTTTTATGTTTAGTTAATGGTCTATATATTTTAATGTCATTGCAACTTTTAAATAAATGTCATGGTTGAATGTCACACGTGTTCTACACATGAACTAGTATAGTCAAACAACAACGACCTGTCCACTTGACCTTTTTATAAGGGATGTACATACAGAAAGATTCACCTGGCATATGGGTAGTGTCAGAATTTGCAATTAGCACACACACACACACACACACACACACACACACACACACACACACACACCATAATGTTAAATGTTACCCCTATAAATAAAATTTTTCGCCCATAAAGATCAAGCGGACAGGTCAATGTTGTTTACCTATACTTATCACCATCAAAATCAAAAACAAACATACTAATCCATGCCCAAATCACAATTCAGAAACAAAGTAAAAACTTTGAAACTAACAAATTAGGTTCAGCACATGAACTTCCACCAGGGAAATGGGACCAAGTGCTTTTCTCGCATAGCGAATGGTTAACTTGCCGGGATACATTATTTACGGAATCTGCCGGGGTCCAACAACGCATGCGTTGTTTAGCGATGAACGAGAAGTAACTCGTATATCGCGAAAGTCTAGTAACGGTAAAAAAAATGGCAACAACGTATTTAAGTCACACAAAATACGAAATCGAAATTAAAAAATCAAACTAGTGTCGTTTTGAAAGGTGACGAAAACGTAATACAGGATTTTGGCAGGTTACGCGGCCCCATGTACCCTGTCAAAATCATTGTACCAATGTGCAGCCCAGAACCTGTAGATACTATGCAAGACGTTTAAATATTTATTGTGATTTTATACATGGCCATGTTGGACATTGAGAAATCGTTCTTTCAGCATGGAAGTGAGACGGGTGGTCCGAGAAGATAATCACCATCATTTAAGCAAGTTTCATCGGCTTCGTTGAAAATAAAAGAGACATGGCGCTATAGAAGGATGATTTTGGATATAAAGACATCATAGATTATGGAGATACACATCATTTATAAATTTCTGATTATCTTACCAGTAATGGTGACCATCTTCCAATCGCTCCTACTTTACCTACGATGTTAATAAAAGACGACGTTGCCTCAGTAGCACCAAAAAATTCTGCTATATATGGTATCTTAAACCGTTCCTGGAATTCCTTCCAAATATCTGGTCTTAATCCATTTCCCACCACAACTCTGACTTTGTGTACAGCATCCTTCTCATTCTAAACAATGATTGAATCATATATTTTTTATTTTGTCAGAAAAGCATTCTTCATCAAAATTATCTACTGCCTTAGGTGGATTTGGTAAATACATTTTGGTTTTACTATTTCATTTATCAAAATTATCTGCTTCATAAATTTTAAATTTCAAAGTTTCTTAAAAATTTTCTAATTAATCATTCAAAGTACGAAAGATGGATTTGGTTAATAAATTATGGTCCTTCTATTTTTATTTTTAACATCTTAAAAATATAAGGATTTCCACAATCGTGGTCCGAACAGTACTGGTGAAGAATTTTATTCTAAAACGGTCGTCCTTGTACTTGTCAACAACCGAGATCAGGCCGCGGTTTAACAATCATTCCTTAGCTAAGATTTCCCTTAACTTAAATTTAGCCCATTTTTGGTAATCACTTTTGGGAAATACTGATAAATATTTGTGAAAAAACTAAATGCATATGTTTTAATCTAGAAGTGACCTTAAAAATGACACCTTAATTTCCCGAATATCTTCAAAATTATTAAAACTATAAAGTTTTTTAACTTTGCAAGCTTTAAGTTCAGGAAAATCCTAGCTAAGGAATGATTGTGAAACCAGTGCCTGACCAAAATCAAACCAGTGCCTGACCAAAATCAAACGGATGCCGTGTCCAATGATTATAAGGCCAAGACCTTAGTTAGACTTAAGCTTTATTATTGTATTATATGGTATAAATTTTGTTGAAAAGAAAAACCATTTTTTGATGATACTATTAACACTAGATTAAAAAAGTTCTATTTAAAACTTTGTCTTTCATACAATTTTTTTCCATTCACACTAAAGAACATTTTTCTGGTACCAAGATTCAATTGTATAATTGTATTGGATCATATTGATACCCTACTAAAATATCTGGAGCCTAAAACATGTACCATAACAAAATCAACCAATTACGCAAGAAACCAAATAAGAGTCAAGTTGAGTTGAGTCATGGTGTTTCACGTCCTAGTCAAGAATATTTCACTTATGTCGAACCGTCGCCAAATACAGGCCAAGTTGAAGAAATTTTGTCTGATCGTTGCACTGATGGCATTATACAACAGGGCTTTTAATCGTGTCGCGCCTACCGTGACACAGGACCTCGTTTCTATTAAGTTCCAAACCAAAAGAACCGTGACTTTTATTTCGTAATGCCGAGTGCTTGGCGGAGGAACAGTCGCTACCCACTTTCCACGACCTCTCACTTAGGATGCATGCACTCTACCAACTGAGCTACCGCAGTGATAACCAAATAAGAAAGCAAGATAAACGTATATTTGGATGGTTAATTATAAAACACATGACGTTCGGACAGACATCGGAAATAAGGAAAATATATCTGGCCCTAGTTTCACAATCACTTCTAAAATCTAAGATTTTCCTTAACTTAAATCTTGAAAAATTTCAATCTTTTATAATTTTGTTAATTTTAAAATATTTGGAAGTTTAAGGTGCCAATCTTAAGATAATTTCTAGATTAAAACATCTGCATTAAGTTTTGACAAAAGTATTCACCGGTAGTTCCAAAAAGAGATTACCAAAATTTTCTAAATTTAAGTTCAGGAAAATCTTAGCTAAGGAATGACTGTGAAACCGGGTCTTGGTACTTTTTAGCACTCCAAGCACAATAAAAAATCAAAACTGTAATTACCAGTGGGGGTTTAAGTAGATATCTGCAGAGTTCTCCAATATACTGAATAACAGTTACTTTATACTTTCGAACGTCTTCCTAAAAATGGCGGAGTGAGAACTTCCGCTTGAGAGCAATAGTGGCACCTGAAATAGATACGTAAACATTGTAAAAGAGTTGTCCGATTTTGGTTTTACAAACGTATCACATCACTGGGACAAATTTTGATGTTATATCCAGTTCGTAAATAATTGAAAGGTTTATAATCACTGATGTAATTTTATACCTCCGCAAACTAGTTTGAGAGGGGTATATAAGAATCACCATGTTTGTCCGTCTGTCTGTGTAAAATCGTGACTGGGGCATATCTCATCAATGCTTTGGACGACTCTTATGAAACTTCACATGAATAATCTTCATGGTCCAAAGGTGTGCCATGACCTTGAACCAATGTCATATCGGAAAAATCAAGGTCGCAGGAAAACTTTAAATGATGATGGCGGGGTATTTGGCTTTCAAGAGACAGTTCTAGTTAGCATATTGGGTGAACAACTAAAATCCATTATATTGTGTAGTTGTGTAATTTCTCTAAATAAAAATAATCAATAAATTTGAATTGTCGCCATGCGTTTTGAACCGAGGTAAAAAATTGAAAAAGAATCAAATTTCCGAAATCAATAATTTTCGTGGTGTCTCGATTTTTCGATGTTACGTGTAGATATCCTGACCCAAGAATTAAATGTCAGCAAAACATTATATATTATAAACTAATCTTAAACTATAAATGTGCTAATTGTTACTTTTCTTAGATTAACGAAATTGGACATCGTGAAATTAAATCATTTTACAATATTACAAGGTACACGAATGAAAATTAATGACTTACTTACCGACATCAATAGTGTTAAACAATCCATTTCCACAAGCAGAACTATGATACAACGGTGTTACCACGTATATGACGTCATCTTTGTTATAATTTATCTGTGTGTAGAACTTTGAAATTCCTTAATTATTTCTGGCTTTGGTAAACCTGTTTTTACAATGGATTTCAAAAAAGATAAAGGATACAAATACATACATTCAAAACTAAAATTTTAATCAGTCTTAAGAGACAAACATCCCTGTACGACTTTGTCGAATTTTTATTTTTAAGATTTGAACTCGTGACCTTGAACCTTGACATAAACACCTGGGTTTGGTATCTGACACATTGTGTCTTGTTGGTTTACATTTGTGCATTTCTTTTATGCTGATATTCGATCGGGTAATTTGTGATGTCATCCACATTGCTAGATATTTATCATTTCTCATGAGGATAAAAAGGCGGAGGTGTTGGACATAGATATCTTAAAATTTGAAGTAAATTAAAAATTTGCAGACTTTTTGAAATGTAATTATGAGCAGGTACTGGTGTTGTACATTACGTCACCTTATAATAAAATGATGCCGCTAGAAAAAAAATGTATTTTTGTAAAATGTTGCTATGTTCTCGAGGCAACATTCTCGTTTATTAATAATGCATATGGTTTAATATGTTACATATTATACCAGCATTAGATGGCCGTTTCGGAATACAATTCTTTATCAGTAGTGCTTGGACCAAAATTATGAAACCAAAACTTTTTTCGAGATGTTTAATATAGTAACCAGTTTGTTGTTAATCAGTCAGAATAATCGTCTTCGTTACCTTTAGGATCTTCTACACGTTGGTTTTACCAACCTCCAAAACATTGCGTTATGGTCGATTTTGTGAAATGAATTATGGTCCTTTTCAAATATATAGGTAGGGTTTGATCCCGGTAGCGTTATTGCAAAGTTACCACTTAACACTCATTGTTTTAGAAATTAGGTTATTTTCCATTGTTTTTATGAACTTGCAAAGTATAACGGACGGTTTCAAATTTTTGCATAAAAGGCTTCTGCAAGTTCATAAAGACATTGGAAATTACCTTATTTCTTATATTAACAATATATATAGCAATTTTTTATAGCCTTCTCATATTTTCAATGTTAATTTGAAAACAATTTTGAAATGCGCTGTTAGCACACCTTCTCGTAAAAAGGGTTCTATCCTGTCAGTCAACGAGAGCATTTGACATTTGACACCGTCCACTTGTAGCTGATCATAAAAATATTAATACGCGGTTAAAAGTCCGTCACGTCACCGCGCGCGTGGAGCAATGTCTCTATGAAATTGCAAAGTATAGTCGAAATCAAATACTTTATTAAAGCAAAGACATTGCAATTGTAAAAATTATTAATTATTATATAGCAATATATGCTTCGCATAGAAATTAAACTATAAATACCGAGGTGTTAGCGTGCAATAAATATCGATATTTGCACGCTAACATTGTTCCAGTCCGTGTTTTTACGAATCAATGTTTCATACTGCACGCTTTGGGACAATATTTCACAATATCAGTTCAATGACCCTATAATATTGAATATGGCCGTCATCATAATATTGTTGATGATGGTCTGTATCAAAAATTACAATGGATATATTTGACGTAGTTCTATGTCTTTTTCATTCTTTTCGATTTCAAGCATGCCAGGTGTAGCTTGTAGCTAGCTTTACATAAGGTTCTTTCCCCTCCGATTCATCCAGCTTCACTTCCCTATTGGAAGTTCCCGTGTCTTACTTATTTGGTCAATTACAGAGGTTTCGCTTTGCTTCTGGTATCATGATTCATTAATTAACCGGTGTGTTTGTGTTCATATCTACTTACCAGTAGTACCAGATGTGTATATAAAACACATTGGCGAAAAGAAATTAACTTCTTCCCGGACTGATCTACAGATCGGTAACGGCGCAACGTTTAACATTACGTCATCAAATGACAAGTATCCCACAGGAAGTTCTGACTGTAGTTTCCCTTGTACATAAATTGTCATTTCGCCAACTTCCGGCTGAATTTCCTCAAATGATTTTAAAAGCGTCTCTCCTGAAAAAAAGTAGGAATGCATCTGACACTATCGCATATAATTTCTGGTTGAATTTCCTTATTTAAGAAATAAGGTAATTTTCCAATTGTATAAAGGCGAAGCACCTTTTATGGAAAAAAATGAGACAGCCCATTACACTTTGCAAGTTCATAAAACATTGGAAAATTACCTTATTTCTTATATTTACAATATTTATAAAATTAATCTATTGTCGCCTCACACTTTCCTCGTAATTTGAAAACAATTTTGAAATACATTGCTGGTGCCCCTTCTCATAAAATGGTTCGGCTCCTGTCGGTCAACGAGAGCATTTAACATCTGACGCCATCATGTCAGCGCGTGGAGCATTGTCTTTATGAAGTGGCAAAGTATAGTCGATGTCATGGAAAGATATTCTAATTGTAAATATATGATCCAAAAGAGTTTTTCTCCTGGAAAATACATCCATACATTTGGTTCAATTGCATGAAAGTATGTCAGTATTATAATGAATATAGAACAAACTAAATCGTTTCAAAAGTTTGACAATATTGTGAAAATAATGTTCATTTAGTGTCTATTTTTATTGTATTTTTATTAGTTTTAAACGGTAATTTGTGAATACGCTATCATAAAGACCATCTAGTCTATGCTGATGGAAATATTCCGATGCAAATTCCCAAAATAAGCCATTTATGAATTCATTCTACATCTGGCAGAAATGATCATTGATGTATCGCCGGCCACGCCCACAATGTTCCGACATGCTTAAATTGGACGCAAAATGAAAGCTCGGGCTGAATTGTGCCGTTTAATGACGTCACTGACACGTGTACGTCATTAATTGCCTTGACGCTGCTTTGGTAAAGTTATGGCGGCCAGTGTCGGAACATTGTGGGCGTGGTCGGCGAAACATCATGGAACGAGCATTTACTAATTACAACTTTTTCAAAGCATAGGTTACAATCCCACTAAAGGGTATCCTAGTTTGGGAAAGTGGGTTCAGTTGATTTTCGTTGGAGATTGCTTTCATCCATCGTCAAATATACCACCGTTTCGATAAATTATATATCTTGAGTGCGACGTAAAATATCACTCCCTACAATACACCGTCACCGATATTTGAAACACTTCCTTTAAGTTTTACGTGATATTATATATCCCTAATGCTGGTCTTCATGTTTTACGCGATGTTGCAAATCCCTAATGCTGGTCTTCATGTTTTACGCGATGTTGTAAATCCCTAATGCTGATGTTCATGTTCTTTCTATTACTTACCATCGCCTATAATTAATAACTTTGCTTCACTTGTCTTTATCGAATGTAATAAAGGTGAACCGGTCAAATGATAGTTTATAAAAGCTACTGCTAAACCTAGTTTTTGTAAACCTGTTAAATAATTAAACAGAAAATCTGATTAGCAAACATTCAAATTAAAAAATAATATGAAGCAAAGTTTCCATAGAAACTGGATCAATGTCTATGGTTTATTAATTATTTTGTGTATCCAACACTATCCCGAATATCTGTCGTATCCCATAGTTTTGTGTTCATTTTATCAGTTTTGCTTTCACGTGTGGTCGGTGAAGCTGTAGACAAAGAGATCTTCACCTCCATGAGCACCCGGTATCGCTTTACTAGCCTAGTAAATGTTAGCGCATTTAACTTTAATTTGCACACGTGGCGGCTGTAGCTTCCTAAACAGGATGTGCCTATCCTTCCGGAGCACCCGGTCTCACTTCCCAGGTGAAAGTTCATGTGTCTTACCTAACTTGTCAGTTTTAAAGTTTTTACTTTGCTTCTTGATTGTGATTCAGACATGGATGAGTATGTTTGTTTTTTACTAAGTATTTTCTTTTAATTGTAGGAATGTGATTAGGGTATAGATCGGTATAGACAAACAACATTGACCTGTTCGTTTGACCTTTCATTAGGAATATTCATATAGAATGATCCACCTATTACATGGGTAGTTGTAGGATTCACTGGTAATATTGTATCCACAAGGTACATGATAAGTGTTCTCATTATGTAGACAAGATAAACCCATGTGTTTCCCACAGGTAAATGCACTCGTCCATAATAAATTTTTAATTAAAGGTCAAACGGACAGGTCAGTGTTGTTTGCCTATACGTTCGTGTTTAATTTATAATTCTAAGCTACATACTTTTTTATATAAAAGCATTTCAGTCATGCCAAAGTAAGCATATTTTGTTTGTTCTGTATTGTTTATTGTAGCGTCATCTATTCGCAAAGAACACAAAATTTGTATCCAAAATTCAGTATCAAGTCATTTAGAGCTACTGTATATAATAATGTTCTTTAGCATGACGAACTTAAGAGTTTGTACTTTTATAGCTAGCTTAAAATGTAAGAGACTAACTTAAAAATCTTCTCATGAAATGAAACCGGTACCTAAGAAAAGTCGCATCAAAGAAAACATTCTTTGCATTCGTGTTGTCGACGTGGTACGAACCAGACAGAAAAAAATGAGGTATATTGACTTTAGAGGACTACGCCTTCACTGAATCGGTCTTGAAATTAGACAAAATGATGAAATAAAATAAATGTAACAAACCTAATAGAATCCAGACAAACGAGGGTTCATTTTCAATCATTATGGCTACTGTATCTTCAATATCCAGTTTCCACTTAGCCGCCACATTTGCAACTCGGTTAGCCATGTCGTCCACAAATCCGTAGGTGTATACTTTGTCCTCGAACAAAATAAATGGTTTTTCTGGCTGCCTAGCAACGTGTTCTTCAAACATGTCAATGATGTATCTCTCGTTAATAAAATCGTCTTTCACTCTTTCCGTCATCCTCTTTACAGCTCTGTACGTTTGAATGTCATCTAATATCCATGGAAACATTGTTCGCCATGTTGCAATGGCGGCACCCGTAACACCAGCTGCACCAAAAAGAACCTTATCAAGGGATGGCATCGGAAGAGACTTTTTTATATTGAAACTCTCCTGAAAAAGTACATGTAATCAGACTGGAAAATGGAAATCGACAGTTTTCATAACCCAAATAAACACTTCAACATAACATCAGAAGGGGTAAAGAGTCATTTGCATTTAATATGAATACTGTATATTGCTTTATTTTCACGGTGTCGAATTTGGCGGTTTGACGATGGCTAGCATATTCACGGTGACATATTTTCGCGGTCGTCCCTATAACAAAGTCTTCCGTTTCTTAAAAAACTGTTCAAAACGGTAAGTATAGATTCGAGTATCGCATATCAATAAACATCTAACTATCGGTGTCGGTGGTATTTACTTGTAATTGTTTTACCATTTTTTTGTTGATGTTAAATAATTTCTTCTTTTAAAAACTAAACTCATCACAATGAAGAGAAAGGAGAGAATTTTAACTGGTTAGACAATATTTTGTCGACCGATGTTTTCAGGCGTGAAATAATGATATGACTGAAGCTAATCATCTGGACCCAATTATTCGAAGCTTGAATAGTTCAATTAAAGATTAACAAACAATAAAAACATCAAATAAAATCAACAAATCATTATCAAATTGATAGTTTTCTAATGATGTGCGTCAGTTTGATGAAATAATATTCAATTTTAACATTTTCAACATTAATTTTACAACACAAATGTACATTATGCAAAATGTTAATTTTCACAAATCAGTTGATTAAACTAATCAAGCTTCGAACAACTGGCCCCAGGGGTAATTACCTATAACCCTGCAGTGATGGGTTTGGGTTTTACTTATGCATACAATTATTCAAGGGTAAATATAATGGCAAAATAATACCCGGTGGTGTATCCATAGTTCTATTCCAACTAACTCAACAATGTTATTGTTAATAGCCAATCACAAAATGCTAGTATAATCGAACTTGGAATAATAATAATTATAGACACGCTAATTTATCATTTACATTGCAGAATGAATATTAATATTTGGATTGTTTTTGGAAACTTTATAGAATAAATTAAGACGCGTGAACCACTGCAGTTGGTAGAGTGCTCACTTTGTAAGTGGGAGGTCGTGCACGTGGGTTCGAATCCCGACCGGGTCTGACCAAAGACTTGTCAGTGGGTAGTGACTGTTCTTTCAGCAAGCACTTGGCATTACGAAATGTAAGTCACAGTTCTTTCGGATGGGAACTTAAAATAATCGAGGTTCTGTGTCACGGTAGGCGTGGCACGATAAAGAACCGTACTGTACAATGTCGTCAGTACAACGCACAGAAAAAATTTCTGCACCTTCGCCTATATCTGTTGCCGTCTCGATATAAGTGAAAAATTCTTGACTGGGACGTTAAACACCAATACTCGACTCAACTCAAGACACAACCAACGTAATGGACATGAGTGCTTGTTTTATCTTAAAGGTTCAACAGATAGGACACAAAATCAAAGTTTATTAGGTATATGTGTACTTGACATATATCCAGAAGGGGTTATCAATTACACGTTGTACATTTCCAAAGATAATACATCAATAGTGACTTAAGTAATAAATGCGCGTGTTTACTAAATGGTATTGGCAATTCTCAGACAAACTGCAAGGTTCTTAACATTTTCGTTAGCAAATGTCCTTAGTATATCATAAGTTATATTAAGGTTAAAGGTTAAGCTAATAATTAAAAGAAGTAGTGACACACTTTAAAATTATTCACTTAATTAAAATTGAATTAAACTAAAAAAGGTCTATCTACCGAGGTATGATAAATATTCCTAACCACGTGTAGGCATTAATTGTCTAAATTAGGAAAACATTTCTCAAACAGATGGCTACATGATGCACTGATATATATGTTTATTTTATTTACACTTTGATATGCTAAGGTAGATAATCCTGACGACATGTTAATAAACTAACAATATCATATGACATCGCATTAACATTCATTATAAAATCTTATATAATTTTGTATCAGGACTGCCGTGTAAAAGGTACTTGCACCACACCACTGGGTAGCAATATGTCATTATATTCAGTTCGTGTTTTTTTTTTAAATTATTTTTTGTTTGGCTCAAGTGTTACATATACACACGTACGTAAAAAATAATAACAGTATGCAAATTGAAGTATGTAAACATACTTAACATTAATTTAGTATAAAGGCCCCATTTTTAAAATTCATTTCTGAACCAAAACTCATCCTCAACTTAAATCTGGCAGATGTTTTTTTTTTTAAATTTGTGGTACTTGTATCATCAAATATTGCCTAATTATGTCAGATTCAAGCAATCGAAAATCCCAGTTAAGAAACTATTTTGAAACTGGAGTCAGGAATGCTTTAGAATACGACTTATATTCAGTTCTATGTCATAAGTTTTATAATCGGTGGGTTTAATAGTCTGGATCCAGATATGAAAAGAATTGTAAGACGGTATTTGGCGCTAAAGAACACATGCAACAAACGTTACTGTCTCAGTAACGTCAAAGGATCTATTGTTGCATTCAAAACAAATATACTAATCCATGTCCGAATCACAATCTAAAAGCAAAGTAAAAATTTTGGAACTGACAAGTTAGGTTAGACACGTGAACTTCCACCAGGGAAGTGAGGCTGGGTGCTCCGGAAGGGTAAGCATCTCCTGTTTAGCTAGCTACACCCGCCACGTGTGTAATCAAAATTGTATGAAAGGAACATGGAACTATGGGACGTCAAATATATCCAGGGAAATCCTGGACACAGAGATATCAAACTTATCAACAATACTGTGATGACGGCCATAAAACTTTTTGAGGGCCTTGATAAGCCTAGGCTTGCAATATCCCTGAATCAACAAGTTATTTCCAAGCAGCCAGCTTCGTTGTACAAATTCCATGTATTGGGAACAAACTCTTACATAGCGTATTAATTGGGAAACAAATACACCATAAGCAGGAGACGCAAATATATTGCTGCATAGAAAAGGAAAGTTGACAATAGAAAAATTTAAGTGATTACGCTTGTCATTACCTTATTCCGTCATTTGTTTTTGTGCCCCGGAAAAAGCCAATATTCACGCTGGTCACGAGACAAGACTCGAAAACCAATACACAAAGCAAAAGAAATCAAGAAGTTGAATATTCATTTTTATCTTGGTTAAAAGAGAATTTAAAATTTCTGTTTTTACCGTCTCAAAACCCTCAACCCGTTGGCTCCTTGTCAAGTAAACTTTATAATTTATGAAATATGTGCAACAAACACGTTATCCCGTTGGCGTTTTTTTAAATGTGAAAAAAACCAAACCAACACAGGATCACCTTAAAAAATTCCGCTTTTCCACAAACAGTATCAGGTTGTGTACGCGTACGTTCTAGTGTCAATGACATCATTAAATTGCGAGGTTCTATTGTTTTTGTGTGCAATTTAAGCATGCCGGTCCTTTGTCATAACATTGTGGGTGTGGCCGGCGATCCGTCAATTACATGTGATAGATTGGAATTTTGGAATTATGCAAATTGCAGTAAATTGAATTCTAAATATTGGTCGAAGGGAACATCAGGGTTGGCGGTTTTTAGCACTGTTGGTCACATGATAATTGATCCTGTTCAACAAGTAATGAGTAAACTTGAGATGGAAAAAAGCAGAGGAAACATAGATGGTTCCGGATAAGAAGTATTGGTAAAAGTTCTAAGTTATAGTAGATATCTTGTTAACGAATGTTATTCATCGTCGTAACATTGTTGATAAGTATGATGTCTCTGTATGCAAATGTATCCCGGATATATTTGACGCCCCATAGTTTCATGTTCCTTTTATTTTCAATTTTCATTACACACCTAGCGGGTGTCACGTCTGCTAAATAAGAGGCTTTACACTTTCAGAGCATCCGGCCTCACTTCCCTTGTGGAAGTTTACATGTGTTAACCTAATTTGTCCGTCTCAAAGTTTTAACTTTGCTATGGGATTGTGATTTGAGCATGAATTAGTTCGTTTGTTTTTATATAATTGTCATATTATAAAGTTTTTTATATTTCATTCAGAAAATTCAAAAATTTATAATATAACATAATTCGTAATATTTACAATCACAACTGTTTTCTTCTATGTAAACAAGGTCCATTGCAACGTAATAGCACCTGGTTTTATGAGTTAATGTATCTGATGTTTTGTTAAAATTGTTAATATAAGAATTCGACGCAAATTGCATAACCTTTAATAAAAGATTTATAAGGATATTCTGGATATTTAAGAAACGACGAGCTGAGGCCACTAAGAAGCAGATAAATTTGATGAACAATATTAATCTAAGATACAGGTATACATACAAATAAATGCAGTGACATTGTTTATCAGTGCACTAACATAACACTAGTTTAATCTAGGCGACATAACTTACATACTCATCTACTTGTATATAGTATTCAAACTATCGTATTGAAGGAGTACAGTTATACTGTTAACCAATGATTTTTTTAAAACAAATCTTTTTCCAAAAGGTTTTTTTGTAAATCTAAATTAAACTCAACTTCGGGAGAAAAATTTATAGTGTTCGACTAGATGGACATTTGATAGTAAGAAATTAAGCCTTAAACGACTTTAACAACAACTTGGATATTGATACGGACTGGTTCTGTTTGGCTGATCAAGATCAGGAAGTGCAAAAAGTTCAATACAAAGAGTAGGTCTGTGAAGTATTCTACGAAACAGGTTTGTGATAATACTGTAGATCACTTATTTTTCGGGAGTAGAAAATTTCGCGTCAAGACCATCTTTGTCCTATTCAAATATTTGAATTCGCGTTTGGAATTTTATTGAATTCAACATATGCATGTCAACATAGAAATATCTGTGTGTTGGAAATATGCACGTGAAAATTCAATCTGCGATTGGGATAAGTCACGAATTTACGCGAAAATAAATCTTTCGCGAAATAAAAGTGATCTATAGTAGCAATTAGGCAAATATTAATTAATGGTTTTCCGTCACTCTTAGGTTTGATAACACACTTAGCTGGTGTAGCTAACTTAACAGGATGTGTTTACCTTTTCAGAGCAACTGACCTCACTTCCCTGATGAAAGTTCCGGTGTTTTACTTAATTTGTCAAGTCTTTACTTGGCCTTGGGTTGTGATTTGGACATGGATTAGTTTGTTTTTTATCTCATCCATTATAATGTCCTTATACAGTGAAATACCGCTATCATATCTTTGAACAATAACACAACGCCATAGTTTTACCGACAAAGCCAAGCCATTTCTGATAAAACCCTAAATTTCCGTTCTAACAAAAACATTTATTTAGTAAAACTGATTCGATGGAAAAAATACAACTACCCTTTTGTTTAAAAAAACCCAGAAAAAACTGAATATGAGGTGCTTACCCTTCCGGTGCGACCGGTCTGAGTTTGAAAATATTTATTTAGTTTTTTTGGATTGAGATTTGGACGTGGATAAGTCTGTTTGTTTTTATTAAGTAGGGATAGTTAGATTCTTTGAGAATTGAACCCTAAAATAACCAAAATTCAGAGTTAACAAGTTGTTCGAATCAAAAATAGAATACTGCTGAAAAATTACCAACTTACCAAAAGACAAGTAAAAAATCTCTTTAATAACAAAATTGCACATTGGTTTCAAAGTTGGTATCATCAATTTATGCATACACAAATTATAACACATGGTTATGAATAAATCCGATGATTTCATTTTGACTTTTTAAAGGGATAAACGGTACGACATTTCATTTTAGACACTTCAAAGCAAGACAATAAATACCGCATGTCAAAGTGCATTCTGCTAAAAAAAATAAGGTTTTTGCTTTTGCGCCCCTGATAACGTCGTTTAGGAAATATAGAATCATACTGTCCGTCTGGTAATCCGACGGACGGGCAAATTAGGTTAAACATTTAAACTTCCATCAGGGAAGAGCCGGTTGATTCAGAAGGGTAATCACTTCGTGTTTAGCTAGCTATACTCGTCACGTCTGTAATTAAAAGTGAGAATGAAAGAAACATGGAAGTATAAATATTAAAATTCCCACTAACTTGTAGCAATGATGTTCCATCTGAGTTTGGTTATAATTCAACAAAAATATATTGTAGGTACTGATGTAAAGTCTCTTGTTATTTATAAACGAGAATGCTATTTATCTCTAACGGTCAGTTTAACATTAGTCTCAAATAGGCCATGATCTATATGTAACTTGTGTACACCGTATGTTTACTATCGGAAAAATAAACAAGGAATGAATTACATAAATAAACAGATGATCAAGTTAGATATGTTCAAGAATACCAAAATGATGACTTAATTTGTAATATCAGTGCCAATGTTTTACCAACCTGTATTTCATCTACTTACAGCAGTCAAGCCCTTACGTCAGGGTAATTTGAAACAATGGCAGCCAGAGACAAGTATGTTGTTGGTGCGATGGGTGCTACTGGAGCAACACTGGCCGCATGGCGTTTTCTATTTCCCTGGCTAAAATACGATATCAAAACCCTTCTTATAAGCAGGAGACTGGGCAATTTGGTTCTACGGGACATACTAAACGAACGCTTCGTGATCGACCAGTTTGAAGAAGCGGTGAACAGACGACCTAATCATCCATTTATAATTTTTGAGGATAAAGTCTATAGTTATGAATTCGTTGATCAGATGGCAAACAGAGTGGCTAATTTGGCGATGACGTGGAATTTAAAAGTAGGAGATGTTGTGGCTATGATGATTGAAAACAAGCCGGCATTTATATGGACTTTTCTAGGTAACTTCATTGAAAATAATTCATAAATTGCCAGTGGTTTCTTTCATATAAAACATGGAAAAATTAACCGTGGTAAAAGAAATGATAAACTAGTAACCATGGCCGTTTCGTTTAAATGACGCAGCCCCTCACTTACCTTGTGACGTCATGCTATGTTTTGTGAGCAGTGGTTGTGACGTAATTTTCATTAATGAAATCTTTTATTTCAATGGAGGCAATATCAGTTGAATTGTTTAAATGAACTTTTTTGCAAATACATATATTTGTAGTAAAATGTACTTCAGTGAAAAGAATTCACAGTGCTTATGTCAATTATTTTGGTTTAAGTTAGAATTAAAATAATCAACAATTACCCACGATAAATTGCAGAAAAATACACGGGCCTGAAATAAATCACGAGGGGGTATTTCTTAAAAATTATGTCTAGAGTAAAGCTAATAGTAAACTTATGCGCATGTCCCAATATGTACAATAACCAATGCATCAAAGCATTGCAAAATTAGCACATATTGAGTCTTTATGTGATGGCAAAATGATATCCAATGGTGTGGTTGAGGTAGTTTACTTTTGGAGGTCCTTAGCCATATAAATATCAATAAAGGGTTACATTTCCAAGTGATGAAGCAGGTGTGTGTGTGTCTGTGTGTTTGTGTGTGTGAGGGTTTATAGGTAGCCTTTAAAGTAAAGTACCATTACGACCATCAAACCCGATGTGTTTGTTGAGATATATGTGTTTACCCGATTTTATGTACCAATATGAAGAAAGCCATATAAATAGTTAAAATATTTATTCTATCTTTTACTAATACTGCAGGTCTTTTAAAGCTGGGTTTAACTGTGGCTTTTGTCAACTATCATTTACGTGCACAACCTTTAGTTCATATTCTAAAAGCAAGTAAAGCTAAAGTAATTATCATTGGAGATGGTAAGTACTGGTATATATAGATATAATAAAACAAAATCATTTGTTACTGAAACCATGGCAACAGCCAACACAACCAAGAACGCAAAATATTACAAATAGCCAAGACAAGAAAAGTATGTTTTCGAAATCATACTAATCCATGTCAAAATCAAAATCCAAAAACAAAGTAAAACTTTTAAATTGGCAAATTAGATTAAACACATAAACTTCCATCATGGATTTGAGACTGGGTGCTACGGAAAAGTAAGCACATCCTGTTTAGCTAACTACACCTGCCACGTGTGAAATAGGAATTGAGAATGAAAAGATAATGAAACTATCAAATATCAAGTATATCCATGGTAATTTTGGATACAGAGACTTATATTTATAATCTGAACATATAATTTAGCGTTCTAATTTATTAAATAAAAATGATTGCAGAAACTATTCCTAAGTACAGCATACAAGACAGTTGGCACTGACATTTATTTGGAACTTAACGTTTATTTCCAATGGTTATACAGAGTGTTTAATAGTTCCCCATAACTTTTACAGGAAAGGGTAAAAGTTTTGCAGTTTGGTTAAGAATTGCCACGAAAAATATTGACAAACCAAACAAAATACGGCACAACAAATGACTATTTCAAAACAAGACTTAGTATATGCTCTTAAAGAAATCACTGATAATTAAGTGATACAGGATTGCACTGAACTTAAATGTTGATGTCCATAGGTTGTAAATATCTATGTACAACCTTTATTTTGAAGGTGTCTTTTAGACACCCCCCCAAAAAAAAAAGAAAGAAAAAAAAAAAACTAAGGTTCGTTCAAAGTATTGCCTTCGCTAAATTTGATCCTTTGACTATTTGTTCATTTACTTGAAAAAAGTTTTGTTTCACAATTTTGGTCCTACTACTGATTACTGATAAGGAATTGTATCCCAAAACGAATGCCAAGTGCTGTAAGATTAGCACTGGTAATTTTCAGGAGAAGAATTCCTTCAATCAATAGAAGAAATCAGGAATGATATACAAGCTGTACCAATGTGCATTCAAGGACAAGAACAGACAAACCTTCCAACCGGGTATATTTCGATGGATGATTGTTTGAGAAATTCACTTCCGGTTCCTATATGTAAATCAGCCAGGACAGGGGTCGACTCAAAAAGTAGTATATGTTATATCTTTACATCCGGGACAACAGGTAACTTTATTATTGTTCTCAACTGATTCGACGTGCATTAACAACGTGTGTAAACATATCAATATGGTTTATTAATGTAATGAAATTGATTTTTTTTAACTTTATTTTTTTGCAAAAAACATGTTTTTCTCAGAACTCAGATTTGCGTGTCAAATGTAATTGAACATTGGTTATGATTGGCCTTTCATCTATCTATCTTTAGATAGTGAATGCGGTTTAATCTTGGTACTAAAGACTTATTTTTTCGGTTTTCTCTGTTAAATTATGTACAACTACGAAGCCCTTATCATCGATGTATTATACTGAATCATTCAACATCTTTTGAAATTTAATTCGAAACCTATTAATACCAGATTGCCAGTAAAATTGTTCAGTACAATACACACTTGAGACTTGTGAAAAACCCAACTAATCAAAAACAAAGATACCAATCCATATACAAATCCCAATCCAAAGTAAAAAGTTTGAAAATGGTTAGTTAAGTTAAACACAAGGGCTTTTACAAGAGAAGTGAGGTCTGGTGCACCGGAAATTTAAGCACCCCCTGTTTAGCTAACTTCACTTATCACGCATGAAATAAGAAGATTTTTTAAGAATATAATTATACTTGAACAAGGTGCAATATTATAATTTTACGATGTCGCTCAAACGTTTAGAATTTCCGTGCATATTGGTTTTTTAATGTTAATGACATTGATATTTACTGGATTTTGAGAAAATATTTATATTTATTGTAAATCTTGTTTTAATTAATAAGAATATTCTATACTTATTGTCATGATATTTTCGGTAAAGGTGTTTTTTAACTTTGTAGGTCTTCCAAAGCCAGCCATTATCAATAATGCGAAAGGTATAGCTGGAACAAAGATATACCACTGGTTTGATTTCAACGAGAATGATGTATCATATATAGTTACCCCCCTTTATCACAGTGCAGCGACCTGCAATACTTTATTTAGTACTATTGGAATGGGTAAATAATTTAAATATTAAATAATGATGATACATGAGCGAATAACAACTCTCACGGTTAAAAGTCTCAAACCATAGACAGTGTTCGTCCGAAATCCTGTACTTTCAAGTTTGTCTCCGCAAATACTTTGTTTCCCACGTGCCGGGTGTATCAATCTACACGGAAATGCATTCCTCTTGCAAAGAATGTGGTCTTATGTTAAGTGATGTTAGACATTTTGTATATTCTATCATTTTACTTACATGTAGTACGGCTTTAGGTCCTTCCCCTTGCGGAGCACGTAGTCTCGTGTAAAGTGGTGCTAGACATTTTGTATATTCTATCTTTTTACTTTCATGTGGTACGGCTTTTGGTGGGCTTTGGTCTTAATTAAAAATTAATGAGTAAAGTTGTTTAAAACATTTTGTATATTTTATCCACTCACTTACACGTGGTAGGTACATGTTTAATAAGTATTTGCGATTCAGATCGTTGGAATAGAGCTTTATTTCAATGTTACCTGGCGTTGAAAGGCATTTTACAATTACCACACATATAAATATAACTAAACCTGTTGTAATTTTGCAGCACTAGACAGTCGATTTGCAATAATATTCTTCATCGACATTGCCTAAATTTGGAAATCCAAACATTTTTTAAGAATTTTATAATGATGAGATTAACTCCACTTGAGATAATGCTTAAAAATATAAATAAAAAACCTAACATATTAATCAATGTCCAAATTAAATCCAAAAGCAAAGTAAAAACTTTAAAACTGACAATTAAAATTATACACGTGAACTTTCACCGGGGAAGTGAGACCGGGTGCTTCGGGAAAGTAAACACTTCCTGTTTATCTAGATACACTCGCCACGTGAGTAATCGAAATTGAGTGAAAGGAACATGAAACTATGGGATATCAAATATATCCAGGTCGATCCTGGAAATTAACTTTAAATCAAATCTTGTTTTCTTTTAGGTGCTACGATAGTTTTGAGACGTAAATTTTCAGTCCGACATTTTTGGGAAGACTGTCGAAGTCATAATGTTACAGTAATGAACTATATTGGCGAATTGTGCAGATATTTGTTAAGAGCTCCAAAGGTTCGTCATGACATGCTGTATGAAAGTATATTGTTGGCAGTCCAAATGTTGTTGATAAGTATTTGTCTGTATACAAAGTTATCATAGATATGTTAGACGTTTCTTAGATTCATATTCCTTTCTTTCTTAATTTTGATTAACTAGGTGGCGAGTGCTGCTAGCTAGACAGGAATTACTTACTCTTCCAGAGTATTCGGTGTCTCTTCCCTGTTGGAATTTCATTTGATGAAAGTTAATTTACAAGTTTTGAAAATTTTTATTTTGCTTTTGGAATTGTGATTTGGACTTTTCAACAAATGCATGATGTCTATGCGAATTTTTGATACAGAGACAAATTGTTGATCAACAATATCGGGATAACGCTGTTATTTTAAACTAGCAAAACAAAAGCGTTACAGATAATAATTTTTAAAATTTGATCATGTGAGAATACACGATATTAAATATTACTATTCTATTATTATCATTTGTTACTTTGATACCTTTATAAATGTTATTGTCATGGCTAAAATACTTTTTCTCTGATTTCTAGAATGCTATTATATAATGACAAATATTTGCGTGCATTCTAAATAAAGTCTGTAAGCGTCCAAAGTAACTAATGAAAACCTTCAACAATTCTACAAATCTTTTCAATTTTTGGTTTTGCTTTCAAGTTCAAACGCAAGGTTTCATTAAGACAAATTTTAACCAATTGAATAACGAAATGCAACTTAAAATTTCTAAAATAAAAAATAAATTTTGTATATCAGATATATATTTAATATATCTACATAATGTGAGTGACACCATCATAATTTATGGCAGGGGATTAATGTAATGTTAGTCTAAAAGAGAATCACGATTATGCTATTACTAAAGAATCATAACATTGAATAGTATAATAGAATAAAATTCTAGTTTTGATACATTTTAGGATAAAGGGAGATAATTCGAAGGTCTGTTATGTTTGTAATTTAAACTTTTTACAATAAATGCAAATTTAATGTAAAATGATTATAGTAATTTTTCTAGAATAACATGGACGGTGTTCATAACATAAGGGTAGCATTTGGTAATGGTCTACGTATGGATATATGGGAAGAATTCCAAAAACGTTTTAAGATACCCAGGATAATGGAGTTCTTTGGAGCAACAGAAGGAACATATTTGTTTGTCAATGTGTGTGAAAAGATGGGGGCCGTTGCAAGATTGTCACCATTGATGGTAAATAACTCATCATTTACAGTCCGTACCTGTCAAAAGTTTAACGCTGAGATAAAAAAGTAGTCGAAGTTTAGATGCCAAGTGACCTAGATATGGTTAGGTAGTCGTAAAGAAAAACGCCGAGAGTTCGATACGATTTGTCGAGATATAGCTCACGAGGGGTCGATCTGAGCTCGCCTAAAGTTCGAAACGATCTGTCACGATATAGCTGACGAGGTTGATCTGAGCTCGCCGAGAGATCGATATGATCTGTCTAGATATAGCTGACGAGGGGTCGAGCTGAGCTCGCCGAGAGATCGATACGATCTGTCAAGATATAGCTGACGAAGGGTCAATCTGAGCTTCCGATTCGGAAGTTATCCGTTAGTTTAGTGTTAAATGTTCGACATTGTGTACTGTACAACTTTTAGTCATATTAAATCGATTGTTCTACATGAAATCTAGCATCATGAGAGTCACCTATGATCAGTTTGATTGCTTTACATGAAATCTAGCATCAAGAGGGTCATCTATGATCAGTTTGATTGCTTTACATGAAATCTAGCATCACGAGGGTGACCTATGGCCAGTTTGAATACTTTACATAAAATCTAGCAATTTGAGGGTCACCTATGATCAATTTGATTGCTTTACACAAAATCTAGCATCATGAGGGTCACCTATGATCAGTTTGATTGCTTTACATGAAATCTAGCATCATGAGGGTCACCTATGATCTGTTTGATTGTTTTACATGGAATCTAGCTAATATTATACCTCATAAATATTAGTTTCTACTGTACACTATTGTAACTACTCAGGGACACATAATCGTATATAAGCCCGATGAGACGTTGTGCCCATGGGAGCCTCAATGGCATATCGTAATGACGGCACTCATAGATGACGACTCGGTTTTTTGGAGTCGGAAAACAACTTGTGGGGAATGTAGGCATAAACAAATTTTCTTGTCGTGAAAATACACAAGTTTTGTTTCCTTACCTGTTTCATCGGCGTTATCGTTACCTCAAATTACCCATCCTTTTTACGTAGCAACAACTGTTTTCGTCTGATGTCGACTTAATTAATAAAGTACTTTATTCATTTATTTACTTATTTATTTTTTTATTAGAATCTTAAGAAAACGGTTATGAGGTATAAAATATTGACAGTTTTGGAGATTCGGTATATTCTTACAAATATTTCAGGAACCAAATGGCAGTTGATGGACCGGACAGTCCGCTCAAAATTGTCATAAGGGCATCAGCTTGGCTTTGGTTCACATATCATTTTTGTGCTGACTGTCCAGTCCATAAACTGCCACGTGGCCCCGAGCCCCCTGAAATACTTGTTAAATATTTTTCAGAGATTGTATAATTCTACACAAGGAATAAGTAATCACTTAGTAAAGTACGACTTAATAGAAGATAAACCAATTAGAGACAAGAATGGCTGTTGTATTGAAATAAAGCCAGGTATGTACAAAGCCAATTTGTTTACGACTAACACAGGGTTCAAAAGGAAGGGTAAATCATCTTTATCTTGATTCCAAAAGTATTGTACATATAACAGTTTTGTATATTTACATTTTATTTCAATGGTGTTTATAATATACGAACAAAGTGATCAAACTTATGTTTATGTAGAAATATATGACTTCATTATCAGCGTTTGGAACATGTCATCTGTAAAGGAAAACGTCATGGATATTGAAACACAGAAATAAATAGGTCTACTATAGAAATGTATTATATTTCTATAAAGTTTCAGGCGTAAAATCATCAAAAAGTATGGATTCTTTAAATCACTAAAGTCAGCTTAAATTTAATCAATAATTCAAATACAAGTGTTTCAGACCCTAGTTTTCATATAGCATAAATTTATTAAACTGTTAACTAATTTCACACGTTGCGTAACACAAGTCCTAATATACAGAGTTAATATCGACATTCGTGCACGAAATATATAACATTTCTTTAACTGGTATCAATCTTTCATTTATTGATATTCATCATAATCTTTCTATCCACCGTTTTTAATCTGAAATCTACAGTTCATGGTGTTTATTTAAATATCAACAGTTGATTGTTTTTGTTTCCTTGCAGGTGAACAGGGACTTTTGTTGGCAAGTATACCTAATACACACACAGGATTTTATAACGCACCCAAGTCAGCAAATGAGAAGAAACTAGTGAGAAATGCTTTCAAAAGTGGCGATGTTTACTTCAATTTCGGAGACTTGTTTTATCTAGATAAAGACTATTTTATGTACTTTAGAGACCGTGTTGGTGATACTTTCAGGTAGAAATAGTAAAACGTTTAAGGTTATTGATATATTTTGCATCAGTTAAAGTATCTCCCCATGTTAAAATACTTGAGCCATCTGTCGATTTCAGACTCGATATTTAGAAAAGAGAGTTAATTATACTGCATTGTAAAAAAGAATACTACAGAACATGTTATTGGTAGAAGCCAAAATAACTAAGAACACAACAGAAATAAAAAGGTTCAAGTTAAAAAAACGATCAAATTCGCTGACTGAATATAATCTGAATATAATGACAAAAGTTAAGAATAATATTTTTGCCCACGAAGAGCTACATTTGAAGCTGAATGACAAACATAATGACTTCAATTTTTCAATTGTCAATTTTATTTATTCAGCAATACGATTGCCTCTCCAGCTTATGGTATATTTGTTCTACAAAACGTTGTGTTAGAGCTTATTCCCACTATGGTTACTTTATACAACGAGGCAAGTCGCTTACTAATAAACTGTTGATGCAGTAATTTTGGAAGGATTGGTTTATCAAGCTCTGAACAATTATGGTCGTCATCACAATTGGCGACGTTTAAACACGTGGTGGGGAAGTAGCTAACTAAACAAGAGGTGCTTAACTTCCGAAGCACCAGATGGAAATGCACGTGTTTCGCTTAATTTGCCAGTTTTCAGGGTTTGAATTGTGATTTGGACATAAGTTATTTGTTACTTTTTTATAATTTAGTACCTTTGTAGAACCCTAACTATTCCACACAACACATATAATCTAACATGCGCCCATTTAGCAAACCGGACACACATCCCTTGTTTTCTATCATTGACTTCAAAAATGAAGTATCACTCTTTGAATGTTTTCCTTATTATTTTACAGATGGAAAAGTGAAAATGTTTCTACCAGAGAAGTTGGTGATGTATTAAGTCAACTTGACTTTATCCAGGATGTAACTGTATATGGTGTTCTTATTCCGGGTAAGAAAATCGTTAATTTGTAGGTTAGTTTCTTAACATTATACCTTCATTTGTCTTAAAGCTTATTTGGCAAGACGTTCTTATTTTTATTTATTGAAATCCACCATTAAAATATTTAAGTGTCCAATCTCGTGTTGTATCAGAGAAAGGTATTGACGTCAAAATTAGCATTTCTTGCACATACCCGTGTTTCCCAATCCGAACGTATTTCATTCATTCTGACTTGAATATACATAAATATATTTTAAAAAGGAATATAGTAACTGTTACTACATGTCGATAGCCATATGAAACAACAACACCCTTAAAAAAAGAAAACGGGCACAATTACCTTGACTCCTATTAGATCAATCACTTCACTGCCTGGGAACGGGCTCTTAGAGTTTGAATATACACCATTTGGTGTGGACTGAACTATTCAGGGAAAAGTAATATATTCTGTTAATTATGTTGTTTTTATATCCTGTTTGTGATCACTTCGGTAGCTTTTTTGAAAGGGTGCTCTTTTGTATGTTGAAGGTCCTAGATCGAAAAAACTGACTAAAATTAAAAATAGGCAGTTACTCCTAAGCACTTAGTATTTAGAAATAAGAAACAAGGATTGAAGAAGACCTTAAAATCCAATGCATTTTGTCACTGCAGATGTGTCATGGTAAAGAAACGTTTCTTGCATTGCCCTGAGCGTACTGTAAAGACAGGAAAAGTTCCAAACTGATTTAAGTGAAATAGTCTTGACATTGATATAACATCACTGTCAATCATATTATCTTATGACAATAAAACGGATTCTAAACACAATATTGTCGCATAATTTCAGGATCTGACGGGAGAGCAGGAATGGCATCTATTATGCTTAAAGACCATAAGAAAGTGACGTCAGATATGCTCCTGAAAATCTATGACCAATGCCATCATAGCTTGCCATCGTATGCCAGGCCGCTATTTTTAAGATTCGTTCAAGAACTTGAAACTACTCAAACTATGAAGCATAGCAAGATTGAACTTATGAAGGAGGGATATGATCCTAGTAACGTGACAGATCCACTTTATTTCATGGATGAACACCGCGGGAAATACGTTCCCCTTGATGTGTCCCAATATAAAACTGTATTGACATCAAAGTTGTAAAGAAACAGATTGTTTGATAATTCATCTGTCAAATTGTAATTGTGTTCGTTGAAAGTCAAATATCAATGACTGTCAAGTAAAGAGAAGAGGAACACGTACACCTTGTTGCCACAGCATTCTATAGTTTTCAAACAAAAATCTACTGAAGATAACATCAACAAAATGCTAAAATATTTGATAGACAACATTTTTGTAATATAATTTTCCAACAAACAATCGGTATTCGAATGGACATAAACTGTGAACCATTGCTTGCTGATTTGTTTCTTTATTCTTATGAAACAAAATCTATGCAGAACTTTGTCTAGAGAGAAGACTCACCACATCATTCAACTCCAGATACAGATGTACAATATAGGCGTCGTTGATTCTATTAATAACCCCATGGTCACAAATTATATGGATGCTATGTATCCCAGTGGGTTTGCAATAAAAATACGACTAATTCTGCTAGCTCTGGTTCTTATTTAGATTTATACTTAAATTATACGGTGACTTTAATATACCGCCAACGATATGCTACTTTTGAAGCTGTGTGACAAACGTGATTGCTTCAATTTTTCTATTGTCAACTTTCCTTTTCTTTGCAGCATTATACATACTTCTCCTGCTTATGGTGTATTTCCCACTATGAAAACTTTATACAACGACGCAAGTTGCTTACAAATAAATTGATAATTGATATTGCAGACTTACAGCTGTACGTATTTTATGACCGTCATCAAAATATTGTTGACAAGTATGATGCCTCGGTATCCAATATTACCCTTTATCTATTTGACGTCCTATAGTTCCATGTTCCTTTCATTCTCAATTTCCATTACGCATGTGGCGGGTGTATCTAGCTAAACAGGGGGTGTTTATCCTTCCGGAGCACCCAACCTTAATCCTCTTGTTTAACCTAATTTGCTACCTTCAGTGTTTTTACTCCGTTTGTAATTATGAGTTAGACATGCATTGGTATGATTGTTTTTTATTCTATTAATGGCACAGAAGATATGTACACGAGTATTCATGCTGTTGATGTTGTTTTATGAATCTCGTTTAGGCTGCTTGCAAATAAATTGTTGACTCAGGGATATTGCAAGCCTGGGCTTATCAAGGCCCTCAAAACGTTTTATGGCCGTCATCACAGTATTGTTGATAAGTTTGATGTCTCTGTGTCCATGATTGCCCTGGATATATTTCACGTCTCATCATTCCATTGTCCTTTCACACAATTTTGATTACACACGTGGCGGGTGTAGCTAGCTAAACAGGAGGTGCTTACCCTTCCGGAGCACCCGGCCTCACTTCCCTGGTGGAAGTTCCCGTTTCTTACCTAACTTTAGTTAGTTCCAACGTTTTTACTTTGCTTCTGGATTGTGATTCAGACATGGATTAGTATGTTTGTTTTTGATTACATCATTACTGAACCTGTTTTAATTTTTCAGCACAAGACAGTCCTTTCGAAATAAAGTTCATTAGTAGTGCAAGTACCAAAATTGTGGAAATCAAAATATTTTAAGATGTTAAAATGAGAAAAGTAGAAGGACCAAATGTATTTTACATTTTGTAAATTTACTTAAGACAAGTCAGTTTCTGATTGTGTTATATCACAATTGTTATCAAATGCTTTTGGTCTGATCTTTTTTTTTCTTTCCATAACATCGGAAATATAATGAGCTAATATCTTGCCTTCGAGGTTTACTGTTGTAGTAAAAAGTCGATACGATGTTTATTTGCCTTACCTAATTTGATACTATACAAAACCTTCTGCAACACATTTTGTTACTGCTTGTTATCCGTAGCTCTAGTTATTGCAAGGAATATATTACTAAGCGACAATTTATACCCTATTTCGAAAAAGTGTTGCGTCGTCAGATAATAAAAACTTGTAACTAAAACCCGATTAATTAAAAATTGTATTAAGAAATAAAATTAAAAGAAAAAACTAACGTAAAATGAAATGGAACAATGAACGAGACAATAGATGTAGGATATAGTAGTGTGACCAGCAATGTCCGGGTACAATAAGATAAGGAGTAATTATAAATACATACCATACACGGATTATCTAACCTTATTTGTTACATCACTTATCTATTTTCACTACAATCTGAGTACAGTACCTAAAACTTATTTTATTTTGTATTGCATTGCAAAACAGATTTACCAAAACCAGCAACAATTAACCATAGTAACGCTATAGAAATGTCCATGTTCTGCACGCATATAGCGCCTAACAAAGATGACGTCATTTACCTGGTAACATTGCTTTATCATAGTTCCGCTTGTTAAGACGAAATATCATTGCATCAGAACGTAATGCATTGTCTGTGTACGAAATACCTTTTCGTTGGATTGCGTGGAAACAATTTATTTTGCCTGGGTACACTAAAGCGTGGAACGCGGAGCATTCTGTCGAAACGAAATACTATTGCGTTTGAATCATTATATTATTACATGGGAACTCAAACAAATATTTATTTTCATGTCTCTTTGCGGAATCCTTAAAGGATCATTAAAAAACCCATGCTTTTCGAGATAAAATTGGTTTGAAGCTGAATATCTTGCTATCAAATGTTTATCTACTTGGACATTTTGAACAAAATTTTCAGAAGCATTTCATAAAAACAACTAAAACACTAATATAACTGTGCTTAATTCGGCAACACGATCAAGTGTAGATGGGTATTTATGGGAAAACTACACTGTGACCATTTGCATTTATGTATAGGGATCACTTTATTTTATATACACAATGGGAACCAACTAGTTATGTATGTAAAACTTTGAATCCTAATATTTCCCATATATCGGTTGGATTCTCCTATATGAATTTTCTTATGAAATGTCAAACAGACAGGTCAATGTAAAGTGTCATGAACGGTCATCAGTAGATCAAATTTCTATTCTTTCTATTGATATCGAGGAGGTTGAGTTTGACAACGAGACTAAGATTGCTCAATAACAAAACGATTAATATTAAAAGTAAATAATTATAAATTTTCGATGTTCCAGTTTTTATTCGTAGCAGTTGTTGACCTGACCTGCTACATTGAAGTATTCTCATGAGAAATAAGGATATTGATGATTTTTATCAATACAAGGAAGTCTTTTCACATTTCACGAAATTAATAATGCTATTATACTATGGTAAACAATATAATAAAAACACGGTAGATCGTAAATTCCAATAATGACTTTATTTAAAATAACAATAAAAATTAAATAAAGGAGAAAAATAGGGTTTTGACAGAAATCATTAACCCCAATACTTAAGTATTATTATTATTATTATTATTATTATTATTATTATTATATATATATATATCATTAGATTCATGACTAAATTACAGAATAGAGATAGAAACAGAATGAAAAGCAATATTAACATTATAAGCATGACTTCAAGAAAAACTTCTAATAGTTTTGTTGAAAACCATAACCAGACAAATTCAAGTAAATACACCAGCACAACCCAGTGGTATGATGATAATGGTGATGATGATGTTGCAGATTTCTCAGTTAAAACGGATGTAGTCGATACTACCAAATATTCGGAGGTGAAAACAGGGAAAAAAACAAATATTGGAACTAATACACGGAACGTTGGTATAGAGAATGATGAAAATGTAGAACTTAAAAAAGAGAAAATGAAAAGAAAAAGAAATCATTGGAGATGGATGTGTGTATTTGGTAGCTTCTTCATTCACACTATCATACAAGGTTTTTTATATATTGTTTTATATATTTTTCATTTATTCATTTTTGTTAATCCTTTTTAAATAATCTTTAAAAAAATAAAAAAGATGTGAAGTATGTTCAATTTAGCATGAATATGATAGTAAGTAAACACAATACTTATCTAGAATCGTTATCTATTGAGTCGTTCAATATACCTAAAGCCCTTTAAGTTTTTAATTGGTGATTTATGTCTTCATGTATTTATTTATACAGATTATTTGATAACTTCATTTTTTTTTGGATAACTTTCAGCAATATACCTGCATTTCTTGTTAATTGTGTTTTCTTTACAGTAAATATGCTATGCATATGGCAAAGCTTTCCCACTACGGGAATTGAACGAAACAAAAAATTGAGTCAGTGATATAATGGCAAGACTGCGCTTATCAAGGCCTTCAAAAAGGCTTATAGCCGTTACCACAAAATTGTTGAACGTAATCACAAAATTGTTGATAATATGATGCCTTTGTTTAAAAAGTTATCCTGGATATAGTTACCGTTGCATAGCTTAATGTTCCTTTCGTTCCCATTATCCGCGGCGGGTGTAGCTACCAGCTAAACAGAAGGTGTTTACCGTTCCTGGGCAACGTGCCTCGCTACTCGGGTGAATATTCGCGTGCACGTGTTTAGTGACATTTGCAAATTTGCAAAGCTTTTACTGTGTTTTTGGATTGTGTTTTGAACATGTATAGACATGTTTTTTGATTAGGAAAATTTATAAATGAACCAAAGTTTACAAATAAACGTCATTATCATGAACAAATGACAACAACATTTATCTTTTTTCTTTTTATTAAAGGATTGGTATTTGTAATTTGGTATCAGAAATAAGTTATTTTTTCTAAAATGTTTGATGAACCATAACGTTAACCAAATATCTTATACTAGTATTACCATCCCAGTTTAATTGTAAATACTAAAAGCTAGGCGGATACTATGAAATATCTGGTACATTTAGTGCATTCCGTAGCAAGTTGCATACTGTTTTCACGTCCGGCTTAGTGTTTTAAACTTAATATTATATCAGTGTAGTAGTTTGCTTTGACATAATTGTGCTCAATTTGGTTGAAAATAAACCAATTTGGTATTAAAAATTCTATAGCGTTTAAGAAATTTGTAGAAATTTACGTTTCTTATTGAAAAATATATAAACAGTTTGACATGGATTAGTGTTTGTTTTTTATTAAACGTATTTTTCAATTCTCCGACACAGTTGAAGTTTATTTGAAATATATAAACATTTGTTTCAAAATTAATACGCAACGGTAGAGGTTGTTCTCAGAAAGAGAACTTTCTAAAACGAAGCAAGCTGCTTACAGATACATTGTTGACCCAGAGATCTTATCAGGGACTAGATCTAATGTCAATCTTATTGAATGGCTGACGATGAAATGTATTCCGAGATGACCGGCTAGTGGTGCAAACAGATTTAGGAATAATCTCGAGAAGCCTTATCACCCTACTTATGTTTTAATAAGTAGTTCCTTAGTTGTCCCTAAAATAAAACAAATAAGTCATAGTCTATCTATCCCAGTATTACACATAAATCGTAAAAGCGGCATGTTTTATCTTATCCATCCATTTCCGCTATAAAACATTATAATACTATATATTATTCTATTATTTGTTTATGAAGTATTTATGTACAGTAAAATGTATTTTGGATCATATTCAACACAGGTGACAAACATATTAAAGAAACAAATTAAATCAATCTTATCAAAACCGTCAATTTCTGAAATGTATGTCAAACAACAATCTTGGTATTTTATATTTCTCGGCAATGTTTTTAGAGAAAGCATAAAACAAATTAAGCTTTGAAAAATAACATTTAATTTTCATACTTACACGATTGTTAAGTTCAATATTTCTCATTTCAAATTAATTGGCTTTAACCTTTTTAAATAAGCATATGATACGCCTGGTTGACCTGTAACAAATGCTTAAACAGAAATACGGACGGGAGGCTTCCTTTTAAGATATTATTTTCTGTTTGGGTATTCTTATTATTATTCTTATATCCATAATTAAGTACCATGTTCCTTTAATTCCCAATGTCGATTTCACACTTAGTGGGTGTAGCTAGCTAAATAGAGGGTGTTTGTAATTTAGGAGCACCTGGTCTCACTTCCCTGGTGGATATTTACGTGTTTAACTTAATTTGCCAGTTTTTACTTTGCTTTGGGATTGTGATTTATACATGGATTAGTATGTTTGTATTTGATTAGTACTTCACTTTAATGAACGCAATTAATTTTACAGAAAGTGGTTCATTTGACTGCATACCGTAACCGGATGATTGAAATCTGTTTAAGTATACCAGAACTCTAACAACATATCGTAAAGAATTCTTATTCTATTCTCACTGTTTGGTGGCATGTTAGCATAATCAATTTGAAAGCTGTTGATGTTATTAATTTGATGATGATTTTTTCAGGCTGTTTAGGGAAATCGTCTGGTATAATACAACTACGTTTCGAAGAAGAGTTTAACTCCTCCACTGGTGATACAACATGGGTGTTCTCTGTAGCCTTAGCACTACAGCTGTTACTTGGTGTGTATTTTAAATAAACATATTGATATAAAATCTTGAGCATGTCATATTAATTTTGCGGTGACACGGAAGTGACATGAGTTATATTGTTTACTGCGTACGTACGAATTACTTATTATTTGTTTTTCATGTCACTTTTATTGCATCGTAATATGCTTTCCAAAAGACAAAATTACAAATATAAAACAAAAAAAAATTCTCTTGATAATGGACATTATTTGTGTACCATTTTACAACACTAAAGTATTTTGCAAATTCTCTCCAGTCAGACATTAAAAATAAAAATCGAAAACAAACAGATAAATCTATTTGTAATTTGAAGATGTATACTGGACAAGGGCTAGAGTATCAACACTACAAAAACCTAATTAAACAGAAACAACAAAAGACGATATTGACAGCATTGTTTATGAGTTGAGTTGAGTAAAGGTGCTAAACGTCCCAGTCAAGATTATTTCATTTATATTAAAACGTCGCCAGCTACAGGTGAAGGTGCAGAAATTTTACATGTACATGTGCGTTGCGCTGATGTCATTATACAGCAGGGTTCTTTATCGTGCCAAACCTGCCGTGATATGGGACTTTATTTATTTTAAGTTACTATCCGAAAGAACCGTGACTATCATTTCGTAATGCCAAATGTTTGGCGAAAGAACAGTCATTACTCACATTTACGTCTTTGGACAAGACCCGGCCGGGGTTCGAACCCATGACCTCCCACTTACGGAGCGAGCACTCTACCAATCATATTTTATGCAATCACACTTTATCAATGCACCGTACAAGACCCGATAAATTGTATAATGCAAAATGTAGGTTTGTACGAATTATAGACCCAGTACGTATCACGCGTATTTTATATTCAACATAATAACAAACATACTAATCCATGTCCGAATCACAATCCAGAAGCACAGTATTAAACTTTGAAACTGACAAGTTGGATAAGAAGCTCTCCGGATTATCATTATAAATGCTAAGATGTTCCCGACTTGACTGGAGTCATTGGAAGCGATCCTGCACATTAAAGTTTCTAGGGACTCATCTTGCGGACATTTTTGACATCCCAAGATGCTCGTGGATAACAGTGTATACACTTCCATGTGAAATGTCACACTCCCTAGATATGTCATCAATCCTAATCCTAATTAGACGATCATTCATGATGAGGGTCTCCACAGACGCGATAATCTCCTTTGTGATGACTTCAGCTGGCCGACCTGACTATGGGTCATCCTTCAGTGAGGTACGCCCACGTTTAAATTCAGCTAACCATTTTGCCACTGTGGAAGAGGCAGGACCACTGTCACCGTACACTTCGGCCATTCGCCGGTTAATTTCTTTGGTATTTGATTCCTCTACTGCAAGGAACTTTCTGACTTCCCCTCGTAAGTAATGTTGTAAAATACCTGCAAAGTGCCCAACCTCTTACACAACTGTAATATTGTAATTTTGAGTTTCTAGAAGAAGATAGATATACAAATTAAGACATGACAATGATAACATTATTAATATATATAGCTCGTGAAATTTTACCCTGCCGCTTGACCTTTAATTTAAATATTTATTAGGAATAAATATCCTGTGTGGCCGAGCGTGTTAGTGTGTTGTCTACATAATTGTTAAGTTGGTTACCTAATCAACGGTTCGAATCTTGCTAAATCTGATTTTTGTTGTTCCGATTTTTAAAAAAAATTTACTTTATTTTGTTGTGTCTCTCAAGCGTGAAAAAATCCTTGCATCGTTTTCTCTTTTACAGTTCAGTATAGTTTTTTTATGATTGGAAACATGTCCGACAGAATACGCAATTAAATATCTAAATGGCCGAATGATGCTAAAAACATCATTTGTAATACTGCTAGTTCTTTTGAAAGAGAAGTGCACACATCTTAAGAAAAAATATAATAAAAATATGTATTCAATTAGATAAAATCCAAAATAAATGCACAATTTTATATTTATAAAATACAAAGTGTATAAAACATGAAAAGTACAAGTACTGTAAAAATACGGGGTTAGCGTGTGATCCGAACCGTGAACGTTCGGAATATAAATTGTGAGACAATATGCCTTAACCACACGGCCATCGTGGTATATACTTTCTTATACGGTGATTAAATACATCTGTTTACTGTCGTTGGCAACACTTATTGATACCCTTATATTTATAATCGATCGTTCCTGATAAATATTCATTTAAAGGTCAAGCCGAAGGGTCAAACTTGACGAGCTTTATACTTCCTTTTCATGGATAGTGATGTTGGTAAATAACTTTAGAGATCCCAAACACTTATTCTTCGGTAAAATTTAGTTTGTAGTTGATGAAAGACATTTATCATATGATAACAATATTGATAGAAATCTAAAACTATTAGATGTGTTGTTTTGTTTCAGGTCCTTTTACGTCAACAGTGTGTAATCTCTCTTCGTGTAGAACATCAGTTATTGTTGGTGGAATTATATTGACAGTGGGTTTGATAGTGACAGGGTTTTCCAAAGATCTATGGCTAGTTTGCATCAGCTACGGAATTATTGGAGGTAAGAGTAAATGACGTGTTATTGAAAGCTTTGGCTGAATAACATGTACTTGACAATAGTCGGAGTAAGGAAAAATTGAAATGAGAACCTGAAACAGGGCACAACATTAGTTAAATTCCTGACAGCTGTTGAACATCATTCATATCTTGAAATCAATATATATTCAAAAAAAAAAAAGAAAAATATGTACCGTAGATAAAGCATTTGAGCAAGAATTTGAAGAATAATATTCTGTTTTTCTTGCTTTCCAGAGCATACTGTAAAAGGGGGATTTCGTATAGGTAAAATTTTCGCTGATTTCGTGAAAAGTTTACCTATGTAAAATATCTACCATACATGCTAATATATCATAATATATAGAATATAACCTACTTTATAGGTTTTGCGAAAGTTACATCCATACTAAATGCCAGATTTTAGAAATCGCTAAAATCGCTAATTTTAATCGGAAAAATAATTCCCATTACAGTATTTGTCATCTTCTGACTAAATATCTGAATAGGAAACTCTGGTCACACACACACACACACACACACACACACACACACACACACATTTTAATTTTTAAGCTCTATATAACTTTTTAGTTATGACATATGACAGATACATAAACATTTTTGTAATATTGTTATCAAACACCAAAAATATCGAAAATATATCAAAACAAGTTTTTAAATTATTACAAAATTTACCTTTACCTAATAAAATCACAAAAATATTTTCAAACATTATTATTATTATTATTATTATTATCCTCAGGTGTTGGTAGAGCTTTGATTTATAGTCCTGCAGTTACCATCATCGGTATGCACTTCAAGGAGAAGTCCGGGTTTCCAGTTGGTCTAGCTAGTAGCGGAAGTGGATTCGGATCTTAAATTTTTCCTTTTATAGTGGATTGGGTGTTTAATTACTATGGTTTTAACGGGGCGTTGATCATTCTAAGTGGCATTGTACTTAATATATGTGTCCTTGGAAGTTTGTTTAAACCAAAAGGAGAAAAAAGGTATTAATAAATGCGAAACATCTCAGCTATATACAGTATATAAATATTTTAAACCTTATTGTGATAAAAATATACATATCAATTCATGTATCAATCTCAATCCCTAAGAAAAATCTTTGAACCTGACAAATTACGTGAAACCCGTGGGCTATGAAAGGGTAAGCATCTTCTGTTTGGCTAGCTACACCCGTCACTGTGTTATCAAATTTGAAAATGCAAGGAACATTGATATCAAATATATACAGAGTATATTTTGGATCAACAGAGCCTAATTGATTTCAAGTTGAAACAAGCTTTGTGTCATTCTGTAGCTTGCCATTTAGTTTGACCTATACTTATTTTTTAAAAATAAAATGCAACAAGATATGCTCAATTTGTAAAACACCACCGCTGTTGCTTTCTTGAGTCGAGATGACCCCAACCGTTGTACATGTATTTCTGAATTGAAGATTGGTTTATATTTTTTCTGATTTCAGCAATTTAATACAACTTTGTTCTTCTCAAGAAATGCAATACCCAAAACGGAATATATACAACAGATTCACTTCGGTTTTATTTGCTAAACCAATAACCATGACAACCACAGCAACTGTTAAAGACAAGAAAAAGATGTTTAATTTTAAAATTTTGAAAAATCCAACATTTACATTATTTTGTATTGGAATAGAAATCACTTGTGGAAACAAAATATTTCATTTTCTTCCATCGATGGTTAAACAAAAGAATATTACTGATCTCCAAACAACGTCCCTGTTGGCAATAAATGGTATTTTTGAAACATTATCTCGAATTTTCGCTGGACTTGTTTTCGATACTAAATTCGTTAAAGCTCATAGAATGATTGTGTATAGTGGAATGTTGTATGCATTGGGATTTTTAACTTTAATACTCCCACATATAGATGGATACGTTATTTATGCCTTTCTGTGTGCAGTATTAGGGGTTATTATGGGAGCTACTGCTTCACAGAAGGCAGTTATAATTATACACATATTAGGATCAGAACAAATCTGTGATGCAAACGGCATCCTCACATTTTTCAGAGGAGTTGGCGTTTTGATCGGTCCACCACTTTCAGGTTGGTTTTTTGTTTAATTGCAATGGAAGTGTGAATTGGTTTCATTTGAAAAATTGTTAGTTTTCACTTGTTCAAGTCAAATTAATAAATAAATAAAACATACAGTACTTCTTAGATTGTGTACAAACTTGGTAGAGATTCCGCACTACCCAAAACGTTTTCTCGATTGAACAATATTGAGTTTAAATCTACTTTTAAACTGTTTTTTTACCATTTGCTGTAACATCATTGGTTGTATGATCAAGATTACTGGAGCTTCAAACATAACATTTAACCAGACTTGTTAATGAAAAATATAATTATACATAAAATCAATATAACTTAAGCAATCATCAAAACTAATTGAACATCACAAATTTTAACCTAAGATATTTTGACGGCAGAGGAAAACATACTTTTTGACCGAATTCAGCCAAAATTAAACGATTTAAATGCATGTGGTGCACATGCAATCATGATGCTAAGTTTACTTATATAATATTTCTATTTTTATCTCCGATATTATGTTAAATTGAACATTGTGATTTTTTCGATATACCAAAAACATTGTTATTGGTTTTATTGTAGGAATATTAAAAGATATATATGGTGGATATACAGAGTGTTTCTACTTAGCCGCATCGTTTGCATTAGTCGGATCTCTCTTTATAACTATAGGGATTATGTTACCGTTGTTTCGAAACAAAGGGACAAAGTTCATAGAGAACGAAGTAGATAAATACTCGTATGAACGTTTTTGAAATGTAAATTGTTTTTAAATTTTATTGAAGTGTGCAATTACAAAAACAAATTATATAATATAACGACAATGAAAAATTTTGGTGATTCATGCTCATAAATATATCGACAATTTGACTTTTTGTGAAAAATGCAATTTAAAACTCAACCGTGCAAAATATAACAACAAGTACATTTATTTAATTTTGAAGAAATATGCAAAAGTTTAAAATTTAGAAAGAATGATTCTCAAAACGCCGAGCTATCCGCCAAAAAAATATATACGCAAGGAACTAGGATACACCCTTTTTGAGCCTCTATAGGCGCAACTACGCGAGGCCAAATATAAATAAATATCTGGAAATATATTCGTTGCATATGAATAACATTTTCCGTTTTTTATAATGGCGTGTGTGGACACTGACTTTATACTGGTCGGTAGAAAGCCGCATCCACAAAAACAAAAATCCAGTGTCACAGTGACTTAATTTGTTTTGCGCCGCAATGCGTATATATTGTGTCAATATGATACTTCAGTTTAGGTCGACATACTTGTATTTAGATGAAATCAGTGATAGAAGGCATTCAAGGAAGTCTGTTGTTTGAATCATCTCTGCTGCAGAGACAATTCTTGACACCTGTGAAGCATTTTCTAGACCACATAGTGTTGCTAAGAATTCATGGAAAAGATCATTTCAAATCTTTGTCAAGAGCAGTCTTAACGCAAAGCTTTAAAATCTTAGTGCTATGGACTTTAATGATATGACATTTGTTGCAAGATTATCGAATTACTGAGTGGTAAGTCCAGTCAATCTATTAAAGACATCAACAGGATGGCCATTTGAATCATCAAAATAATTTTTTCTACTGTTACTATCAAGGATTTCTTTTTGGAGATTTTTTTATAAATCGGTGATTTCATATGTATGTAGTCTTGATGAAACTTTTGTTCATCAACAATTACTGAAAGTTTTATATTTTTCCAGATAAATGATTACAGCATGTATGCGAAAACCAGATGGTACAAGAATGACTTATTTGACGAAAATGTCAATTCTTGTCTTAATTAGTTTTATGGGAGAATTTTTTTCTTTGAAAATAAAGCAAATGGATTTTGATTCGCTACCTCTCAGAATGGGTTGGTCTATTCATTCAGGTTTCAAATCTATTCGAGAAACCGCAGGCTCATGATCTTCAGTCTTGCTAAGCTAGTGACATTTGTCACATGTAAAACCTACCCCGACTTTTTATCTATGGCCTTTTTTCGTGCGACGATTGCACTTATACAGTTTAATGTTTTGACATTTTGTTTACTAGCACGTGTTCATTGTACACGAAACGCACAGGAAATTACAAGTGGCCTTAAACTGGACAGTAAAGTCGCTCTATAAAGCAAATGTGTGTGCATGTCTTTATTTCTATTATGGTATTTGTGGCAGAAAGAAATAATATTGCATTTAAATTCTAACACAAAGTAAGATAAAAAAAAAAGAAATAAAGTCGTAAAATATACATTTATTAAAACGAATTAAGATATAAATAAAATGGTAATTTAGGTATTCGAACACACATCATAAGACTTACTAGTACCTACGTATACCCACTACACCACGCAGGTAATTGGTGACAATGAGAATTCATAAATACCAAGTACGAGTATAGTACGGTATATTAAGAGGTTATATTGGGGTACTTTCTAAATATTGATTTTTACCAAAATTCACTATCAGCGCATATTTCTCCATTAACCATACTTTGCATATCTAACAATAAAATAAGATAGTTTTTGTATTCAAAATATCTTTAATGGAGAGTCATGCGCTCTATGTGTATTTATTAAAATACGTGCTGATTTCACCGATTTTTTTATGTTTGTATACAGTTCCTAATGAATTACGTGTGTTAAACAAATTAAGAAATATTTTTACCATATAACCTTTTACAAAATGATAGAAGGTTTAGGTTTTTTCACTCTAAATATGTATATAATATTGTTTTAAATGTTTAATCCTATAGGCGGATAGCTCGGCGTTTTGAAAACCATCCTTTGTTTATAATGATTTTATTTCCATATCAGAAACAGCAAATAAATGTTTCATCAATCAACGTTTTTTATTTATCAGTCGTTGCAAAGTCACATAAGTCATGCAATATTATATAAATAATGCCCTTGGTTTAGAGTAACAAAGAGGATCGTCTCTCCGATGGTAGATAAAATTTTCAAGATGAAACAATCCTCAATTTTTTCCTTAAGCACGTGCACTATTTACTTTATTATACCGAAGAAGCAGGTCATCTTTACCTTTTATTCTAAAAATATCCGGGCCTAGGAGTGAACATAGCAATGTTGACAGTTGTTTCAAACAATGTGAACTGTTTCATGCCATGTGATTAGAATTTGACTAATAATAGTTGAAGAATTTTCTGTGAGGTGTAATATAAAGAGAATACAGGTACATCCTTTCCATAGTATCAATCAAAAACAAACATACCAATCCATGTCAATACTACAATCCCAATGCAAAGTAAAAACTTTGAAACTGGCAATTTAAGTTAAACACATGAAACAGAGAAATAAGGCCGGGTGCTCCGTAAGGTTATGCTCTTATTGTTTAGCTAGCTACACAATCAAAATTGAGAATAAAAGGAACATTGGACCATGGAACGTCAAATATATCCAAAAAAGTTTTGTAAACAGATACATTATATCTTATCAGTGATGCTGTTATGTTGGTCATAACACTTTTTGATGGTCTCTATAAACCTATATTAGTGCTTTGTTACTGGTTCAAAATTCGTGTGTCTTGTCTCAAATTGCGTTTTTTAAGTATGTTGTTGAATGAAAATGGTTTTTCTTTTAAACTGAAATATATTCATAAATGTGTTCTTCACCATATCGAGAGTTACTAACAACGAGCTGTGTAAAAATATAGATAAACAAACCTGTACATTGGAACAATGATCTTTTACAGGACGCATGGGGCCGTGTAAAATGCTCTGCTAAAATCCTTTATTAAGTTTTTGTCACCTTTCAAAGCGACACAAGTTTGGTCTTTTAACTTCGATTTCGTTTTCTTTGTGTCTTAAATAGGTTGTTGCCATGTTTTTACCGTAACTAGACTTTTGCGATATACGAGTTATTTCCCTTTCATCGCTAAACGTCGCGTCCGTTTATGGACCCCGAACAATTTCTGTACATAATGTACCCCGGCATGATAAGCAATCGCCATGCAAAAAAAAAACACACGTTCTCGCTTCTCTGGTGGAAGGTCACGTGTTTAACCTAATTTGCCAGTTTCGAAGTTTTTACTTTGTTTCTAAATTCTGATTCGGGCATAGATTAGTATTTTTTTATTTGGACGGTGATAAGTGTCGGTAAACAATACTGACCTTTCCGCTTAACTTGTAATTTAAATACCTATTATGAACGAGTACATTTATGTACAGGGTCAAAATTCAACATAATGGGAAACACTATTATCAAAGAGTAAACACGTGTATGATGTGTTTGTGATTAACTGCAAACCCTGACACTAAACACATATGCTAGGTGGATCAATCTGTAAAAAGTCGGTATAAAAGGTCAATCGGACAGGTAATTGTTATTTGATTATGTAAATGTCATCTATCCTAGTGAGTTTGAAATAAACGACACGACTGATTCCTCAAGTTCTGCTTCATATTTAGACTTATACCTGAATTATGACACACAAGAAAGGCTACATTTGAAACTTTATGACAAACGTGATGACTTCAATTTTTCTATTGTCAACTTTCCTTTTTTATGCAGCAATATACCTGCTTCTCCTGCTTATGGTGTATTTGTTTCCCAATTAATACGCTATGGTAGAGCTTGTTCCCACTACGGGGACTTTGTACAACGAAGTAGGCTGCTTGCAAATAAATTGTTGACTCAGGGATATTGCAAGCCTAGGCTTATCAAGGCCCTCAAAAGTTTTATGGCCGTCATCACAGTATTGTTGATAAGTTTGATGTCTCTATGTCCAGGATTGCCTTGGATATATTTGACGTCTCATAGTTCCATGTTCCTTTCACACAATTTTGATTACACACGTGACGGATGTAGCTAGCTAAACAGGAGGTGCTTACCCTTCCGGAGCACCCGGCCTCACTTCCCTGGTGGAAGTTCACGTGTCTAACCTAACTTGACAGTTCCAAAGTTTTTACTTTGCTTCTGGATTGTGATTCGAAAAATGGATAAGTATGTTTGTTTTTGATTATACTACATGTGTGACATTCGTTCAAAAGTTGCAATGACATATAGACCATAATACCATTAACTAAACATAAAAACAGTTAAAATATTTTTGGTTTCTTAATTTTGGTCCAAGCACTACTGATGAGGAATTGTATTCCGAAACGACCGTCTAGTGCTGTAAAATTAAAACTAGTATAATATGTAATTATGATCAATTAAGTTAAAAAAGAATTCAATAATTCATAAAACAAGAAAACGACCGTGTTTATGTTGAACTTATGCATATCTCGACCAATCACAACCTCATAGACGTCACATGACCTTAAATTTCATGTTTGGTTTTCATAAGATCATTAAATAGTAGTGTTAGCAACAATATGTTATGTAATTTGATTGCTTTTAGAGACGATTTAACACATTCACGGTAGACATACAGATTGTTAAAAATAATCCGGTCACAATGCAATTCAATTTCAATTCAATTCTTTATTCACTGAGCTACATATGTTGTACATCAAATGATAATACAACATACACAAAATTAACGTTACAATGACATACTAACAGATGAACCCGTGCGCGATAAAATTTACATGTAGATATCTCACTTGATATAACTTTCAAAGACTTAAATTTCACATGCCTTATCAGAACATATCGTTTGACAATATTCCTAACTTTTTTTCAATTTTTTTATTTTAATATATATGAATGAATGTTAATAATTTTTTTATAAAAGGTTGTTGAGAAATAAATACTTGTTCGTTTGCAGTCTTGTTTTAAAACTCTATTTCTCTATCTACATGGTTAGATTTTTAATATTCACTCCAGATTCAGTTTTAGTTTTTTGGGAGAAACTTAAGGTAAGTAATCAATAATCTTATTAATGCCACATCAGTTTTCAACACTGAATAGGTGATCGAACTATAGTCCAATCTATGTATTGTAAAACAACATTGACTTTTCCGGCTGACCTTTTATTAGGAATATTCATACAGAATAATCTACCCAACATAGGGGCAGGTATAGTATTCACAGTCAATCTATCTACACGATACACATGTTCTCTCTTTGAAAATGATGTTCCCTAGTATGCACTTATGTTCCTATACATACAGTAAATGCACTCGTCTGAAATATGTGTCTAAATTAAAGGTCAAGCGTACAGCTCAATGTTGTTTACCTATATATGCTATGCATCAATATAATCCACTTAAGGCCAAGTGGTACAAATGGACGTTAACGTTACGCACGGCGCGTACAAATCTACTTGTATGCACTCAGATGATGTTATTCTAACTCCTAATTTAAAGTAACTGAACTATTTTTTTATAAATTATTTACAGGGAATAAAATACATTATATGTCTATCAATTAAAAGATTAAATGAAAATATAAATAAATTCATCATAAATATAGTACACGAATAAATTCAATAGATACCAATGATTCACGATGAACTGCCTACGGTACTTTCAATTGATAAAGACGTTTTTTCACAAAATTTAATTGATGATATGTTTTTTAATATTGTTTCGATTTTCGAAATTCTTTCAGATTTTAAAAATTTAGAATTTTCATATTTTTTCATACACTATGACTTTTAAAACATTTTTGCAATTATGTCATGAAAATTTATACTGAAAATAGGGGTGTTTTTATTCATGACGCACGGAATTTCTGAATGACGTGTTTTCGGGCTCGGTAGTTTTCATTCACTTTTCTGGTCAAGTAAAAAGTTTGGATTATAATGATTTTTGTTCACTCCAGTCAAGATTGTGTCTCAATACTGTTAGTTCAAATATAAAAATCTTTCAAATATTTCAAATGAATCCATTAACAATATTTCCCCGACTCTGACTGGTCCTTCTTCATGCATTTTTGAAGTGTCATCATTGATTTCGGATGATAAGGCTTTGTTTTTCTGTTATTCCGAAGTAATATTGTTTCTTTATACCATTATTTCTGTAATTTAAGTGATAAGGAATACAAAATAATCTAATTTATAAAGTAATCTGTATACAAATAATTAAAATAAAGTATTGACTATTACAGCAAGACGCATAAATATTACACTCCTAGTTTACGGCACGATGACGTTAAAGTTCGCAAGTTTGCCGATTCTTTTACAATATCGTCAAAAATCATGACGTTATTGCTAATTTTGGTCATATTTTCGCATCAGGTTACGCCTTTGTAGTTTTATAGCGAAAAATCGAGCAAGGGTGCATTATGTTTTTCTTTACTTATTTTCAGAAAATTCAATTTTTTAACTACATTATATTAGTTTTTCAAAAACTTGTAGGACAAACTGTTTTTTTTCTACACTGAAAAATAGCGATACCCTATTTAACCTATGTTAAAATTCGAAGATTTTTATAGTTAAAAAAGTAAAAAGGGGACCCTAATATATATTTTTTTACATTTTCAGATGCGCCTCAAAAAGTTTTACATGTATAGAAAACTCAGAAACTTGTCGGATAGTTCCCATTTGTACCACTTGGCCTTAATTTCTTTATGAAATGCAAAAATGGCATCACTTAAAGTTTCTGAATATGTATGTTTAATAATCATGCCATTCATGTTTGTGTCTTGTAACTTTTCTACCTTGCTTTTCTTGTTGCTTGTGTCGTCGTAAAAAAAATCGTCAGAGATGGTAATAATGTGATGACTATCATTTTTTGATTGGAGGCAATCCAAATTTTCCTCAGCTCCTATTATTCAAAAACTGAATGTGCATTTTCTATTTCTATTTGGTGACCCCTAAATTATTGTATTTCAGGTGAAAAGGGGTTGCTTTTTTCTGCTATTCCAGCATCGCACACAAGTTTTTATAAAGGTAGTGAAGATATGAATGAGAAGAAAATAGTAAGAAACGTCCAGATAGAAGACGATCTGGTGATCTTGTATTTATGGATCAAAATTACTTCTTGTATTTCCGTGATCGGACTGGAGACACGTTTAGGTAAGCCTACTACATGTATTTAGTATCGGCGTTCATTAAATTCTAAGTATTTCCATTATTAAACTGCGTGTTATACTTAACTTGAGTTTTTAAGGCACAGTCCAGCCTGCCTTAAAGACCACCTCTGTATAAGGCCTACCTGCTTATAACGTCCAGTAAAAGTGTATCCCAATGGTTCTTTATTCATATTATTTGAACTTGTGTATAAAGGACACTTTTACTGGTTCACTCGGGTGGGTGGCCTTTATAGACAGGTTTATATTTAGTTTGCTTTTTTGGATTGGAAATTGAACTTGGATGTTTTTGTTTGATTTTAAAATCAAAATGGCTTAATGTTAAAGATTAGTTACATTACATATTATACCAGTTTTACAGCACTAGACGACCGTTTCGGAATACAATTCCTCATCAGTAGTGCTTGAACCAAAATTATGAAACCAAAATTATTTTGAAGATGTTGAAAAGCTACCCAAAGGACCAAAATATATTTTACCAAATTAAGCTAAGGAAATACTTTGCATGAGGGGGTATACCTTAGTTTTTGAGAATTTTCAAATTTTAACTTGCAGAAAATCTATACAATTATTTTACTAATTTTGCAAGCTGTTTAAGTTTTTGTTAAATTCACTACTTTTTAAAAGAGGTACCAACACTATCATGAAATAGGATATAAACACGTGATCGTTTAAAATTATAAGTATTATGATCTTCTCAAAGATTGAAGAGCACCAGATCTTGGCCCTCTCAACACAAAATTCGATCAACATAGGCACATTGCTTTTGTCTGTGTAATGCCTTGCTATGAAATGAACTAATGTTTACTGAAGATTTTACAGTGACCGACATCATGCATAGAAACATACCCAATAAAACCACTTATTATAAAGCAATATACCGGTATGCATCGCATAGAAATTAAACGATAAATCCCGAGATATTAGCGTGCAATAAAATTCGATATTTGCACGCAAACTTTGTTCTAGTCCGAGATTTCCCGAATCAATTTTTTATATTGCACGCTTTGTCACATGACGCTGTTGTTTATGGCGTCATACGATTGTTGTGACATTACTGAAGACGTCATCGCTGTGTTGTTATTGATGTATTGTAAGACAAAATGGCATCTTAGATGAAATACTAGTGGGAAGTAAACCAAATTTATTTTGCTATATAATAAAAGGGTTATTGAATATCAGTTCAATAACCCTATAATATGGTTGGTGGATTTCTTTTACCTAATTTGCCAGTTTCAAACTTTAACTTTGCTTTGGGAATGTAGATTTGACATGGATTGAAATGTTTGATTTTGGTTAGGCGCGTGGTTCTTTTCCGTCAATTTTTTTCCGAACATCTTATTTAATATTTTAATTTGAGATCAGTTTTAAACGTATCTATGGATCATCTTGACTCAAATTCTGTGTATATACGAAACGTTTTTCTGTAGATGGAAAGGCGAAAGTGTATCTACCAGAAGAAGTGGCTGATTGTTTATCTACTCTGAAAATAATAAAAGATGTCAATGTTTACAGCGTTACAGTACCAGGTGCCTGCCTTCCCCCCCCTCTCTCTCTCTCTCTCTCTCTCTCTCTCTCTCTCTCTCTCTCTCTCTGAACATTTCCGTTTAATAAATTACGGACAAGCGTTTTTAAAATCGTATACTAACTGTGACAATCTGATATGCGAAACAAAATTAGGCGCATTATGTTTAAATTAAACAAGGAAATATACTTAAGGATATTAATAGCACTAATCACAAAACAAACTTCAGAATATCAGAAAATGAAAAATGTAAATCGTTTGTGGAGGAGGTGCTTATCCTTTCGGAGCACCCGGTCTCACTTCCTTGGTGAAAGATCACGCGTTTGACTTAATTTGCCAGTTTTAAAAGTTTCCGATTTGTTTTTAGCGGAGAAGATAATAGAAAAATCGTGCAAATGTTAATACAAGCATTAAATTGGGCACAATTGATCTTTAAGGGCTACTGATTAAATCTACCCAATTTGCCATTTGAAAATCAAGGATGGCCGCCAAATTAGCAGCCTGAAGATGATGTTTTGCTCAGAAATATTTGTAGTAGTCCAATTTATATGATCTTAGTGTGGATTCCTATGTTTTTAGAGAACTACTGATTAAATCTACCCGATTAATCGATTAAATATCAAGATGGCGGTCAATTTTCAAGACTGCCGCTAAAAACGTCGCCCAAAGTGTTTTGCTTGGAAATATTTGTGGTTGTCTAATTTTCATGATCTAAGTGTGGCTTTCTTTTTTTAGAGGGTTACTAATTTAGTCTACCCAATAAAAATTCAAGATGGCGGTCATTTTTCAAGATTGTCGCCAACATATTCGCCTAAAGTTTTTTGCTTAGGAATAATTTCAGTTCTCCAATTTTCATGATGTAAGTGTGGTTTCTAATGTTTTCAGACCTGCTGAACTATATGTTCATGTTTATAAAGCACTCTGAGACATATTTGTTACTGAATTGTCTGTTTTTCCTCTCCTCACTCCGGCTTGTACATTTCAAAGTAGTGCATATAATGCTTGCTGTTTCTAATCTGCTACTGTTCGTATATGCAGCTGCAGAGTGTTGCAACCGGTGGTAGTGCTGTCTAGTGCATTAATTTTTCTTTCTGTGTTCACTCCCATTCGGCTGGACTAATATTGATTGCATTACAGTCGGTTGCCTTAACTCAGATTATCTCAGTCTGGTATGTTGCATGTTTTGTAAGGCTTTCTTACGGCTGCCTACTTGTGGAATTCAGTTGTATAACGGGTGCATCCAGGACTGTAAAAACGGTCTAGTGTTGCTTCGTCGGTGGCTTTGCTGATCTGTCGGACATGAGAAAAAGAACTTTTCAATTCTCTGCATGTCAAAACCACAAATCAATGTTGGATGCTGGTTGAGATGAGGTGAAAGTATTAATAATATTGCCACCTACATGATGGATATTGCGAAGTGCATGATGGATATTATACAATTATGGACTTTTTAGTGGTTGTATATGGTGTGATATTCACCGAAAAAATAAATATTCATCGAGGCGACAGCCGAGGTCAATATTTATTTTTCCGGTGAATATCACACCATATACAACCTCTAAAAAGTCCATAACTGTTTTATTATATAATTTAGCCACTGTGGCACTTCGCTTGACAATGTTTTCTGTGACCAGGCAATCTAACTATTTTACCGATGTTAGATTTCCCTGCCCACCCTGGTTGATCACACTAAAATTATCCCGCATTAGTTAGATCAATCTGAAAAAAATAAATGGCATTCCGGATGAGACACAATCAATTACACACTACATTGTAAATTGAAAATGTCATAACGTCAACGATCTATGAAAAAATAACATGACACAATCACTTGCGTACACTTAATTGATGACGTTCTAATCATTTTACGGAGAACGTCAACAAAAATCAATGACGTTCACCGGATTTGATATTTACCAGAAAATCCGTGGTATATGATGTGAGATCCAATGGTCACGTGTTACCGTTTTAGCCAATCATAAAGATGGAATTTAGTAATTATATAATTATGCCATATAAATAATGGTTTTTGTCAAGTACATGATGATTATTGCCAAGGACATGATGATTCTTGCCAAGTGCAATATGGCTTTTGTAAAGTATATGAAGAGTATGGTCAAGTATATGATGGATAATGTCAAGTAAATGATGCATATTATGAAGCAACTAATTCTTTTTGTTATGCCATTAGATGGACAATTGTAAGGGTTACTGGTAGCCGACCTTTAGCGGTTTCTTCTTAGAAATTTTCTTGACCTGCTATCGTTTGAAGAATGAATCGTTGGTTTTCTTGATTAAATGATCAAAAATAGCCCTTATATAATATAAACTGTTCTTTGTCTCACCTGTGATCTACAACAACCATTTCAGTAAAGGTTGATTTTGCAATATTCTTTGTGTCCATTATGAACATGTCTGCTGATTTAGATTGGAATGAAATACCTATCTCTTGCACTACTGCAATGTTTTTCTAATTATTGAACGAAAGTTTCTGGGCTGCTGTTCCAGACATAGCCTAGTATCCAGCTAGTTGGCGACTTATTTCAAATCGCATCTAAATGTTTTTTTTTTTTTTTTTTTTTTTTTTGCTGGAGTGACATATCATGGAGATGAACAAGTGTCCACTGGGCATAAAGGATATTCTTATTTGGAAGGAAGCAAGACACTAGTTCTGAAAATGCCCCAATTACAAGTAAAATCCTCCTTCTCCTAATACACGAATGCACAAATGAAATCTGTCGTACATGAGAACAAACTTCTCAATATTCTGACCACTCATTGTATTTGCTTTTCCAGAGCATGCGACAGTTGATCAGCAGCAATGACAGGTGCCTTGCCTGCTGTGGTTAAGAAAAGACTGTTTCATAGACCTATGCCTTGACATGCTTGATCGGTGCAACAGTATGTTTCTCGTCTTGCCACATAAGTATCGTTCTCGATCTGCTTACTTCAAATAGTCGGGTCTTTTCTGTGTTGAATGATTGACTGACCATGTGATGTTAAATGCATCAGCCACATACAATTCTGAAAACTAACAACCTGTCAAATGTGATTTGATCGAATCGGATGCTGTTAAGGTTCGGCTTGCTACTGGAAGAGGATTATGTGTTTGGTTATGTAAGCATGTAAAATATAGATACTCGTATATGCTACTAAAAGCTATGGAACATTTTAACTTTCATTTGTGACTGTAGTTTGAGTGATCTTTGTTCATTTCCAGGATTATCTTGTTTTGATGTTGGCAAATGGACACACTTATACTCAAATACTTTTTAGCTATCGAAGCATGCTTTATGTTGAAAAGATCTGGGACAGGCCAATAAATCTACCATATATTGTGTAATATTGGCCGACATTGAGCCCCATGCTGAGTTTTAAAGCACCAATACCACCAGGTTCCATATTGCCTGACAATCACTCCTGCAAGACGGCCATCAAACTACACTTGAAACTTTTGGAGGTATATGTATTCAATCTCACATAGATGCCTTTTTCTACCTTCATCTCGTTAAGCCCACAACCCAATAGTCGTGGCCGATTCTGCACGCTAGCAACTTCTTTGAGCAATAGATGAAAGTTAGATCTGTGTTGAGAATCATTGTCAGAAGTCCATCAAATGGATGTGCTGACTGCCAAAACTAGGTAAAGTTGCCAACACTTCACCCCACAAAGTCATGCAAATGTACTAAATTCACTAAATAAAAATATAAATGGTTTGACAAATTATGTTTCCTAGTTTTTTTTTTTTTTTTTTTTTTTTTTTTTTTTTATCAGTAACCCTCTGAAAACATAGAAATCAACACTTAGTTCATGCAAGTTTGACATCTACATATATTTCTTAGCAAAACATCATCTTCAGGCGACTAGTTTGGTGACCATCTTGAAAAATGGCCGCCATCTTTGATTTTCAAATGGCCAATTGGGTGGATTTGACCAGTAGCCCTTCGAGATCAATCGTGCCAAATTTGATGCTTGTACATATCATCATTTTTATGATTCCTCTCAAAAATGACTTTTATCTGCTCCACTATTTGTGATTGTGAAATTTGATCGATATATTTGTGTTTGATTTTAAGTACAGAAGGGCGAGCATGTATTACAGCTATCGAGTTGAAGGGGCATCAGGCTATACCCACCGAATTATATTCAATCAATATACAAACAGTGCAATCACAAATTACCGTCTTATGCTAGGCCAGTTTTTTTTAGCTTTATGAAAGACTTGGCTATTACACAGACGTTGAGACAAAGCAAAGTTGAACTGGTTAATGAAGGCAAAGAGAAAGTTTAAGATCCAATACACTTTCTGGATATAACAAAGAAAACGTATGTTCATTTTTATAAAGACTATTGCTGATAAGTTTGATGCCGCCGTGTACAGGATAGCCATGTTGACAACACGTGGCAGGTTGGGGGTGCTTATCCTTCCTTCCGAATCATCCGATCTCACTTCCATGGTGGTAGTTCACGTGTTTAATCTATCTTGTCCTTATCCTTTCTGGATTATGATTCGGACATGAATAGTTTTTTGTTTTTATTAATTATATTATCTTGTATATATTTGAGTCCTATTTTCCTTCATTCTCAATTTTGTTTACACATGTAATATTTCGGAGAACCCTGTTTCATTTTCTACGGATTAACATATCGACTTTATTTGTCTTATTACCTTATTATATATGATCACAATTTCAATATCAATAATGTGTAAAACGAAAAAAGAATTCAAATTCTGTTGCTTGTATAATAACCAATTTATTTCTCTCTACTGGAAAGCAACATTGACCTGCATCAGTTGTTGGTATTATGGCTATTGAATCAGATAAGAATAGTGGCTTGAAAATTTGCATTTACAGTCAAACCTGTTTAAAAAGGCCACCTAACGGAACCAGTAAAAGTGGCTTTGCTTTTAAGTGGCCTTTATATACAGGTTCAAATAATATGAATCAAGAACAAATGGGATACAATTCTACTGGGGTTTATAAGCAGGTGCCTCTTATATAGAGGTAGTCTTTAAGGCAGGTTGGACTGAATTTTCTTTCGCAAAGTCCTTAGCATATAGGATTAACATGACAAGGGAATCCCATTGTTAAAGCTTGTGCAATCACAATGTGAGTACAGCTATGGCATATCACTAATACATTCCTGGTGAATCCATCCCTTCATTAGAAGATATATGATCAAATTGTTGTGGTTGCACCTGTTTCTCTGGTATTCCTCGTGGTATTCTTATGTACTTATAGTTAAACCTGTTTTGTAGCATAAGATGGCTCTTTTCGAATAAAATTCCTAATCAGTAGTTCTCAGACCTAATTATGAAGCTCAAAAATTTAACATCAGAGAGAGTTGTACAAACAAACAAAACAAAAACATGTGTTAATAAGTTCTACACCTTCTTCACTATGTTTCTTCATTCGAATGATATCGCATTTCGTTTAAAGATCTGTCTATTCGATATCTTAGTTTATCAGCGAAGTCTAACATCCGTTCATTAACAAGTCGTGTAACGTTTGTACAATCTCCAAATCGGCGATCATTAGGACATGATCTGTAATGGTAAATTGCTGCTAATTGAGGATTGACAGAAACTCTGTAACAAGAAATTAAAATACAAATGTATACATGTATTTAGCATTGTATACAATCGTAGTTATAACTAAACCGGTTTTACTTTTAAACGGTTTTACTTTTGCACCACAAGGCGGCATTCTCTGAATGCTATTTTATCATATTGATTGCCTGATATCAATACGCAAGTGTTTGTGTTTATCTCATGTCGTACCAGTATTCTGTCTTCAGTTTGTTTGTTGTGATCTGTTCTTGGTTTCTTAGGCTCTTACCGATTTTAGCTATATAAAATTCTTTATGTTAATTAACATAATAATATTTATGCAAAATAAACGAACCTTCATAACTTTTTTTTAATTTTCGACATTTATTTGTTGTAATCTTAAATGAAAGCAGTGTTTGATAACACATGACCGTAACAAAACAACGTTTTATTGTTTTACATGTGGCGGATAAAGCGAACTAAACAAAAGTGCCTACACTTCCAGAGCTTCCGGCCTGACATTTCTGGTGAAAATTTAAGTATTTAACTTATTTCCTGTTTTTGAAGTGGGTAGTCGACAGATACAATCGTGTATGGTATCATGTCGCACATACATGGACAAAACGAGTTTTTTATGATATTATACACAATATATCTTACCGGCTGTATCCAGGTAATGCCTTATACAAATGTAAATTGACAGACATGAACTTCGTTCTTTCAGGAATATGTATACTTTTAACTCTAACACCATAAGGGACAGTTGTTTGAAAGTAATAAAGAGAATCTATCCTTGAACTTGGCTTCTTTGTTTTCCAACTTTTGAAAAAATAATTCGCAAGAAATGTCACCCCAGCTTTGTTGTCTGTAAGTTTACTCTGCAAAAACAAAATGTCTCAAAAATGCAGTTACCGTGTCGGATCATGTTTCAGTTTTTTTAATGTGGTTATCATAGACAAAAATAATAGCATCTTATGTTTCTTTATATATTGCTGTGTTCATAAGCAGAACTTCAAGAGTTCTACTGACTCAATAGATCATCAATCCTTAATATTTAAAATAAAGTGTTCCTATCAAGAAATTTAGAATTCATACGTTAAAAAATCCGAATTTCGAAGCAAGATCAACGTTAATTCTTTTATTTCAGAAATAAAATGTTGTAAAAGCCATAAGTCCTATAATTCTGTTTCATAAGAAAACGCAATTACCGCAACCAGAAATCAAACACATCGGAATAAAATGCAGCTCTTATAGCCAAATTTATTGGAATTCTAATGTTTAAGAATATAATGCTGTTTCCATACCACATCCAATAAAATTCTAATATTTCGGATTATAATGTACATGTTGTTCCGTGGCTGGACCCATACAAATTCTGAAGTATCATAATGTAGTTTTCGTAACAATAACACTTAAAACATCATTACATTAAGATATATCTTAAAAACTGCATCATTTTAAATTCTATAATCAAAAACAAACATATTAATCCGTGTCCGAATCACAGTCCAGATGCAAAGGAAAAACGTTAAAACTGACAAGTTAGGTTAGAAACGTGAACTTTCGCCAGTTCTGGAAGTGCTCCGAAAGGGTAAGTACCTCCTGGTTAACAAGCTACACCCGTCACATGTGTAATCAAAATTGTGTAAAAGGAACATGGAACTATGGAACGTCAAATATATCGAGGGAAATCCTGGACTCAGATACATCAAACGTATCAACAATAATGTGATGACGGCCATAATTGAGATTAACCTGTTGATAATAATATAAATATATGGCAAATGTAAATTTGTATAGTTATTTATGGACAGCAATACTATAATTATGAGTCTTTTTCTAGTGGATGTGCATTGCAAACTACTTGATAGTTAAGTGCGACCTTACACACATGTATCTCATATCAAAACAGTGAGATTTACAACTTATGTTGAGGAAACTTTTTTGGGGGTATTTTTCCTTTTTGATTTTCTTTGCCTACTTTCATAGAAATATACCATCACGATTTTGTTCATAAGTATGATGTCTCTCTATCAAACATTATCTTAGATATATCTGATGTCCAATGGTTCCATCTTCTTTTCATTGTCATTTTATTACACACGTGGCGGATGTAGCTACCTAAATAGGAGGTGTGCGGTTAACCTTCCAGAGGGAGCTCAAGGTTTCACTATCCTGATGGAAATTCACCTGTTTCACCTAATTTGTCAGTTTCAAAGGCTTTTTTACTTTGCTTTGAGATTGTCATTTAGACATGGATTGGTGTGTTAGTGGTTGATTCATACTATTCCACTTTCAATTTTACATACCTTGATCACTTCTTTTATACTTATTGATTTTTGGGGAACTATATATTCATCAATGTCCAGTAAACCTGCATACGTATATCCACGCATCCTCTCCTGGCAGTCATACGTCGATAAACGCTGGTACCCAGCTTTTGTTTCTTCTATAATATCAATTAAAGCAATCAGTAAATTCATTTCAGTTTTTATAGAAGATGTACCTTACTATAGAATCATTATTTAAATACGTACATAATAATAAGCAGTAACTAGATCAATTACCATTAACTTAACTTAAATAGCCCGTTTTCAGGATAGTCCGGAATTCCATTTTGTATAGTATAATATCAGGTCACGTGATCAAATTTTTAGGCGTCTGTACTTCTGGTTTACTTCTGTTGCATCCTTGTGGAAATGCTTATGACTCATTAACATTTGTCAAGGATGGAGTCCATGGTATTAGTTTAATATTGACTTGAAATTAATTAGGCCTTTAAAGTCTAACATGACATTAATAGCTTGATTTGGACCGTCCTAGTCTAAGTTGATCTTACAACAATGCCATGGCGTACCTTTTACAGGTATTGTCAACCATGTCTTGGGGCTCCTGGCAAATTAAAGTGTTGACCCTGGTTGGTGTATCATCACCTAATTTATCCCATGAATATAGTTCTGGATAATCCGACCCATTTCACTGCCGACTACACACACCGTGCCAGGGTTTTGGTTCGTATTCGAGAGGACGTCTAATGACATTTAACCATTTCCTCCTTTTTCTCGTGTCTTTCTTAGTTGGAAACGGTACAAAATTAATATCTTTCAAGAAATGATATTTTCTGAGGTCTTTCCTTCCATCGTAATTGCAACCCGGTACCGAACACCAATACTTTGCCCTCTGCATATTGACAATCAACCCAATTTACCGGTATTTGCGACTAAGCGTCCTTGACAACAAAAACCGGAAGTAGGTATGCATACAAAAATTCCCGGGAGTGTATTATAAGATACAGAACCGGACAGGATATTAGGTAGACAAAAACGTCCTATTGTGAGCATAAAACATTGTTTTTTCACAATTGTTTTTGGAATAAAATAAAATAGTGTGCGAAACACAATAAAAAAGCAAGTAAAATTTTGAAACTGACAAGTTAGGAACAGGTGAAATTCCACCAGGGAAGTAAGGTCATGTGCATCAGAAGGGTAAGACTCTCCTGTTTAGCTAGCTACAACCGCCACGTGTGTAATCAAAATTGAGTGGATCAATCAAACTAATCAACAATACTGTGAAGACGGCCATAAAACTTTTTGTGGGCCCTGATAAGCATAGGCTTGCAATATCCCTGAGCAAAAATTGATTTGAAAAGCCTGCTTACCAAATGATAGAGTAATAATTAAAGGTTTTCTAATATGTAAAAAAAATACTTTTCCCTGTCACTAGGTGACAATTCACGTTCACAGACTATGTATTTGAACGAATAAGTCTGCCTTATATAGACATTAAGTAAAAGACGACAAAGTAAAGAATAACAAATAATGATTGAAATAGGACGTAATTTCATAAATGATAAAGTTCCCAACGAACCTTAAACCTCGAAACCCATGTTTTCCAATATGTACATGATAAAAACAAATCGCCAATGACACGTCTACTCAACCATCAAAGATTGTTTCCGGTTGATATCTTTCCAAGAAAAGTGGTGATTAAGAAGTTGACAGAGGAAATAGAGTAAACATTGTATGCCCCTCCTTCATTAGGGAGTCATGATAAAGAAAAGAGTTGAAATAAGTTGTTTGGTTTACCTGTTAACGGAAGATGAAATTTGAAATCAACAATTTGCAGTACGCCTTTCTGACTGTAATATCGGAGTATATCCAGAGCGTCTTTGTTATCAATTTTATTTACAAGAAAAAATATCATATCAACTCCCACCATCAAATGGAACTCTACCCATGCTATCAGGTCCTTGGTTTCAAGATGACCATATGCTGCTTTGACACATAAAGCTAGTTCATTGCCATGTCTTTTGGGATATATGATTGTGGTAAAGTTCTTTATATTATTACACGAATAGCTACTGTAATTGTTAAGTAAAGCTACTTCAAACGGCATCACATCCGAGTCTAATAAATTACATCCATATACTTTAGAATAGTTTGGGTAATATTGGATAACAACAGCTGGCCTTTCAAAATAAATATTTTGTTCCGTTTTAAAACAGCACCGGTATTTCGTGGAATAACGTCTATGCCACACGTTCACAAGGATAGAATTGTATCCATTTGTTGTCAAATTTAACTTGGAAATTGCCGAAAACGTATGTAATGGTATGTCATCTGACGTCAATGTTGGAAATTGGTAAGATGTTATATTAATAAAGTCGTTTGATAATGGTGTTGAAGTATCCCCTGGTGGTGATGAAATTCTACTTATGGTCCTTAAGTGATCCTTTAGTTTTAGCCACTGTAAGTAAAGACATATGAAAAGAAATTACGTAATTGTAGGAGAAGGTGAAACCAATGATCATGTATGAAACATGCTGTAGTTGTTGTTATGGTGATTTTGGCGCTAGTTTTGTGTTAATGTTGTGTACAAGTAATGATTTTGTACAAGTTATAACATGTACGATACAATTTTTGCTATATAGGTTATAACTTGTACAAATTCTTATCGCCAAAATAATAACTTGTACAGATGTGTTTTAACATGACCCCACAAGTCTTTTTCTTATTCTCTTATAGGTCATTACTTGTACAAATTCTTATCGCCAAAAATAATAACTTGTACAGATGTGTTTTAACATGACCCCACAAGTCTTTTTCTTATTCTCTTATAGGTCATTACTTTTACACATTTTTATCGCCAAAAAATAATAACTTGTACAGATGTGTTTTAACATGACCCCACAAGTCTTTGTCTGATTCTCTTGTTCTGTCTGGTAGTTTTCTGTAATTATATTAAACAGTATTGTTCTATTGGTTATATACGATGATGATAAATGCATGTTTTTCAGATGCAAACTTGTTGCTATATTTCAAATAATATCCATCATCATGTGTAGTGTTTTATACATTATTAATGCATAGCTTGCTGAACAGCCCAATTATCTAAATTAAATAAGAATTTAATTCTTATAAAGAACGTCAAAAACATACATACTAATCCATATCCGAATCACAATCCAGAAGCAAAGTAAACACTTTGGAACTGACAAGTTAGATTATACACGTAAACTTCCACCAGGTAAGTGAGGCCGGGTGCTCCAGAAGGGTAAGCACATCCTTTTTAGTTATCTACACCCGCCACGTGTGTCAAAACTGTGTGAAAGAAACATGGAACTATGAGACGTCAAATATATCCAGGGCAATCCTGAATACAGAGCCATCAAACTTGTCAACAATACTGTAATGACAGCCATAAAACTTTTTGAGGGCCTTGATAAGCCTAGGCTAACAATATCCCTGAGTCAACATTTATTTGCAAGCAGCCTACTTCGTTGTACAAAGTAGCAATATTATACAAGTCAATTAGCCAATTAACACATGCAAACGTTAATAAAATAAATATCTATAATTCTTTGACCTTATGTTTTAATTACTTCTTTTTACTGTCTAGTGACACCTTGAATTACCTTATAATCCAGACTCCAGTTTCAAAATCATCTATTTACTAAGACTTTCTTTTATATTAAATCTTAATGATTTTGATAATTCTTATAACAATCTAATGCAGAAACTAAAAGTACATTATTCATGTACATGGTATCTAAAGAGCTCGCTTCGGTGCAAGTGTCGCTGCGCTCTCTACAAGTTATAACTTGTATGATTATTTTGTACATGTTCTAATTTGGTGTGGATTTATCTGACAGCAATAGAATCCATGCAATAATAGTTTAAAGAATTTGGTCAAAGCATTACTAATGAGGAATTTAATATTTATACGGCTGTTTAGTGGTCTAGTGCTATAAAACTAATACTGGTATAACTTATAGTATAATACGTATATTTTAATAAAAGCACAAACAAACAAAATGAGACACAAAACAAACACGTATAACTAAAATAATTGATATTTTACTTGATTTGCCAGATTTCCAGTTTGTCAATTTGCTTTAATGATTGTGATTTGAACATGAACTAGTATATTGTGTGTGGTAATAAATATAAAAAGATCTAACTTACCAATAGGTTTTTGTGCTTCACATATAAAGCAGACTTATGGTATGAATCTGCAAGCTTGGAGATATGAAAAAGTATAACATAGATACTAAAACACAATATTATACAGAGACATATAATTCGTGATTTCATCCTCATTATCTTATAATTCTGCTTCGAAACAAAATATCCGATCTAATAGAATAAACTGTTTTATTGCGTCATCATTTTCTTAATATTTTTATCTTTACTGAATCTAAATCGCGATACGCAAGCTGGTGTTTTTATTTTCCGTTGCGTTGCTCAAAGGTTTAAGCACATTGGTTTCAATTACAGATTTAAACTGTTTTATGAGCACTACAGCTGTCACATATTAAAAAGTCTACATGTATTTACAAAGAATGCAATTCTTTTTGATATGTATTGTCATTTTAGAAATAAGCTTATTTTTATTTTGTTTTTAAAATTTTTATTTACGGTGAACTTGCTGTACAATGAGACGAGTTAATAGAACCCTACAGTGATGATATAATCACATTACTGATCATTGTTGGGTCTATAGAAGTTTTCTCAAGTCCCATATGTTAATGTTAAGAAAATAATGGATTTTGACAGGAAAACTTTTATTTTTACATGTAAGTAAATAATTGTAAATCTGTGGTGTATGTAACATGTTTTACAATATTTGGTAGATGTAGTTGCATGAATTTAGCTTTATAAACCCTTTAAATTGGCGGGTTATATACTTTTTATTCAGTCCATTCGTATTTGTTGCTGTACAATACGTCTCAGTAATTCAAAAAATAATTTAAAGTAATTTATTTCATAAATATCTTGTATATCATACATTTTCTACATTGAAATCTTCTATCTGAATACCATGTATTTGACGATGGTCAGAGAAATCAATATTATGCTACAAAAGATTAACAAAATGAAATATAAGAAAAACAGAATTGCAGCACATTTTCTGAATTTTCACAAGACCAACTCCTTCCTTTAAGGGTCTTTAAGGAATCCTTAAAGATCCTTAAAGATGTCCTTAAAGATCCTTTAAGATTAATTTTTATTTATAATCTATACTGCTCCGAATATTATGTCCCAGCTCTAAATTGATTCAATGTACAACTTCTTATTTAATTATTTATTTATTTATTTATTAAACTAAAAAAAAGTGTAGTTTTGACTATTTATCATTATGGATTTATGCCCATAGGTAATATACAGATCATGGTTCCCAATTGATAATCATCAACATTTCCCCCGTATCTCATCAACAACTTACCTAACTAATTGATAACAGAAGCAAATTCAAACTCATTTTAACCAGACGATAGTATATTCTACCTGGAAAATTTACCGTATGTTGTTAATCTCTTTAATTACCTAGATGGATTTGAATTTTAATGGAATCTGATGATTAATCTACATGAGTAGTAATGTTAGGGATACTTTAGATACTTTTTACCAATTGTTATTTGTGTGTAAATAAATAAATAAATAAATAAATATTTTTAAAAACTTTAATAAGTATATGAAATATGAGAGAGAGAGAGAGAGAGAGAGAGGGCAGAGCGAAGACTTGTACATCATCAGTTTTTAAACTACCATTATTTGATATTTCTTATTTCATGACCTTGAAATGTGCATTCATATAAATAAATAAATAAATAAATAAATAAATAATCAAATAAATAAATAAATAAATAAATTATCATATAAATTAATAAATAAATAATCAAATAATATATAAATAATCATATAAATAAATAAATAATAATCAAATAAATAAATAAATAATATATAAATAAATAAATAAATAAATAAACCACAATTTCATAGACAAAACTGGTAGATTCATTTGCACTATCTTCTTCATGTAATAATTTCTCGATCGATCCAGTAAAATAACTTGTATTCTCTGATCAAGTTGTTTATGGAGAGAGAGAGAGAGAGAGAGAGAGAGAGAGAGAGAGAGAGAAACTCGGAGCTGAGAGTGTCTATCGGAACTTTTTCCCACAAGCGAAAACTATAAGCATGATTTTCTAATCATAGAATAGGTCCGCAATCCAAGTTAACGAATTTCGGGCTAATAAAGTTGTGATTTATAATGAAACAATTAAAAGAAAAAAACATTTATATCATCGGCATTTATTTTAAGTAAATTATCGTTTTAATTTGTTTTCTTGCCGAAAATGGGGTTCTCTGTGTGTTTCCGTTTCATCCACAATCCTAGAACTGACGGCCGCCACAACATAAGCAAAATCTTGATCTCACTGCCTTGGTTCACATCTTTAGGGAAAATCTAGTGTGAGAAAACTCGCTTGTCGAATATTGGTTCTAATCTCAATGCACTTCGATTTCCTTTACTATCCTTGAACTTAGACTATACAATTTTGTTACAAACTGACAAAATATTAAACTGAGACAGGCCATAATCTCAGAAAATTTGTCAGTTCGCTCAGGTTTTACATTCTTGGCGATTCTAGAATTCTTATTCATTGAATCAAATAATGATATAAGTGAAATAATCTTGACACAGGAATGAAACTCTATACTCTGCTATCCCGTTATCCTGATTATGTTGAGAAAAAAGTAAAAAAGTTTTCTCCAGAAATAAATCAAATGGTGTTGTTCAAACACAAAAAGATATTAGCAGTCTGCAGCTGACGTTGGAATATTGTCATATCTAGGAGAGAAAGAGAGAGAGAGGAGAGAGAATTTGGATTTGCAGTGTCGTGTACTTTTTTCGTTGTTTAAAAATAATTCAAAAATGGTAAATCATGCAGTGTCAGATCCAGCGGGATGGAGGTAGGTGGGCGGGGAGGGGGGCACCCCAACATTTGCCCCTGCTTTCCGACTTTTTTCCCTCTCGCTTACCGCAAATTGTCAAGCAACCAGTGGATGGACCAGTTAATTAGTGGTACTGATTAATTAATTCGTGTACAGGTAGGTAATTGCAATCAGGTGATGATGTAATGTACCAGTTCGCTGAGGTATGAAAGAATTCAGGTAGTGCTGACCAGTCTTAGGTGATAATGTTATTTACCTGATCACTTAGGCATGAAAGAACCCAGTTAGTATTAGTAAATGACGTTAATTAGTAATACTAATTAAGACACTTCTGTCTTGTCAGAAAGCATGAATTTTAAACAGGGTTGTTATCAGTACTTCAAAAATAATTCTTATTCAAGGACAGATTCCATAAAGAGTGATTCCATTAATCATAAATGAATATTGGGACCAAGGGTCAGGGCCAGAGAGAGAGAGAGAGAGAGAGAGAGAGAGAGAGAGAGAGAGAGAGAGAGAGAGCTAATTAGAATGGTACATTTTTAGCACATAAGATTATCTTTTTGTATATTTTTATAGCGCAAGTTCTATTTTCATATAAAAGTCCCAACTTTTGTACATTTTTTGTACATTTTTTTTATTTTTAATTGGTTTTAATAGATAAATTCCATCTCATTTGACTTTTTATTCTATCCGTCCGTTATTGGCTTTATGGAACAAATCTAAAATGATAAGTGCTATTTTCTGGTAAAAAGGATTCTTGTGTGTTGCACTATTATACTGATTATTTAGTGTAATAATGTAATAATTTAATTAATATAATAAAATTAACTTGAATGTTCAGATGGATGTCATATAGATAATTTTAAACAAGTGTGGAAAAAAGGGGAGGAAGGAGACCTTCCACTTCGGTAGCAGCCAGCTCGGTAGAGTGTCGACTGTCCGCTCCAGAAGTGGAAGGTCGCGGGTTTGGTCTCTGGCCGGGTCTGATCCAAAACTTGAAAAAGGGTAGTGACTATTCACTCGGATCCGCTTTTGAGTATGACAATGGTAATATTTTTTTAAACAGTTTTACCAGATTTATAACAGTAGGAAATGTCGCTAGTTCTACTGTTTCAATTTGTAAAGAGTACTATTATATAATGTTTAACATGTGCACCCCCTTTCTCTCTCTCTCTCTCTCTCTCTCTCTCTCTCTCTCTCTCTTCACCGTGAATTGAATTAATTTCTGAAATTATTTTATTTAACATTCTCACTGTTTCCCTCATAAAACAGTCATTTAAGTTAAATGCGAGATTTTGAAGGATAGATTAAGATTATAACAAATTATCATTAAAACTCGTCCTTCCATTTTGTACAGATTATTAAATGTCGCTGGTACAATATTATAGTTGTTTATCAAACAAGGAAATAAGTATTGGTATTACAACAAAAATGTAACTAAATTATAAAAGACAATTTTAAATAAAATTTACTTAAAATTATTGTTTTAATTTCAAGAATTATTGAAATATTTTAATAAAAAAGCAGTAGTATGATTAAGATTATACAAATAGGAATGGATATCTGATCGATAATTGATCTTTATAAAAGTGATGTTTGCCAGTCAGATAAATAAGTGTATTACAGGTAAAGGTTTGATATGCCCGTCTTCCTTTGATCAGAAATCTTAAGTCAGTTAAATTAACCTAAAAATTATTCCTCTCAAGAATGAAAGAGCAAACTATAATAATAATAATAATAATAATAAAATATTTTTAAAATGGAGTAAAACATTTTATTTATATATTTTATTATTAAATCTGAAAGATTTAGAGCTAGTCACGTGATCCTTAGGCTACCGGGTACTGATATAGTTTAAAAATATACATGTATATTCATGTCTTCCGTGGCCTAATGGATAAGGATGTAGAGTCAGGAAAGGATGTAATCTGGGGAACTAAGGGTAGTGAGTTCAAGTCCCGCTGCGAGCGAAATTAGATAAGTAAATTTGTAATAAATATGTTAAATAATGTGTTCTTCTTTATTTGTGATTTCAGGACTACTTGCAAAACAACCAAAATTAGTATAAATTGATAAAGAAAAATGATTAAATAAATAAATTTATTTTTATAAATTTACAAATTTTATAAATAAAAAAAAAAAATAAAATAAAATAAAATAATTTTTTTAAATAAAACAATAAAATAAAATAAAAACAGTGTAAGAGTATAATAAGTTAAATAATTATATTTAACATCACATTTATATAAATTTAAAATTTAAAAAAATGTAAAAAATTTGTTTTCTGTGTTTATTAAACGAATCCTTAAAGATCCTTAAAGCCGCCTTAAAGATCCTTAAAATTTCAGTTCCATTAAGGATCTTTAAGGATGTCCTTAAAGAGACCTTAAAGACACATTTAAGGTCCTTAAAGACCCCTTAAAGATCCTTAAAGCCCCATTTAATGAGTCTTTAAGGGGGCTTTAAGGATCCTTAAAGGTGACTTTTCTTCTTGTGTTTATGTTCTCTGGTTATAATATGATATTTTTTATTAAAAAAACAAAACATGTATTTAAATGATGTGCTGTCTAATACGCATCCTTTAAAAAAAACTCTATATGATCTTCTCATGTAACCACCATGAATTTGCGATTTTTGGGGAGGATGGGGTGGATACAAGAGCAATATGCGTGATTTGACTCAGCGTTGAACGACGTAACGTTACCATTTGTCCTTAAACATAACCGAAATTACCGTTTGTCTGATGTCACACTATGAGGAACAGTTTCATATTTGGATGCAAAATCACTGATAGACAAAGCATACAGACCATATTTCGTTTCAGCAAACAATGTAATAAATCAGCCTACAAATACTCAGTACAACTGTGTCCAGATTGATAACATGAACATATTATGTGCAAAATTTTGGAAAGGATAACATTTATATTTGTTGCATATTTTTTCTTGCAATATATCGTTTAGCATATAAGTCAAACAGGTTGAATTTATAACTTTGTCTTTGATTTATTCGGTTCCTTAGTATTGTTTTCGTGACAAGAATTACCGATATCGTATCTTTAAAAAATCAATAGGGTTCGCCTATACCTAGTTATAAATACCCATTAATGCTTGTGAAGGTGTTTTGAAAAACTTTTATGTAAGAAATAGCTGAAACAACGTCTTTTTGCTGCAAAACTTCAATATATATTCAATTTGATATGTAATAGAGGTAATTGTTCTGTTCAGACATTAGCCAATTTGCACGGTATACTGATAACTTTATTCATAGTTTTTTTTTCGATTTTACTTGTCTCGCTGACTCGTGTGAAATTGACAAACTATTGCTAGATGACCGATGACAAATATAAAAACAAAAATCAAGGCAGAAAGTCTGTCTAAAATCAAGGCTAGACTTTTCCAGTCATTTGTTTCTAGTGTACATTTTTGTTGAATATTTTGCACACATTCTTCTGGGGGCTCCGGTGTCCTCGTATAACCCATCACAGAATCACAATCATTGTTATTGTAGTGATTATCGGACTCTAAATGACGGGTGTTGTAGTGACTATCGACATCTAAATGACGGTATAGCTCCGTGGTCGAACCAATATTCTCAATCATCAATTCTGGCGCTACTTTTGTTTCTGTCTTCTTATGAGGTTTCGATATCTACAATAATTAAAGTTTATATTTTTATACACGTGTTATAATTGAAATTTAACAATTTCTAGATTCTATGAAAGCCTTTAACAATAATTACAAGTTAATAAAAAGGTGATTTATCTATTGTGAGCCTTGCATGCAGAAGTTGTCAATCGATACAGTTACAAAAATATTAAAGAGAACCTCAATTCATTGTCACCATTTGGACATTATCACGAGATTTGGTAATAAATCAAGGGAGATGTATAAAGAAATCCATATAAACTGAACTTATTTATGACGATAAGCAAAGTAAAGGGAAATATTCTTGCAAATCTCTTTTTTATTTACTAACGATACCCTAAAATTGATCGTGACATTACGGTAAATAGTATAAAAAGTTTAATTCGTGAAACATTTTCATTGTTTTTCTCTTTTAAATTTAAAATTTTAATATATATGATGATTATTATATGGTATGAATAAATGTTACCTTATTTTTCTCTTCTATTGCTTTTGAGCTCAAATCAATACAAACAAGCCTTCCAATAACTTTAAAAAATACAAGTTTTAGACATTTTGGCATTATTTTCCTGCTATCTCGGTAATATACATTCAAGACAAGTACTGCTGTAATACAGGCAAACGCTGACAAGAATAGGCATAAGTCGTAGAAAACAACTGAAAAATGTAAAGTTATAATAAGTTATACAGATACACGAAAAACTGAAAATTAAAATTAGTATTACAATGTATATGTCGTTTTGTACTAATTTTCCGTAGAGTGGGTAAGTAGACTTATGGTATATTATGATTCTTCCACTATAAAAAGGTGGAGTTTCCGAAAAAATTTGTGTGTTATTTGTTGCATCGTTGTCAAATTACATGATTGTTAGCTATAGAATTTGACAACAATACAATAAATAACACACAAAAAGTTTTCCTTTTATTATATCTGGTAAATCTGATTCAAAATTATTGTTAGTAAAAAAACACAATGATCCTAATTCTAAGAAGTTATTTCAAAAATATGTTACTTGGAGACAAGACGATTGATTTTTCCATGAAACTCTAGTTTCGCAGTTACAAACTATAAAGCACACCCAAAATGTGCTACATAACCGTAGCGAGGTATCTTATATGTATATATTTAACATTATCAGACAAAACACAAACTCATTCAATGCGATACAAACTAGTAATGACTGAATTAGCATACCTATAATTGGAATAGCCGCAGCAGACGGTAAACTGTCGGCAATTACCAACTGGAACACAGTCAACGACAAAAGAACAGTTGTCTCTAGGGAAACCTTCTCTCCTGACTCTGCCGGAAGTAAAAATCCCAAACCGGCCATAATTGTTACAATCAATGTAGGTAATAATAAATGAACAACATAAAACATTGGCTTCCGTTCAAGCTTTAGATAAAAAGTCACATCAATGTATGGATCCAAACAACAGTTGTAGTACACCACATGACGTTCTGCTGGGAATTGGGTAACATGAAATTCTACCTCTTTTTCCGTCTTTGACAAGTCACCTGTTGTATATTTATATTTGAAATCGATTTCGTTACCATGATGAGCCCATGACCCAAATACAAGTTTACATGTTTGAATATCGAATGGAAAATACGAGACGTCGACAATGCATCTGGTCTCTGTAACCGATGGGAAATTATAACTGACGGATCCGTCGTACCGAATAATTGGTCTGAAATCCTCCAGTCCGTTAAAATGGAAATCTTCTGACATACTGGAAAATATTTTTCAAAATCAATTTCAAGAGAAACATTTTGAAATACCATATACAATAATACCTAAATATAAAGACCATAAATTGACGCTTAGGAAATACGTTTTTCATAGACAGGTTACGTTTGAATGGAGGTTCTTTTTAATTTGAACTATGGACCAACTGGACCTTAAAACAGTAGTCCTAGTTGACAAGTACTTTTTACTTTTACTGTTTACACTTTAACTGTATTTTGGGGGAAATTCCTGTAATTACAAAATACGTTGCATTTAAACCAAATCTTTTAACCAAAAAGAAGAATCTGAAATGTCCATATTGACAAAAAAAAAACATAACATACCCATCATATAATGTAAGATCCGGTGTCCAAATAATATTAAACGGAACTCCCATACTCTCTATACCATTATACTCTACAGGATCCCATTCTAAGTAACAATCGTACCATGTCTAAAAATGTAAAATAATTGATTTTCTTGAATGTGACATTAGTTCTATTTTATTTGACTAAGTCGACAGAGCAGATTGCAGCATGTTTTGTGTAATATCTACCCGTCAACAGTAGAGACTCTCTGAATCATACATGGCTAATAGGTTTCTAAAGCCCAAGATTAAAAACTTCCACGACAGACTTTTAAAACGACAGCTATGTTTCTTTTTTTGTTATGATTAGTGGCAATAATGTCTACATACCAGGTATTGTTTAAATTTCATTCGTTTTTGTTGTTTTAGATTTTACGAAGCACTTGATTTTAATACTTTATTATATACCGGTATTGAAGCAATGGTGAGTTCTGGAGTAAAGACATTTTCTTGCTGTGTACATATTAGTTTATTACCTCATTCTAATTCTTTATTGTGCACATAATCTTTCGAGGGACAGTGTACAGACAATTGACGTGTGCAATAATTCAATCAAAAATAAATATAATGATTTATATACATATCACAATCCTAAAACTAAAAACAAAAGGAAAACTTTAAACATAAAACTAGATCAAACACGTGAACTGCCAAGAAAAAAAGTCGGGCAACAGTCTCCTGTCTAGATAGCTACACCCGCCATGTGTGAATTAGAAAAATAATTATACTAGAACATCCCCAAGAAATATAAAACACGAAAAGTAATATTATAATAATGCTCGACATTGACATTTTTCTTAACTTTAAACAATTGTCCTGAGTTCATGAAACATATAACTTCTAGCTTGCTTTTATTCCCATCCATTATCAATTTTCTTTGAATTTATGTACTGAATATCCATGCAGAAAGTTGTATATTGTATATATTGTATTATGAATTTGTATTACAATTATGGATAAATATGATATGTAATGTTTGCTATACAAATATATATATATATATATATATATATATATATATATATATTATATATATATATATATATATATATATATATGTCTTATCTTTAGTCAATACTCATTTTCCTACAATTTGTTAGATGTATAAATCACTTTTAGGATGAAAACTACTGTAACAGCTGTACCCTATTAAAAATCAATAATTATATAATGACGACTTATTGTAACATTTTGTGAAAATAATTCATAGGCTAATAAAGGCCTTAAAAAAGGTCTATGGCCGTCATTATAATATTGTTGATAATTATGTTTCTATATCCAAATTTATCTTAGGTACAGTTCTAACTTTTATTTCACACGTGGAGGGTGTAGCTCTCTAAACAAGGGGTGTTTATCCTTCCGGAATATTCGGTCTCCCCAGGTAGTATTATTTGCCAGTTTTTACTTTACTTTTGGGATTGTAATATTGTTAAGGACCTACAGTTTGTGGTTGATCAAAAGGTAAAAGATGCTGTCACAGAAACATGTGTAAGACGTATGATCACAATTGTGAAGATTATGTTACTTTGAAGAAGACGGGTATTTTTGATTTAATATAAAGACTTACCAATCTCATCCAAATATTAAGCTTTAAAATCTGACTAGGTTCATCCTGTAGACAAAAAAAAAGATTACATAGTAAAATCAGTTTTAATATTACAGCACTAGACTGCCATTTCGGAATTTAATTTGTCGTCAGTAGTTCTTGGACCAAAATTATAAAACCAAAATTGTTTTGAAGATGTTAAATAGATATCCAAAGGACCCAATTACATTACAATATGACCTCGTATCCATTTCTAAACATGGCATTCACAAGCACGGTGTGGTCATTTATTAGAGTGGAGTAGAATAGAGTGATTCGGTCCAGTCAATTTTTTTTACTTCCATTCAGGGATGATGAGTTAATCAAAAACAAACATACTAATCTATGTCCGTATCACAATCGAGAAGCAAAGTAAACACTTTGGAACTAAAGTTAGGTTAGACACGTGAACTTCCACCAGGAAAGTGAGGCCGGGTGCTCCAGAAGGGTAAGCACCTCCTGTTAAGCTAGCTACACCCGCCACGCGTGTAATCAAAATTGTGTGAAAGGAACATGGAAGTAGGGACGTCAAATAAATCCAGGGCAATCCTGGACACAGAAACGTCAAACTTATCAACAATACTGTGATGACGGCCATAAAACTTTTTAAGGGCCTTGATAAGCCTAGGCTTGCAATATCCCTGAGTCAACAATTTATTTGCAAGCAGCCTACTTCGTTGTACAAAGTTAAACCATAGTAAATCAAAAACAGATAAGTAGCTTTTATGATGCAAGAAGATGCATAGTAGCAGTAATGAGTATTTGGAGAGACGTATCCATTGCGTATCAGTATCCCAATATTTTAAGACATTAAACTAACGATAATTTAGGGCTTTGGGTGACAAATAAATTTCTTTGTATTAAGAATGGCATTATCTAACAGTGCACAGACCTGTGCAAATTATCGCATAAGGTAAACTTTTGTTCAGATTATTCATTGAGTAGCATATCTCGTCTAACATAGATGAATGAGAAAATATTCACCAACATTTAATTACTTCAATGACATAGAAACGTAGATACTATAACAGACAGCAGTTTAACAGTTGTCCTTTTGATAACGTAAAATCGGTTCAAATGCCCCTCATTGACATTAACTTATTACATTGCAATCAACATACCAAATCCATAACTTGTCGTAAGCCAACATCCAGAGTAACGTTTATGGCGTCATTATTTCCACAGTACGGTCTAATAATAGCACTATAATTAGACATCAGATCGTCCAAAAGTCGCTTTCTGTAATTGATCTCCGAGGATACTGAAACAATAAAAGGTAAATATCCATTTATATTTTATCATTCATATGTTGTCTTATTTTAATTTTAAAAAAACAGGTCCATCTAAACAAGCAAAGTAAAAATTTTGAAAACTTGCAAATTAAACCAGAACTGTCTCTGAGAGCCAAATACCCCCGCCCCAATTTTAATGTTTTCTCGTGACCTTTATGATATGACCTTGGTTCAAGGTCATGACATTCCTATAAACCATGAAGATTGTTGATGCGAAGTTCTATTACCGTTGTCCAAACATCTATGAGATATGGCATTTACACGGATTTTACTCGGGCGGACAGACATACATGGTGATTCCTATATACCCCCCGCAAACTAGTTTAAAATGTTAAATCGCAAACTAGTTTGCGGGGGGGGTAATAATTAAACCAGTTTATATTTTCGTATATTACCAACCGTTGTGTGCAAATATATTTATTTTTTATTTTTATTTTCCTTCATGTTAATATTAAATTCTAAACTAATTTATTGAAAACAGAAACATATTGCCTCCACAAACAAAATTACGTACTTAAAAAAACGAAAAGCTTCTCAAAATGCTTCACGGACCTATTTAACAATTAGGTACTATGGGCCATTATTTATTCAATAATAACAAACGTCAGTTTTGATTACATATTATACCAGTTTTAATTTTACAGCACTAGACAGCCGTTTCGGAATAAATTCCTCATCAGTAGTGCTTGGACCAAAATTATGAAACCAAAACTTTTTCAAGATGTTGAAAAGAATCCAAAGGACCGAAACATATTTTACCAAAATCAGCTAAATAAATACTTTGCATGAGGAAGTATACCTTAGTTTTATAGGAATTTTGAATTTCAACTAGCAGCAAATTTAGATACAATAATACACAATTATTGCCTACTGAGTTGGTGAAATCAGCCATAAGCAGAGATACCGGCTCAGGGGTTTAAATTACATATTATACCAGTTTTTTTTATTTTAATGATAAAATTTAATATTTAAATCTACAGAACCGTTCGATATCTATGGTATTAGCACACTAGTATGTTCAGGTCAAATATTAGTATGTAAATAGACATGTATGATTGTAGTTGATATTGATAAATAATAAATTTGTATACAATCACTTTTCTTTGACGTTTTAATGCTGTCCAAAATGGAATACTCTTGCATAGAAAATAGAAACAAAAGAAAACTTAATTATTTATAATGTGCAACCGTTTGTAATTAATTTTAAATCTCCAAAGATAATTTCAACAACCTAACCGTTATGTTCAGATTTGATAAAACTCACAATAAATAACTCGCGTACACTTAAAACTATAACATTAAAAATTAATAACAAAAGTGCTGGTTACTAATGCTCCAATAGGTCTTAACCGGGTTCATTATTTGTTCGACAATTTATTCTGAATAACTCGTGTAATATTTTTATCTACACTGTAGAACCTTATACATTAGCTATATTTCAATATTTCTACAGTTTTATTATTCTAACATGACCTGCGTTTTCCTTTATGTGAAACATAAAGAGAGACAGTCGTGGTATAACAAACGATACTTATCGCTGTTCCGTTTTAATGACGTACTCCATTGCTTATCTTATGACGTTATGTTATGTGTAGCGAACAATGGTTGTGACGTAATTTTCATTCATAAAATCATTTATTTCAATGGAGGTTATCTCAACAGTCGAATTGTTTGAATGGACCTTTTTGCAAATAGATAGAAAAATGTACTTCCGAAGAAAAACTTCGCAATGTTTATTTTAAACTTTTTTATCTAAGTCATGTTAGAATTGAAATATCAAAGAACTTATATATTTAAGAAATAATTAACATTTACCGTGGTATATCGTCGAATAATACACGGGCCGGAGTTTACATGCGGAAGAATATATCACGAGGTGGCTTTGACGATATACATGTACCACGGATAGATGTTGATTATTTCTTAAATATATAAGTACTCTTCTGTTAAGTGAGTGACAATATGTTCGTCTATGGAAAATACGTCCTCTTGTAAACACTAATAATAAAAGCAATGTTTGAAACTTGAAATAACAAGTCTTGATAATAATAATGCTATCAAATGTTACCATCTCTGAAGAGGAAATTAAACCAGCTTTACGTATTTACTGTGTAGAAATGATGGCAGTTTCAAGGGAAATAACGAAACAAAGGAAACTAAACGGCAACCTGAACCTGTGAAGTTTATGTCAATATCGCTATACAAATAATGGGTAACGAGATCGTATCACTCGGACTGTAGGCTCAGGGGACGGTTGTTTGAAGAACTCCAATTTCATCTATGAAATAATTTTTAATAATTTACATTGGGTATACTTTAAATATTTCGATGAGTTGATACAATGATATAATAAACAAGAAACTAATGTTTGACTTGTACTCTGGGTGTCCTTAGAGAATTGTACCAATCGATCTATGGACACAACTATTACTGAGCCTGTTTAAATTTTGCAGCAGTAGACGTTTCGGGAAATTTCTTCACCAGTAGTACCCGGGTCAAACGTATTGTAACGATGTTGAAATGTGAAAAATTGTTTGACCAAAATTTATTTTACTAAATCCTCTAAAGGCGATACTTTGACCAATTAAGCATAGCTTAGTTTTTGAGAAAAAAAATAAGCATAGCATAGCTTAATTTTTTAGAAAATTAAAAATTTACTAAGCAGATAGTTTTGATTAACAATGTTTATCTGACAATGCAATGGTAATGCATTGCCTTCTGGGTCAACGTTACCATCTGTGATGCTTAGTCCACCAGCAGAAAAACCCAGCCCAGTGGTTACTAATTACATATTATACCAGTTTTAATTTTACAGCACTAGATGGTCGTTTCGGAATATAATTCCTCATCAGTAGTGCTTGAGCCAAATTATGAAACCAAAACTTTTTTCCAAAATGTTGAAAAGAAACCCAAAAGGACCAAAATCTAATTTACTAAAATCAGCTAGGGAACTTCTTTGCATGAGGGAGTATACCTTAATGTTTGAGGAATTTTAAATTTTAATTAGCAGCAAAATAAGACAATAGTATATTTTTGACAATAATATACAATTATTGCCTACTGAGTTTTGTGATATCCTCGGGGCACCAGCAACCAGCAGAGCTATCGGCTCTGTAGGTTTAAATTACATATTATACCAGTTTGAATTTTACAGCACTAGATACAAATAAGTCAAACTTCCTCAAACATTTAAGGAGATTTCGATGGTCGAGGTTTCAAAAGCTTCAGCTTACAGATTACAATGTGTAATACCGCCTAGGATCGAATCCCACTACGGCACATCAGAGGCTATCGAATAATCTTGTTTCTCCACAAATTAGAATTTGCAGCCTCGGTGTAAATGAAAGAATATTGAATTGGACGTAAACGCCTACGCTGTTCCAGACATTTAGCAGACAAACTCCTGCCCTTGTGTCAAGTATGATAAAAACGCATTTTTCAACAAATTGAATAAATATATTCAAATTTCGTTAAAATGTGTACATGTTAAAATTTATACTAAAATATTTGGTCTTTGTTTTCATAACTTTTGAACGGTATAAATTATTTAAACTGAACTTGCCACTGACGTCCCCGAGTTCCATGTTCCTTTCATTCTCAATTTTGATTACACACTTGGCGGCTGTAGCTGGCTGAACAGGAGGTGCCTACCCTTCAAGAGCACCCGGTCTAATTTGCTAGACCCAGAGCGTTTATTTTGCAATGGGACTGTGGTTTTCACATGGATTTGTATGTTTGTTTTATTTGAAAATGTGTGCATTGTTTTATGCATGTAGGTCTGGATCAAAAGTCATTGTTATATTTTCCTGACCGTTCCATTTTGAGGGATTGTATTAAAACTTGACATGATTTTCATATTCAAATGTATAATTGAATATAAAACGCCCTAGATAGAATCTTGTGTTGAGTTTGTAGATACACGTGTTTAATGTGTCCTTTTATCCTTGCTTCTTTGTAACATCTATACTGTAGGTTGTATCACTTGAACATGCATTCAAATCAACTGTTTTCAATGAGATATTTAGTTTGCTGGTAGATAAACAATCAAAAACAATATACTAATCCATGTCAGAATCACAATCCAGAAACAAAGTAAAAACTTTTGAACTGACAAGTTAGGTTAGACACGTGAACTTCCACCAGAAACAACGTGTTTTTTCACAAATGTACTAGTTTCGTTTATGTTATACATGTTTTGTAAGTTTCATACACTCAAATAAAATTATACGATTTGTCTCTGTATTCAAGCCACCCTGCATATATTTAACATCCCATAGTTCAATGGTCCTTTTTTCTCAATTTTCATTTTAAACGTGCAGCTAGCTAGAAGGGAGGTGCTTATCCTTCCGCAGCAGCAGGTCTCACTTTCCTGGTGGAAGTTCACTTGTTTAACTTAATTTCAAAACTTTTTACTTTGCTTTCAGGATAGTGATTTGAAAATGGATCGTTATGTTTTGTGAAAATTTAGAAAATATTTCCGATATACACAGAGACGTGCAAGAAGTATTCAGACACTTTGTAAAATCCATCTTTGTTCCATATAAAGCCATATTTTTTTAAAAATCTCAAAAAAAATTTCCTGGTCAATTTCCATCAATTTTCCACCATAAATAAATGTAAAATTAGTTTCTTTCAATAATTATCAAAATACTGACCGTCTTATAACAGTCAAGAATAAGGTAAACAGCATTGTAAATTTTAACAGCCATGTGAAGCATGGTTATCAAGTAGATTTCCATTTTAAAACTTTTCCATTTTCTAATTATTTTTAAGAAAAATTTCAACAAATTTACGTATAACAGTGTAAATTTTTCGCTGACAAATTTCTTATTACCTGTTACTCACAAAATTTACCGTGAAAATTTAAACCAAGATCCAACTTACATTTATTATTAAAAAAAGAATCAATGTCTGTTGGAACAATTGTCTCAGAAAAACTCCAATAGCTAAACTACTTCTCATTGAAGAATGTCTGTGCATCCTGTAGTTTATTATATGGAGTTGTGTTAAAAAAAACTTCAAAACATTCGTAACTACATATGTATTTTTTTTCTTTCTGTTGTATCTTGCATTACTTATCGGTTTTTGGGGCTAGGAGTGTCTAGTAGTTTGCTGATGTATTGAAGATTTCAAAGTTGAACGTCTCAAATCAAACCGGAGATTTTACGCTATATTGTTTTGATTGATGATTCTAGTTTAAACAATATTTTATCCTCAAAAAAAATCATACATCATATGATTCAATATGCAATCACATCGAATATAGAAAATGATCCAGGAACAAGCCAGAATGGCTTATATTACCCGTTTCCTTAAATTAAATAATTAAAAAAGCAATATAAAATGTTACAGAAAAATATATATTATATTAATTCTTTAAATTTTCAATTACATTTCATTCATAAAATTCAAAAACTATACAATACAGTTGTAAAACGCTTTAAATGAGTAACTTAATAATCTTTGTTTTGAAACAAAATTTTGGTGACCCATTCATTATCATCAAAATATAATACTGAAACTTACCTAATACAGAAAATATAATAATATAAAACATTTTCCTGATATATCTGATATATAGGTCCATATTTGATACAGCAGCCAAAATGATGAATTTAGTGAGTATATGCGTTCATAGCAACCATTAAGTTGCTTCCTGTAACTGGTATCTTATTTTAGACTCGCCGCTGGTTTAAGGCCATGCCAATGTAAATACAAGTTTTTAATTTATATATATACAAGAGCTGGTTCCAGTTTTACAATCATTCCTCAGCTAAGATTTTCCTTAGCTTAAATTTAGCAATTTTTTAAAATCTCCTTTTGGAACTACTGGTGAATATTTTTGTCAAAAATAAATGCAAATGTTTTAATCTAAAAGTGATCTAAAAATTACACCTTAAATTCCTCAATATCTTGAAAATAAACAAAATTATAAAGATTTGAAATTTAGCTAGATTAAGTTAAGGAAAATCTAAGCAAAGAAATGATTGTGAAACCGGGGCCAGGTCGTTTTCCATTGAGTTTTTTTCAATTTTTTTTTTAGAATTCAAAAAGTACGATGATATTTAAATCAATCAAGGAAAACCATGATTTCGGTTAATTGAAAAAGAAAAAAAAATGAAATTCTGTAAAGATTTTATAAAAAGTAAACTTGAATTAGTTTGTCCGAAATTCAATTTTAATTGTCTGTTTGAATGGAGTTTGTGTTAGAGATACACTCAACGCAAAATGCCAGCATATATTCACACCTATGCAGAACACGAGTGTTCAAAGTTCCGTCAGCTTAAATAATTGGTCATTAAAAGGAACAAAGTTTGTTGTTCCATTTGTCCTTTTAATGTCATGTTTTTTGTATGTGAGATTGTACATCATTTTAGCTGCAAGTTTCATTTTTCACTTTCATTTTTGATTTTCCAGAAAGCTGTAAAGTGTAAACAGAGTGCCTTTAAATTTACTGATTTACAAGATATTTTTTACCAAAATTGTTTTAGATATAATTGACAACCCTAGTTCTATGTTCCTTTCATTTCTAATTTTCATTTTACAGTTGGTTGGTGTAGCAAGCTAAACATGAGGAGCGTAAATTTCCAAAGCACCCGATCTCACTTCCCTAGTGAAGGTTCATGCGTTTAACTCAATTTGCATTTTTTATTCTGCTTTAGGATTATGATTTGGACATTGACCGGTATGTTTGTGTTTGATATTGTTTTTATTAATCTATATTAAATCACAGGTAACACAAAAATTTTATTTAGTGGCCGTCCTATTTACATCTTGATGATTATAAATTAATTCTCAGAAGAGATGATTTCACGCCAGAACTTGTATACAGTGATTATACTTCTCTTTACCCGTGTGGTAAGAAAACATCGATAGTATCAACAAGGTAATCGAATCGTGATGACAGTCAATGGGAGAGCTACCCGGAGATTACCCGCGTCTATTAAACGATGCAGTAATTCCAATTCCCTGGATAATATCTGACAATGTTTGATAATTAATCATTAATCTGAGTATTACACTTAATTGACTTTAGATATTGTTATTTCTAGTTTTATTTGGTTTATCCATATCAATCCATGATATTTGAGAATAGTTAGAACTCTCATTTCTATTTATTTATCGAATTATTTGTTTGTGAGAACAAAACCACTTTATTTCAAGTATTAAAATATTAATAGTTCTCTGTGATTATATCGTTATAAACACTGGTACTGTTTGTTCCATTCTTGCTCCCTTTAGTTATATACAATTTAATATACCTTGGTAACGTTAGGTGCGTTTTGTTTGGTTTAGAATTTAAATAAAATTAAATTGCAACTGACATTATTCACTGTAATCAAGAATGTGAATATAAAATAAATAAATACACTGTAAAAAAATAAATAATAAAAGTAATAAATAAATAAATAAATAAATAAATAAGTAAATAAATAAATACACTGTAAATAAATACAGTACATACTGTTCAAACTTCAGATTTAAAAATGTCTTTATTTCCGTGGAGTGTCGAATGTTTGCTCTTAGGACAACTTTTAAACTATTGAACTGTATACAAATTGGGTTTATAGTGTTATTACTTCCATTGCCATGCAAAGCGAGATGAATAACGGCCACTAACGGCATTATTATAGTCTGATCACATTTTCAGTGAGGAAGAAACGTGTTTTGAATGGGTGGTTTGATTAAATTTTAGACATCTCTCTTGATATAACTTCAATAGTCTTGAAATTTCAATGTCTTTTAAGAACATATTTTTTCATATTTTGAATATTTTTTGCAAATATTCTTGTTTTAAAACTACAAAATCTTCACACTCAAATAAAAAAACAAAATATTAGTCTCAAAAGATAAACTCATTGGCGATAAAGGTTTTTACTACGCGATGCGCATCATGTGAATTCAGATGCGCTTCTGATAAAAACTGGTTTTATTTGATTTTAGACTTAATATAAGAAATTTTACCAATTTTTTCAACACATTTTATAAAAATAACAGATCCATATATTGCAATAATGAAATCTGAGGTAAGTAATCCACGGTCTTTTTTAGGGCACTGTAGTATTCTTCACTGAATAAGTGATCGGACTATATAGTTTGCTTTGCATGGCATTAGAAATTATAAAACCCATTTTTTGACAGAACAATTGTCAGCCTATCAATAACACCATGTTTATATGCATAGACAAAACATGAATGACGTCACTGAAGCAATGATAACACCATGTTTATAAATATGCATAGGCAAAACATGAGTGACGTCACTGAAGCAATGACAACACCATGTTTATAAATATGCATAGGCAAAACATGAATGACGTCACTGAAGCAATGATAACACCATGTTTATAAATATGCATAAGCAAAACATGAATGACGTCACTGAAGCAATGATAACACCATGTTTATAAATATGCATAGGCAAAACATGAATGACGTCACTGAAGCAATAGTACATGTAATTATTATACTCCCTATAATTACATTTGATCTCAAACAGAGTCGATTACAATAAAACATCACAAATGTAATTTTTTTAAATGCCTATATTTAGGTTATATTGAATGCTTTTAATTTTTAATTAGTTTTTTTTACCAATGAACGGATACTTCGGTAAGAATATTATATATATATGTCATCCATAACTGGTTATATATACAAAAACTATGTTTTAGTCATATTTATTTTCAATTACAATACCGCTGGATTAAGGATTACACTAAAAATAAATTGAGAAAACTACACGAGGAAGTTGTTTGAATAAATCATGTCCGTTACACGGTAGGCACGTATTAGTTAGTAGGACCCGTGTACTCTGGTTAGATTACTACGGTAGCTCACCTGGTAGAGAACTCGAATGGTATATAGGGTTCGAACCCCCGACTGAGATCTGACGAAGACTTGAAAATAAGTATTGTTTGTTCTTTCGCTAAGCACTCGGCATTTAGAAACGAAAGTAACAGGGTCCTTCGGAAGAGATCTTAAAACCGATGCCCCTGGCACATTAAAGAATCCTAACTGTACATTACCCTGAGAGCACCACAAAGGTAAAGATTTCTGCCACTTTACGTATAGCTGGTAATGTCTCGATATAAGTGAAATATTTTTACGTGTACGTAAAACCCCATTCAATCAATAAATACTCCGGTTAGGGTGGATATGATATATATTTTTAGCATTGTTAGTCAGTGTGAAAAAGAGACCACTAAGTACAGTTTCTTTACCTAAAAACAGGGTCGGTCTAACGACATGTTATCTTACGTCCTATGTGGAAAACGTCTTAGTCTTGTTTTAGCTTTTTTATAATGTACATACAGTTATCGGTACATCGTTCAATTTTAAATAGACCAAAATAATACAATTATTTCAACTTTTGTTGGAAATAAAAAAAAGCAATTCCAACCTGAAAGACTCCATTAAAAAAGCAAACACAGATGAGATGAGACCGATTCTGACAAGATCAAGATGGCGATTGATAGGCAATGTGCTAAGAAAGCCAATTAATAATATCACTAGAGTTGCTCTCAGATGGACGCCTGAAGGAAATAGGAAGCAAGGCAGACCAAAAAACACCTGGAGAAGAACTGTATAGAAAGAAATGAAGGAACAACAAATAACTTGTGGAAAACTGGGAAAGATGACACGAAACAGACAGGTGGAAAACGCTAGTCATTGTCCTATGTGCCCCCGGGCGTAAAAAGGACTAGGTAGGTAGGTAGGAAGGTAAGCTGAAAGACACGCACATTTTATATTACTCGAAACGGTCAATGCATCCACTTTCGAGTTATACCAAACAGGATAAGCAATCAATGGGACCCTCACAATAATGAAACACTTACAGTGTTAAATTATATAGGGTTACCATAGAAACTGACACAATAGTGGTCATGTACATCAAGAAGACCTATATTACTCAGCTGACATTTGAATCATGTAAATATCAAGACAGTCATGCTACGTGCACAAAACGTTATACAGCGATGGTGGTTACAGTACTATTTGAGTGTGCCCCCTCTCTCTATACTAAAACCCCTTGTTTGAACATCGACTAGTATGTTTGTTTTGGATTTTCAACCAGCAGTTAATAAGTAAGCAGATTTAAAATTTCAATACCAATCAATGAACTAAGAAATAATATAATATTTATAGCTGTTTTAGTGTGTAAACGTATGTTGAAGTCATATATTGCACAGATGTTCTATGGTTTAAGGAATAAGGGACATTACTCTTAATACTCCAAATTGTTTGTCAATTTCGGGTGTGTTTTTTTTCAGAACCATTACATGTCATTGCTTTACATTAAGATTATAATTCAGTGGTGGTGCCACGCCGTGGTATTTCCGGATAATCTTAATATTTGTACCATATCCAATTTTGTATTTACTTTTGCTACTACTAAATTTGCTGTTCTATTTAGGGTTTCGTCAATTTAACACAGTACTTGCAGCTATAATTTGCAGGAGTTAACTCCCTTTAACTGTTAACATCGTTTTAGAAACTGGCAATTTCAGTTCTTCCTCCTGTTCCTTGGTGGCTAAACTACTGCTTACGAATGACAAACGGCAACGCCCATCACCGCTAAGTGTAAGAAAGTGTTTTAAGTTTGTTTGCGCAAGTTTGGTGGTTTTCTCAGGTAAGTCGGCTTCACCATCTTTCCTGAACTGTATGTATTACATATCGCGCAACCTTCGTAATTAAATCTTTTCAGAAGTGATACCTTCAGTAAAATCTATCTGATTAGAGCAATTATTCATTATTTATCTTGGATATATTTGTCATCTAATGGGTTCTTTTTTTCTTAGGGGTTTCACAAGTGGCGGATGCACCTAGTTAGAAAGGAGGTGCAAGTTGCGTTTACGGAACATTCAGTCTCATTTCCCTGTTGGAGGTTCACGTATTTGGCTTGGTTTGTCAGTTTTCAAAGCTTCTGCTCAGCTTTTTGGATTATGGTTTGAACATTTACCAATATGTTTGTGTTTGATTATCAAAATCAACGTGTATAAGACGCAGAACCATGTATACTGTTGTAAACCACTATTTACATGATAGTATAAGTACTTAAATACTGAATACTGACACCTACGTAAAAACTTGACAGGTAAGCATATATTGCGATCAAAAATTACTAAAGTTTAACTTTGCACAAACACCGGATCTACTTACAGAGGCGTATTCAGTTGTGCAATTTTTTGGTAGAGTCATTATCCATGGGTTGGAACTATCCCTTATTTTGGCACTTATAGTTATGTTTCTTCATCTAATATTACTTTAGATATTATAAACGCTGGCGTATATGCTTGGTGCCTAACTAATTTTACACGCGTTTAACACTCGCTTATATTTCTATTTTCTTTGTTATTGCTGATTTGTTGTTTTTGTGTTCGTTCATTCATGAACGATGTCTTAGTAACATTCTCTTTTTTGGAATACCTGGCCCCAGAATTACGAACAATACTTACCGTTTTTTAACTTAACTTAATTAAGTCAAAACTTATATTTTGAAAATAAGTTTTTGCTTTATTAAAGTATTATTTGTGATTCCAGGGCCTGGTCAAACTTCCAACTAAGAATGCATACTGCTTTGCGTTTCGTACTGTAGATTGTTCCATTACCTTTGTGGAGTCCAATGTTGTGTCATTTGACGTCAAAATGGGGAGTAGTGCTATTGTATTCTTTGGTGTCATATTAAATTTGTTTGGCTCGTCAGTGTAATAATTATAATAAATGATGTCAGTTGAAACTTCTTCGAGTTTGATGAACTGCAAAACAACACAGCTTCAGCATTTGTAGTGATATAACAGCACAGTATAGTATGTACTTTGAAGAGTTAGAGATGTTACTACAGTCTCAGTTGACTTGTCGGGTATCTTTTCGGTAGAGCTGTCATATACTATTTTTGAGTTTAATCATAAAATCATTCAAAAATTGTATATGACAGAGTGCTAGATTTGCAAACGGGCAAACCGGGTCCTATATATTCTCGGCGTCGGGGGAGGTTGTTTGGATGAATCGGGGTTTACGTCCCAGCTATAGTTTATAAATATAAAGTACTTGGCGAAAGAACAGTTTTCAAGTCATGGTCATGGCCGGAGTTCGGTCGAACCCACGACCTCCGACATACGGAGCGAGCACTTTACCAACTGAGCTACCGCTGTCGGGACATGGATATTTTTCATTGTAACTACACGTTTACCGGATGTTGTTGACACGCACCAGCCTACGAAATTCTGCAATCGTTATATGTATTCGTTAAAGGACATTGTGTCAATCAAATATTAGAATCACATGTAATCACATGGATTATTTCACGTGGATATGACATTGTGTAAAGGGAGACAACTCAGTATTACATATGAGATTATCTATGTAAAACATTTATTTTTCTGATCAATAACCACAAAACCTAGATTTATACGCTCATAATAATGCAAGGTATTTATCCCTTACTAAAATGTATACATAAGGTTTTTACTTATGTAAATATACTTTATGGATGAATAAGACATTAAGTAACATAATTATCATTAGACGGTAACGGAAAGGCACAGAAGCTTAATGTTTACCTGTGATTACAGAGGTCATAGGTCAGCGCGCGCTCGATAATAGGATGTCAATATACATACATCATGGCGACTCCGGAGAACAGGTAAGCTATTTCTAATACACATCATACAATTTTATTTATACGGCAGGTGGCTTTTTTACATTACAATCAATATGACATATTTATTTATTGATTTTAATATGTGTTTTTGTAATTGAATTTTAAAATAGTGTTATTTTAATTATTTCACAAGATCTGATATTATTCACGCCCACTATCTAGTGATAATCAACATAAGTGTTACAATTCATACGGCTGTTTAGACTGATCAATTGTATCAACAATTCTCTGATTCAGACTATATTGTTGTGCAACATGTCGGTACAAATGAAATTTTTTATTATTTTGTCAATACGGCATTTTGTTAACAGAAAATCTTACACGTTTATTTTTCATTATTTTGTAATGGATATATCTTATATTTTGTATACGTTTGCTGAACTTGTAGCTTATTCAAAGTCTTTTTTTCAATACACAATTTGAATATAAAATTCATAATTTTTTTAATAATATAGCAAAGCAAAATAATATTTATAAAAAACAAAAATAGCCAAATACACACAGTATAACGGACTTCTGATAAGAAGGATATTTTCATTTTTCGGTTCAATTGGTGTATATATATTGGACATATATAAAATCCTTGGTAGGGGATTCTTATAATTTCAATTTGTAGGCTGTTATAAGAGAGAAATTCCGAACAAATTATAATCATTATAATGCCTTTATCAGAACAACAATTATTTAAACTTAAGTAATTTGTGAAATGAATGGACAGTCAGGTAGGACATTTGACGGACAGAGTCTATCGTATTTATGATATAGTGTACAAGGTAGATGTTGATAAGTACACAGTACATTACATTAATTAGGTATATGTCTTTCGGTACATTTATGTATATATAATATATAGACTTTATTTACATGTTTATGTTTTACTTAATACTCGTATATATGATAGGACATCTGAGACCCTCTTGTTCTTTACTTCAAAAATGTACCTTGGACATTTTAGACCACCACTTGATCTTTACTTAAAACATGTACCTTAGACCATTTCTGAGACCATCTCTTGTTCTTTACTTCAAAAATTTCTGAGACCACCTCTTGTTTTTTACTTCAAAAATGTACCTTAGACATTTCAGACCATCTCTTGTTCTTTACATTAAAAATGCACCGTAGACATTTCAAAGACCACCACTTGTTCTTTACTTCAAACATGCACCCTAGAAAATTTCTGAGACCATCACTTGTTTTTTACTTCAAAAATGTACCTTAGACATTTCAGACCATCTCTTGTTCTTTACTTCAAAAATGTACCTTAGACATTTCAGACCATCTCTTGTTCTTTACTTCAAAAAATGTACATTAGACATTTCAGACCATCTCTTGTTCTTTACTTCAAAAAATGTATCTTAGACATTTCAGACCATCTTTTGTTCTTTACTTCAAAAATGTATCTTAGACATTTCAGACCACTTCTTATTTATCAGTATAATAACCTCAGAATCCTTAGACATTAAAGACCATCTCTTGTTCTTTACTTCAAAAATGTACCTTAGACATTTAAGACCATCTCTTGTTTTTTACTTCAGAAATGTACCTTAGACATTTCAGACCACCTCTTGTTCTTTATTTTAAAAATGCACCTTAGACATTTAAGACCACCTCTTGTTTTTTACTTCAAAATGTACCTTAGACATTTCAGACCCCCTCTTGTTCTTTACTTTTCTTCAAAAATGTACTTTAGACATTTCAGACTAACTCTTGTTCTTTACTTCAAAAATGTACCTTAGACATTTCAGACCACCTTTTGTTTTTTACTTCAAAATGTACTTTAGACATTTCAGACCATCTTTTGTTCTTTACTTCAAAAACTTACCTTAGACATTTCAGACCATCGATTGTTTTTTAGTTTTCAAAATGCACTTCACACATTTCAGACCACCTGTCTTTCCTAATTAGCGCAGGTTCCTACAATCATTCCTTAACTATGATTTTCCCAAACTTAAATTTAACAAATGTTTGTAATTTCTTTTTGGAACTACTGATGAATATTTTTTGTCAAAACTAAATGTAAATGTTTTAATCTAGAATATATCTAAAAATTGACACTTTAAATTCCTGAATATTCTAAAAATTAACAAAATTATCAAAATTATTAGGGTTTGAAATTTTCCCAGATTTAAGTTAAGAAAAATCTTAGCTAAGCAATTATTTGGCCCTGGTTTCACTATCGTTCTTTTAATTGGATCTTGCAAATTTAATACTGTAATAATTTTGCAAATTGTTAAGATATCCAGGAATTTAGCGGGTGTGATTTTGAAGACCATGTCAAGCTCATAACATATTTGTTTAGTTTTCTCAAAAAAAAAGTCTCCGTTTCAAAAACAATTGCCAAAATTTGGAAAATCGTAGCTAAGAAATAACTGTGAAACCGGGGCCTGATTCATTAAAAACCCATGGTACTCTTTTATATACTATGGGTATTTTAAAATTTTATAAGGAATCTGTCCCCTGTGATTTTATCCACATTTTATACCTTAGTGGATTCCAACACACACTAAGCTTTTTCGCACCTATATGTAAAACACACGTGTTGGTGACAGCCCTACGTCAATTATCAACAAATTGTTTTTTATCAAGTTTTATTCACAGCGAAGTGCTAATAGCTGTTTATCACGTGTTTCAAATTTGAATCTTGATAAATTGCTCTTGTTCTACGTTTGTCAGATATATGTTTTCAATCCATTAATTTACTGGAATACGGATTTTTTTCTTTCGGATTTTGTGTAACTATGTTTGTGCGATTTGACTGTTGTTGTTTAAAAGTATTCAATTTTGCCTTTGAGCTTACTAAAGAACATTATCAACCGGGGATAGACTATCTATATATACACACAGAGAGAGAGAGAGAGAGAGAGAGAGAGAGAGAGAGAGAGAGAGAGAGAGTAAAAATAAGTTGATATAACGAAATTTAATCCTGGTAGTTCATCTACATGATCATGGAGTGACAGTTTATTAAATTTAATTATTCACAATTATTTTTTTTCCCTTTTACAATACCACCTAGCTTGCAATGCTTGAGAGGGTATTTATTGAAGATTCCATGGAGACCAAATATTAGATGGAAAACTATTTTGTTTCCATTATTATTTTCGGTTCTGGCCCCGGGAATCGTTCCTTAACTAAGATTTTCGTTAACTTAAATCTGGCAATTTTGAAATCTTAATATTTTATTAATTTTTAAGATATTCGGGAAATTAAGGTATCATTTCAAGTTGAAGATCACTTCAGGCTTATGACATTTATATATTTAGTTTTATCAAAAATGTTCATTCTTAACTTCAAAAAGAGTTGCCAAAAATTGTTAGAAAAATCTTATTTAAGAAATGATGGTGAAACTGGGGCTTGGTCAGGGGCGTAGCCAGGCGTACGTTTGTACGCAAAAACGTCCACGTCGTTTTCGCAAAAAAAAAAAAAAAAAAAAAAAAAAAAAAAAAAAACGAGAGAGAGAGAGAGAGAGTATAATATATTTCTTATACCAAACCGTTGGTCTTCACCGGAAATGGCCATCTGATCACCGAACTAACACCGGCTGATACTCAATGAACTTGTTGCCGTCTGAGCTACATGCTCTTGCATATGAGAAGACCGTTAGTTTGTACGTTGCATTCGGAGACGACATACCAGCGATTGATAACCAGGAATTCGATCGGGAGGTTCAGCGATGGAAAGCCAGGTGGGCTGATATCGACGACAAACCGTCAACGCTGGTCAACACGTTACGTGCAATACGAAGGCCCGAGCTGTATCCATGCATATACCAAATTATTGAAATTCTCCTATCCATGCCAGTGTCATCCGCGTCTGCTGAAAGGTCATTCAGCGTTATGCGGCGTCTCAAGACTTACTTGAGGTTCACTATGACCGGCGAGAGGTTTTTCTCACTGGCCCTCATTCATTCTTACAGGGACACCGACATCGACATAAACAAAATCATTGAGGAATTTGCTTGAAGGAAACAACGAATGACTTTATCTGGTTGTTCTCGCACATAATCATGATCTAACTAACTCTTATGCCTAGATACGAATGCCTGGTAACAATTGCATTAAAGAACTTCTACTAGCCATTCGTCACGTTTCATTATGTATTAACGCAATATATTTACAAATATATTTCCTCTCCTCCGTTTAACCTCACCACTATATTAATTGAACTCTCATTTTAACTTGACATTCTCAATTATTGAGTGTGTTGTTTTCGTAGTCCTTATGCCATACAACATCAGATCCCCTTGTACCTTGTCTTCAGGTTTAAGAATGAACCAGTCCTCAAAAGAACGACAAAAACTACCACAGCATAGCATAAAATTATAAGAAAAATTCTGATAAATAGCGCCCTGGAGGGCCGCCCGAAAATTTGCATCAGGGCGGCCCCCAAACCCCCTGCCCTCTTTAGGCGTCCACATCATAAACACCCCAGCTACGCCCCTGTTGGTTCATCAAACATTCTTCAGGGCTTTCTTTATTAACATTAACATGTTAATGAAGTACATACTATACTCATATCCATATTGCTTGATGAATGTCCGGATCATAAAAATTTAATCAAGAAGATTACTGTCAGTCTTACTATTCCTGATTATCAAGCGACAAAAACAAAGTAATAAAGATGCATATACCTGATAAACAGAACAGACCTGTTAAATGTTTAACGCAGGCGCGGATCCAGACGGGTGCACACCGGGCCTGTGCCCCCTAAAACTTTCGCAGCCTATTCACCACACTATAACATGGGATAAGGACTTCTCCATATAGCTTCTGTCCCCAAACACAAATTAAAAATTTGTCAGTGTGTTTAATCAAGACGATTACTGTCAGTCTTACTATTCCTGATTATCAAGCGACAAAAACAAAGTAATAAAGATGCATATACCTGATAAACAGAACAGACCTGTTAAATGTTTAACGCAGGCGCGGATCCAGACGGGTGCACACCGGGCCTGTGCCCCCTAAAACTTTCGCAGCCTATTCACCACACTATAACATGGGATAAGGACTTCCCCCCCCCCCCCCCCCCCCCCCCCCCCCCCCCCCCCCCCCCCCCCCCCCCCCCCCCCCCCCCCCCCCCCCCCCCCCCGCCTAACATCCTGGATCCGCCACTGTAACGCTAACGAAAACGGGAGCCAAAATTCGGCTGTCGAGTAGCCTAGATATGGATAGATAATGGTTGAAAAGCTGCTGAAAAAAGATTGATAACAGTTTTTGTGATATTGGGAACCAGGGGCTAATCTGAGTTGCCGATTTTATACTAACTACGGTAGTAGCAACCTTTGATGGGTCTGTAGTTGAATATTCAATGTTTTAAACAACTCAAATGGTCAAATGTTTTGTGCGTTTCCATGTTTTTAGTTTTTACCATGAATATTTGATTAACAATAACCTGTCTGTTTATATTGCTTCATAAATACTCCAGCAGTAGTTAAATGGCTGCAAAAGTCGATTCAGAAGTCCGGATGCCATTGTCGTCTGCGTCGCACACACAGGTGTTTTGTTCATTTAATATTACTGGACATGCTGTACATCTATATACCTTCTTACATCAGCACATTGATTTGGCCGTGGTTAATATTCGGCAATAAAAGTTGATTTAGCGCATGTACAGTTGTTCTGGAAACGATTTTTATTAATCCAGTGTATAGTTGTTTTTCCTATTGTTTGTAGTTCAGTTATTAGTATGATATTATTGAAACTAAACCTTCAACTGTATCATCATCAAGAAAATGTGCAAAATGAATCATTCAATTTTGAACAAATAGAAATACATAAAGCTTGAGTTTTATATTCAAAACAAACTTGATACAGTTGCCATGTACCATTTTTTAAAAATTAATCATAAAATACATTAAAAATGTATAACGATATTCTTTGAATGTATTTTATAATTAAATTCAAATAATGGTATATGCCATAGTTACCAAAATAGAAAATCGGTGGATACACAAGTTGTCTTAAATTGAGGGCAAGTTTTTGCTGAAGTTTCTCAAATAATTTATAATTAATTTGTCAACATATCTGCCAAATGTAAGACTCGCGGACATATCGAAGTCTTGATCCAACCCTGAATCGTCACATTTTCTTTTCAGTTTCTTCACAGTTGTCTTAAATTTAGGGATAGATTTTGCAGAATTCAAAAGATTAAATTCCTCAAACACATGTATAATTAATTTGTCAATATGTCGGATAGAGGGAAGATTCACAGTCATACCCATTAAGTCTCTCATTCCAATCCTGAATAATCGCCACATTTTCTTTTCTGTTTCTTCACAGTTGTCTTAAATTGAGGGCGAGATTTTGCAGAATTAAAAAGATTAAATTTCCCAAATACATGCCGCATGATTAATAATTTGCTAACATATCGGCTAGAGGGGAAACTCGCTGTCGTATCAAAGTTGAAACGTCACATTTTCGCAGTTATCTTAATTTGAAGGAGATATTTTGCATAATTTAAAAGCTTAAAGATGTTTCTAATGTAATTAATTCGTCAACATATTGCTCAGAGGTAAGACTCGAGGACATATCAAGTCTCGCAAGTCCTCACATTTTCTTTTCTATTTGTTCACAGTTGTCTTAATTTTAAGGCGAGATTTTACAGAATTTCAAAGCTTAAATGTTTCCGTCAACATATTGCTCAGAGAGAAGACTCGTGGACATACCAAGTCTCGCAAGTCCTCACATTTTCTTTTCTATTTCTTCACAGTTGTCTTATTTTGAAGGCGAGATTTTACAGAATTTCCGTCAACATATTGCTCAGAAGGAAGACTCGTTGACATATAAAGTCTCGCTAGTCGTTATATTTTCTTTACTATTTGTTCACAGTTGTTGATCAGTGTTAGTGTTAGATTTATATATCGATTGACACCATATCTAGTCAGTCAGACAGTTACTTGATTTCTCCTCGGTTTTTACATGTCATTGATCATCATAAATAATGTCTTGTTTTAATTCTAATTCCTCCAGGCATAACATAACTCGGAGACTAAACGTTAATGAAAATAAATGCCCGGATTTTGTTACGATTAATAAACAACCGGGTATTTCGAATATTACTGCCTGTATTAGCCGACCAGTATATGACAAATAATAATTTTTCAATCCTTTCTTTCTTTCATATAAGCAATTAAATCAAAACAACTCATTCATGTTTCTGCTAGATTTACGCACATGCCCGTTTTCTTCTTTGATTCATTCGTGAAGATTTGCACTGTTTTATTCCAGAGAAATAATTATATTTCACCAGTAAATTATCATTTTCAAATGCTTGAAATGATTTTGAAAAAGTTATCAGAAATACCTGCGCATACGATGTATACAGCATAATTTTATTGTTCTTACATTGATCAAACTAAACATATCACAGTTACATCGTATATTCTTTAAATTTATATAATTTAATTATAATTTAATCACGATACAGGTTCTACTTATGAATGCATTTATGTCTTAAAATACAACAATAATATAAACAATGAAGACATTGTCTGAAATACTGCATCTGCGGGACAAGCACTAAGTATAGTCAAAATATGCTTGTCTCCGGTTTTATTAGGGGTATATGCCCATCTTAGAATGACGGTCTTCTATATAAGCCACTTACTTGATACATGTAACAGTTATTTATATGTTCTCTCGTCACAAGTATAGGGGCCTCGATGGCCGGACCACAACGACTCTCACCGCCTAGGCTTGAAGCCAAAGTTTGAGAAAGATTGTCAAGTCTGTGGTTTTACCCGGACAATCCTGTTTCCTATACAGTCAAACCTGTCTATAAAGGCCACCTTAGGGAACCAGTAAAAGGGCCCTGATAGACAGGTAGCCATTATATACAGTTTCAAAAATACGAAGAAAGAGCGATTGGAATGCAATTTTACTGGCCTTTATAAGCAGGTGGCACTTATATAGAGGTGGCTTTTAACACAGGTTTGACTGTACCAGCAACTGACATAAGTGGAAGGATCTTGAATGGGGCGTAAACCGCTATTACTCCACTCCAATATTTTGATATATATGCAAGAAGAATGATTGGATATAATACATAACCTATATAACATTTTATTCTGATATAAAGTTAACTCATTATTATAAGAATAATTACACGGTTGCAATTAATAGTTGACAATGCTTCGAAGTTTTCTTTTGATTTAGGGAATTTGATTGATAGTCTTTTCATTCAAAGCACTTTCAGAACCCATAAACCTCAAGTTACAATCGTTCATTATCTGTGCACGGCAATGCATACAGTGCAGACCAGTCAAAAGTTTAATTATGCGCTATTGGAAGCTCTGCTGTCGACTGGCAGAGATATGGATAGCTATTGGACGAAAAGCTGTCGAGAGATAGATAGGAATTGTCGAACACCTACCGAGATATGTTGCTAACGAGGTGTCGAGATTAGTTCTTGATTCGACACTAATTCATTTACTTAGTGTTAAACTTTCGACAGGTTTGTACACGTCCGCACTTGCAGAATTGAGTTGACATTCCATAAAGAAATGCTTCGGGCATTTTATAAATTTTTTTTATATAAAATCGATCATGATGATGAAGTAGAGATTTTTCTATCATTATACATACATGTAGACCTATACATACTTATACTTGCCTCTAAACATCAATGTATATCTCACCAAATATTAAAAATTAATACCGTGCGATTGACAACTATTAACCACTTTCAGTTAATTAAAATATTTACCATGTTGCTTTGTCAAGCACGACGCCAACCAGTAGAGCTTCTTGTAAGATAATATAGAGGTGACATGGCAATAGCCAAGTGTAAGAGAGAACACAAAACACGTTAAGAGACAAGCAAACAAGGCCATAAAGACGAACACAACACAGACCTGTCGAAAGTTTTAACACTAAGAAAATTGGCAGCTCATCTAGACGTCTGGTTAGCTGTATCTTGACAGCTTTTCAAAACAGCTGCTAACTATCTTTAGGTCACTGGCTATTCGTATATAGGTCATTAGAAAACAAAACTTGTAGCTCAGTTGGTAGAGTGCTCGCTCCGTAAGTGGGAGGTCGTGGGTTCGAACCCCGGCCGGGTCTGACCCAAGTCTTAAAAGTGGGTAGTGACTGTTCTTTCGCCAAGCGCTCGGTATTATGAAATGAAAGTCACGGTTCTTTCGGATGGGAACTTAAAATAAACGAGGTCCCGTGTCTTGGTAGGCTTGGCACGATAAAGAACCCTGCTGTATAATGCCATCAGCGCAATGTACAGGCAAAATTTCTGCACCTTCGCCTATAGCTGGCGACGTCTCGATATGAGTGAAATATTCTGACTGGGACGTTAAACACCATTACTCCACTCATTTTCGACTACTTTGCGTTAGCTCAGTGTTAAACATTCGACAGTTCTGGAATGAAAATTGAGATCCCTGATCACAAAATTATTATTGTTTTAAATTGAATAAAGCATGCGTGGTTGTAAGATTTCAGAAACAATTTTCTTCCAAATAGTATTGTCATAAAATTTAATCATTAGATGCATTCAAAAAAATGGTATATGACATTATCATCCATTGTTTATTGTTCAAACTTTATTAAAATGGAATTGAATTTTTGCAAGTAAATAATGTATACTTAGAAATAGCTAGAGCAATCACGCTACGAATGAAGCAATACACAAGCTGTAAACACATACTGAGAACCGCAACCGAATGTAAAATTCTCGACATTGGACAGATGAACATGGGCGGACACTAAACGCGATGAATATATGGTGTCCGTCCAATGTGGAGTGGAGGGTAAATTAACTGACAAAATGTTGAAAATTTATCCCATTTAATTCAAATTTTTATACAATAGGGTGCTTATTCAAAACTGGTCAATTAATTCTACAACTTACTGCTATCTATCCTCTACTCGTTCCATATAATACAGTCAATTCATTACGACGTCTGTCACCAAAACGACGTTGCTAACAAAACAGAATTTGAAATCTTTAAGAATGTCTGCCTACATGTATAAAGTTTTTTAAAGGGTCAAACTCGATTTCATTTGACTTGTGACATATTACATTTGTGTAAGTTACTGTTCTTGAACATTGCAAAGTTGGTTGGTTGGTTGAATGTTGCTTAACATCGCATCAGCAATTTTTCAGCTACTAGTATTGCGACGAGATCTATGGATTAATCTATGAACAAGTTCGTGTATGCATGTGAAGTGCGAGTATGTTGTATGGTCTGCCTTGTACCAGCGCGCACTCGGGGCGACTTTAAGGTGCTAGCTCACCAAGTCAGTACGCTGCAGACAAGCGTGCCACTCCCTCAGTCATATTATACTGACACCAGGTGAACCAGTAAAGGCCAGCGACAAGGAACATGTGATTTGAGTGGGACTCGAACTCACAGCGGTGAGAGACCCTTGATTTATAGACTAACGTCTTATCCATTAGGCCACCATGGCCTCTTGAACATTGCAAGGGAACCCAACAAATGTATAACACCACAAAACCACAAACAATAAACACGTTTGATCACCTACATACAAAACCTCTGAAATTTGAAGGTCACGAAAAATTATGACAAAATGGTATCAAGCGGTTAAAAACTTAATTTTGAAGTACTTTATTTTGTCCATGACAAAAATAAATTCAAAAACACTTTATGTGGATTGCTATACTTTTACCCACGGTTTCTAGCCAAGTTGTAGATGAATCATTGTTATCATACGATAGCGTTTACAAACTTTATAGGAAGGGCGACAGCTGAATTTACTTGGGATGAAATGTTAAACGTTATTTAATTAAAAAGTTGATAAATACAAAATTTGACTGAGAAACGTAGTTAAATATCGAATACCTTTAAAACTCGAGATATACATCGGGAATTCACAGTGGCATGGTTTTGAATCGACAAACATACTAATAATACTAATTGTTTGATATATGGTTTTAGTATTGTAGGTACAGTACAGGCCTGTCGAAAGTTAAACATTACATCTAACGAATCGGCGGCTTAGTCTAGTCAATCTATGAAAAAATAGAACCAAGCTGCAGTTTCACAATCATTCCTTAGCTAAGATTTTCCTTAACTTAAATCTGGCAAAATTTAAAATCTTTATAATTCCGTTAATTTTCAAGATATTCAGAAATTTAAGGTGTCAATTTGAAAATAATTGCTAGATTAAAGCATTTGCATTTAGTTTTGACAAAAATATTCTTGAGTAGTTACATAAAAACATTACTAAAATTGGCTAAATTTAAGTTAAGGAAAATCTTAGCTATGGAATGAATGTGAAACTGGGACCAAATCTCATAGTAATTGCAACAGAAAATATAATTATGTGATTGTTTTCGGAAAAGGCGTTTTTATTCACCATAAAAAAATCTACCAATTTCAATCCAGCGGAATTTGGGTTTTTTGCCAATTAAAGTTATCAATAGCATTTTGTATAGAAAAGGGAGATAACTGTGTATAGTGAGCCAACATTTTACACAGAAATTTTCGAAAACTTCAAGTATTCCTGCTACTATATGAAGAACATCCTAGAAATCAGATGGAAATTTATATATAGACTTAAAATGAATATTTAAGAAAATTTAGAAAGAAATATGTAAATGGAAGGTAAATCAATTAAATTATTTTGTTAAAAGACTTTAGCTCATCTCAACCCCTTGTTATCTATATCTCGACAGCTTTTCAGCAGCTGGCCCCGGTTTCACAATCATTCCTTAGCTAAGATTTTCCTTAACTTAAATCTTGCAAAATTTCAAAACTTGATAATTTTTTGTTAATTTTCAAGATATTCAGGAAATTAAGGTGTCATGTTTAAGGTCACTTCTGGATGAAAACATTTAAATTTAGTTTTAACAAAAATATTCATCAGTATTTCCAAAAAGTGATAACCAAAATTGGCTAAATTTAAGTTAAGGAAAATCTTAGCTAAGGAATGATTGTGAAACCGGGGCCTGGTATCTATTTCTTGAAAGCCTTTTAGACACTAGCTATCCATAACTCTGCCATTAAGCAGCTGAATTTCGTTACCTCACTTGTTCGTTCGCCAAGCACTCGGCATTGCGAAATGAATGTCACGGTAACTTAAAATAAACCAGGTCCCGTGTCACGGTGGGCTTGACACAATAAAGAACCCTGCTGTATAATGCCATCAGCGCAACCAAAGGCAAAATAACTGCACCTTCGCCTGTAGCTGGCGATATCTCAATATAAGTGAAATATTCTTGGCTGGAACGTTAAACACCATTACTCCACTCAACCCGTTACCTCACTACTAAACTTTCGACAGGCCTGTACTTTATATAAAATATTCCCATCTCTAATTTTATTGAATTTTTTTCTAACAGGATAAATCGTTTTTTAAACACAATACTTGTGGGCTACACCAAGCAGAAAAGGAGATTATGTTAATGTTTTGACATTTTAAGGATTTTCTTACTCCTAAAATCTTTTGTGTATTGCATAATATATTTTTGATCTTTAAAAATAGGAAATGAACAACTAACACCAGTCAGTTTATGCATTGTACAACATGTCTGAGAAAGTATCGCCATGTTTTAACATATTTTAATACAGATATTACACGTACTTTATTTTCTCCCTCCCCAACGTTGTGAGTCCACGGTGGCCTAATGGATAAGACGTCAGTCTACTAATCCACTGCTGTGAGTTCGAGTCCCATTCAGACCACATGTGGGAAAGTGCATTTGCCTTGTCGTTGGCCTTTACTGGTTCACCTGTATCAGTATAATGCGACTCTGTGAGCTAGCAACTTAAATCCCCCTTAGTGCGTGCTAGTAAAAGGCAGACCATACAATACGCTCGCACTTCACATGGATACACGAACTTGTGCATAGATTAATCCATAGAGATTTATAAAGTAGTTCTCGTCACGAATAGCTGAAAAATTGCTGATGCGACCATAAGCAACGTTTAACCAACCAACCTCCCCAACGTTGTACATATTATCATAACTCAGCCCTCTACTGCTTCCTGTTTAAGTACCACACCAGTAACTTAGTTGTTAGAGTGCTCTCTTCGTAAGTGGGAGGTCGTAGGCTCGAACTCCAACCGATCTGAGCTAAGACTTGAGATAGGGTGGTGGCTGTTCTTTCGCCAAGCACTCAGCATTACGGTTCTTTCGCATGGGAACTTAAAATAAACGAGGTGGCTTGACACGATAAAGAACCCTGCTGTATAATACTGTAATCATAAAATACATTTTAAAAATGGTATATGACAATAATTTTATGATTAAATTTAAAAAAAAAAAATGGTATATGACAATACCATCAACGCAACGCACAAGCAAAATTTCTGCACCTTCGTCTATAGCTGGCGGCGTCTCGATATAAGTGAAATAATCTTGTCTGGAACGTTTAAGCACCATAACTCAACTTTCTGTCTTACCATTAAGTGTTCAGAAACGATTAGGAAAGCTTCAGGGATTTCAGAAATAGAAAAACTAAAAGACATCAAAATGTTCATTCAAAAGTTGTTGCTTAACTTAACTTGTTAAGTTATGGAGGGTATACATGTAGATACTTACTTTAGAATTGACTTATGTGCATTAGATATGCCTGTTTTCGATCAATATTTGTTCTGTAGTTGTTGGTCAAACATGTCAGAACTCGCTGATTTTTGTTGTTGCGATTTTACGTGAATTCTTATGGATGCGACATATCCATGAAATCTATCCGAAAAACCAATAAAACAATATTAATAATATATTGCTTGTCCCCATATAGCTTAATAGGTTTTTGATAAAGTAATTTTGTTATATATATATTAGCAGCTACATATATATAATACAGTATTACACATCGATCGCTGATAGAAGAGCAAATGGAGCAATGGTCTAGACTAGTTTTCAGTTCAGAGTTCTTTCATTTAAAAGGAAGTGGGCATACAGTACGGACTTGTCGAAAGTTTAACATCCGAACTCACGAATTTGTGCCGAATTGACAGCCCATCTAGACGTTTTGTTACTGTTCTATTTATCGCCAGCTTTTCATTCACTCGGTAGGTTTTCGGTCCTTAGCTTACCATATCTAGGCAACTCGGAAGCCAAGCTTCGACGCCTATTTGTTATCTCGTTGTTAAACTTTCGACAGGCCTGTACTGTAGCTTTTTTACACAAAACTAGTTTGGAAAATGCATTTTGGTTTCTACAGTTCTCTTTTAACATTCTTGAAAATATTTGGATTTCCACACGATTTTCGGTCCGAGCAATACTGAAACGGCCGTCTAGTGCCTCAAATTAAAACTTTTCAGTAATAAGTGAATATTTATATTTAAATATTTCAAGGACACGGGTATACAGATAAAACAAGGTGTATTATCAACACTTGGTAGATAAATCGTATTACTTTGTACTTTATCCATCTCCTGCTTCCGACTTCCACGAATTCCTCCTTCAGTAGAACTACTTAGATAATTATTCATTGATAAAGTTTTTCAGAAAACTTAGTATTTATGTTTATAGTGAACCTATGTTTTATCTTCATAAGAGTACTTAACATGATAATACTAGTCACGTGGTTAGGGTGTTACCGTTAAACCAAACCTACTTAATTAGTAATTGATATTTATAGAAACGGATATTGATAGTCCCACTAACGAGTCTGTTTCTTTTTCAAAACTATGCACAACAATTTCATACTGCGTGATATCGTCAGCCATTAATCCATGGAGGTTTTGATTGAACGAAATTTTATTTGATGTACACGTAGTTTTAACAATTTATTTCAATGGTACGCAGTAGGTGCTTACCCGTGCAGAGCACCCGGCCTCACTTCCCAGTTGGGTAATTCACGCGTATAACCTAAATTTGCAGTTTTCATGTTTTTACTTTAGTTTTTTGGATTGTGGTTTGAACTTGTGTTTGATATGCTTGTTGAAGCTCGAGTTGCAAATATGCAATTTAAATGTTATTTTATAACGGTTTAGTTTAGATAAATAAAATAAAAAGAAATGCCAGTTTTGTTGCCCATGTTGATAAACAGAATGTTCAAAACCCACCAAAATAGGATTTACAAATTCCTGATTCCAAAGATAAGTAAGACTAAATCCGGCCCGCCCCCACAAAGATAAGTAAGACTGAACCCGGCCCGCCCCGCAAAGATAAGTAAGACTGAATCCGGCCCGCCCCACAAAGATAAGTAAGACTGAATCCGGCCCGCCCCCGCGTTATTACTTACATTTCATAAAAGTCTTGGAATCAATTTACACATAAAATACCAATCATTAATAACTCACGAGGCATTGATATCGACAAGAGTTGTATACGGGATGGGTCTGTCCAAAGTTTAACACTAACCTAACGGATTAGTACCAAATCGGCACCTCAGATTGGCCCCTGGTTCCCAATATCTCGGGTGCCGTTACCTATCTTTTTCGGCAGCATTTTGGACACTAGTTATCCATCATATCTTGACCTTGGCAGCAGAGTTTCGACTCTCTTTTCGTTACCTCGGTGTTAAACTTCCCAACAGGTCTGTACTGTATGTAAAGAAATGCATGGTTAAGAGAAAGCCAACCAATCGGAATAACGAGATACTAATCGTCTAATTTGAAATACAAATCAACATTTTACCTGGCTGAAAAATGATAAAATATTAAAATATTGATCGGAATGCATTTTAAACTTGTAAACCTGGCGAGGAAATCAACTGTGAATTCTTATTCGTAGTGGTAGAAATGGATACCTCGATTGGAGTTTATTTCAGTTTTACTTCTAATATAACGGTTTATGAGATGCTGAGGACATGCTTGTACATCCTAAGCTATGTAATAATATCCTTTTGTTTGTGTAAAATGTCTTTTGCAAATAAAGGTTTTTCAAAATATCGATATACTGCGGTATGAAATGATCGTTTTCCGCCTAAGCAGCTCTTTGCAGCGATGTAACAAAACGCTATGGTCTTAACGATTTGTAGCGAGTGTCAGTTTCATGCTGATTACAAAGCGCAAATGTTTTATATAAACATCGGATTTTCTTACCATCGATATTTTGCAATGATCATGAGAATGCATTATGGATGTGTTAAATGCAATCAAAAATTAAAACCCAAGTAAAAGCATATGTTTTAATAGTCAAAAAGGTCAGGGGCATGTGTGTTTTTAGAAATTTTGCTGTCACCAATGACCAAATTAACGTTTGTGTTGCAAATGATTCCCATTCGTTCTTCATATGGTTTTCATCATGTATGTTTTCAATGTATTAATGTTATGGTTTTCGTGTGTCATAATTTATATACTATACCAGTTTTAATTTGATACAGCACTAGACGGCCGTTTGAGAATACAATTCCTCATCAGTAGTGCTTGGAGCAAAATTGTGAAACCATAAACATGTGTATTTTGCATAACATGCTTTGATTTATTCCTTGGTAATCAAAAACAAACATACTAATCCATTTCCGAATCACAATCCAGTAGCAAAGTAAAAACTTTGTAACTGATAAATTAGGTTTAGCACAGGAAATTCCACCAGGGAAGTGAGGCCGGGTGCTCCGGAAGGGTAAGCACCTCCTGTTTAGCTAGCTACACCCGCCACATGTGTAATCAAAATTGTGTGAAAAGAACGTGCAACTATGAGACGTCAAATATATCCAGGGCAATCCTGGACACAGAGACATCAAACTTATCAACAATACTGTGATGACGGCCATAAAACTTTTTGAGGGCCTTGATAAGCCTAGGCTTGCAATATCCCTGAGTCAACAATTTATTTGCAAGTATACAGGTGTTTGTTATGCTACTTAAACTGCCCTCATTTGTTTCTGCTTATTAACAAACCCATATTTATTTGTCTGACAATACATAAAACCCTTGCTTTGCAGATCCCTTGACGTTTAGAGATCTAAGTGTGATATACATTTCAGTGGCGGATCCAGGATTCTATGTTGGGGGGGGGGGGGGGGGGGGGGGCACACTTACAATTTTTTAATTTGTGTTTGGGGACAAAAGCTATATAGAGAATCAAACGTTCGCTCGAGATGTATTATAAATAAGTTGTGATGCAGATCCATTCTTATAATCGGTGCTGGTTTATTTTTAAATTTTAGAAACAAAACTGCATTTACGGACTGGTAAAATATTTCTTAAGAATGCCCAAAAATTTTAGGGGGAGGGGCACAGGCCGGGTGTGCCCCCGTCTGGATCCGCGCCTGCATTTATTTGAATTGCATACTTCAACCCATGGCTTTAGTTGAGTTACGAATTTATAGTTAAGTTTATTAATTGACATGGAAAGATGTTTTGCAAATCGTGTTAATTTTGCGACTACTTTTTCCGCGAATTTTCACCAAAAGGAAGTTTTGCGACATGAATTTTCGCGATATATATCCAATCTTTAATGCAACATGTAATCTAACATTCACCGTTTTAAGAACTCTTTTTTCAGTTGCCCTGTATTCTATGATTAAAAAAGGACTACTTTTCGCGAATCTTTACCAAAACGGAATTTTGCGACACGGATTTTCGCGATATCCAATCTTTTTCTTCGATCTGACATTCACCCCATCAAGAAATTTCCGTGTGCCCGAAATTACCATTGACGTTTGAATTTAACTGAATGAAATATTTAAAATAGTCATAGGATTTTTAAAAAAAATCTTCAATTTCGCAAAAAGGACGTACCCATGATAAACAATGAATTATCTACTTCTAAAGTCTTTTTTAATTGCAAATATGTTGAAAGAGCAATAACTACCATGGGAAATGAGCAAACCAACTTGGGTTAATGATATGCGCATCTCCTATCAATGTTGATGCTTTGCTCCAGGTTTCATGAAAAAGTGTTTCATAGTTTTGGAGAATTTTCGCAGACAAGAGTTTCGGACGTACGCAAGGACCGACGGACAGACAGAAACTCGGATTTAATAACCAATAATAATAATTACAATGGATTATTTTATCACAAAGGTTACTGTCTGTATATGAATAATGATAAGTGTATTGTTTCTGTATTTGCAGCAGCTGTTCCAGAAGACTAAACAGAGCTTTATACAGTGTTTGTACGGAGTGTATTATAACCGTCTTAACACTGATAGATGTGCTAGCTATCACTGCTGAACTTCTCATCCGATTGGAAATATTACAAAGTAAGACAATAAATATATTACAGACCTGTCCAAAGTTTAACACTTAAAGGTCAAACACAAACATACCAATCCATGTTCAAAATCACACACCCAACGCAAACTAAAAACTTCTTGATACCACTCGGCATATTTGCGAGGATATGTCGGTCAATCAACAGCCGATCTTCGACTTTTTTCATAAGCTGGGTGTTAAACTTTCGACAGTTCTGTATTGTATTGTATAACAATTGTAAATCCGATTGTCTCATTTATTGTTGTATGATCAAAAATTATTACGGATTTTAAAAATATTGTTCCAACTGCTGTTACCAGGTACAATAACAAAATCGAAATATAAAGTACAGGCCTGACGAAAGTTTAACACTAAGATAACGGATTAGTGCCCACTCGGCATTTTATCTCTGACCTCTTTATCCAGATCCCGCAAGTTTCCCACAGGTGCTATATATCTCTCGGCAGCTTTTCGACAATTAGCCATCCATATCCTACACAGACTTCGCTCCTTTTCGTTACCTTAGTGTTAAACTCCCGACAGGTCTGGTAAACTTCCAACACGTTCGACAGGCCTGTTAAACTTTCGATTGGTCACGTTCGACAAGTCTGTTAAACTTTCGACAGGCAGTGGCGTACCGCCCTATACGCAAAAACGCAAGGGCGTACACATAAATTGGTCACAAAAACTATTTTAAACTAAAAAAGAGTATGAGAGAGAGAGTGTGTGTGTGTTTTTTCGTCTCAAATATTCGCACAAAACATAGACTGGATTGGATAAGATTGAATGGTGTTTTACCCCAATTCAAGAATATTTCACTTATCCCGAGGCAGTCAGTTCAGGAATGGTGAATCTATGATACAAACGCAGAGAACATGTGTGATTAAACCTGGTACCCAACCTTCCACTCCCAAGGATCAGTAGGATCCGCATATCCGCATATTTAAAATGTGTAATTAATCTCCAATTTGTATCAAAAAATTAACGCGAGAAGGTATTGTATATATCTGTCTCAAAATGCATTTTGAAGCATATAGATTTAAAAAATTTTCCGGGGGAGCATGCCCCCTGACCCCCCTACCGTGGTCGCGCCTTTGGCGCTCCAAGTTTGCATACACATATAATCAGGTCACGGTACGCCGCTGACAGGTCTGTACCGTAATATTGATATTGCTGTATCGCCATGACATGAACAGATGGCTGACATGAACCACCATGTTGAATACAAATGAAAGCATAAAACTGTAAACTGTTAGTTTTATGCTCGTTTTCATTTTAATTATAGATCTACGTGTATTGATCATAAGTTATTCATGGTACATATTGTGTCGCTATTAATTTACCGTATAGAATACCAGAGACGGAAAAGTACTGAAAACAAGATTAGCAAAACATACCACAACTGTAGACCTAAACCTTTTTTCATCTGAATTGCCTTCACAAGTGATTAGACGCTCCCTTGCACTGCCGTTTTAGTTGTATTATAAGTATTATAAAGGATACAATAAAATGTAAATTTCTTAAGTATTTCTCAACAACTTAAATTCTCCTTAACTTATATCTGGCAAATGGAATGATAATAATTTGTTTAGGTTTTAGAGATTTCGTGAATTTAAAGTGTCGTTTTGAAAATCACGTTGAGCTTACAGCCTAAAATCTATTTCAATTTTTTAAACATTCTATTTGTAGTCCTTTATAATCTGTCAAATAGATTTAAGCTAAGAAAAATCTTAGGAATGATCGTGAAACTGACGCCTGCCGTTATAGGCTTTCTAAACACTGTCGTATATTTAAGTACTGACAAGACAGCGAGAATCAGTAGAATAACAATGTGTCCAATAAAATTGTTATTCCAAAGTTCAGATGAGTTACAAGCATAATTATGGAATCTGTTAAAGGATGGATGTTATAATTACTTAACACAACTGATAAGAAACAGTTATCCAAAATAAATTTCTAGTATTATAAAATCCACACACATATTGTCTAAGTGATTATGATTATTTTACATTTATACATATAGTGTATAAATACTAAGAACTTCATTTTAATATTCATTGTACTTGTAAATTTCAGACACAGACATATTGTCTAGGTTATTATTTAGATTTGTACATATTGTGTGTAAAAACTAAGAGCTTCATTTTAATATATTTGTAAATTTCAGTATCTCAAGACAATGCTAACACAAGTTCATCAACAAATATAGCAGCTACATCACAAACATTAAACGGTAGTCATATTCCAGTTGATCCAGGTGGTCCTGTCTGTGTACAATGTAACGTGACTAGTGATTTTGGGAATTTTGTTTGTTCATTTCATTATATCAGTATTTGTATCTCTGGAATATTTATAATTGAGGTGAGTTGGTTTTGATTTTTTTATTCATAGTATATACCATCCAATATAGTAATGCAAATACCCTAGACATTTATTTATACAGCTCTTTGCAGGATTCAGAGGGAATTGTTGTACACGGATAATGGAAACAACCAAAGCATTGAGCATACAAATAAGCAGACAAACCATTTGGAAGATAATTTTAATAACCTCAATCAAATCGAAAACCAAAATGCAGTTCCAGTGCTTCACTTCAAGAACTGAACTGTTTAAGGGCTTTATAAGCATCAACATACAACAAAAAGTGTCCCTTTACACAATCTCTCATTTTCTTTTTAAAGTAAATGATTTTAATGTATTGAAATCAGCAACAATGCCAAAAATATTAGTATGTCGTTTCTTATGAGACCACTTTTATTCTCCACATATCATAATTATCCATTATTACTATTATTATTATTATTTAAATTTTGTTTTAGGTACTATGTAGGTTCGTTACAGGACCAAAAATATTTTGTAAAAGACCAGACCAGGTAAATTTAGTTTTAGATTTCCGTGAATAAAAACTAAGTTTTACAATTTTCTTTCACATCTATAAGATTACGTTACACCCCTAATACCTTGTAGATGGCAAGCCATTTTGTCTATATTTGAGCTGTAATTCTTTTCGTCTTAAAACATTTTTAACATTCATGCTTATAATTTATATTCAATTCCAGTTTAAAGTAATGAATTCATGAAACACAATATGTTTCGTGCGATTTGTTTTGTAACATTTTGAGTTTGTTAAAATAAGACTTATTTGTATTTCTTATGCTTATCTTTAAATTTGTGATTGAAGATCCATTCAATATTACATTTACTTTTGAAACCAATAGACTTGAGGCTGTTTGTTACGAATCCTTGGTTGTGTTGGCGATTGGCTGTTTATTTATTTCAATAGGTGTTTCGAGTTCTTTGTTGTGTTGGCGGTTGGCTCTTTATTTTCTTCTACTATAGCTGTTTATTTCCCGTTCTTGGTTGTGTTTGCTTTAGTCCTGAACATGGTTTTCGATAACAATTTTTGTTTATATTACAGATAATCGATGGTTTTGTTGTTTTGCTGCTAGTTACCATGGAGATATTATTTACAGTATTTTGGAATGAAGTTTTATGTTACCATGGTGCCGTAGAAGCTGCAACATATTTAGTCATATTTAGAGTAATAAGAATTCCAAGAGCATGTACAAGTAAGTAGCCAATATCCGACCAAACAAATTATGTTCAGTTAAATGGAAAGTGACTACTGAATAAAGACGTTATACAATAATAAAAACACATTTTAAAAAATAAAACGTGCTTTCAACAGCAAAATTATGACAATAAAATGCAAAAGGTCACTAGGTCACATTATTTTTTCAACACTGAAAGCACGTAATACTTTTAATAACGCATTTAAAATACGCAATATATTCCTGATGTGTTATTTTTCAAAACGGTCAATTCCATGTAAAACCGCATTTCAAATACGTAACAACGCATTACTTATACAAGTACTATATCGTGTATTTTAAAATGAAATAACTTTGGGGGGTTGGCATTAACGCTGAATAACCTAGCAAACCAAACACAAAGTCCACTGAACTAGCCGTTCAAATGCCATTGTATCCATTTTGAGGACATTTCATACATTATCAAACCTATCAGTTCATGTTTCAATCACATTCCCAAAAGAAAATTAAAAAAAACTTTGTCAAATTTAGTTAAACACGCGAACTTCCACCAGGAAAGTGATGCCTTGGATTCTGAGTGCCCCCGAATGGTAAGCACCTACTGTTATCTAGCTAAAACCGCCACATGTGAAATTAAAATTGAGAATGAAACAAGGAACTATGGGACGTGTAAAATATCCAGAACAACCTTTGTTACAGAAACGTCATATTTATAACCATAAGAAACAATTTTACATGGTGGATAGTAAATGTGTGTTACGTGTTCAGAAAGTATTTTTTATGCAAAGGGTGAATGAAGCTAACAATTCCTGTAAAGTCGTTGAAAGACTCTTCCAAATTTTTATGTCTTGTTTAGCTTCTACAAGACTACCCCATTGATAAGATTAGACTTATACCTGAATTATAACGCCCACAAAAAAGCTTAAGGATTTGAAACTTGACAAACGTGATGACTTCAATTTTCCTATCGTCAACTTTCATTTTCTATGCAGCAATACCTGCTTATGGTTTATTAGTTTCCCAATTAATACGCTACGGTAGAGCTTGTTCCCACCACAGGGACTTTGTACATCGAAGCAGACTGCTTGAAAATAAATTGTTGACGCAGGGATATTGCAAGCTTATGGCCGTTATCACAGTATTGTTGATAAGTTTGATGTCTCTGTGTCCAGGATTGCCCTGGATATATTTGACGTCCCAGAGTTCCATGTTCGTTTCAGTGCCTTTCACACATATTTTATTACACACATGGCAGGTGTAGCTAGTTTAACAGGAGGTGCTTTCCCTTCCGGAGCACCCGGCCTCACTTCCCTGGTGGAAGTTCAACGTCTAACTTAACGTGTCAGTTCCAAAGTTTTTATTTTGCCTCTAGATTGTGATTCGGACATGGATTAGTATGTTTGTTTTTGATTAAACATTGTTTATGTCTGTTTAGTGTCCAAAGAGAGATATGCTGAGAAAATGGAACTTACAACACATTATTTACGAGAATGTAAATTAAAGAGTGATCAGGAAAACAAACATTATCAACGTACTATAAAAAGCCAAGAAGTAAGTATAGACGCCATAGGTTTGAAATACATTTACATCCTATTAGCAAACAGCAATTTGGCAAAAGCAAGGTGTAAAAATACAAGAAAATAAATGATTTTTGTTGAGTTCGAATATTAGTTAATAACTGGATGAATGTATTGGAACAGATTGAAACATAGTTGCATGTTTAGACTCTAAGTCAATGAAAGAATTTTTTTTAGAAATTTTAGCTTTGACTCAGAGATATTACAAGCCTATAGGCCTACCATGTCCCTTAAAACGTTTCATGCGTTTTTTACGTGATCAAACTATTGGTCATAAGTATGATTTCTGAATCCAAAATTATATTGGGTAAATGTGACGTCTCATAGTTCCATGTTCCTTTCATTTTGAATTTTTCTTGTGTACTTGGGAGTGTAGCTGGCTAGACAAAAGACACTTACCCTTCAAGAGCAACCGGACTTACTTCCCTAGTGGAAGTTCACATGTTCATATGCCAGTTTTCAAAGTTTCAAATTTGTTTTTAAGACTGTGGTTTTGACATGGTTGCTTGAATTTCTTGTGTTTTTCATAGGAACAAATAGAGAATCTTAAGAAACAAATACTTCGATATGAAATAGAACATACAAAAGAAAGAGGAAAGTATACACAGAGAAGATCTGACGAAGGTAAACATACAACTAGAACATTATTTTTATTTCCTTAGAATGAATGTGCAAGCCTGATGCCAACGCATCCACGCTAGGAAGGCATTGGGGGCATGCCCTCTTGAAAATTTTGGACAAATGAAGCGAGTTGGTACATTTTTTGCATTCTAAAACAACAATATTTATATGAGTAAAATGATAATTCAAATTCGGTTTTGGACCGTTCTTATTCAATGACAGGATTACAGCAGGAAGAAAAATGTACATATTTTTTCTGGATTTTGCTTTTACGCCACAGCATAATGTGCCTCTCTTAGTTTTTGATTTAGTTGGAATCACAAGTATTTATTTTTTATTTTGCTGACATCAGTCTGTGTATAACTTTCAAATCAAGATTCCCACTTGCTAGTTTCCTTTTCAATTTAGGTTATTCATAACAGCTGCGTTTCACATGAGTTTTTACTTTTATCAAATAGGTAAATATACACTTTGTATAATTTGTGTTTACAAACTTGTTATGTATTTTAGATAGTCCTGTTTCCCAGAATGGGCATATACCAAATCACTATCAGAATGCAGTAAAGGTACAAATGACTCCAAATCAACTTACAGAAAATCACATCACAGAAGTTGACAGTACCAATGTTAACCAGGACAATAAAACTACTGAAAATAATGCTCAAACAAAGTTACCAAATGGTGGTAGTAAAAAAAGTAATAGTACCAGGGAATCTGGACATGAGTCCAGTAATGATATTAATAAGGACCAGAATGTTGGGGAAGGTGTACAAGAATATGAACAAGGCACTGGTGAATTTATACCTGTGCTTGACAATAATGAAGAAAACGCGAAAACAGCAAAAAGTGATAATACTGAACAGAAATCTGATGGTTCTTTATCTAATAAACACAAAAAGTTGAAAAAGTCTGTTTCTGAAGGTAGTGGTTTTAACACTGATTCTGTGGTAGAGAACAAGTTACCGAGAACAAATAGTTCAAAGGATTTCCAAAGATCAAGTTCTGTTGATGTTGGACACGTGCACGATATAGTGGCACAAATTGAGTCGTATGGCAATGTAACAAAGTTACAAAGAAAACACAGTGATAAGGAACAGTTAATGAGTTAGTATATATGTTCTTCTTTCGCCTTCACACATTGGTAGATTTCTGTTTATTTTAGCTTTTTATTGTGGTTCAAACTACATGTACTGGTAGATAATTGTAAAAATTGAATTTCAACATGAATTTAGATTAATGGATAAAAGAATACATTAATCTCTATCACACATTGGTATATTTCTTTTTTGTTTTTTCCATTTTCTGTAATTTCTGTAAATTACATATAGACAGCAGTTGGTATATTTCTGTAATATGCAAACTGCTTTTATAAAATATTTAAAATCAAATTTCAATTTATATTTCGAATGTTGACTGGAATAATACATTGTTCTTACAATTTTGATTAACGATAAATTTGCTTACAATTTTCAAGAGTATTGTAAATTTTATTTTGATATCTAGATGATGATGAGAATGATTCAGCCCTCGGAGCAGATAACATGGGTCTGGATATTGACGAGCTAGACGAAGTCCAGCGTCGGAATTTACCGGTTATGGCTGAATATGAAGGAACACGGACATACAGGAGCGCGGTAAAACGTTTATAATATAATAAAAAATAATGAAAGTTGTTTAATAATTTAAGTACCCGTTCAAATGATTTAGCCATTCCATAAGCAACATCATGTTGACATTTAAATTACTTGTCTATTGTCAGTATTTCAATGACACTAGAAGCCAACAAAATTCTTACTTTTCATGTAATATTCTAGTGGCCATAAATGAACTTATCTTCTCAATTTGATTGGGGATGTCAATATCTAGTCAGTCATTATGAGATTCAGTATTGCACAAACTACACTCCCAAAGCAGATATACTCCCCCTAGCACTGTAGTTTAAGTGGTATCGTAAATGATAAAATTAAATAATCCTGTTCATGTTCAAATCACAATTCCAAAAACAAACCAAACACTTTGAGAACTGGAGAAATATGTAAAACAGGTGAGCTTCTACCAGGAAAGTGAAACCGTGTGTTTTGAATAGGTAAACAGCTCCTGTTTAGCTAGCGACACCTGCCATGTGTGAAAATCAAAATTAAAATGAAAGAAACCAAATGTGAGGTGTCATATCTAGGACAGATTATGATGCAGAGACATCATACTTAACAACAACATTATAATGACAATATATTTTTATTTTCAGGAGGGTATCCCACTTACTGATTTGTAAAGTGGGTTTGCATGGCGTAATTGTCCTATTCCTTCTTCAGTACAGAAAATATATTACAGGATATACCATTATTATGTAAAACAGTCAGTGGATAAAGAAATCCAGAGCCTGTTGCTTTTCAAGTATTTTCAATAAATGTGATTAACATGTATTATGATCATTATTGTTGTTGTAAGGAATATCTGTTATGCGGACATTTTTTGTATTGAATTTTTTTCATAATTCTCGATGAGATGTAACACCGGGCGATTTTAAAACATGTTCCCATTTAAGAAATCCGTGTGAAAATATTATCAGGTGAATAAAAAAGTATGAAAATCCTATGGAAGTCATATACAGTGTACACATTTGATGGAAAGTCTAAAAATATGGGACCATTTGTAAAACATATTGAAAACAGATAGAAAGCTGATTACCTCATATTGAACAATATGGACAGATACTGTAAACGTATTTAATTTTGCGTGTATTTATTTTTGCGGTTTAGGAAATTTAGACATATCAGCGTAGTTAATTTTTTAACGTTTTTGAAATATGCACTTTAACATAATAAGTATAATATAATTTTTGCTTGGTATTAATTTCCGCGCAAATCAAACGACCGCGAAAGACGTGAAAATTAGTACATCTCGAAAATAAATACGTTTACAGTATGCTTTTACCATAAAATTATTATACATGTGCGTATGGTGACGTGACCAAACGATGGTGGATTTTCCTGTGTAGAGACAATTTGATTGTTATGGTACCTAATGTGATAATATTCTAGCATTATTAACAAAACCAATTTTATAGTGTATGATAACTATGTTAAAATATATCTGTTTAGGGTAAGTGTGGTTGTTATGCTAATTAATGTTATTTTTTCTGTGATAATATAATAGTATTTTAAACATGTACAATTACAATGAAATGTCACCATTGTGTCTTTTGTTTATCTGCATTCTTTCCAGTGCTCAAAATAATACTTATTTTATTTATTATTGTGACAATTTCACCTCTGTACTATGAATGTTCTTCTACTTAAGCTCAAAATACTACAAAATAGCTTGCTTTATTTTGTTACTTCCTCATGTTTATGTACTGATGTCTCTGCCTTATAAGGCTTATGTATAAACATATTTCATGTTCAGTTGTTCATGTTAAAATGTTAGATGTTTCGTGTATTTCATGCTCAGATTTTTAAATAACTTTTTGTCACATATTCAGTTGTTCATATATTTCGTATTTCATATATTTCATATTCAAATGTTAATTGCTTTCATGTATTTCATATTCAAATGTTAATTGCTTTCATGTATTTCATATTCAAATGTAAAATGCTTTCATATTCAGATATAAGATTTTTTTTATGTATTTTATTTCAATATTTTAAAATTTTATTTTTAACTCATATCCCAATAGTCAGACAATAATATATAAAGTTCTATATGCTTCCTAGTATGTTGTAGCAAATGTTTTCTAATCCAAAACTTAAGTAAAACATTAACATACCCTTCCGCAGCACACGGCCTCACTTTCTTGTTGGGAGTTAACTTGTTGAAATTAGTTTTCAAATTGTGATTTGCTCGTGATTTGAATATAAAGAGGTATGTTTGTGTTTGCTCGTACAATTGTTGTTGTATGTGTCCTGTACTGGAAAAATAAATTTCGAACGAATTATTAGTGTCTTCTCAATTTACATTTATATAAACATAATGGTCTCCCTCCCGTATCACCCGGCCTCACTTGGTGTAAGTTCACGTGTTTTACTTAATTTATCAGTTTTCATAGTTTCTACTTTGTTTTGGGATTGTGATTCGGATTGGTATTTTTTTCAATTGGTAAACGAAGATGACTGGATACCAAGTTTTACGCTTCAGGTTCAGGTTATAATCAATCAGCCACAGAGATGCCGGTTCATAATCAAAACAAAACTAAAATTAAAACAATAACATAAGTGGTTGATTACCAATCCGTGTCCATATAATAAATGAAAAATCGTACATGTAACAGATGTTATGATAAACAAATATGATTAATATGTACTATCGCCCACCTTGACATTATCTGGCTTTGCTTCATCAGTAAAACAAATACATTTTTATCATTTATTTTAAACATTTGGAACATTTGTTGGGTGTAACTAGCTAAACAGGAGATATTTACCCTTCCGGAGCAACCGGCCTCGCTTCCGTGGTGAAGTCCACGTTTTAAATTGAATTGTCTGTTTCAAAGTTTTTATTTTGCTTTGGACATGAATAAGTATTTTTGTCTTTATTTACATAGAAACCTCTGAAAATGTCCTAATTCTTTGCAGTTATGTTTTATCATACTTGAATAATAACGCTTTTATCACTGATGTCCGATTCGAACTCTGTGCAAGTTTATATTAATGCATTTTGTTGATATAACTTTTTATCAGATTTTAATATATATTTGCTGGTCAAATATAAAATTTGCTCTGTTTTTGGTAACATGTGTTTATTAAATATATCTACTTTTATCAGTTTCATTTTAGATAAATTGGATACCGAAATATCATAGTTAGTTTGGAATTATAGAATAATTCAGAACTGATATGACTATTCTTACCAAAAATGATCTTTAGATCATTAGGCCACAACAAATTTATTTTAAGTTCTACGTATTTATTTTTGGAAAAAAATTGAGGCGAGCTAGCGATTAAAGATTAAATGTAATTTTGTTCCACTGGAATTTTTTATGTACGTCATCGTCACCAACGTACTTATGATGTTGAAACACAAATATTTATCACGAATACAAAACTGGACCAAACGTGCCATGTTGGACATTTTAGACAGGCGGAAACGATTTGAAAATGATTTTTTGGGGGTGGGAGGGTCGCAGCATTTGGCTTGGCCTTAGCTATATGTTGCCACCACCAGTTGTACTTCTAATAAGTCGTAGAATACAACTATAAATGATGTATGTGAAATGATATGAATATCTAGACATTGTTGTTTAAAACGTATATATTCCAACACATTTTATGTAAAACAAAATGCATTCAATGGACACTAATTAATTATTGAAAGGAATGTCCATTAGTGTTCCTTTGAATATGAATATGTGATTACTACCTGTAGTATATTACGACTTTTGACCTCAGTTGTTTGATATTTTTTTCTCTTATAGAAAATTTCTATATAAGACCCAGTGCTGTCATCATTCACTGCTGTTATTGTTGATTATGTCTTTATTGTGATATCTAATAAATAAATAGTATATATATATATTTAAATGTTGATATAAAGTTGAGTTCTTTTGTTTATTATATAAGCCAATATACTAATATGTAGTGCTGAATAGCGATTCTGATTCTTTTGTCAAGTACCATACGAATTCCAAACATAAATATACTGACGATACTATCAACAAAATATTTTGACGACATATTTATAATATTTCGTAATGCATGTATAATTTTCCAAAAACAATCGATATACCAATGGGCACAAACTGTGTACCATTGCCGTTTAGTTGTTTCTTTATTCTTTTGAAACAGAATTTATGCAGAACTTGTTAAATCTTGAGAGGAAAGTCCTAAACCATTCAACTCCACATACAGATAGATATAAAGATGGCGTTTTAGATCATAATAATCCTAAATTTGGAGATCATGTGAATGTCATCTATCAAAGTGATCTTGAAACAAAAGATGCGACTGTTTCTTCAAGCCATGCTTCTTATTAGACTTTAAAGTAACAAAAGGCTATATTTGAAGGCAAACGTAATTACTTCCCTTTTCTACGTAGCAATATATCTGCTTCTCCTTATGGCGTATTTGTTTCACAGTACGCTAAAGTAGAGGTTGATCCCACAACGAGAACTTTATACTACGAAGCAAGTTGGTTGCATATTAATTGTTGACACAGGGATACTGCAAGCAAAAACTTATCAAGGCCTTCAAAAAGTTTATTAAGCGTCATCACAATATTGTTTATAAATATGATGTCTAAAAATTTACCCTGGATACATTTGACGTCCCATGTTACTTTCATTCTCAATGCACACGTGGTGAGTGTAGTTGGCTAAACAGGTTGCTTACCCTTCTGGAGCACCCCGCCTCACTTCTCTCGTGGAATTCCATGTGTTTAACATGGTTTGCCGGTTTCAAAGTTTTTGTGTTGCTTTGAGATTAGTTTGAACACGGATTGGTATGTTTGTTTTTGATAAATTCTTTCAACAACCTTGAAAATAAATATGAAGTTTTATTTTACCTGCATGTGCAGCATCTCAAACTATGTACATGTCTTTGACGGGTTACTTTTACTGTTAGAGCCAAAATACATCTCAATTATGACACCGTTGACATATTGCTCGAACGTACATACACCAGGAAAATATCCATAAAGTCCGTCCAATTAAATTTCTTTAAAGGGCGGCAATATATACTGTTTTATCATTGTGACCTTTTACATCATTTGAAAATATATTCATATTTCACACGTGGTGGGACTGGGTGTTTCTAGCTAAAAGGAATTCCTTACCATTCAGGAGCATCCGCTCTCACATTCCTGGTAGAAGTCCACATGTTTAACTTAATTCGCCAGTTTCAAAGTTTTTACTTTCCTTTGGGTTTGTGATTTGGACATGGACTAGTAAGTTTGTTTTAATTAAATTGATCTGTACATCTGCAAGTTACTGAATGTTGACGCGCTAAGCAAACTAAGTTGCACATTGCATATGGATTTGGCAACACAACTAAAACTTTGCAACCATAGGTCTATGAAAAAAAGAAACATGCAGCTGCTGAAAAAATACGTATTTTGCAAAAGCTTATGAATTATAAAACACAAGACACAAGAAAAGAATAAAACTAATAAGAAACAATACAAGATATATTAACACCATTGGCTAAAAACATCTCATACATGTGTGGGTTACACAGGGCTTGGTGCTTGGTATAAAATTGTGTCCAGTAGTGCCGTTAAAGTAATACTGGTGTTATAATATTATAACATATGATAGTATTATGACGTGTTCTTAGTTACGTCTTCTGTTGGGAAGAAAGTCTTCTGTTTTTAAAGTCCTGACCTATCCTGCAAAGCCTTGTTTAATCTGGAGAGAAGACTGTCGCTAAATCATGCAATTCTTCATAGATACCTATGGACAAAGTTCTATTTCTTATTTATCCTATATTTAAATGACATTTATCTTCATTAGCTTGAAATAAAAGATAATACAAATTATTCAAGTTTTGCCTATGTTTGGGCTTAAAAAACAATCAAGAACGGCTACATTTGAAGCTACATGTATATGACAAACGTGATCACTTAAATTTTTCTATTGTCAACTTTCCTTCATATACAGCAATAAACCTGCTTCTCTTGCTTAAGTGTATTGTTCCACAGTATGGGACAGCATGTTTCCAATACGGGAACTTTAAAACTTTATACAACGTGGCAAGCTGCATACACGTCAATTGTTGATTCAGAGATATTGCAAGCTTAGGCTTACCAAGGCACTCGTCATAATATTGATAAGTATGATGTCTCTGTATACAAGTTACTCTGGATATATTTGAGGTTCCATAGTTTCCTGTTCCTTTTATTCTGAATTTTGATTTCACATGTGGCGGGAGAAGCTATCTAAACAGAAAGTCCTTATCTTTCCCGAACACCAGGCATCTATTCTCTGTTGGAAATTCACTTGTTTAACTTAGTTTGCAAGTTTCAAAATTTTTACTTTGCTTTTGGGATTATGATTTCAATACGGACCGGCATGTGTGTATTTGGTATTGTATGCTTGCCAAAAAGGTTTTATTTAAGAGGGTCCTTCTACAGTATCTTCATTTGAGGACCCAGACCTAAAATATATGTTATAGCTACTGTACATTAGAGAAGTTTTATATTTCTTAAGGAGTTTCTTCTACAATTTCTCTTATATGTGCACCATAGCAAAGGTATGCATGATTAAAGATATTTGACATACAGATTTAACATCTGAAATCCTTTATGTGGATCAATTTCAACAATATTTGCAAATTATAAAGGACTTGAATATAGCAACAAGATCCCTGTCAAGCATATGGCCAATGAAAATTTAATAACGATTGCTTTGGACTTAACTTCATGTAATTTTAAGAATTCCTAATTATGTGGATGAATCTGATCCTGCAAACATTTGTAGGAACCCTTTTGTTTCCATGTTATTTTAAATAATTAAACATTACAAAACATCATAGAGATGACAACATAATATTTAATTCATAAATAGCATCAGATACATGTACATAAATATAACAAATACAAACTATCATACATCAAGATTACATTTCCTGAGCATCAATTTTTTGCCTGGTTTTAATTCTAGAACAGCTGCTCTATTAAATACAAATACATTTTTTATGACCAAAATGAAAGTTAGATTAGAAATGCAGATCAGTCTGCAGTTGAAGAAATGTAAAACACTTCTATCCTTATTTTGAAAAAGCTGTTCTATCAATAACACATCTTTGTGGATATCTTTGAAAAAAATATATTTTATAGCAAAATTTTACATTTCGTTCATACTAACAATATTTTTCTGAAGTAATAACATTCTATTTAAGTGTATTCATTCGCTATTATGAATGAGAGTCAGGAATAGCATATATAACATGAACTGCTTACCATTCATAATACTGAATGAATACACTCAAAAAGAGTGTTATTTCTTAAATATTTCCCTGCATCAATGCACCATTTCATTCAAATTGTCTATCAGTGTTAATAACAATATGAGGAATTCATAAAACTTGATAATTTTTATTTTATTTGCAAGTTAAATCTGTAATGATGAATGCCCTTGAATATATTTAATATACAACAATAACAATGATAAGGTAAATCTGTAATATTTACAAGTACATTAATGTGTTGCATCCAAATGAAATTGTACACTTTTGTATATTCAATAAATGTAACAAACTTTTAAAGATGACATATTTTGTTAAAATTTGCTGTCAAAAGTAATACCACAAGTTGTATACATGTACATTATACAAATGTAAATACATGTACAAAACTATATTATAGAATACAACTCTAATTTTCCATCAGAGCTCAAAATCATCATAAACCATTAACTGTCCAATTACGATTTACTACAAATGAAATACAACCTGGTTCCAGCATTTAGCACAAATTCCTAGGCCACCATATTTGGCCACAGGTTTAACAATGGTATCAATCATTAAATGTCCCACAAAGATTTCCTAAAAAATGATCTACAACCTGGTTCTAGCATTTAGTACAAGTTCATAAGCCTCCTAAGTTGGCCACATGTTTAACAATGGTTTCAATCATTAAATGTCCCACCATGATTTCCTACAAATGATCTACAACCTGGTTCCAGTATTTAATACAAGTTCCTAAGCGATGATATTTAGCAAACAATTATAACCTCATAATAGTTCAGCCATAAAATGACCCACTGCTGTTGCCTAAAAATGAGCGTGCTGGTTGTGGCATTGGCATGAAACCTAAGCCACTACCGGATTTAGAACCACTGGAAGCTGTTGATTTTCCCCTGGAAGTAAAAGACCCTCTTCCAGTCTTACTGCCACGAGTAGAGCCACGAGTTGAGCTGGATTTCTTAGAAAAACTGCTGTTGTACTGATTGAAATTAAATCCCTTGTTACTCCCAGTACCTTTACTGCAAATGAAAAAGAGGACATGTTGTCAGAAAAACAGTGAAGTTTGTTACCTGCACATTATAAATTGATTAATGAGTCAGTTCTGTTTTTTTGTGTGGTACAGTAGCACCAGTTTAAACCAGCTGCCAAATTAAATAATTCATTATATTTGTAAGTCAATTATAATTGCAAAAACTGAACCATGAGATTTACGACAAGAAATACTGCAAAATAATACTGTAGGAAAGAAAACAAACACCTCTGAGGTATTGTTTATAACTGGTAATATTCTAAGTGGATACCTTGTGGTATTCAACAGAGTTCTATATGTCAATTAAAGTATGGCTCTTAACACTTAGGATAAATAATAGTACGAGTTTTATATGTTTTCACCGTATAGAAGCCAACACACAACAATTAACATCACATGATTTTTTTGTCAATGTCATAGCCAATTTTTGTACCTTAGGTTAATCATATTCTTTGTATAAATCAGTCTTGAAACAATAAAAGTAATACCATTATTTATCCTAAGTGTTGAGAGCTATACTTTATTAATTACTGTAGATTAAGTAAACAACAGTAAAGTGTGGGGATTGTCTCAATATCAACATTATAGCCTGAATTCAAATCTGTATTTATTCAATGAAATTCTAATATAAATTTAGTTTTACCAAATTTGAATTGTATCACAATAGTGATGTAAAATGAATATTAGGAAATTTAAGGGATTTTTTATATAAGTATTACCTATTTCCGGTTTTACCTCCACCTCCTCGCTTCCTTTTTCCTCGGAAATTCTGAAAAGATAGAAACAGACATTTTACATATTACCAATAGCATCAAATACTTGTTCTCAGGACATTACAATTTAGCAAAAGAACCCATAAGGCCTGTATTACAAACATGGCACTTTATCTGCATTGGAGTTTCTGACACTGACACAATTTTGAATGTATATCAAAAGAGTTTTTAGTCCAGTGGCTTCAAAGAAGATTAAAATTTAGGCACTAGAAGATGGATGCGTGGATGCTTCACAATGCCAAAGTAAGTTTAACCAATCAAATGAATATGATAAAATGTGACATCTGAAGAACAAATATTGTAATGTTTAAAGTCTTTACTAGTGGAATATAAACCTCCAAAAAATAAAGCAAGACCTGATAAAAAGAACAGCACAACTAAAAAAACATTACCATTGGATAAATGCACATGCTTAGAGAATTATATAAGTTCTTTTTTATTCTGTCAAGAGAAGCTTACATATAAATAAGTATACCTTTCTAAAATTTCCTCTTTTCTTGCCACTGAATTGAGAAGTATTGGATTCATTGGCACCAAAATAATGTGATTCCCATTCTGCTGGCATTTCATCATCCTCTTCTGGTACTGATTCTTCTAAAGCTGTAATATATACCGGTACATGTATAGATGACACTTTTATATTTATAATAGGTATACAAGGGTTTGGACTTGTTTCTGTGGTTTAGACCCAAGCCAGACTTCATGGTACATCTTTTTAAACATTTTATACTGCCCCTGTCCACCTAGCTGTTACAGTGTCAGGGTAAATTATACCTTGTATATATTTAATAGTACTTATGTACATGTTCAATTTTGTTTAGAACACTCAAGGGCAACTATTTCAAATATTATTTTTGTCTGAAATCAAGGGAGACTCTCTCAAACAGCAATTTTGTCTGAAATCAGGGAGACTATTTTAAATGGCAATTTGTCTGAAATCAAGGGAGACTATCTCAAACAGCAATTTTATCTGAAATCAGGGAGACTGTCTTAAATGGCAATTTGTCTGAAATCAAAGAAGACTATCTCAAACAGCAATTTTATCTGAAATCAAGGAGACTATCTTAAATGGCAATTTGTCTGAAATCAAGGGAGACTATCTTAAATGGTAATTTGTCTGAAATCAAGGAGACTATCTTAAATGGCAATTTGTCTAAAATCAAGGGAGACTATCTTAAATGGCAATTTGTCTAAAATCAAGGGAGACTATCTTAAATGGCAATTTGTCTAAAATCAAGGGAGACTATCTTAAATGGCAATTTGTCTAAAATCAAGGGAGACTATCTTAAATGGCAATTTGTCTAAAATCAAGGGAGACTATCTTAAATGGCAATTTGTCTGAAATCAAGGAGACTATCTTAAATGGCAATTTGTCTGAAATCAAGGGAGACTATCTCAAACAGCAATTTTATCTGAAATCAGGGAGACTGTCTTAAATGGCAATTTGTCTGAAATCAAAGAAGACTATCTCAAACAGCAATTTTATCTGAAATCAAGGAGACTATCTTAAATGGCAATTTGTCTGAAATCAAGGGAGACTATCTTAAATGGTAATTTGTCTGAAATCAAGGAGACTATCTTAAATGGCAATTTGTCTAAAATCAAGGGAGACTATCTTAAATGGCAATTTGTCTAAAATCAAGGGAGACTATCTTAAATGGCAATTTGTCTAAAATCAAGGGAGACTATCTTAAATGGCAATTTGTCTAAAATCAAGGGAGACTATCTTAAATGGCAATTTGTCTAAAATCAAGGGGAGACTATCTTAAATGGCAATTTGTCTGAAATCAAGGAGACTATCTTAAATGGCAATTTGTCTGAAATCAAGGGAGACTATCTCAAACAGCAATTTTATCTGAAATCAGGGAGACTGTCTTAAATGGCAATTTGTCTGAAATCAAAGAAGACTATCTCAAACAGCAATTTTATCTGAAATCAAGGAGACTATCTTAAATGGCAATTTGTCTGAAATCAAGGGAGACTATCTCAAACAGCAATTTTATCTGAAATCAGAGGGACTGTCTTAAATGGCAATTTGTCTGAAATCAAAGAAGACTATCTCAAACAGCAATTTTATCTGAAATCAAGGAGACTATCTTAAATGGCAATTTGTCTGAAATCAAGGGAGACTATCTTAAATGGCAATTTGTCTGAAATCAAGGGAGACTATCTTAAATGGTAATTTGTCTGAAATCAAGGAGACTATCTTAAATGGTAATTTGTCTAAAATCAAGGGAGACTATCTTAAATGGTAATTTGTCTGAAATCAAGGAGACTATCTTAAATGGTAATTTGTCTGAAATCAAAGGAGACTGTCTTAAATAGTAATTTTATCTCAATAAGCAATTGAGGTACAACTCAGAGACTCAAATCAGTGATTTTGTGTCATAAGAAGGCAAATGAAGTACATGTAATGTGAGCAGCATATATGCCGTTCAATTAAATATGAAATGGATGAAAATGCAAATAAAATATCTGCAATAAAGTAAACAAACTAATAATTTATTAAAATAGATTGCAATTTACACACTAATACATGTACTCTAAAATAATTCTAAAGAATCAAGAAAGCAAAATAAATAAATAAATAAATAAATAAATAAATAAATAAAAGGCAATTTATAACTCACATTCATACAATGCATTATATTTGACGGTAACTTCCAGGAATCTCTCTGCGGTGTATTTTTTAATTTTAGCTTCTGGTAGATTTTCCACTTTTTTCATTGCCTCTACTGAAGTTGGTGCTTTCTCTGCCATTTCTCTTAGTGAAGCAGTTGGGAATATTGTTACAAAGTTACGCACTCCATGCTCAATAGCTGTAAAGAACGTGAAAAAAAGAATGTAAAATGGATGTTCATTTCCCAAGCAATGCTAAGTCAAGAATTTAATTAACAGGTTATCAATTTATTTTAATATGAAATGCATAAAAATATTCAAGTCTCAAATTTTCAGTATAGCAAAGTGTAGTATTTTGGTTAGATGGAAGATCTAGATGTACTTTGGTCCACTGTGCCAAAATCTGACAAACATATGTTTTTGTAACAATCAAACTTGTGTTGGCCAACTAATTCAAGGCATACAAAAACGATCACATACAACACATGGTCTATATTCCCTGAAAAGTACCTGTTTTGTACATTACAATTACAACTGTTAACAAATGTACTCCCAACAACCAGCTGTACTGGAAGTATTTTTGTCCAGTCCAATATCTGCTAGGTAAGAAACTAAGTGGATAAAATGTTATAAAGAAGTGGTTGCTATCAAGTAAGTTTGACTGTGAAATGAAAAATACATGTATATTACCAATATTCCTGGCCATTTCTACCAGCTCATTATAACATTCTTCAACAAATATCTGTTTCTGACTGACTGGTTCTTTACCAATCTTAACAACTTCACTGGATTTCTTTGTACCAATCTGTAACTCAACCTAAAAGTAATAAAACAAGCAAATTCAGTGAATTAGAATCCCCCGCCAGATTTTTTTTTTATTATTTGCACTTATGTTCAAAAGGCCATAACTCTGAGGAAAATTAGCAAACCAATTTGGGTTAACGTTATGCACATCTCTTATCTATAAGGATACTTTGCACCCAGTTTTGTGAAATAGTTTTTCGTTTTGAAAAATTAGAGCAGGCAATAATTTGGGACAGACGGAAGGAAACTAGAATTTAATATCCCCTCTTTCTTAAGATTCTTGAGAATATTCCATATAGGTCATTATTATTTTTAATTCGGGGCATCAAGACAAGCAGTCTAAAGCTTAATTATCACAATAGGGTTGAATCCCACTTGAGGCATATCTTAGTGTGAGAAAGTATATTGTTTTGCTCGCTGATGGTCTGAGGTTTTCGAGAAATGAGCATCTACATGTAGATAAAGGTATAAGAATCATTTAATTCATGTCCGACATAGCACATGTTTTTCAAGCTTTTAGATATGAAAATCAATAAATTTTCTATCATGTCATATACGGTTGTTAAGTATGCATTTTGTCGTAATAAATGAGCACCAAGGTACATACCATCTCATTCAGAAAGTAAAACGCAAAACTTTTTAAAATCCTTGCGGGAATTGGTCATTGTTTACTTTTGGAACAGACGAACGGAAGTTCCTATCATCCGGGCAATGGCAAGTTTATCCCGGATTTGCCTATTCATCGTGGGTACGACCGCGTAACAAGGGGAAACAACTCCTAAACTAGGTTGTTTACAGCTACTGTTTTTCTTTGGGTAGTCTCCCTTTAGTCAGATCTTACCGGTGTGAAAAAATGGAATCGTCATACATGCTCAGTTCAATTCTTCTGAGCCATATGTTTTATACTTCCTGTCGTCTGTATGGCTCCAATGCATAGTGTAGATCCCCGCAAGGATTTTAAAAAGTTTTGCGTTTTATTGTTCTCTGTCGGACATGAATTAAACAGTAGGGTGTAAAACTATTACCTGTTAGTAAAGAATAAGTAAGGCTTCCTTGAAGAACATAAAAATAGCACAATCTATTCTTTGATATTACGGTAGATTAGACTGTTTATCAAAATTAGTAACAAAACAGGTTTTATTTACAAAAATTTGATGCTCTGTTATTCTGTTCTGATCATAGAACAGAAGATATAGATATCCATTGTAGATATCTATAACAAGCATTTTTCTATGTATATTTAAATGTTGAAAATAGTGAAAATGCATTGCAACATTTTGAAAAGAAATACTTGACAAACAAGTACTTTCGATTATAGATTCATAGTCACATTTTCTTAATTTATTTGCTTGTACTTATAAAACTTTATAAATATGCCATGCATTGCAACATTTTGAAAAGAAATACTTGACAAACAAGTACTTTCGATTATAGATTCATAGTCACATTTTCTTAATTTATTTGCTTGTACTTATAAAACTTTATAAATATGCCTTATTTTTATTTACCACTGCAGTATATCAGTTGGTAAAGTGCCTTGTTTGGTTCAATTTCTAACTGGGTCAGATCTGATATTAAAGTATGAGTAGCAAATGGTCCTTTGGATCTCTCCTTAAAAGCTGAAGTAAGGTGAGACATGGCAGACAAGACTTCCCCTCCCTACACACACCCACTGGTTATTGCCATAAGAACACTGCAAATGTAAATATTTCTTCAACTTATCCTATATAGCTGGTGATGTAAAACCCCATTTCACTCACCTTAATTTTACCCATCAGCATATCCTGTGCCCGTCTGCCGAGTTTGACGTAACAAGCTGTATGATCAGCTGCTGTAATCTGAATGTCTTCTAACAATATACCATCAATCACAAGTTTTCTGAACAAACGTTCTGCATCATGACGGCTGTAGATTTTCCCACGGCCGTGTAATGGTAACTTTTCATGACCTAATTCATTTATCCTACTATTATTGGAACCTACAAAATAGCAAATTTGGTTAATTCTTAAACTCAACTCTATCTACAGTTTGTGTAAGTAATCAATTGATTACAGATACATATTTAGTGATCTCTGTCGAATTTTACAATACTTGAAAATAATTAGAAATACAGTATTTCTGATGTTTTCTCAAGTCTTACAAATTAAAATTTTATTTAATACCATAATTTTATTTGATTATTGTAAATGATGATAAGACGATTTTATACAGAATTGGGTTCTTGCTATTAGACAAAAGATTTTGATCCATTTTCTAGTTCTGTCAGTAGTAGAATTTTTTTTATCTCAGGTTTCCATGCTCTTCCAGACGTTCACAAAAGGATGGAATAAGAATTGTTGTTTGAAAAGTAATTTTACATTGCTCTCTGTGTAAGATTGAATTTTGTAAACACTTTTATTCAGAAATATTGATTGCACATTCTTAATTGTATGTGTGCCTACTCCCATATATACCTAAAAAGGTCCATTGTACAATGATAAGTTTTATACAAGTTTAAGCACGAGATTAGTTAAAAACAATTAAACTGTTCTTTGTGTAAATTTTGTTCTGTTACAGGATTCGTACAGACATTTGGACTCCAAATTTAAGGACTTTTTAGGGTCTTTTCAGGGTCTTATTTGCAAATTTAAGGCCTAATCAGAGGTACAACTGAAGCAAAAAAAATATTGATGCAAAGCCAATTAAATCAATAAAACAATTACTTACTTGTCCATAGTAACAACACATGAAGTGGATAAGGTTGAAGTTGGGCATTTGGAAGGGCCAGGTACCTTTAAATTGCTCCTTTCAAATAGCTTATTAATTAATGTTTATTTATTTATTTACATCAGTCTATTTGCAACCACTTAATATCCAAATACAGACACCCACCCAACTGCCCAAATTCAAGGGCTTTTTATGGCCTTCAGGATAAATTCAAGGGCTTTTTAGGGTCAGACTTGTTTTTAGGGTCTTTTTAGGGCAAACCTCAAAATTTAGGGACTTTTCCAGGCCTGTACGAACCCTGTGTTACAACTACAGTAACACCTGGATTTATTGCTACCATTTGTTCAGTCATAATTTGTCATTATAATATGGTTTGACAATAACTCAAGTGAACCTATAAAGAAAAAATAGAGGAAATGGAAAAACGAAATTTGAAAAGATGGCGATAAGCTAGGTTGTGAAGTTATCATGGAGCATTATAATAACGGTTTACTGTAAGTGTATTTCAATTTGTAAATTTATGAAAATACTTGAAAAATACAATTTACCTCTGAACACCTCAACAAAATGTAGAAGTGTAAAGTTATTTCCTCTTCTTTTGTTGTTATCTGTCAATGATTTCACACACTGGACAATCAATTTGGCATCCTCTGTAACATCTCTTAACTGGAATGATCCCTGGTTGTTGTATAAAAATAAAAATTAATATTATAATTTTCAACATTTTGATTTTTGCTTTACATGAATGTACCAACCCTCTGTCAGTATTCATTCTAGAAGGAGGTCATGAGGCCATTGATCCCTTATTTTACTAAACGGTCCCATTAGGGGGCCATATTTAACATGACGTGAATGCAAAAAACATTGATGTTGTGGTGTTTCACAGAAAAGTTTTTTGTAAATAGAAAAAATCCTAAAATGGACACTGCTCTGTTTTACCTGTTGGCATTTCTGGAGTCCTTACTTCAACCTTATAAAGAAGGGGTCAGTAAAGAGCCTGGCTAAAAAAGAAAGTTTTCTGTTACTCCTCTTTTAATTCAACTGATACAAGGGAGGTGATGTAAGATTTGAAAATGAAAAACAAGACTGTAATAAACTCATATACGAACCCTACAGGAAGCAGAAAATAAGATCTAAAGTTACTGTGTCATTCACGAATATAAATAGTAATTTTTGTAATGCTGTAACCAAGGTAACACATGTTGTGTAGTCCTTATTAAATGCAGTATGTATAGAATATGTATATGAAGACAAGCCAATAGAACCAAGAAATATGCTTCTTAGAGGCAAGTAGTTTTTAAACAGAGGTTCTTTTTGTTAAAAATATGACCGAAAAGGCCCTATAACACTGGTCTTAATGGCCAGGGGATTTTTTTAAAGAGGTATTTGCTATAGCAAGTTTTAGTATTTTTATACCAATAAATATATATGTACCTTTGAAGCACAATTATCACAAATGGAACCTTTAAATTCATTACATGTTTCTCTGTCAAAATTATGTTCTCCAAAATAATGTAACATCTGAGCACGGCGACAATCTGCCACATTTTCACAATATTGTACCATCCTAAACAAGTTGTCAATGTGAACTCTCTTAGACTCAAATGTAGCTGCTTTACCACTAAAACAAATAAATTATATATGTACAGTAAAAGACCTTTATAATGAAGCCCTGGGGACTCTATTTTGAACTTCTTTATAAAGTGACTTCGTTATATTGTTATCAATAGACATACATGTATATAGAGGAGCCGTTGGGCCCAATATTTGACTTCGTACTATCCATGTATTCGTTGTATGCATGTTCGTTATATTCGTGTTTTACTGTATAAATGCTCATCAAGTAAATAGGAAAAAAAAGCTTTTGTATATGTTCCATCATATGACCTTAACCTTATGTATCAGCCTTAGCGACTTGCATCATATCCATAGTTTGATGAGAAAAAACTAGAAAAATGCTCAAGTTTGAAAGTTTTTTATATTTAAAGTAAATGACCTCCAACTCTTTAACTCATTATTTAGTGTTTATATCTTAAAGTTCAAACAGCACACTTAAATCCATTATTTCTTTTTCAGCATACCGTATATTTCCGTATATACGTCGCCCCAGTAATATGTCGCACCCCCACCCAGGCCAGCAAGCCCAGTATTTTCTAAAGTGTCTCTACATACGTCGCAGCCAAAAAAATTGCCAGAGAACATTAAAGATTTGCTCGGCAAGAACCATTAATTTCAATTCCATGAATAAAGAAACAAAAGCTTTTACCGGTGTTATTTATTATTTTTCTTCTTAATAAATATTGTTTGAATAGCTTGTGTAAATTAAACAAGTATGTAGATATTATTTTACATGTATGGAGAAAACGATGAAATTGCTTGAATATAACATGTACTTTTTGGCTCCCGATCATGAGATCGGTTAATTCACATGTTGTTGTCACCGACAAAGGAAGTCAAAGTTTGATCATGCGCAAAGGTTGCGATATGTATTGCATAATTTGTTAAAACAAGGGGTCGCTTATAGCGTTATTAGACTCATGTTTCAGATTTTACAATACTGGACTGTCGATATTATGTTAAAGTTGACGATCTATTGCTTACCGGGGGATAAATATCGCCATTTTATATTGTTCAGAATGACATGTGGTTTTCCATTCGAGAGTATTGGTCAATAACTAGGACGACTCCGGTTGTTTGAACTTTTGTGAAAGAATAATTTGTAATTTTTTGTTGCGTTTAAAATCTAAACATGTCGTTAGAATTGCAAATTAAATTTTAATAAAATTTTTTTAATATCCGATCAGCGCGCGATTGTCGAATTCTGACACTTTTTACTTAAAACCGACAGATACGAAACTGCCGTATGACCTCTGATATAGGAATATAAATTAGTGTTTGTAATGGCGGCGCTTTCTTCTTCAATATATAAACATAGGTACCGGTAAACATGGACAATTATATCAAAGGATAAGTTAACGGGAATGGCTTCAATCATTAAACAAACAAGATACACGCGAGGTGTTACCGGGAAGACTTGATTATTTAAAGTTAATTACAGGTGACCAGGTATTTACTTCTTTGCCGACGGCCATTCTGTTACACGTGACAACTTGACAGTGAGACTCATACTTACCTTAATTAATCAATTATTTGTTTTATTTCAAAAACTTTATTGGTCAAATTTAATAATAAAAAATATCACATATAATAATAATATATTATACAAAAAATATAATAAAGAGCAAAATTTACTTTCAACTAGAAAATTACCGTAACTTCCGGTTTGTCGATCTTCTAAAATGCCTTGAAAATTCGAGACAGATTATCAAATATTTTAATGTCGGCTAGTTAAGTCGCATTGGATTTTAAAATATTAAAATTTAGTGAAAAAGTTGCGACGTATCTACGGAAATATACGGTAACTCATACATTGAAATTATATGTTTGGATTCTAAATTTTTTGCTGCACCAGACCATCCAAGAAACATAGTTTTCTATTTGAAATAAAAATGTTGTTTAACAAAGTGTTACTAATTTGAGGTATACTAATTTTCAGATATACACTTGACTACTTACTCTCGATAATTCTTCGCAATCTTTTGACATCCTGATATGTGTAAAACAGAATACAGTGTGCCAACTGTCCGTCCCTCCCCGCACGACCTGCTTCCTGATAGTAACCCTCTGTAGACTTAGGCAGAGAATAATGTATGACAAATCTGACGTCAGGCTTGTCAATACCCATACCAAACGCAATGGTAGCACAAATCACCTGTAATAATAAGCATACATGTAACAATTAAGGTAGACTGAGAAAGATTTTTTGACTGGTGAATTTTCTGAATTAATTTTGGTGATCAAAAGATATTTGTGTGCTTCTGCATATGCCTTCACCTCTTAAGCCACCAAGCAAACTGGTATATTTAACTTCTCACTGGATTGGTAAAATATTTCTTGCCAACAGTGTGGTTTAAGGATTGTAGAAACGGGTCGAATGATACCATGAAACAATATTTAGTTTTTTTTTTTTTTTGCTCCCATACAAAATCATATCTACATGGACCAATAACTGTTAACAAACTTTCTAGTTTATATGTAAATATCCAAAACCTGAACCAAAAGCTTAAAACACTGGCTGCTGACTTATCAGTAATCTTTTACACACTTAGTGCAGGCAAGTTTGAAATAAAAGATCTGATACTCTTTTGTTCTATTATAATCTTAATGTAACAGAAGGGATTGATTGACAGATTAAACGTGGTTGTGCGTCCCTGTCAAAAATATTTCACCCTTATCAAGATGTCTCCATCTATAGGTGATGTACATTGTAAAAGAATGAAGGTTGTATCTCCATATTAACTCATACATTTACCTTACACCTATAACCATTGAGCCATTTCTCTTGTATCTGGACACGTTCTCCATCTGATAAACCAGCATGGTAAGATACAGCTTCAATTCCAGATTTAGATAGATCTCTAGCAGTTGTATCACATTCATTTCTATAAGATCACATACATGTACATTTCTTAGTATAATAATTACATCTATTCATAATCTTTTGGAAGTCGTCAAGTTCAAATACTTAGCATAACTTGAGTTTGATAAATATACATGCAGTAAAACTTCATTACAATATACTCGCGTATCAATTTGGCACTCCACTTCCAATAATTTAATAAAGTCTTAAATTATCTTTTTTTTTAAACTTACTTCCAAAATATTGCCAAAACCTCTAACAGTCAAAAATAAACTGAACAAATGGTGACATTTAAATAAAGTTTTTCTGCATATATACATGTACAGAATATTTAAATCAAAATCATGTTGGACAATTTTCTTTTGTTACATGAACTAAAAAGTTAAAATAAATTTGAAGAATACACAAGTTTCAAGGTATATATAATCTGAAAATTAATAGCCTATCTCAATAAATTTACATGTAAGTCAATCAAATTGTATTATCAATTAACATACATGTACCAGCATTTTTTTTATGTTTTCATTTTTTCCCCCTCGAAAATATGTACAATAATTTTTAAAAGCTACAGAAAAAGAATCACTGCAACACGCATGTACTGTAGATCAGGAAATTTTATCTTCAATTATAATTTATTTCCATAAGTACATGTATTATCATTTCAAGTTATTCATGTACCGATATTTTGACATTGTAAGATGAAAATCAGTGAAAATATTATACATTTATTGCCTGTGAGTGAGGGAGATATGAACATTTGTTCACCCGCAACAAGTCATATTTCCCTAAGGCACGAGGGATATGTGACTTGTTAAGGGTGAACAAATGTTCATATCTCCCTCAAACAAAGGCAATAAGTTGTTTATTATACCGAAAGATAATCATTGTAATAAGAAAGAAAGAAAGAAAAAAAGAAACGTGCATCTATTAAAAATAAGACAATCTGGATGGTAAAAACACCAGATTCTATCGAAACTCATCGGAAGCTTATGCTAAAAGGTCGAGACCGATTCTGTATCAATGACGTCATATCATTGTGACGTTATGGTGTGTTCCAAATAAGGGAAATATTACAGGGAAACTTGATCGCGTGAGAGAAACATGATATTTCTTTCCCTGCCACGTGACTTCGCTCATCCAATCAATTGCCAGTATTTATGAATGAGGTATAATATTAGTTAAAGTTTGATTATTTGTTTATCAGGTCTAGTTACTCTTGTAAATGGACATGAAAAAAATACAAAAATGAAAGTTTTCCTGATAAATAATATATATTTTTACCTAGACAGACAGTACACAATGCCACATTTGTTTGGGAACTGTTCTTTAATAATCTTTGTAACATCAGCGATCAAGGTTGAAGGTTTCTTGGGTAAAACTCGAAACTTCAAATTTGGACGGTTAAAACTTGAAACAAACCTGCAAAATTATAATGTTTGTGCAATTTAAAACTGGTTTATTTAACACTTTAAGAAAACAATGTCATAATTACGTATATCATTCTGTGACTATATTGCTGGTATATAAAGCAATGTAAATTATTGTAAAACATCCAAATAAAGACTTATTTCAGTGTTCAATCTAGAGTGCGTCCTTCCCACAATTTTCGTCAGTTTGACACACTCGGAAAGGTCCCCTAGGCCGAAACAGGCGCGTTGAATTTTCACTTTCTGAATTCGTCCCAGTATTGAATACCAGAGATGTTGACCAAAATATGTACGGAAATACTATCGTAATCACACAAAAATAAATGATGTCATAGTTTTCTGTGGTTTGTCTTTGTCAGTAGTGTGCTTTATATAAAGAAGTCATAGAAAGTCGTTTTCAAGTGTCAAAGTAATGTTGATTAATTTGGTCATCAAAGTGATTGGAAGCGTGACAGTCGTGAAGCGTATATCTACATATTTTGTTCCCAACAACACATGACCACTGCTTTTTGTTTTTTGTTGTCTGATTATCATTACAGTTACTTAGACTGTGTCATCTTATTTACCATTAAACATGTGAAATCGTTGTCTTCTGGTTGACATCACTTAGTGTACATAGTCTGTAGGCATTGACCCCTTACCTTAATAATTGGCCCCCTGTCAAGAGTTGGCTGGGCCAGCAAGACCAATTTCTAGATTGAACACTGCTTATGTTGTCTTTTATATCATAACAGTTGAACTTCAAATCATTTTAATTTTGAGACAATGTTTATGTCCATCAAACAAAGTAGATGACATATTGGTTTTGCTGGATATCTTATCATTATTCTTCTGCTTTAAACCTTGTCTGAAGCATTTAAGAAAATTTAAACACTTCATAGGAATAATAAGGGACGGGTGTAGTTGTGACTTTTCTTATTCTTTTTTGGAATTGGACAGGGGTTCATTTTGTCCATTTTTTGGCCCAATCTTGACCTATTAGTCTATTATGGACCTCTCCCGAGGTCCATAATAGATTTAGTACACCACATGTCTTTGTTTTCAAAGAATTAGTTTTCAAACAAATTATTTACTTTATTCAACATTATGAAAATGTCTCAACACCTGACAGATGGCAATCATCGAACTTTTGGAATAAATTTCATTCTCCTTGGTTCGGAAATTTGTATAAAAATCACACAAAATATTGTTGATTTGGTCGATCTCCATAGAGCCAAACTCACCATCAATATTTTGGCTCCGAGAAATATTCATTTAAAATATTTACGTAATACTTTGTGTCCTGCTTTATGTTTTATGCTTGTAAATAAGTCATCCGAATTTACATTCATAAAAACAATAAACAGCGCCACCTGGACAAAGGGAAGTAACTTTGTTTTGTTTGCGGGGGGTCACGCAAGGGACTATACTTTGACGCTGCTATGCATTGTCAAGGACAGACGATTTCTATATAAAATAGTATTCATGTACAGTCGACTCTCGTTATCTCGAATTTGTTGGGTCCGTGGAAAGTAGTTCGACATATCCGAAGTTCGACTTAAAAATCGGCAAGTCCCTGACATGGGATGTAACTCTGTTGTACTTCTCATAACTGTTGACTTCCGGTCCATAATCGGCAATTTTTTATCATTATTTATTTCAATATTTATAACTTATGTTTTACTATTAAACAATGTAATGACAAAAAAAATAATTTCAATATTTATAACTTATGTTTTTACTATTAAACAATGTAATGACAAAAATAAATAATGATGAAATAATTCTCGACTGAAAAACCTGCAGATGGCAACTCGGCATGGAAGACTAAACAGAAACTTCACCGTAACTTACAGTTAAAATTAAATCACTTAGCTTTGGTTATTTTAGGCATGTTTTCACCCACACTTCAAAGATTCTCGTTCCGTCATAATTTACTAAAAAATATTAAGCTTTGGGTATTAAGGTTTCATTTCACATACTTCAAAGGTAATCATTCTGTAAATTTGAACGACCCAAGCGGGAGGTAACTGTTTGTGTGTACATGTGAACACTCATCGACCGAAGGTGCGTGGATGTAATTAAAGATCAATAATGCTGATTATTGATTATTGATTCATGGTCAGGTGATTAAGAAAGGGTTTCTTTCTTCACAGGTAAAGGTAACAAAAGGAAGGACTTCAGTTTATTCCGACAAAGGGAACTGAATCATGCATGCACAAACGTGACAGGTGACAGTTAAGACATCAAAGAAGTTTGCCGGTTCGACTCATGTGTATCAAATTTAGAATGATTTAATGTCAACGGACCCAAAAATTACTTCGACTCATCCGGAAATTCGACTTACACGATTTCTACTTAAACATATAATTCCAGTATATTTATATAAGAATAAAATTGGGACCGCAAAACTTATCCGGAATTTCGACATATCCGAGTTTGACTTAACGAGAGTCGACTGTAGTTGTTCAATGATTATTCAACAAATTAACATGTGATGTATTAAATACAAATGGTTTTGGTTTAGCAAAATCTGTTAAAATGTAAAATATTTAGAATAATGTTGCTGCATATGATTTATATAACAGACATAAAATATTTATACCACTTAGGATTTTTCATTTTGAGTTGATGGATGACATCTTTCCTGACCCTGGGTGTAGCTGTTGCTGTCAGAGCCATTGTTGGCACTCCAGGATACTTCTCTCGTAAAATATACAACTTTTTATAATCTGGTCTAAAGTCATGACCCCACTGAAATAAATAAACAGAAAAAGTATATTTTGTGGCATGTTTTTTAAATGGAGTTTGATAACAGTCAAGATTTTTTTTCACCTATACCTTGATGGTGGAGGAAACTGAGGAGCCCGGAGAAAACCATTATCCAAGCAAACTGAAATACTTGTGGCATGTTTTTAATGGAGTTTTACAACAAACAAGATTTTTTTCATTTATATCTAGGTGGTCAGTTCATAGATGGTGGAGGAAACTGAAGTGCCAGGAGAAAACCATCATCCAAGCGAACTGAAATATTTTCTCACACTAGGATCTGTTCTATGTGGTATTCAAAAATAGTTGGAAAGAGGCCCTGATCAGTAAATGCATGGTTTAGACCACTCTGCCAATGAGGCATGGAAAATGCTGATAATTTTCTTGCAACTACAGATTTTAACAAATACTGTTTTAATGGGGTTTTCCAACAAGTCACATTTGATACATTTAATAAAATCAGAGAGAAAGAATATGGAATCAGATAATTTTATGTTTTCCTACAAAAAATATGTTTTCCCGTACACTTATTTTATATGATCACCATGGAAAATCTTTGGTCATGATGGAGAATCTTGTGATACAATGGTGAACACAATTCTGTTAGTGGCTTATTTATTTCATCTTAGATGTATACAGGATTTTGCAACAAAATGAGCATTAATAAATTTATATATAGAGATACTGGTCGGTAAAACATATCATACCATGTAATGGTGGTAACTAATGGGCTTCATTAATGACAATGGATATATGATATAAATTATTCTAACTTACCTGGCTTACACAATGGGCTTCATCTATGACAAATCTAGTTAGTTGTTTTCTTTGATATAAATTATCTAAACAATGATGTAACTTGGTGCTTGCTGATATCTGGAAAATTAAAAGCAAAGATAAATCACTTCTATCATGAGTAATGTTCTATATGCATAAATGTGTTACGTCAGGGTTCGTACAGAGATTTGGACTCCCATTTTAAGGACTTTTAAGGGTCTCATTTGCAAATTTAAGGCCTATTCAGAGGGACAATTTTATAAGAAAAACATTGGTGCAAAGACAATTAAATCAATAAAACAATTACTTACATGTCCATATTAACGACACTTGAAGTGGGGGTTGATTTTGGGTGTTCAGGAGGGCCAGGTACCTTGAAATCGTTCATTTCAATGTAACTTATTTATTTGTTTATTTTGATCAGTCTATTTACAACCATTTAATATCAACACCTAATTGGCAAAATTCAAGGGCTTTTTAGGGCCTTCAGATAAATTCAAGGGCTTTTTAGGGCCTTCAGATAAATTCAAGGGCTTTTTAGGGTCAGACTTGTTTTAGGGTCTTTTTTAGGACAAACCTCAAAATTTAAGGCCTGTACGAACCCTGTACATAAATATTGGGAAATTATTGCAATGTGTTAAATTTCCCATTTTGTAAACATAAATACTTCTTGATTATATTGCATACCAGTCAATATGTCTTCTTGTACATTTATTAGGTATAATTCACTATTCACATATATGCCCATCTGTATTACACCACACATCACAGGATATTTTAGTAAAGTAGAAATAAGTACCCCAAAAAGATTTCTTTTTAAAGATCAAATGAAATCACAAATGCATTTTAATTGATATAAAATGCATAAAAAATAATACATGTATGTTAGCTATACACTATACATGTAATTTTTCTTTCCATCTGACTGTGCAAAGCAATTTATTCTAGAGAGACACATTTCTGAACTGAAGTATCCATGGTAACCACAAACTTTGAGGCACCACCTGAATTTATGGTTTTACAGTACATATATAAGTATATTGACTTACTTTTTCAGGTGTTACATATAACATAATAATCTCCGGTTTTCTACTGTAAAGCTTCTTGTATATAAAATCTGACTGCTTCTCATCTACATCAGAAGACAAAAACCCAGCAGGAATCTGAAAAAAAAATTCATATAACGAACTGTGTTTATTATATACATGTAGATCTACTTTAATACAATGGGGTTCCCCACTGTACCACGTGATTATAACCTCTTAACGCTTGTGCGGAACGTTTTGGAAAAGTCAACGGCACAAATCCCCAACAAAATGTTTCCCGTGACCTTGACCTTTATGATATGACGTTGGTTCAAGGTCATGACACGCCTTCAGACTATGGAGATTATTCATGTGAAGTTTTATGACAGTCATCCAAAGCAGCTACGAGATACGACCCAGACACAATTTTACACGGACAGACAGACATACCCCCCTCAAACTAGTTGTAGGGAGGGGGGGGGGGGTGGGGGGTGGGGTGGGGTGGGGGGGTATTACAATTGTTACTACATGTATATATTATACCATCTGTAGCAATGGTTCGTTTATCAAATATATATATAAATTATTACTTACAGTCATAGAATGTAGTCTTTGAACTTGATCTTGTATAAGTGCTCGTAGTGGCGACACAATTATTGACACACCTCCTGTAACAAGGGCAGGTAACTGATAACACAAACTTTTACCACCACCTAAAAATAAAACAACAAATGCATGGCAAATAGAATATTATTCTGTTCTTTCACATATGGTAGAACTGTAGCATTCACTTCGAGTTATTAAAGTTTCACTGTATAATATTTACAATATGACTGTATCTCTCTTTGAAGAAGCAAGTGTATTGCAATTCCTGTTGAAACACAATTGGGGTCATGACCTTTGATGTGTATCAATTTTCCTGCAATATGACGTCATGTCCACCCCCAGAGGGTCACATGGTCATTCATGCTAGATACACCCATCTCACATGACAAAAAACCCCGTCTCACACGAGCAGGTATGAAAGAAATAGTGCCAGGGGTTGAAACAAATATGGGTACAAAATATTTGTTAAAAGAAAGAATTGTAAATATAAGAAATGACATTTCTGCTCATGGTATTTCAAGGGGTAATGAAAGATAGTGTGGCACGTGCCAAATTCAAAATGAAGGGCTGTGCCCTTCATCACTTCATTGTTCAAATCTCCATTAGCTAATCTAAATAGCTAGTGAAAATTTAAAAATTATGGTGCCTGTCTACTACTTTGTAACATGGATTACAATTTGTTTTCCAATTTATAAAATCTATCTTTTTAATTTAATATTACCTGTTGGCATAAGAATAAAACAATCATTTCCTGTCAGTGATGCGTTGATAGCCTGAAGCTGGTTTTACGGAATTCACGTAAACCAAATATCTGTGTAAATATCTTCATCATTTCCCGACTATGGTCAAAATTAAATCCATTAAATTCTTTATTTGGGTCATCTTCTTGTTTCTTTGTAACAGAACCTGGACTGACACCAAATGATCCTGAAATTGATGAAAGGTGAAAGTTTTCCTTCAAATACATGTACATAACATTAACTACATTAATCATACATGTAATGAGAAAGAAGTATTACAGTAAACAAAAACATAGCATTGCCGTGCTGTTGTACGGCGTATTTGGGAAAATGGTGTTGTGGCAAGACAGAATATAACCAAAAATCTCTCCCCCCCCATCCCACCCCCAGGAAAGGGGGGGGGGGGGGGTTGGTTTGATCTATGCATAGTCCAACGGATGTTTTTTGGAAAAGGAAACAATGTACCAAACCATGTATTGCTAAATTAAATCGTAAAAAATAATAATTTCATAAATATATGAAAAAGACAATCAGTAATTAAAATTTAATCAAGTTTTATCAAGTCGTACCCGATCGTTTTGTCATTTTAGATAGAGAGAAAGTAGAGTTTTGCAGACCCTACCGTCGCTATGAGGGGGTTCATTCTAGTGGTTGTATGTAACTGGATCATTTGCTGTTAAATCTGGGTTTTAATGAACTGCTGATTATCACTCACAATATTCCCGTTTCATGTTAATGGTGAAGTATTTAAAATCCACATGTGGCCATTTGCACACAACACTGTACGAATTATCTCCCTTTCACGAAAGTGAAATCTAATCGATAAAAAGTTTTAAAATATGACACAAAAAAACGTTATCATACCCTTCAAAATAAATTTAAATTAGCGTAGATTTCATGAAGAATTAATTAAATCCACCTGCCATTGCTGTTTATTTCATAAAAAGTTATGATTTTACATCGTAGGACGCAAACTTCTCGGACTACTTTTTATTGTAAACACAAGATCAGTTCGTCAAATTGCAGAAATTATTAGATGCATCCCGTCGCAATATTTTACTAGATTCCGAAATGTATTCCAAATGTGCATATGTAACCAAATGCATTACCCGTCTCATAATACATATTTCACGATAAAACAGATATATTTCTTTCACGCTCATTTACCAGGCTCACTATTTCCATGTGTACTCATATCTTATAATTTCATAGCAAAGAAGCCCGATATCTTGGAAGAAAGCGATAGCAAAGTACGTGTTCACTGTTGTGAAACGCCGTACAATAATATAAAACTGAAGTAATTTTTTCATACGGTTCCAAGTACATGTAAGATTTTTTTAAATTCAACAAGTTAATTAAGTAAAATCAGGAAACACTAAAGAATTAAAGCTGTACATAGTGATTTAGTATACTGAAGTAAGATTCAATATCATATGAGCCAAATATTCACTATAACATGTAATATACCTGAGAAGGAGGTACTTGCTTGTGGTATCACAGAATCTACAAAATCAAAATAAATATATGCATATGTGTATATAAAGCTTTTCAATATTATAGCACATAATAAACTATAAGTTTATGTTTCCTTCCAGGGTAGCCAAAAAAATCATTGGCAACTAATTTCTTAAGAATTTTTTTTTTCAAAAGGTAAGCTATTTTAGCATATTACTTAAAAACGCTTTTAAAAAGACATATTTTCATACATTTTGGACATTTGGCTACTTTTAGTTCTATATTTGTGAAAACCTAGAAACTTTATCAATACATATGCAAATCAATAAATTATGGTTGAACAGTAAATGGTTGAAATATTACTATAATTGTGTAAAAAATTTAGAATATAATAAAATTGCATTTAACTCTATATGTGCGAGAGAAAGATTTGTCAGATTGCATGCTGAAAGTTGGTGGTTTTTTCTAGGAACTCTTTTCCCTTTTTATTACTGCACTGGGGCCCATGGGATTGGGAAAACAAGCATGATTTCATACACTTTGGAGGAAAATATAATGGAAAAAACATAGAAATGTAAAACTTAAAATTCTGTACTTAATTTATTTGAATTAGGAAAATGCACCAAAATATTTGGGGAAAATATAGATTTTGAATTTTGGGAAAGAGACCGATTTTCAGTCATAAATTAACCAGATCGTCAGCCCTGCTGATCAACTCAATATACATGTAAAAGACAGAATCTTGACTGGGGCAGTAGATACCACTCCAGTCTGGAGCAACAAACTTATTCTAGACACAAAATTTAAATATAAATTTTGAATAAAATACTGTCATATATTTCACTCAGTTATAACCACTTAAAAAGTACATGTGTACTGGTATAGAAATCTGAAGGCATATACATGCTGCACTAGGAGCAAAGAGGATAGGTAGGTAGGTAAATACTAGGTATACATGTGGAAAAAATCTATGTATAAAGCACAATACTGTTTACAACTTAAAAATATTCTATTGCTAGGATGAATATTCTATATGTAAAACCATCTGCTTCATGAATAAGATTATGTGATGAATATGAGTATGACATATTTACTTACTTTGTTTTGAGGTAGATTCTCTCTTTGGTGTATAATTTAGTTCAGGTAAGTCTTCACCACCTGGCTCAGGTAAATCATCAGTAAATTCCTCATTAAAGTCTTCATCATCAAACATATCCTCCATGGTATCATTAGCCAGGTAACCTAACTGTCCAGACATAGCTGATGATATAGAGGAGTTCTTAACAGTGCTTTTACTAGCACTAGATATATCAGAAAGTTTGTAATCAAAACTGAAATCTGATGTACCAGTGCCTTGAATACTGTTTGAATTATTCATGTTTGAAGTAGCACCACCGTCTGACTTGGAGCCTAATACTGATTTGTTCATACTTAAAATGGGTGAATTTGATATTCTGGGTGAATCTGATGTTCTTTTATTAAAGTTGGATATAAACTTTGTATGAGATTGTGTAAACATGGCATCCTCTTCAAAAAAGCTATCACCACAAGGTATTGGAGAATTAAATCCCGACTTTACAGAACCGACCGACAGTCTTCCTGATCCACCAGCTGTACATCCTACCTCTGATATAGGAGCACCATCCAGATGGGCAGGAGTAGAAGTGTTAGATATCACTGGTTTACTGGAGATACTGGTCGGAGTCTGATATGACTTCAGATTTGGTTTTTGTGATTGTAAAATTGGTGAATTTATTCTAGTTCCTTCAGACTCTGATTGAACACTTTTTCTGTGAGCTGTTTGAAATTTGTATGACTTTGTAGAATTATCTATACTGTTTATTCTTTCTTTTACTTTTCTCCTGAAAGTTAAAGCAAATAAATTCATGAAACAATTATCCCTCCATTAAACCAAACAATTTCATTCTTATCAAGTAATTCAGAATTCATAGAAAGTGAACATAATGTGTCACTGCTACAATAAAGCATGAAAATGCCTTTGAATATCATGCAATTTGTGGGCAACAAGTAAAAATAACACACACAGCAATCAAATTTGATTAAATGAATCTGCATCAGAAGATTTCCATGTTTCTGACATTAAGTATGTGCACGTTTCTATAAACCTGGTGACTATAAAGTGAGTATTACAGGTTGTATATGTACATGTAATTTTTAATATTCAAGGAAGTCTTGCAACAAAGTCACAAAGATAAAATGGATTGAAAACAAAAACAAAATCACAGTATGTCATTCCTTAACACTCCCAACAAACAAAACTTGGGGATATACATGTTTAAGAATAACCATGTCTGTCCCTCTGTCCCAACAGATCTCATGTGCTTAGGGGTGGATTTTGATCAAATTTGGCACAAATTTAAACCAACTAGAGATGCTGTGTTGCATGTCAGATTTAGATTCATACTGGTATGTCAAGGATCAAGATCACAAGGTCAATTATTAGAAATAACAACACAGAAATGTTGGGTACAGGGAGTATTTGTCTCTCAAGACACTGCTCTATTTCATACTCACCTGTTGGTGATTAGTTTCTGTAGTTTGTCATAATGGTCTCCAGCCATCAACATTAGGTTATCTAGACTACTTTTACCAATTATATCACAGATATCATCCATAACAACAAACAACAAATCTTTTAACTCTGGTATATCATCTGACTGTAGCTACAAAATAAAACAAGTCAATTCAGTAAATTAGAATTTCCTGCCAGCGGGTTATTATTTGTGATTAGCACTTATGTTCAAAGGGCAATAACTTCCAGGACAATGAGCAAACCAACTCTGGTTAACAATATGGGCATCTCCTATCAATGTAGATGTTTTGAACCAAGTTTCATGAACTAGTGATTCATAGTTTTGTAGAATTTGCCCAGACTCAAATTTATTATCCCCTTCTTTCTTCAAAAGGCAGAGGATAATAAAGTTGTTTATTGCTCGATTGCAGCAGTGTTCATTCTAGAAGGGACATTTGGCCATAGAACCCTTATTCTGACAAATGATCCCATTGTCTTAGTGGGACATATTTATCATAACATCTATGCAAAAATATTGATGTTATGTTATTTGAGACAAGTGTTTTTGAAAATGGCCACCTCTGAATAATCCTAAATTGAACACTGCTGTAGTTTGCACACCTGTCTTACTCATTAGACACAAGGTGGGCTACCACATGTTAATGTGGTCATTGTTAACTTTACACAAAGAATCAAGGCTGGGTTACAGCATTGTTTTCCACTAAAGTGGTCGCTTATACATGTTTGTTATCAATCTGCTGTAATTCAAATTCAATGTACATGTAGAAAAATAAAACAAAATTTAGTTCCAAAAGTGTAATAAAAAGTCATATTGTGAGATAGAAATCTTCTAAGTGTACAAACCTCATTTATATTCTTTTTCATTGACATATAACTATCTATCTTCTCGCTGTCTATTTTGTCCTCACTAGTTATACTGGATGATGGTCTACCTAATAACATAATAATATACCAGTAAAGTGAATATCAATATATATATATGTATGCTTCACACCTTTTTGTTCCATATAAAACAAGAAAATTGCCATCAGAGCAAGTAATATTACCTACCACCAGAGTTCTGTTAAAATGAAAATAACAACAACCAAAATTTACCAAATTCAAACTTAACCTGTATATTATCAATATGTATATTATTAATATATATGTATCAAATTCAAACTTGACCTGTATATTATCAATATACACATATAAATAAGTATTCAAAGTATCTATCAGAGCTCCAGATAAGAATTGGACATAAAGGGTCATTACCCCCTACCTTTTTTCTAAAGCGCATGCTGTAAAATTTAAAGCGTATTGATACTGTTGCTAACGCTGTCTGTTTGCGCACATAATAGCCTTTTTTTTTTTTTACAGCAGACAACATTTTGTGATATGACGATCAACATAAAAGGTGAAAAAAAGATATATGGTAAGATTCGAAACCGGAACTGATCTGGACTGTCTTTTAAAGTGCAATTCCGGACTGGAATTGTCTCCATTACGTTTTCAATTTTTTCATCGATCTTGATCATTATAACGTTTAACAAATGTAAGCTTGTATGAAAGCATGCCGTCGAGCGATACTTGTTTACAAAATCATGGTTACGTGTTGTAGTAGATATGTAAAGCGTAGTGAGCAATTTCAATGCGTTATGGTACTCCTTTAAATTTTAAAGTGCATTTTAAAAAAGCCATAGCGTTTTTACGCAGATACGCCTCTTATCTGGGGCTCTGATCTATGAAATCGACCACAAACATACAAGTCCAAAACTCAATTGCTAAGTAAAAACTTTGAAAACTGGCAAGTTAAGTTTAACACTTGAACTTACACCAGGGTAGTGATGTCGAGTAGTCAGGTGCTTTCTGGTAATGACAAAATGATTAAAGATACAAAAATGTTTGCTTTGAAACTGGAGCATGAAAGACTATACTACATCCTTGACAGACACCATGACTGATAGACACAAAAACAATATTGTCAGGGATATTTTTGGAAGGACCAAATAAAATACAACAATATAAGACAAAACAAACTCTTTTTATGGTCCTTTGCTTTGTGGTCTGATGAAATGCATGATTCATAGACACTTAGAACTTGTCAATGGTCTTTATAAAAAGATCCATACAGATTCGAACCTTTATTGCCTGGGAATTTCAAAACATGAAACATCAATATTTCACAGCAATCATCTTGGAAAGAAAAATCTTTACCTAACTGAAATGTATATGTACCTTGCTGTTGAGGTTGAAGCTGTGGTTGTTGTGGCTGCTGTTTCTGCTGTTGATACTGAACTTTCTCTTTAACCTCTTCCATTTCTTCATCACTACTTGAGAACTCACACGTTCTACGTCTCTTTGTTCTTCTTATGATTCCATCTTCATCACTATCTTCAAACAACTCGCTAACAGACCCTACATCATGCTATTGTAAATGTATCAAGTGAAAACACATAGTAGCATAAAACCACTGTGGTAGTGATAGCTCAGTATGTATAAGGTCGTGGGTTCAATCCCCGGCTGGGTCTGACCCAAGACTTGAAAGTGGGTAGTGACTGTTCTTTCACCAAGCACTCAGCATTACGAAATAAGTCACGGTTCTTTCGGATGGGAACTTAAAATAAATGAGGTCCCGTGTCACGGTGTGCTTGGCACGTTAAAGAACCCTGCTGTATAATGCCATCAGCGCAAAGCACAGGCAAAATTTCTGCACCTTCGCCTATCATGCCTATAGTTGGCAACGTCTCGATATAAGTGAAATATTCTTGAATGGGACGTTAAAACACTATTACTCAACTCAACTCATAGTAGCATAAGTGAACCAGTAATAAGCACTGCAGTGTAGCTAACCTGCATGTCTACTGTCAGTACCACTGCATTTGTGACAAAATATTTTGGAAATTTTTTTTTAATAGAAAATCCAATAAAGGTTGCCAAAGTTGAGTATTTTTAAAGTAGTCAGTGTAATTTGGCCCAACTTACCTTATACAGGTAAGCTAAACATGATTGCATAAATAAATGAAGCCTGAAAACTGTGTATAACAATTATTTACTTGAAATCCTAACCCTTTATTAGAGATTAACATCAATGGTAGATGCTGTTGCTAAGGATTTTGCTAAAGGCCTAAATGAAACATTTACATCATGTATTCTACCAAAATAAACTTCAAAGAATTGTAAAATTAACAGAATTTCCAGGATTCACCAGGTATTTTTCAAGGAATTACCACTTTATCCAGATAAAATTTAAAGCGTTAATAGAAAACAGTTATTTTGAAAGATTGAAATATATTTTAACACAACTGATTTTACTGATTTTACACATATTGTAAATATGTGATGATACAATGATTTTACTGACCTTGTCAAAACTTGGCGGTGATGGAATTGCTACAATACAAAGCATAAAATTCATAAATGGAGAGATGAAATAGCTGGGTTAAAACTAGAAACCATTAGCCAGTTAAAAGAAAAAACAAGTTATGTTTTATTATTTAGCCCAGTAACTTTAATCTTAATGTAACAGTGTTCATTCTAGGATTTTTCAGAAAGGGCATTATCAAAAACTTTCCTCTAAAACACCATACCATTGATATTTTTTTGCATTCGTGTAATGTTAAACATGTTCCATTTAGGCTTTCACAATGGGGTCATTTGGCAAAATAAGGGAACAATGACCCCATGGCCCCTTCAAGAATGCTGATGTAATATAATTACAGTAAAACTTAGTTATAATGTCCCTCGTTTCATGTAGTTTTTTCCACACTAGCTTAAAATTCTTTTCTTCATTAATTAACTTTATACAACTTTAACAAAATCCCTTTATAATGCTGAAATTTCATTGGACCAATGGTGGCAATAAATTGAAGTTTAAATGTATATCAGGTATAATTGATGAAGATGTTAAAGTGTTTATCATATTATTTTTAAATAAATCAAATACATAGCTTAAACTAACCAATTCTCCGTTAAAACATCATCACTGAACTAGCAAAGTACAAAAGTCAAAGTTTTAACCGAACTGAAATGGCAAAAATTACACAGTTACTTGCAAATGTCAAAAATTTGAACTTGACAATGTTCCAAAGAAATCAAAATTTTTCAACCAATCCTTGTCTTGATAATTTCAACAAGTTTCTATTGTGGCATATAGAAGACTATTGAAAAAGTAACCAGTCTCTGACTGTGAGACTGACTGTTATTTCGAATATTGGTGACTAAAGTATTTTGTCAATAGATATCAGTATTTAATGTATAACAGATAGATTGACAAAGGGACAAGAACTGAAATTGGAAACTTTAACACAAAATACACAACTACATATGGGTAAAGTATAAAAGTATAGATTTACCAAAATCAGTAAAATCATCATCTTCTTCTAAGTCGTCTGCAACTGTAAACATACTACTAACATTAACATTACTCTGCTTTGGACGAGTAAACACAGCAGCTGGTTGCATTTCAACTTCATTTTTAACAGGAGACCTACAAATTGAACATACACCTAAATACATCTTGATTTTAAATTTGATACAAAATCCCAGAAAAATGATATAAAATTAAACGTGGTAGAACAAGTGACTTATATTACTTTTATGACTTGTTGTCTTCAATGCCATTAGAATGACCTATAGTGAATTAACTTATAGGAATTTATATAATGTATATCCTACATGTTTCATTGTTTTTAACTCAAAACCTTGGTTGGATGGAGTATGCATCAACATGTGAAAGCATGTGGCCCAATTGATAGCACAAGACTTCAGATCCAGGGGTTGGGGCTTGAATCCGATCAGAGGCACATCTTACATATATGATCTTGGGCATGGTGCTTTATTTCGCATTACCTAGTGTTGAGATATAATGGACTGGTGGAGAGGCAATTGTTGAGTTGACAGGTAAAAGTTGCCCTGATTGTATGCTAGTACAAAGCAGACACACACTTAATCCAATTATACTGGAGTTCTCCAGATAGTGAAATTTAACAGAATAGAACATGGCTCAGAATTTTTTAAGTTAATAATTAATGATTCTGATGGCTCATTGCAAACAAATGAGATGAGACTCAAAACAGAGGTCAAGTGTCTTAGTGCAAGCTAAAGACACCTCTGTAGAGTTCGAAAAGGAGTAGGCCACCTGTGGCTGCTTACAACTAAAAAGTGATTGAAACAGACTGAGCAAAGAAAAAAAAATTAAATATACCCATCCCAACGTGAATATTTATTAATTCATACCTATGAGGAGCCACTGTTGCCACTGGTTTGGTTGTTTTGTTTCCAGTAAATGATGTGATTGAGGTCTGAAAACTTCCAGTCTGTAAAACATTCAATTAAAAATATCCATCAGACAGATAGACAACATTCATTTTAATAGAAATAAGTTGATATTTTTGGTATCCAAAATGAGGGTTTTTTTTTTTTTTTTTTTTTTTTTTTACTTTTTTTTTTTTTTACTTTTTTTTGCAAAAAATGTGAAAAGACTACTAAATAAATCATTACTAACTTAATTTTAAATCAACAAGACTGACTAGTATTACTCGTGACATTGTAAAATAGCTTCAACTCTTCAATTTTATTATCATAATAAATCTTGTTATTCATCTATGTACTATGTGCACATACCTACATGTATTCTACAGGTATATGAATGAAATATGTAGAATATTCAATTATGTCATTTTGAAAGCAACTATAACAACATTTAAATATACATGTACTTAGAAATACTTGCTGTGTATTAAAAAATATTATTATACCTCACATATATTAAAACGCTTTTCATTGGATGTTTTCCGATCCCGACATGTAATACATGAGATATTTCCCACAGAATCACTGTCAGCATGTGACAACCTCTCACAGCCATGTGATAATACTATTATCACCTGGTGATAACCCGGTACAAGGGAAATAACTCGTATAACAGGACCGTGTTGTCATTTTTGTAAACAATAACAATGGCGGCCAGTCGTTTTTTGTAGTTCGTTGGAAGCAGACTTCGAGTTATTTAAGCATGACAAAGATGCAGAAAACACAAAAAGGGTCACCTAAGCTTCAGTGAAAATACTAAAAATGTATTTGATGGAAACGGAAAGAGAGGTAAACCTAGATTCTGCGGAATCTAAAGTATGCAGGCGAGCAACAGTAAAGGATGGTTGAAAGTGTAAATTGACAACATTTAATTTAAAATTTATATATTGTTTGTGTCAATTTACATGGTAAGCTTTGTTTTTTCACCCTCGGGTGACAACCCTTCTGTCGGGTGACAATTCTGGATGTCCACATACTTAGAGGGCAATTATTGTATAATATCAAATAACCATAAAACACAGAATACAGGCCTGGAATGATTTATAATCAAGTTAGTTACATTTGTCACAAACCTTTTTGAGTTTGTTCTGTTTACTTGGAAAGCTAGAACTTGAAGTAGTTTTGTTTGTGCTTGATATGAACTGCACAGGGTCATCATCACAGATGTAGAGATCAGAGTTTTTATCTGTGTAAGGTTTGGCCACATCAATTTTGAGAGACGGGTTTGATTTATTGACTGTTGTAGCTGAAGTTCCAGATCTAAAGTTGTTGGTGTTACTGTATGTTACATTTTTGCTATAATCATTAATTGTAGCATCTGGTGCCTTGGCCTTGTTCAAACTTAATGATCCTCCAACTGTCTTCTTAAATTTGAATTTCCTGCAAAAACAAGAACTGAAATGTTAAGAATGGAAAGGAGTAAATACTTATGAGGTTATGTGCCTCAAACCCAAATTGAGTTCTTTCACTTTTATCGAGGCAGTCAATTTTAGAATATAGATAGTTCCCATGTGACGTCACACTGTCAACTTTACAGGTAAAGTAGCGGCCATTTTGGTAGGCATTAGATATTGTCTTTTAATAATTCCTTCTAAAATAGGGTGTATAAAATTCATTGTCACTTCATTGTTATGGGACAAAAATCTTAAAGTTAACAAATTTGGTAAAAATAGACAGATAAACGATACACTAGTAGATTGCCTCACAAAATGGTGACCACTCTACTGAAAACTTTGTCTGCTAGAGGTCCATGGGAACTATCTATACATGTACCTTTACACTAGATCTACATTTTTCGAAGGTCAGAGTTGTCATAATAATCTCCCTAGTCTCTATATGGATCTACAAGTCTCATATAACCTAATAAAACCAATATTAGATTTTGTACCTAAAGATAATGATGCATTGATAATTACCTGCCATTTGAATAATTTGCAAAAGAATAATCATTTCCAAATTATGGTAGGTAGAAAATAGTGATTTTGGGACAGGAATGGAGACATAAATTATGACTTTTCTGTGATATCTATTTTCCCAAATACATTGTCACAAACATAGTAACATTGACAGCAATCTATTTATAACATTAACTTCCCTTTCAAACATGAGACTAAAATATGGCATAATAAATTCAAAATTTTTATACTAATATCAAACCTTTCATTCAAGGCAGTCAGTATAGGGGTAGTGGAATTCCCCAAGAAAAACCACCAATCTTCGGCAAGTGTAATGACAAAATTTCTGAAACAAGGATCAGACTGGAATGGGATTTGAATCAGTGATACTGATGCATGCTATGTTTCCATTCCTGGTAGCCAAAATCGTCATTGGCTACTAATTTCTGAGGAATTCTTTCAAAAAGTAACCAATTTTAGCAAATTTGTGGAAAAATACTTTAAAAAGGACTATATTTTCACAAATTTTGGAAATTTGGCTACTAATTATTTTAAATTTATGGAAACCTAGTGCATGTGCATGTGATTTAAACCACTTGGCCACCAAGGCTCCTCTCCAAAAGACAAAGTGAAAAAATGAAAAAAATGAAAGACTTGATGGTAAAAAAATCTATGTTATTTAGTATTTATATTCTATATTATGTTTTTATCATACAACTTTTATAAATAAAACATATTTGTAGAAAAAATACACTTTTAATGTACAGCAATTCAAACCTTGGTTTATCCGTGTCACTCATTTTTCACACCACCATGTATCTCCTATCAACTGATTAACATATCTGACAAATACCAGAAATTCATCATGATTCTCACAGCCAAAGTATTTCAACACCTGTAAATAGAAATACATAAAAAGTTTTGATTGAAGCTCAATTTTCATAAAACAAAATAGGTTCAAATGGAAATTAAATTCACAATAAACATTATGTGATTATCAAAAAATTACAATTACAATTTTTGACGAATACATACTTATGTACTTCTGTTGATAATGTGTTAATCAGGGATATACCAAAAGTTGGGCACATTGCCAAACCTGACCATAGCAGAAGTAATGTGTCCTAGCACTCTGCATTCCACTGGTTCACTGCATCATATTTTCCCCTTGATTTTGTAAAAGTAGAGTGGAATACAGGAAATAGTAAATATTTTTTCACTTATACTGAAGTGGTCAGTTCAAGGATAGTGGAGAAAACCTGAATACTCAGAGAAAACCACCAAACTTCAGCGAGCAAATTCATCAACTGTCCCACAATAGGATTTACCGTAGCAGGAATTTGAACCTTTGTGGTGTGAGGGCAAGGCGTTGTTTATATACAGGAAACAATGAGAGAAATGTCCGTCTTGTACAGTGAAAGTATTTTTATTAAGGATATGTTTATTATTTGTCATTTATCATTTTATAATGATTCTTCAATGCAGTATGTCTGTGGTGACATTTGATTTGTGAAGTTGATGTTATGGCACCAGCCACCTCATAATTAAATATCTGCCATCCTCAACCTCCATTGTTGTTTATGTAGGTTTTCCAATAGTTCTGAAGGCTTCCATTTGAATTTTCCCTCAACTATTTTCATTAAAACTTTTTTTTTTCAGAAATATTGAAATTTGTCATTTTAAGACTTTTTCAGTCAAAATTAAAATTTAGTGAGGGTACAAATCGAATTCCTTCCTTTCTGAAAATATATTGCAAATAATAACCTTTACTTTGTCATTTCAATTGGCTGATTAAAGTTGTGTTTACATATGGTCGTCATATCGATCTGCTGCTGGACACTGTCAGTGACTGTTGGGACACTTGTCAGCGTGTCAGGTCTATATATACAGGTAAATCGGTGTTCCTACAGTTCCCCAAATTGCAATTTTAACAGAATATGGAAAAATCAATTTAAAATTACATTTGTCCTGCCAAATTTGATAAAATACGACAATTAATGATATAACTTTGTAATCAAACAGTGGCGCCTTCAGAAACCGGATGTGGAACTCTTCAATATTTTCCTTTATAATAGACCCCTTTCACATTCCAATGCGCACGCGCTAAATTTTGCCAAACGCGGTTATCTCCCCTAAAATCGGAACTCTTTTATCAGCTCAGGGGGCAAGTCTACTTTCGCTTTACATAGTAAATAGCATGGACGTTTGATGTTCACTGGTTTAAACATAAATGTGTCGCCGATTTGACCATCCATCGACGTAAAGCCAAAGCGAGAAGAACGATTATGTTCACCTGTAAAAGCGGTAGCCATTAAAACTTATATTACTCATTTAATTCCATTCCAGATAGTGTCGTCTGACAGGTTAGGATACCCCTCCCCCGATATTGGTTTAGTTGTGACGGGACAGTAACAGACTAACCACGACGGGGTGAGGCTGTCTTTTCCTTTCCCTGGGTATCGACAAGTGGTCATTTGGTAGAACAGAAAGAAATTATTTGATCCATTGTGAAATAATGAATCGCAGAACATAAGACGGGCGGTGTTCATTCTAGAAGGCACATTGACCCCCTTATTTTGCACAAATGGCACTATTGTTAAGACCTTAGTAGCCATATTTGATAAAACATTAATGCAAAATATTAATATCATGATGTTTTAGATAAAAGTTTTGAAAATGACCCATTCTGAAAAAAATCTAAGATTCAACACTGAAGCTTTCAGTGAAGGAGTCCACTGTCTGAACAGTACTTGTTACTAGTGCCTTCAAAACTAAAACATCATTTAATAATTTTTATTTCATTATATCCATTGTTTTGATTTTTATAACTGGTGTCTTAACATGTTATTATGTGGACCAATGTTAGCCTGTCAAAAGCTATACCATACATATCTGCTCCCACCAAACCAGTCTATTCTGGCCTAGCTGTATCCATGTAGCCTTATTCTAGCTGCTAAGATATATGTTTATCATACTCCACTGCCCAAGCAAGATTTACTAAATCTTGCCCTAGCTATAGCTTGACAGTATTTATATAATATAATATTATACTGACATACCAAGAGAAAAACCATGCTTACACTTCTTTGTCAAAATCTACTGAGTTTTACACTGGCCAGTCAAGATTAATGCACAATTGCACTGGCCAGCCATAGCTGTACTGTGTACATACTGACCTGTCAAAGCTATACTGTGTAGCTACTGACCAGTCAAAGCTAAACTGTAAACATACTGACCCGTCAAAGCTGTACTGTATACATACTGGCTGGTCAAAGCTAAATTGTAAACATACTAGCCCGTCAAAGCTATAATGTATACATACTGGCCTGTCAAAGCTATACTGTATACATACTGGCCTGTCAAAGCTAAACTGTAAACATACTGGTCTGTCAAAGCTGTACTGTTTACATACTGGCCAGTCAAAGCTGTACTGTTTACATACTGGCCAGTCAAAGCTATACTGCATCCAAGATGTATGCATGCTTGCACTGCCCTTACAAAGATTATTCCATACATGTACTGGCAGTCGGGCTCCATATATGCTTCTTAGTATTTATGTAAGCTTATATTGGCAAGTCGGTAATGTATATTTACCAGTGGATTGTAAAAACCAATTCTTCATGGTATTTATATACAATATTTGTGTGAAATACATATAGTGGCATTTTGTATCAAATTACAACTAGAGAAGCTTCTTTGGTAGAGTATTTGTTCTGTAAATGGCTTTTGTGTTTGAATACAAGACCTGAGAAATGGAAGTGGTTACTATTGCATCTAGATATGAAAATTCTGCTGGTTCCAGTCATTCCTTATTTGAGATTTTCCTCAACTTGAATTTAGCAAATTTGAAAGCTTAATATTTTATTTAGTATTCAAGAAATCCATAAATTTAAGTTGTCATTAAGAAGATCATTCTTAAGTTTTTTACATTTATATTCCAATTTTGTTGAAACTTTATTTGTATAAAATTATTGTCAAAAGTTGTCAGATTTCAATTAAGGAAAATCTTTTAAGTTGCAATTGAGAAATGATTGTAAAACTGGAATCAAATATGTAAATCCAACACTATACTTTTAAAGAATACCCACTTAAATTAAAATTAAATGACAATCATGTCCTTTTAAATTCAGTTGGGATTTACTAGTTTCAGTGATTTGACTGATTATAAATTTGTTGATTTTGGAGGCAGAAAATGTCAATTTAGAATTATTTATGAAAGCTCTTTTCTGTGTACCTTTGTGTTTGGCATAACTGAGGTGTTGAATTTGTTAATAAAACAAACTTTTAGTGAATATGGATGGGGATTTTAGATTTAGATACAACCCTTTTGTAATGTAACACTACTGATTTTGAAACCCAATCTTCTTGATTTTCAGCTTGGTTCTTGCTATTTTGCACATTTTGTTGGTTCTTGCTATTTTGCACATTTTGTTGTACATACACTTTGAACAGTTGAGCTGCATTGAAAAACATAAAACCAAATTTGCATTTAATTTTCTGCCAATGATAATGCCTCATTTAGAAATGGGTGACCAAGTAAGACTGATTGGTGTGGTGTATACTGTTATTTTATATTCAAACTGATTACCACTTTGTCTTTGTGCCATATAGGCTCATTCTTTATAATAGATTGGTTATCTCCATACAACTGGTGAGATGGGTTTGGTTATCTCCATACAACTGGTAAGATGGCTTTATTCAGTCATAAATAATTAAAATACAATACTTGACAGAGAATGCAAATCTAGACTCCTCTTTGCACCAATATATTGTATATATGCAGGTGGATAAATTGAAAATAAAGAAGGCTGTTACAGTTTTGGAAATTTCAGCTGATAGCTCAGCACTGTCCCAGTGTCTGTATAGGCTCATGCTCTAACCACTGTTGGCAGTTTGAAGGTGATCCTTTGATACATGACCAGGCAGTCATTTGGATTTAGCCCACTATTTTAATTTTATTTATTTTTCATTATTATTATTTTTTTTGTGTGGAAAATGTGCTTATTTTAAATATTAAAATGTATGGTCCATCAGTTTTTTTTTTTTTTTGCAATAGAATGATACATGTACCCAGCCCTAACTCTGTGTACACATGGAGTTCTGGTGAACTGATGTAATACTCTGAAGAAATAAAAATTTTAACCTAAATGTTGCTGATTTGGAGTGGAAAAAATAAGTTTTGTTTATTTTGTTAAAAGGAAGGAAGATTCCAAATATCAATTCAACTTTAAAATAAAAAAAATCTTATTTTTACTAGATCTACCTAAATCAGAAAAATATAACTTGTCTCTTCCTAACTCATTCATGATGCAGTATGACCTAACCAAAATTATTCCACTAACAAGATTTAGCAGTTTAGCGGTAGTGTTATGTGACAATTATCATAAAGATACGCCATAAGAAATTTAGTTCGGGTAACGTTCACGTGTGTATAAAGTACAGTCCTGTCGAAAATTTAACAATAAGTTACCGAATATTGGTCCCAAATCTGGCTAATTCCTGTAGTTTCTTACATATATCTGTATATCAGCTGTATATATCTCGACAATTTTGGGCAGCTGCTATGCTTATCTCAACAGCTTTTTCTTTCTAGCGTCGAATTAACTTCGTTAGCTCAGTGTTAAACTTTCGACAGGTCTGTAACGTAGTTCTAATCGCGATTACTCACAGGCATTTGTTTCTATGAATGAAAAAAAAATCGAGAAATTACTATATAATAACACAAGGTGGTCATCTCTTTTTCAGGAGAATTACCACCAGTCCGCTTCAAACTGATTATTTCCATTTTTGCACGATAAAAATTCAAACAAACCTGGTACCGTTCGATTCAAAACACTTTTATCTTTACGGTAATACACATTTTTGTATCCCTCGATAACCCCTCGCTTGAATAATTGACATATTTCTCAGCTATTCCAACGACTACGACAAATATCACACTTCCACTATATTCACTTCCGGTCCGCAGTTAATATTATTTTGAGTAAATAAAATGAGTTGTTTAAAAAATATAAACGTATAACAGTTTTAACATTTATATTTTTACACAAACAAAATAATACATATCTTAATTTAAAATCTGTGTTTTATTATTTTGACTATATTTATGTTCTCAACATGTACGCCATGACAAGTCAAGAGGGTTTCCAAATAAGAACGATAACTCCCGATGAAATCAAATTGACATTTGGTGGGAAATTTAAAACGGACAATTTTGATACTTTTCAAAATGAGTGAATGCAGAAATAATTTTGCAATTACTTTTTGGTAAGTATAATGAGAGAACTCTCAATTTGTAATACAGCCAATTATATTGACGTTTTGGGGAAATATATAAAGGAGATAGTACCAAATGAGGCTTTCTATGGTACTAGTACCTAGTCAAATTTGTGTTTCTGTAAACATGGAGAATGCAGCATAGAGTTAAAAAAAAAATGACGGTACCTACATTTGTACGGGGGGGGGGGGGATCAGATTTATGGACTGGCACAACATTTATGCAGTAAAAAAAAAAAAAAGATTAAAAAAAAAATGTTCAAAGTTTATTATGTTCTATATGTTCATGAGAGTGCATATTTCTCACAGGCACTTGTTTCATGAATAAAAAAAATTATCGAGAAATTTTTGATTGTCAATATATATTTAGTTGATATGCAATTCTATGGCAGACCAAATGGGTTTTTATTCAAAAAATGGAGTTATCTACATTTAAATACAGATATCTTTATTTCAAATAAAGATATCTCTTTCAAATACAGATATCTACATTTTCCAAAAATTAATGCTTTAATACAGATATCTCTAATTCAAATATAGATTTCTGTATTTGAAATAGAGATATCTATATTTCATGTTTATGCATTGATTAAATAGGGTAAGGTGTTTTACGCCTACTCAAGAATATTTCACTTATACGAGGCGTCCAGTTTTCCATGGTGGAGGAAGACCCTGGTTTCACGAGGAGACGCCAGGTAGAACCACCGACCTGCGGTAAGGGAACTGAACAAACCCTTTCTCAGATAAGGCCGCGCTGTGCGGATTCGAACCTGCGACCTCATTGCTGAGAGACCACATGATTGTTGGCGCCCTGCCTAACCACTCGGCCACTGCGGCCTAATTGATTAAATAAAGTCAAATGCAGATATCTGTACTTATGTAGCTAAACGTTTACGTCGTAACAATTTCATTTTAGTGGTCAAAGTTTCATATTCAGAATTCTGTGAAAAAAAATTTAGTGATCCCCAATTGAAATCAACAAATAACTAATTTTTTAATGGGTCTCTAAAATGGTGGTGAGGGAGCAGTTATTAACCGACATCAAATATGAAACTAAAGTTAATAATCAAATATAAAAAGTCCCATCACCTTCTAAATAAAGATATCTGTATTTGAAACAAAGATATCTTTTTTTGCATTTCAGTGTCACTAAATAGAGATAGCTGTATTTGAAATAATATATCTTCATTTGTAACACAGATATCTGTATTTGAAATTCAAATATATTTATTTAGGGTTAGAATGTTCGTTTAATATAGATATCTATATTTGAAATAGATATATCTTTATTAAGTATATCAAATGTCGATATCTGTATTATGAATGTAGATATCTGTATTTGAAATGCAGATATCTCTATTTATTGAATGAAAATCCATTTGGCTTACCATAAAATTCAGTAGCAATATTTACAAAAAAGAGAAATAAAATTTAAAATAAGTTAAAATATAAGATTTTGCTCAAGAATGAAATGGCTCAATTTAAATAAAAAAGAAACTTTTTCTTAAGAATGAAAATGGCTCCCTTTAAATACTTAATATAAGCAAAACATTGTTTACTTTGTAGGTTATCAGAGCATCTTGCATTTAATACTGGAAATACATCTCTTCATTTAATTTATGAACAATTGAAAGAAAACAGTATAATCCAAAACAAGGATCATGAGCATATAAGTGTTAACCTTGTTGCACATTTAATATCTGTATTATTTAAAAATGTACAAAAATCAACAGTCCACTGTCAGACCACAGGGAAACTTTTACAAAGTTACAAAAATATTTCAATACTACCATCTGTATGTAACAAAGAGATTCCATTTGAAAGTGTGTACAAAATGTTACCTCCTAACTGGTTTATCTTTCATAAAGACTCCATCTCAGTTACATTTGGTCATTTATCTGAAGTTCGATTTAACGGACAACCATCAACACTTTATTTGAAACTTACTGCTTGCAATTCAGTGTCTGTTGAAATGGATCATACCCCTATAGACTTAAAAGAATATTATATTCCAGACACTATCAGATATACCAACTCATCAATACCTGCCTTATTTCACTGTATGTCTATTTTACAACCATGCCAAGGCTATGAAATCCTTAAACAAGATGAACATTCTTTAAGTGACAGTTCTAAATGTATTAAAGTTCAAATGCAATCAGGCAACAACATAACATATATACTGAAACACAAAGACTGTATACGGTGTTTGAAACTGCAACTGAAGTCTTCTACCACCTGTAAAAAATGTACAGTATTTGTAAGAAATAGAAAAAAATTACAAAAAGTTGGTGAAAAGGAAAATAAAATACCCAAACCTCTTTCAAAAGATGAAATTTTAATAAAACTTAAAATTTTAGCTCCTAATTTACATGACAACCAGCTGTCACTTATGCAATCACAAATAGTAGCATCAAATATTAACAATAAGAAAGGTATGCGCTGGGACAAAGAAATTATTTGTATGTCATTGAGTTTATACAACAGAAATCCTGCTGTTTACAGAGACCTAACATTAAATAAATGGCTTCTCTTACCATCTGAACAACTACTTAAAGTTTACAAACATGCTGTTCAACAGAAGCCTGGAATTGTACCAAATATGATGCAGTGGATGTACAATGAATCAATGAGACAAATTTCAATTCCTGAGGGTTATTATGGGGGTATTATACTGGATGAGATGGCAATCCAGGAGGATCTCCAGATTATACACACTGGTCAAAGTTCAGAATTATATGGGTTAACATTCACTGGAGGAGACCTTGGAAAAATGCAGGCATTAAATAATGGAGAAATAACTGACTGTCAATTAGCTAATCATGTTCAACAGTATGTTTTCACTGGTCTTACTGGATTCAGGTGGCCTTTTGCAAATTTTCCTAACACTCAAGCCCCACCAGCTGAAATATTTATTACCACTTGGATGTGCATAGATGAATTGATTAAATGGGGGTTCAAACCCATATATTGCTGTATGGATGGGTCTGCCAACAACAGGGCTTTTTTAAAAATGCATTTTTCAAAATCTGATCCACTCTCAATGAAGATGGTTGCTAAATATTATAAAAATCCCACCAAGAAAATAGTATTCATGATGGACCCATGTCATCTTATCAAAAAGATTAGAAACAGTGTATTAAGTAGTGGTTTCCTACAAAGTCACCAAAGACTGCTTACAGTGGATGGGCACTTTGTCATTTGGAAAATGTGGATTGATGCCTACCAGTGGGATCGCTCTACAAACACTTTTCCAATCCATCATAAATTGAGTGATGAACACCTTTTCCCAACTAATGCTCAAAAAATGCGGAACAAATTAGCATTTCAGGTCCTTGATAATGATATGCTGCATTTAATGAGATGTTACTCTTCAACCTTAAATGATACTTGTCAGGCTGAAATGATAGGAGTGCTAGAGTTTTTGAAATATACCAGTTTTTTTGTATCATTTTTTACTGACTCAAGGCCCATAAAAGACAGAAATGATCCAAGATTAAACAGCCTCACTGAGTCATATAATTGGTTTAAGTCTTGGGAAAAACAGGAAATCAGTGACAATGAGCCCAACAAAAGATACAAGTCTTTGTTGACAATGGAAACAAGAGAAGACCTGGACTATATGTATTACGGATTTATTTCTCTTGTGGAAATATGTACAAATGAACTGAATATTGAACTGGTCCCCAGTAGAGTTAACAGTGACATAATCGAAAATGTTTTCTGTCAAGAAAGATCACTTTATCATGGCGCCAATACTAATCCAAATTATAATGAATATAGAACTGGAATAAACAGTATAATATTGGGACAAACTACAACATCCAGAAAGTCAAATGCTGGAGGTGAAACTGCAAAACCATTTGCTATTGGACCACCATCAAAGAAATTTAAACATACCAGTAAGTATAAATAAATAAATAATAAGTAAATAATAAATAAGTAGACAAAAAATAAAATAAAATAAAATAATTTTTTTTTCAAAAAGAAATAAAAATACATAAATTATTATGAATAAAGTTGTTAATAAATCAGAAATTACAGTTGTTAATAAATCAGAAATTAGATAACTTGATAAATCAAATAAATAAATTTCATTTATTATTGGACCACCATTAAAGGTCACTGTAAATTTAAACATACCATTAAGTATAAATTAATAAATAAAAATAAATAATAAATATATAATAAAATAAAATAAAATAAATAATGAATAAATGCAATAAAATAAAATAAAATATCAAAATAAATAAACCTTTTTTTTCAAAAAAAAAATAGAAATACAGAAATTATTATGAATCAAGTTGTTAATAAATCAGAAATTAGATAATGAACAAATTTAATTTATTTATACAAGAATAAAATAATTGCACTTTCTTTTTATTTTTTATAATTATATTACCATTTGAAATAAATAGTTATTCATTCATTATAATCTAAATGATAATTTAATTAATAATTAATTCTTTGATTAATAATTAAACAATTGAATAAATAGATTAGTCAGTTCATGAATTAATTAATGAATTTGGTAATTATAAATTATATGTATTAGGAAATTTTTAAACATTTAATATGCTTTGTAAGTCTTTTAAGGCTTGATATGAAAGCTTTGATGATATAGAGTATGTGTTATTTTATATGTATGTGCTGTGTCACTATATTTGATTATGAATGCAATTAATGAATTAGGTAATGAGTGCATTAGTCAATTTTAAACATAATTAGAATAATAATAATATTTATATCTTAGATTTGTGTTTTAGACATGCACACATTTTTGTAAACCAGTATATATGTACCTATTTCAAGCACTCGGGACAGAACCAGTCACTCTCTTCTATTTCATTCCATTGAGTCTCTGATACTTGAATGCATTTTCTGTCATACCACCGGTCACAAAGGTCGCAAGCAATCCAATCTTCACCATCTTTATATACAGAATTACATAACGGGCAAATAGTTTCAGTTTCATGTGTTTTCTTTGCAGATTTTTTCTTAGATGAATATTTTGATGACCTTTTTTTCCTCTTTTTCAGATTTGCATTAGGTGGTTGTGAAACACTAACAGATGCCACAGAAGGACCAGCAGATGCCACAGAAGGTCCGGCCTTTGGTGAATCTGAAGTAGATGGCGGAGGTACTGGTATGGTATCAGGAATTGGATTTTCAGTTGTCAGATAATGAGGGAAATGCATACTGTCTGACTCGCGGATAACAAGACATAGTTTTTTTTTTAATGAATCCTTTGCATCATTTTTAGAAAATTCAATTCCATATGCATTGACTAATTTTATCAAATCTGTCTTTGTAAAGTTTTTTAAAGATGACATTCCATGGTCAAATATGAAAGATTTTAACTTCAGATGTGTACTTAGTTTGTTGGCAGACTTGTCATTACAGAAGCTTTGATGTTCAGTTCTGATGTAAGGGTAGACTTAACATCAACCCTTTTGCGTAATGCATCAGTTTTTATTTTACCAACTTTATGAATGAAATCTTTCCTAAACTGATTGTCAGCCACACGACAAAATCTCTGAATAATGTCAGAATAAAGTTCTCGCAAACAATGATCTGCACTATCTTTATCAATAAACAAATATTTATCAGACTGTTCAAAAGACTGAAACAAAATTCTCCATTTGTTGAAAAGAGTTTCATTTTCTAGGAGGACAGAATGACAGTGATTTAAAAATTCCGTTCCATATAATTTAAAATTGCTTTCAGTTTGAACAGAAAGTCTCTCTTTTTCAATCGCTTGAACAAAAAGAAAAGCAGAATCAATGATGTTGGTTAATCCTTGGGAGAGATTTTGTTTACGCTGTGTTTCGAAAAGGGATTCCTTATATTCCGAATTATTTTCCAAATCTGCATAACTTGTTGTTAACGAGTCTAACATTTTAACTTTCAAAAAGGCTTTCCCAACTGAAATTCTACTTTTTTTATTGTACATGTTGTTTTTTGCATGTTTCATATGATGATATCTACATTTCGCAACACAACGTCCAAATATATATCTTAACTTACCCTTAACAGATTCAGAAATTTCTTTTCCTGTTGTATCTTTTGACACAGTTAAATGTTCTGACTGTTTTTCTATTACTAAAGACTTCACTTTATCAAAAATGTTACTACAGATTTCATAATAGATATCTGAGGGCTCACCATCAGATATCAAGTGAACAAGAGCAGTGTATTCTGCAGATACAGAAAAGTTGTATAGTTCTGTACAGAATGCTGTCCATATCTTTGAATCTGTTGACACTGTTTTAACATTTCCACATGTTGCTTGAAAAATATCACTGAATTTGTGAAAAAGTTTATTTGAAAAAGTTTCCACAGTATTGATTCTGTTTTCAGTTAATGATTTAAAATAAGAACTTACCAGTTTTTCTCTTGGCGAAACTTTCTCTCCAGAAAAAATACTACAGATTTCATTCATGTTAATGACTTTATGAACCTGTTCCTCTGGATCAAGAACATCAGAATCACTACTCATCAAAAAATCAATTTCTTCAATTTCTGTGTCACTAAAATCAGATAATTCCTCCCCCTCCTCAAAGATTGAAATTGCAGGATGTGCTTTCTCTTCAGTCTGACTGGGAACAAAGTCAATTTTGCAACAAGTTGTGTCTTGAAAAAAATTCTTATGGCACTTTACACAGTCATCATAAAAGTCATATAAAATTTTCTCGTGTTTTATGACACAAGATGGATTAAAGCCCATTATACGTAGACCCTTTTTTTCTGTTGCCCGACCTATTGCCACGCCAAACTGACCAGCTGCAAATATGCAACTGGCATCAACTTCTAACCTACTTAATGTCAACCCCTGAGACTTATGGATTGTAATGGCAAATGCCAAACACAGAGGCAATTGTCTACGTGTTGCTACAACTTTATTGTCAGTGGTACTGAAGACAGTAAATGTTTCCTTTCTCAACTCTGTGTATAAAGTACTTTCAAAGTTTTTATTTTGGAAGTTTACACCAACAGTTTTATTAGTTTTGTCAATTTTCACCACAGTACCTCTTAACCCATTGACAAGTTTGTCAGATAAATTTTTTAGCAGTAGAATAGAACAGCCAATCTTAAGGTGCAGTGTTTTAGGAACAGGCATTCTCTCAAGTTTGTTTGTATCACCCTCGTCAACTGAATGAAACACATGGTCATCACCTTCAATTTCCATTAATTTACAAGCATTAAAAATAAAACAATCAAAATTCCGTGCACATAGATGGATAGGTTCCTCGCCAGGTGGTAAAGGACGACTCAAGCGCTTAATTAAATTAAGAGTGTCATCAGGTAAATTTCCTCTCGACACATCATTCACAGCCTTAATAAAGTCTGGCTGATTTTGACGCATGACATCAGTTAATACAAATTTATGAATAAAATAGGTTTTAAAAATATCCGAGACAAAACAATATTCTCCTGGGTCATCCTTTAGGATGTCAGGAACTGGGGCTAACTGAAAAAAATCACCAACCCCCAGTACCTGAATTCCCCCAAATATTTTCTCACTTTTTCTTGTTTTCCTGCAAATATATTCTAATTGTTCGAATAAGCGTTTTGACAACATAGAAATTTCATCAATGATTAAGCAGTCTGTTGTTAAAATATTGTTCTTATATATTAAAAAATGTTCATTGTTAGAAATTTTGTCCAGTAAATTTTCGTTCGAATATCTACCATCGCCAATACCACACCACGAATGAACAGTTTGTCCCCCTATATTAAGGGATGCTATCCCTGTAGTGGCTGTAAGCCTTACATTTATACACTTTTCTTTAAGTTTACGGGCAATTTCTTTACAAACAAAACTCTTTCCAGTGCCACTCTGGCCTAAAATTAACAAGGAATGGCCATTTACCGCCTTTTGAACAATATCGTCTTGCATTCTTGTCGTTTTACCTGTTTTACAATTTCTACTTTCGATTTGTGATTCTATTTATTCACCGACCAATCAAATATGGTCATCATATTCCCTGCGCAGCGGACCGGAAGTGAATATAGTGGAAGTGTGATATTTGTCGTAGTCGTTGGAATAGCTGAGAAATATGTCAATTATTCAAGCGAGGGGTTATCGAGGGATACAAAAATGTGTATTACCGTAAAGATAAAAGTGTTTTGAATCGAACGGTACCAGGTTTGTTTGAATTTTTATCGTGCAAAAATGGAAATAATCAGTTTGAAGCGGACTGGTGGTAATTCTCCTGAAAAAGAGATGACCACCTTGTGTTATTATATAGTAATTTCTCGATTTTTTTTTCATTCATAGAAACAAATGCCTGTGCGATTACTAGCTAGGCCTAGTCCCAACCCATCTTGTTTTCGCCAAAACACATGGGCGCCGCCATTGTTGTTATTGTTTTTGTGTGAATCACGTGTTCGAAATTAGTACTTGAAAATACAGACCGATCTAATCTGAGTCGTTTTGCGAGGAAGGACATTTTTTTAATGCTTGCCTGGCAGTCCATTTTATGCCATTGTCTCACTCGCGCACTTGCCCCCTGGAACAAAATCCCGCGAGGTTTTGTAAATTCGCGCGAGACTTAGTCTAGAAATTTCGCTGTCGTCAGTAGATACAGGGCATGCGCATTTGAATGTGAAAGGGGTCTATTCTCTTTCCGGTTGCCATACAAGATAATAGTCGGTCAGTAGGCAATGCCTTTTGAAATCGGGTTTAATCTGAATAAATAAATCGTAAACTTTGTAGATTTTAGCTAAGATTGAAACAATATTTTATACATTTTTCACATTCACCCACAATTTTTTGTTTCTTCTTTAAAATTGCTCTTGATCATGGTTTCTAAGTTGGTAATCTTCCTGAAATATCTGTAAATATGAATTTACTTAAACGAGCAAAACATTTTATTATTTGAGTAGACCACTATATTTAATTACTTTTAAACTGGTTTTGCACAAATACTGCTTTTCTTATTTTGAGATGTAGTAGGGAATTCAGTTAAAAGTTTGTAAAGCGCATAACTTTGTTTCTGTATTTTTTGGACCTCAACATGATTTGAGATGATTATTTTGCTTTACTAGCCCACATGTATCAATTATTTGGATGCCTCTATTATAACATTCGGGACTGAAACCTGCTGGTTACACACTTGCCTATGTAATAGCTACATCGTAACACATATTAGTAGAGTAAGAGTAAGACACCTATGGGGTACCTTTCGGGCAAAACGGTAGAGTGCTCACTTTACAAATGGGCGACCCCGGTTTGATTCCCAGTCAGTGTCTAGGGAAGGGATTTTTTTCAGTGAAAGTAGCATTTATGTTACAAATTGCACCCACACAGGGACCCTGTCTTGAATTTTAATGGCTCAAAGTGCATCCACAGAAAAGATCCCAATAAAACAAATAATAATCAATAGAATAATATATGTATGTATTAGGATACATCTTCAAGTGATGAAGACAAAAGGGTAGGTTATGTAGCGATACAGGTACATGGTATAGTATGTACTATGTACAGCTGAGGAGGAGTTACTACTCTTTCGCCTATTGGGTACCCTTTAGGCCAAATGGTAGAGCACTTGCTTTACAAACAGGCGACCTGGGTTCGATTCCTGGCATTGGGGGAGGGGAATTGTTTCATGGTAACTACTTACTAGTATGAGTTTACATTATACTACCAAGGTTTTGGGTAAGAAAATCGGTAAATTGTGAATTATGTCGTACATTGTTGTGACATGCATTTTTTCATTACTGATGAAACTAAAACCAAAAATGTAGGGTTTTTGAAATATTTTTGAATTTACTATTACAATACATCTGAAAATAATTTTTTTTTAAATATTTACATTGAATTTAATGGATTGGATGCAAAGAAACTTACCAAACCATTTTGTCAGATAAATATATGCTTATAGTGTGATTGTCAAAAGACGTGAAATATTACAAGTCATTGTTACTTTAAAACTTGTATTTTGTAGAAATGGCGCCTCGTTACGAAATGGCAGTAGGCCTCAACAAAGGCCACAAAACAACTAAATTAGAAAGTGGAAGAAAAACCAGGCCATCACGAAGAAAGGGTGTAAGTTATTATTTAATGTTGATTTAAACTCTCTCTCTCTCTAAAAGGAATCCTAACATCTAGTTTGGTTTATTAATGTAATGTAGCAGTCTGGGTACCTCAGGGGTAGAGCATTTGCCTACAGTGCGGGAGGTCCCAGGATCGATCTCCAGCCCGACCCTGCATTTATTGTCCTTCCTGTTACAGTTTAGTGGCCAGTGTGGCGCTCGGAAGTGATGGACTGGCAATGTGGTAGCCATATAAAGTCTAACCAAGGAAATTTTGGTGAGATTTCCCACCTGGGACCGTTTGAAACTAAAAATACAGAGAGGAATGTAGCTGTATGGGTAGCTCAGTGGTAGAGCACTCCCCTATAGTTTGGGAGGTCCCGGGTTCGATCCCCAGTACGACCCTGCATTTTTTCTCCTTCCAGTTACAGTACATTTGTGATTGTAATCAAGTATTGATGCCTCAGGTCAAAAGAATTTATCTATACCATAGTCCATAGAAGACTATAGTCATTTTGTGAAGATACTTTTCTGAGTGATTCAGCTTGAATTAAGGGTCATGGGTTCTACCAACCATAACCATTCTAATCCCAGCTGGGGCTGCACTACATGTTATTTTAAATAAGCTGTTTAATTTCATGAATTTCCCAAGTCTATGCAGTTGCTAAATGAATAGGTACAAGGTGGAAGGAGTGAGTTAATTTTCAGCATTTCTATGGCATCCTATTCTAGGTGGGGGTGGTATTCTACTACCTGGTTGCTGTATTCAAGACAAGGATCTACCTAATGAGCTTATACATAAAGGACCAAACTTGGGTATTTCAGATAAAAGAATATTGGATAAAAAAAAATGACATTGCAAATAAGATATATGGAATAAGTCAAAATCTATCTTTTAAATTGACAAAAACTGTGCAGTTAACTAATTAATGTTCGACTAGAAACGAAAGAGTAATCAGTGCTCCAAGTAGCCTAGTAAATGCTCGAAATTTGCGACCAAAAATCGGATTTTGCGACTACAAATTGTCAGACGATCGCCATTATGTCAAATAATTTTTTTGAGTTTGGCCACTAAAAATCGGGAAATCCGGAAATTTTGTTCATGACCCGTCACCCAACCTGACAAATAGTCTCGCCATCAATAATATCTTAAAAGCGCTTGAATCAAAGCAGGTAACTTTATAGTTTAAAGCGCATAACTGACCGTGATCTAATTTTGCATAATGACAGCCAAACGGCAAAAATCACTTTTTAATTTGGGTTTTGTTACGACTTTTACTTCATCTAAATGATCAAGTTTGATTGTCTTCTCATCGCTCCGCCTTGAAAGTTGCCTACCATGGTGGGACCAATCCGAGGATCTCGCTAAACCATTCAATCGGTAGTAGCGACGGGCGGTGTGATAGAAAGAATTAAGGTTTGGCCACCAAGAATTTTACCTGGAGACAAAAATTTTGAAATGGCTACTGAAATTTTTGAATTATTAGCCATGTGGCTACCAGTTTTCAAAACCTGCTTGGAGCACTGGTAATGGTAGATAAAGTTAATGATTTAAAATTAATTAATAATTATATTGCAGGCTTTGACGAAGCATGCCAAATTTGTACGTGATTTAGTAAGAGAAGTTACAGGATACGCTCCATATGAGAAGAGAGTCCAGGAATTGTTGAGAATTTCTAAAGACAAAAGAGCTCTTAAATTCTGTAAAAGAAGGGTAATTATATTTGTGATATAATACCAAAAATGAAACATACTGTACTAGTTTATGTTCAAATCACAATCCAAAAAAAAACCAAAGGAAAAACTTTGAAAACTGTCAAATTTATTTAAATACATGACCTTCCACCAGGATCGCATGTCTTGGTGCTCCAGAAAGGTAAGCACCTCCTGTTTAGCTAGATATATCCACCATGAATGATTGAAACATGTAATACTCTAGATGGTTGGAATGTTTTAATCCCAAATCAAGACTTCATCTTGTATAAGGAGGCTGCAGTTTAAGAATAGAGGAGTTTCTTGAAGAAACTTGACAAGCTAACTCTAGGATCTGCTTGAGTGGGGTAACATGTTTGTTTTTCACACTATGATCTGAATGGGTTTTAAAACAAGGTGGTTGATACTTTATCAGTGCTAAAAAGTTCTTGTTCTGTTTAAATGGAAAACTAGCATATTATCTCAAGAATATTTTTATGCCTTAGTTGAAAAGAGTAAAGCCAGATGAATAAAAATCAAGATTACGCAGGAGTTCAAAATTGTTTTGTAATGGAAGGTCCAGGACCTTTTGCCTTTAATTTTCACAGGTCCAACATAAAATTTTGAAAGTCTAATATCAACACTGAAAAATGTATGTGCAATTAAGTTAGAAAAAGTATTATTGTCATGGTTAAAAATGGCAGGTCCATCAGACTTATACAGTTTAAATATCAATTGTCCCAATGTAAAATCAATAGGTTCCTGACCTCGGACCCAGGGAATTTTGACCTGTGGATCACATGTATATCATTTATAGAATAAATGTTCAGGCATTCTTTGATTTGTAATGGCAGCACTTGTTACTAAGATATTCCTGATATAACTTTCATGTATACTAAAAACACAGGAAACTAACACCCGTGAATAGTGTCATTTTCATACAACTTCATTTGTTGTTTTGTACATAACTAAGAAACACTCTGCAACGAGTAAATCACGTGGCTATTTTTGCAGGGCTCCAAGTAGCGAGTAAATTACTCGCATATGCGACTAAAAATCAGATATGGCTAGTAAATTTCTGATGCACTCGCCAAACGGCGATCAATAAATACAGAGGCTGCGACCGAAAATTTATTTTTTGTACTGAAAAGATTGTTTTATAACCAGGAGATGATCATGTAAACATCGTTTTTAGCCAAAAGATGATCATGTAAACAATGTAATTTGGTATACCTCGGCTGCTAGTGTTGTATACAGTTTGTTTATAGCCCCTTCTCATATACACAGGAACCCCGTTTGTGTTATGCAGGTCACACAAACGCTTGTAACTTATGATACTCCTTGCTAATATACAAACGTACAACGGATTGCACATTGCTATAGAAAACAACATGGCCAAACGAGCCAGCAGGACATAAGGGAAATTGTCCTCATTCGGTTTCGGCACACCATCCATTCCGAAATCAAAATGTGTTGCCGATAATGAACAACAAATGCCCACTGCCGCATCAAGTGAGCCAAAGTTTTTAGCAAAATGGTGTAATGAATTTTCTCGGTTGTATGTATAGAATGCGCAATTGTTGTCAACAAAAATGAAGGTGGCCTACAAAGAATGGCCAGAAGACTTTGTTATGATCTGGATCTTGATGACAGTGATGATATGCGACTTCCGCTGGCACACAGTTATTTGTCAAATTTTATTATGCTTTCAATTTGAATTAAAAGTTTTACAAATTCAGTTTTTTTGTATCATTGCATGATCACGGGGAACTTTTGTTTTGGCGACCAAAATATTTAACCCTGGCTAGTAAATTTTGGCCTTGGCTAGTAAAAATAAAACATGGTAGCCAGAAGGCTAGTGAAAACCAAATCCTACTTGGAGCCCTGTTTTGCCTCTGCATTTTCTACCCTAGGTCTTAAATATTTTAAATATATTGTCCTGAAGAAACTAGTCGATGATTAAAAATTAGAAATATTGTTAACAAGTGTTGAGATCTAATTTATTTCTTACAAACTTTTATGTATTAAATATCCTTCATATTTGTGTGTGTTGGCCTTCATTGTGAGGGTTTTTGTGGCGGAGTGTTCTATAGTGTGCATTTACAGATCATAACACATCTCTCTCTACCTGTCGGTTCAATAACAGAAGCTCATGATTTTTCTGGGCACTCTGGTTTCTCCCACCATCCAAGAACTGACTGCCCTTAATGGAAGAATCTTGACTTCGGTGTTAAATACCATTAATCCACCACCTCAATACATGTACTAGTGAAATAGTTTTGACTGGGGATTTAAAACATCACTACTCCACTCATATTTGTTGAAGAGTCTTGATTCGGGTGTAAAACACCATTAATCCATCTAATCCACCGCCTCAATCCATGAATTAGTAAAATAGTCTTGACTAGGGCATAAAACACATTTAATCCATCTAATCCACTGCCTCAATACATGTATTGATGAAAGAATCTTGACTGGGGTATAAAACATCATTACTCCACTCCTACTCATTGCAAAAATAGTAGTAAAACAAATCACAATAGTAAATACCAAGTCTAAAAATCTTTCAAGAAAGTGCTATTAGTTATTGCATAACAAAGTATGGAATCCCAGCCTATAAAACATGATGCATAACATACTGTATTGTGAAGAATAGAATTACCATTTAAGCCCTAATCCAAATTAAAATTATACATGGTAATATTTTAATACCAGTTGGTTTTATTTTTTTCAGTTGGGATCTCATATTAGAGCTAAAAGAAAGAGGGAAGAAATGCAAGTTATGTTACAGAAGATGAGAAAAGCCGCAGCCACACATAAGTAATCTGTAAAAAGACAGAAATAAAAAAAAGCTACAAACTTAATAGTTTGTTCTTTATTGATAAGCAGTGTCCACGATGGTCTAGTTTGGAACATTAATCTTCAAATCTAAGCAAGGCTTCTCTTTACAGCACACAGTTAGTGTTGCACATTAAAGAACCCTCCCTGCACATTGTTCTAAGTACCGGTACACTGCAAAGAAATTAACCTATAGCTGGTGATGTCTTGAGATAAGTGAAATATGCTTGACTTGTACATCTAACCTTGTCTATTTAATCCCTTTGCAGCAGGTTTAATTCTGGTTCAATGCATTGGACAACGGAACCTGACTAAACCTAACAGCTTTACTGTTGATTTAATTCAGAATGCATAGAAAGCTTACAAACAGTATTGATGATGTCTAAAATTCCAGTTTTTAGCTTATCCGACCAAAGGCCATGGGAGTTATGGTATATATGCCAGTTTGTAATATAAACACCATGCTTTTGTTTGGCTAAAATTACTACTGAATAAAGGTAGTTTCCCCTGGAGAAAAATGACTAAAATTTCCCAATTTGACCACTCATTTTCCCAAAACAACAGTGATATACTAACAAATTAAATATAGTTGTCCTTGCCCACAAAATGTTAAGATTTTGTCACAATATAACAACTTTGTATTAAGGATCCTAAGCTATCACAAGCATGTCATAATGCAGTTTGCTATATTTCAGAACTTCAAATTTTCTCAATCTTTATGACGGGGAAGTTTTAAAAAAAAAATTTAAACAAAATCACTGGAACACCTGTATTTTGACTTGGCTGATTTTAAATGTAGCTTTGTCAGACATAAATATCTTGGCTAGTGCAATTTATAGCAACACAAATAGGGTTAAAGCTGCTCAAAAACAAAAATATTCTGATGATCTGACGGGGCAATATCAAGTGTGATATTTGGAGTCTTTTTATAGTTGTAGGGGCCTTGGTGGCCAGATGGTTTATTTAAAAGCATGTGCTTATGGATCACATTACCTCTCACAGCCTAGGTTCGAATCCCACTCTGGACAGATCCTAGGCTAGTGTGAAGAAGTTAGTTTGCTTGGTGAAGGTAGGTGGTTTTCTCTGGGCACTTTGGTTTCCTCCACCATAAACAAACTGCCATTCTTGCTGATTTTATTGAAGATGTTGAATCTTGTACTGAAGATAATCTACTAGCTAAATTGATTCGGAAAATAGAGGTCATATGCAAATACAAAACTACCAAATATAAAAATGTAGCTTAAATGCATATTGACGGCATCGGTTATAAAACTGAATTTCGACCTACAAACTTGACAATGTACAAAAACTACATAATTCATGAAAACGACCAACAGCCATCATTCCGGTGTTTACAAGAACTGATTAGAATTCCTCCATAGATGCTGCATGCTTCGGGGTATATTCATTTCAAGATTGTAAAGTCTTGTCCAACTTTTTAGTCAGTTCAGCTTTAGGCTTTTGTTATTCCAAGTTTTCTCCAGAACCAGAACAGTAATGAGAGGAAAGCACTATACCAAAGCCCTATCAAGTTTGCTTGTTCACTGCAGTAACTCAATTGGTAGAGTGCTTGCTCTGCAACTGGAAGGTCATGGGTTCAAGCCCCAACCAGGTCTGACCCATGATCTGAAAGTGGGTAGTGACTGTTCTTTTGCCAAGCACTCGGTATTAGGAAAGTCATGGTCCTTTGGAATGGGAACTTGAAATAAATTAGGGTCTGTGGCATGATAAAGAACCCTGCTGTATAATGCCATCAGCGCAATGCGCAGGGAAAATTTCTGCACCTTTGCCTATAGCTGTTGACATCTCAATATAAGTGAAATAATCTTGACTTTGACGTTAAACACCATTACTCAAATCAATTCATCTCCGACCAGTAAAGGCAAGGAAGATTCACTTTCCCACATGTGGTCTGAGCGGGACTCAAACTTTTGTAGACTGACCTCTTATCCATTAGGCCACCCCGGCCTCTTAAAAGGTCAAGTGATATGTAGGAAAAACTTTAAATACCAAACTGTTGTGAACCAAAGTTCTATAAGCTTGAATGAAGAAGTTGGTTGACCTTGACCTTTCATATAAGATTACCGTATGCTGATGTCTTCCAGTGTCTGAATGTTTCGCGGCATATATGTAATGCATGCAGGTAATTCCCTGTCAAGTTTATTTCACTTGCATTGAGACCACCAGCCATAGGTGAAGCTGCAGGATTTATGCCTGAGAAACTGATAGCGAGTTGTTTTTCATGCTTTAAGTTATATTTCATCTGTTTTTAAGGTTTCATTACAAAGACCATGTGATTTTCATTCCTAAATGAGGAGACTGCCAGTGGAAGTCATGAGTCGCTATCTGTTGTTCACAATCTGATGGCAATGTAAACATTATGTCTTATTTTAAAATTAGAGTGGTTACAACAAAGCCAGAAAAGGCTTGTTATAACCTTTTCATTTTCATGTAGTTTAGATTTGCCCATGTTTATAAATACTGCCACCAGTTTGTGAACGACCTATATCCTCGAGTTTCTGATCAGTCAGACCTTACTGAGAATCAATATCAGACCTGCCATTTACAAAGCAAACTAAAAATAACTATATGTTGCTGAATATAATATTTATTTCACAAACAATTATTGTCTATGTCTTTATGATCACAGTGTAAACAAGGGTAGATAAATACAATCAACAAAGTACACCTAACAAGCTTCTAAGTCTCTTATAAATCACTCAGTTACAGTCAACAAAGTACACTTAACAAGCTGTGATCTAACTTGTATCATCATTCAAGCTAAAACATCTCACATAACATAATTACTGCATTAAAAATGTATTGGACAAGAAAAGAATCTATAAGTTAAAATCTAGAAAGTTTTTATAGTCTGAAAAATTCCTACTCAGTATGAAAAATGGGAAAATAGGAAAGTTTAATATTTTGAATAGAAACTAGCCTAATTAAACCTTGTGTGAAATTACCGGTATTTATCTGTAATGCCAAACACAAACCATTTTTAGTAATTGAGTAATAAATACAATTAAAACACAAAAAGAGAAGCCAATATTTTTGCTAAAGGGAGACAACTGAGTTATCCAGGAAAAATAAGAAACTACAGACACTAAGCAGTTTGTAGATTGAAACTGTTAAACTACAATCCGGAATTTAAAACTTGAAATTACTTTTGAGAAATCAAACCTACCAGTAACAGTTTTAAACAGAATTTAAAACTTGAAATTACTTTTGAGAAATCAAACCTACCAGTAACAGTTTTAAACAGAATTTAAAACTTGAAATTACTTTTGAGAAATCAAACCTACCAGTAACAGTTTTAAACAGAATTTAAAACTGGAAATTACTTTTGAGAAATCAAACCTACCAGTAACAGTTTTAAACAGAATTTAAAACTTGAAATTACTTTTGAGAAATCAAACCTACCAGTAACAGTTTTAAACAGAATTTAAAACTTGAAATTACTTTTGAGAAATCAAACCTACCAGTAACAGTTTTAAACAGAATTTAAAACTTGAAATTACTTTTGAGAAATCAAACCTACCAGTAATAGTTTTAAACAGAATTTAAAACTTGAAATGACTTTTGAGAAAAATCAAACCTTCTAGTAACAGTTTTAAACAGAATTTAAAATTGAAATTACTTTTGAGAAAAATCAAACCTACCAGTAACAGTCTTAAACAGAATTTAAAACTTGAAATGACTTTTGAGAAAAATCAAACCTTCTAGTAACAGTCTTAAACAGAATTTAAAACTGAAAATTACTTTTGAGAAATCAAACCTTCTAGTAACAGTTTTAAACAGAATTTAAAATTGAAATTACTTTTGAGAAATCAACACCTACCAGTAACAGTTTTAAACAGAAAATAGTAACATTCACCAAGACATGTTTATGCTTTACCCTTTGAACAAGCCATAAATTCATCACACGACGGGATAATCAACATACATTACTATAACAAGAGTATTAGCTGTGTCCATGAATATCAAAAATGTTTTTACACATACAACAGATGGAAATAGCAGTAAATGTCAATAATATTGGTAATTAAATATCTAATGAAAATTGAAAAAAAAACAGCAGCAATAAATTGTTTATTAGCCAATGAAAGTCAACAATAGCAGCAATAAATTGTTTATTAGCCTATCAAAGTCAACAATAGAATAACAACTCTAAAAAATAAGATTAACACTTAACATTGTTACTGGTACTCACATCGGTCAGGTCAACAGAGAGCAAGGTGGACAAATATATTAACACTTAAAAATTCTATCAAAGCCACCGATACTCGAATCTGTCAGAAGTATTGTGCACAACATAATTCTATATACGATTTATAATTAAACTCTTATGAAAAACCAGTAATTATTTTATTTTTTATTTTTTCAAATATCTAATTCTATTAAGTATAGGTTGAAGGTTAAACAGTTAAAATAAATTACAATATATAAGTACAGAATGGTGATGATACCATGATCTGATTAAATTGAAACCTTGTTACAATGCTCCTCAATGACCTTAGCGACCTTGGTGACGATACCAAGATCTAATTAAATTGAAACCTTGTCATAATGCTCCTCAATGACCTTAGGGACCTTGGTGATGATACCAAGATCTAATTAAATTGAAACCTTGTCATAATGCTCCTTAACGACCTTAGGGACCTTGGTGATGATACCAAGATCTAATTAAATTGAAACCTTGTCTTAATGCTCCTTAACGACCTTAGGGACATGGTGACGATACAAAGGTATACCATAATTAAATTGAAACCTTGTTACAATGACCAAAGCGCCTTGCTTATCACCACAGTGTTTTGAACCCCAAAATCTGTTTCTTCTATGTTTTTCTTTTTAAGTTTCGCTCGATTTATCACCATTCCAAAATTTGACTAAACAAATGTTGGTGATGTATCAAAGTTTTAATGTACAGTCAAACCTGCCTAAAGGTTCACCCTCTTTATAAGGGTAACCTGCTTATAAAGGTCAGTAGAATTGTATCTCGATTCATATTATTTGAAACTGTATATAAAGGCCACCTGCCCATAAAGGCCACTTTACTATTTCACTTGGTTGGCCTTTATAGACAGGTTTGACTGTATTATCAAACTGAAAGGTATCGTATACGGGTAGATATAAATCTTACATATATATATGTTTCATTTTAAGAAAAAAAAAACAGAACTTGATGACTGAAGTTTAACAATACATTTTAGAATTGGTTCAAACATTTTTACTCCCAAAATAAAGCATTAGTATCAACCCTTTTAAATATATATATATATTGAAAAAAAAAAGATTTGGAATTAAATGTTTGAAATTTGTAGTTTAGTCAAAAAGGGTTTTTTAGACAAAACCTTTAAAAATTATCTCCCAATAACAGTGACATCAATATTTAATTCAAAGTAAAATTTAAACAATGACAAAATGCCTTGGATTTAATTTAAGAGCTGCTTGAATATACTTATAAATACACATACATACATAACATATACAATGTACATATATATTTATACTGTACATACTGGTGTATATATATAATTACCATACCTGGTACACATTTATACAAGGTACATCAATAATTTATGGTACCTGGTACAGGTATACATACCAGTATACTGGTATAATAACTCGTCCCAGTTTCACAATCATTCCATCCTTAACCTAAAACTGACAAATTTCAATTACCAGTATTTGAAATCTTAATTATTTTGTTAATTGTTATGATATCCAGCAATTTAAGAGATATTTTAAAGGTCAATTGAATTTTAAAACATTTGCATTTAGTTTTGTCTAAAAGAATTATTAGTAGTTCCTAAATAAGATTACTAAGATTTGCTAAATTTAAATTAACGAACATCTTTAAGTTAGGGAATGATTGTGAAACTGGGGCCTGTGCCTGTTACATGTATACATTTATTATAATTCTGCATTTGTTCCAATATATATACACATAAATATCATAATTTTGAATAATAATTTATTAATAATTAAACAATAATTTCCAATATATGGAAAAATTTCTAATATTGCAACAATCATAATTTCTTTCATACTGGAGACAGTTTTCGTTTGTACAATTATAAATTAAATAAATTACTTTACATTATTTCTATAAAATTCTGAATGAAAATTGATACAAATTAATTCATAGCACTAAATCTTACGACATGTGTTCTATATATACATATATAAATATACATTCATATTTTTATCATTTACAAAATTATCACAATATCATTATGTTCTTTCATGTCACAAGGTGAAGGTCACCAACCATTTTAGTCAAGGTCACCAATCTTTGTAGTCAAGGTCATCATAAATCATCTCTCATACTGAAGAAAAAAGTTCATTACATACATGTATCTCTGAAATATGACATCTTGAAACAAAATTTTCCTTAAATTTTCACACAGAACATATTTTTCAGAACAGCACATAATCCAAATACCTAGTATTAAGCTAAATCTTTCAATATCACGTTAATCATTAACACATAAATACACATTCTGAACACTTCTATTTAATTCTGAGATCATTTTGGGATTTCATCATGCAAAATCACCATTTAGTGCTAAGACTACATGAAGTAATAAGGTTTGAATGAAAATTAGAAAAAGCAAGTGTACATATACAACTACTCATAGTAATTCAACATTTAGCACCTATGCCATATTTAAGAAGAAATACAATATAATATAGATGTACATGCCAGCTTTAACAGATATAATATATATATATATATTCAGACTCAGTCATGAACCGACTCACTTGTCCCTTTTTTAAGTCCATACCTTTAACTATACCAAGCATGCCGAAAAACCAACTGTGTCCTTTTTGTAAGACCAAGCCTATATCTATGCCAAACATGATTCAACACCTAACTAACTGACTGCCATCCCTTCTACCTACATCTGTTACAAGCATGTTGAAATACCTAACCAATTCATCATCCCTTTTTATGAGCTCGTGCCTAAAACTATACAAAGTGTGCTGAGACACCTCACTGACTCTTACCACCTCTCCTTGTAAGCCAAAATGCCGATGTTTAAAAATATATTAGCAATGTTCTTGCACTAATATAAAAAGAACTGAGTGAGGTGGTGAAATGTCAGTAAATGCCCATAGTACTTTAAACCATAAACAATGTATAAATCTGAAAGATAAGGTTTAAAGTGTATTGAATGGAGAGCTGTCCTGCTACAGGAAAACAGTAAAATCTACAAGTCTAATCTGTGATAACTATTTGTCAATTTCTGAAAAACCTAGTAGAATGTTGTAGCGACCCACTATCACTGTAGTGATACACTTTGTAAGAGTAATGGTGTTTTACATCAAATCTAGATGGTCAGTTCATGGATTAAGGATGTGCCCCAAGTGGGATTAAAACCTAGGTGTAAATGTGCGAACTTTAGATCTCTTGAGGTCTATTAAAATTTGTAGAATGTTATGATTCATGTTGTAGGTAGAAGAGTATGGTGGTTAGTTTTAATTTGTAGTAACCTATACAGATAACATATCATTGTAAACTATAAGAGTCAAATTTTATGGGAATGCATCAAAGTAAAAAATGTAAAATGATATTTTATTACAGTCCAATATGCCTTAAAGGCCACCTCTATATAAGGGCCACCTGCTAATAAAGGCCAGTAAAATTATATCCCAATTGTTCTTTATTCATATTATTTGAAACTGTATATAAAAGCCACCTGCCCACAAAGACCACTTTTACTTGGTTCCCTTGGGTGGCCAAACAGACAATTGACTGTAATATCAAATAATAAACCATGCTTTACACTATACACTATATCTACATATTTCAACCAAAAAAGCCTTCTAGATAAAGACATCCTGTCTTTAAAGTCTATATTTTAGGTGGTCCTTATATAAAGACCATTTGTCCACTGTGACTACTACTATCTTCAGGTCTCTCTGCTTCATATTTCAAATGAAAAGATGAGAAACAAGAGATGAGAGACCTGTTTATATGTTCAGGTCCCATGGGTGGTCTTTGTTTACAGGTTTTGCTGTACATGACCACATCACATGTATAGCTTGATCTATATACAAACACGATATATACATGTACAGTCAAACTTTCTAGAAGAGCCACCCAAGGGAACCAGTAAAATGGCCTTTAAAGCAGGTGGCCCTTATATACAGGTTAAAAAATATGAATAAAAAGCAATTGGTATACAATTTTACTGGCCTTTATAAGCAGGTGGTCCTTATAAAGAGGTGACCTTAAACACAGGTTTCACTGAACAACATTTTCTTCTTAGAACAATATACCCTGGCAGTACAATATCTTATACGACTTATTGATGAAATCTCAAAAACATGTTACTGTACAGTTTTGTTAAATACTTCTTTACAAATGACACATAAACATACATGAAGTAGAGAACTAAAACACAGCTATGACAAATATAACCCACAAACACTGTATGCTGTAATAATGGGCGTGGCTTTACATGTCGGATATTGGAATGTGGTTGGAATTCTCTAAAATCTGAATTTTTTTTATGTTATGATAAATTAAGTCACATTTTAAGTAAAATTTTATTTATAGATGGAATTATTACTAATTTACCACTACCAGGCAATAAATACAATAAGACGATCTATGATCTTAGATCATCTTAAAAATAACAACAACAATAACAACAACAAAGTCTTCAACAAAAACAAAGATACATTTCTGTTGTCTTAAGCTGTAAAAATCAAAGTTTGTCCCATATTTTAATTTCCCACTAAATCTGAGTAACTCCTTGTGACAAAGCAAAGAGATTATTACAGATATAGCCAGAAAGATTCTTTGGTTGTTAAACTGGAATGACCTTGACCTTTTTACATGGCTGATGGCTATATATTGCAGCTCCAAACATGGTCATCGTTGAAACATTGAAATCCTAACAGAGAAATCATGATGTTAAGATGCAGACCAATATCTGACAATAGAGTCTCTCTCTGGTAATGCTCGGAATTTCATTGAGCCGTCGACTCCACATGAAAATAGATTATGTCCCGATCCTATGGCAAGTTGTGTCACTCCGGACGCTGCTCCCATGTTTCTGAAGAATGTTGTTTTACTGTGTTCACCTTGGAATGATACAATAAGTTGATGTATATCAAGGCCCCACACCTGTAAAATTAAATAGTAAAACTAAAATATTCAATTCTCTAGTATGAATTTGTGGAATTTTGAATGGAATTTGAAACCATACCATGCGATCAATATCTCTAAATCAAATTTTACAAATTATGAAACAATAATAATTTATTTAATTTTTATGAATCAGTCTTCCTCAACAAAATTATGACAAAGGAATCTTAGTGAGCACGCTAACAGGTGTCTACATACTGGACCTAGAGCTTTCCAGTTATTTCTCCATATTTTCTGTATAAATCTGAGGACCTGACAAAATGTTATCTTGATCTGTAAGTCACTGTGGTAAACTTACATACCAAAAATCAGATAAATAGCTGAAACAGTTTAGAAAATGTGAGGAATACTGTTACTCAAATACAACTGACGGATCGCCGGCCACGCCCACAATGTTTTGACAAAGGCCCAGCATTGAATTACCACAAACAATGAAAACTCGGTCTGAATTGTTCCCTTTAATGATGTCACTGACACTAGTACGTCATTAGGTGCTGTGACTCTGCTTTGGTACCGTGATGGCATCCAGTGTAAGAACATAAAAGGCATAAGCAAGTTATTTCGACAGCTCTGTTACATTTTTCAGCACTGGAAAACATACCTTAATATCACCTTCTGCAGAACCTGTTACAAAATACTCCTCTTCTGGATCTATTGCTAAGCAACGTATGGAGGAATCATGTGCTTGGAATGTATGTCTTATCTGTCTCTGTCGAATATCAAATATACCTGTGTGCCAAGTTAAAGACGATACAACAAAGTATCAATGGCATGCTGTAACTAACAAACTTGAAAATTGTGTAATGTATATATCTTGCCTTCTAATTTCTGAATTTTAGCAATTTTCAATATGAAAGGGAAGCTCTAACTATACTAAACCCAAATTAAATATGACCATAGTGCACAATGTGATCCATGATATTTAAACCTATTCCATTCCATGTGAGTTATAATTTGCACCAAAATTTGTACAACCTAAAATTAACACAATTACAGTATATATACTTAAGAAATGACTTTTTTTCTTTTTTGTTATCGATGCAAGTATGAATAACAATGGCCAGTCCAAATTGCATGACGGCTTCATCGATAACGAAAAAAAGAATGCCATTTCTTATATTTACAATCTTCAATTTCAAAACAAAAACTAAATATGTTATACCTTGTATGTATTTAAAAAAAAATTAATTTTTATTCTGCCTCGACACCCATCATCGGAAAAATGGAAGCGCCCACAACCATTTCCGAATCACAATCAAGAACCACAAACGAAAAATAAAAAATAGTTCTTCCACTCGCCATTAGTTTTATTTATACTACTTTCAGAAAATCAAAATTTCATGTTAAAATCACATGTACATTGATTAACTGTTGCACATGATAACATTCCATATTGTATTTAACCGTAAAAGTTAACGTCAAAAGGTACTTTGTGATTGTAGTGTATTCAAACGTGGTGGTTTGACGTAACAAGTTAATGATGTCTTTACACGATGACGTCAATTATTATTTATAACACTATAACATACAATTGCTCAAAATGTGTTATAGAAGGAGTAACAATGACAATTGTAAATATATTATTAGTTATCTGGTTTTTAGGCAGGTGATATGGAATTTTACAACCTTTCTAAATTTCTTATTTCCTGAGGCGCAGCCGAAGGAAATAAGAAATTCAGAAAGGTTGTAAAATTCCATATCACCTGCCTAAAAACCAGATAACGAATTTATCATTTTATTCAGACTTATTTTTTCAAAATTTTGTAGATGAAAAAAGATTACAATAAAAAGAAACCCGAAAACCGTATATTTGTAAAATAAGGTTTATGTTTTCTTTATCAATAAACATAAAATAACAATTTTAATGAAAAAATTAACAACGAATAATTTAATTTCTAAATTCTGTTACATCAGGCTGTGATACAAACACAGTGCAAGTGTACGCGCTCGTTTTTCATGTTATACTCCAATAAAATAACGCAACCATAGCAACGCCGACCGTGAACTACTTTTACTCCCATCAGCTGGTTTCAGGGGTCAGAACGTCTCACATCAATTATTTGTGCTGTGTTATTTAATTTTTTTAAAGTTCGTTTTTTCACAATGGAATGAATCATGATTAAAAATATAATATGAAAACAATTGCCAAAGTGTTTTTTTTAATATTTTGTTTACATCGGTGATACTTGCATTGATCAGCATGCATATGTACATGTCCGTTATCGGCGATTTTAACTTGGGATGTGGAAACAATATTCAATTTGAAGGAATATGACATGGAATATCTTTAAACATCAATTTTCAAGCTTTTTCAAGATGAGTTTGGTTCGGTTGAAGTGTCACCACACATGGCAACTACCATCATCGGTGCCGGCATTTAAAGCACTTGGAGGCCCTCCACATGTACAGGTCGGACTCAAATTAGAATGTAAATTTAGTGAGAGTTACTTCCCTTTCGCCGTGTATCGGTTACCAGGAGTAAGCGATGTCGAGTTCAATTTATTGATAATATCGGAAATTGAGAGCGCAAAATTTAACTAGAATATAAAGATAATACACAATAAAATATACATCATGTGTCAATTTGATTGATACTTACAAACTAAGCGTAAATTTTACTCTGTTTATTGCCCAATTGAACTGTATGGTGGCGGCCATTACCGCTCTATTCACTCTTTCTTATTACCCGTGTAATTTTTATTTATTACCCGAGTAAATTATTTATCACCCTTGTAAAATTGTAATATCGGTATTTACAAGGACCTTATTATCCAATCAGATCGTAAAGAAATTATCTGAAAAATGATAAGTACATATATATAACTAACCATATATGAGTTGATAAACAAGTAAGTAATGAAGGTGTAATCCCTTGACCTTGACCTTTGAAAAGAACCAGTAAAACCCTATCTATATAAACAAAGGATACATATTTCGCCTTTTCTTCCTCCACTGATAAGTAACTGGTGATGTGGTGCATACACAATGGCTGGACATCCGTGCTCATGACATACAAAGGAATGAACACAAGCACTTCTTATTGGCAATAACGTATCCCACAAACACACGTTACGACTTTCTGAAGAATGACCAGCTGTAGCTATTAAACTTGATGATCCAACAAAGGTAAAGTCACTGGTTGTTTTATTGTGACATTTTAAACTCTGAAAAAAAGACAAAAATACAATATTTATACACGGTAATTGAGTCTGTAAATCCCATCTGAAATCTCGGATTTTGTATACTGGTAAATGCTGCTGCATAAATTTTATACTATAAATAGAGTAGAAGCTTTTTTAACAAAAATTTAGCCTGAAAATTACCTGCGTAAATTACACAGGTGCGCAATTTACATGGGTTTTTTCAGTTATTGAGTCTGTAAATCCCATCTGAAATCTCAGAATTTGTATACTGGTAAATGCTTCTGCATAAATTTTATACTGTAAATCAGGTAATTTTTGTTTCAGTTATTTTTGCGAAAATCATGATTTCTTGATATTCTGTACTATTATGTCCTAGCTTTTGGGTGATTCTCAGTGCAAATGAAAGTGAATTATATCAAACTGAAATATTTGCAGAAATTTCATTTTTATGTCTTGTTATTCTCATAAATCTATGGAGAGATTAATCAAAACTAAGCATTTTTTTCCCAAAAAATATTATAATTTAACCTGGTACATTTTCAAATAAATTAAATCAAGATTTAGTCAAACCTCTCAAGACATATATGGACTATTAACTACTAGTATTCACTTTGTTTCAAAAAGCCAACCTTAATCTTTTTCAGCTAAACCAAAATTAGTTTAAAAGTCTGAATTTTCAGACTGTTACTTTCCTCTATATATAATGTAGCTACTTACCATAATTGGTTTATTAAAACTTGTTCCTATACCAACTTGCCATAAACATATGTCTCCTTCAGCATCACTAACACAACACTGAAAAAACATACAATTTATATCATCAAAAATCAAAATGTATTACTTTATCCCTTTAAAAGAGTGGTGTGTAGTAATGGAGTATTATGCCCCAGTCAAGATTCTGTTACTAATATCAAGTGGTCAGTTCAAGGATGGTGGAAGAAACCGACCTGTCCAGAGAAAACCAATGACCTTCGACAAGCGAACTGACACACTTTTTCATGCTACAATTTGTCCCAAATGGAATTCAAACCTTGGCCGTGAGAGGAATTGATTCCTAAGCACATGCTTCAGACCACTTGGTCAACAGAGGTCCCCTCATCTTGAGCAGAAATATTCCCTAGTGGTGGATACAAAGCTCACTGAGGATTTGAAAATTTTCATTTTCTGACACCACTGAACTGTCTAGAAATGGTCTTTATAATGCTATAACTATCACTTTCATGCAAATCAAACTACAGTAATCATATTATAGTTTGCTTCACACAGTGATGCAAGATATAGCACTATAAACAACATTTCTAGACAGTTCAATGGCTATATTTTTCATTTTTTGAAAATCTTATTTTAGTTTTTAGAACCTAAAATAAATTTAAAACACTATCTTGTGCGACATGGGATTTCCTATCACTTGAACAGCCAATCAATGATGTCACTCATATATACAAACGCAACAAATTAGTGACATCACATTAGCAATGACAATTATACTCCTATATTTACATTTGGTCTCAAACAAAGTTTAATACACTAAAACATCACAAAGGAAAGTATATACAATATATCTTTAAACAACCAAGATCCTATATTTAAGTGCACATAACAGGTACTCCTGGGAAGTTGGAACATCTAAAATGCTAAAGTCAGCACTAATTATTACTAACAGTTACCAAGAATGGCTGAACTAATGTTAACAACTAACCTTATTTCCTTGAGCATTAAATAAAACTTTAGTAACTTTAGGGAAAGCTCCAGGTTGACGTAACATTGTCAAAGGTTGGATATGTCCCCATTCATACAATCTAACACTGCCATCAGCACTACCAGTCAAATCTGAAGTGTATAAAATATTATAATTACTACAAGTATAATAAAATACATCTATGAAAGGAAATTTTAATGAAACTGAAATTAGTTGACCCCATAGAAGATAAAATATTTCCTAGTGACAAGTACCTGTGAAGTAGTACATGTATTACATCACACCCTAAATTAAATTGCCTCACTGTAGTGAGTTGAGTAATGGTGTATAACGTCCCAGTCAAGAATATTTCACCTATATTGAGACGTCACCAGCTATAGGCGAAGGTGCAAAAATTTTGCATGTGCTTTGCGCTTATGGCATTTTACAGCAGGGTTCTTTATTGTTCCAAGCCTACCATGACACAGGACCTCGTTTATTTTAAGTTCCCATCTGAAAGAACCGTGAATTTCATTTCGTAATGTTGAGTGCTTGCTAAAAGAACAGTCACTACCCACTTTCAAGTCTTAGGTCAGACCTGGTCGGGTTTGAACCCATGACCTCCCACTTACGGAGCAAGCACTCAACCAACTGAGCTGCCGCAGTATCTGTATCTCACTGTATCTGTTATGGTAGCAAAAGTGGCATACAAATTAAATGTTACTGCTTATTGCCATGAGCACATTATATAGGTATAAATTTCAGCAAATTTTACTAATATTGCTGGTGACATCTCGATATATATTTTATAACTGAAATAACCTTGGCTGGGACATAAAACCACATTTAATCAATTTTAAGTGGTTCAAGACTAAGATAGAAGCCAGAATATAAAGCATTATTACAATACACATCTCTCATAACATATACTTTAAAGTTAACACAAAATCAAAAGTTTTTTCATAGACAGTGTATTTATATATATTCTTACAATGAGGTAAAGCAGGATGTGATCCAATTCTCCTTATACCAGCAACAGGACGTCGTAATATCTGCAAAAACAAAAATTTCTTCTTTATAGAATAAGTACATACATATAATATAAAATAAAATAATGTTTTGGGTTAGGGGTATATATTTCAGTATTATGTACATGTATAGAATAGTTCTGCAATTTAAAATTTCAATACTGTAGCAATACTGTTGTATAAAATTCCACGTGACCTTACTCACTTAATGCTTTTGTTTATATAATTCTGCTACAAATGTACATTTGTACACACAACTTATTGATCTTTGCCTGCATGACAATTTTAATATTCTGAAGCATAACAGAAAACATGTAAAGACACAAGACCTACGGTAATAAAACTTTAATCAAAACCTGAGGTAGCATTTCAAAGACCATTTTATGAATGAATACTCTACTACATTTATCTCCATATCTAGGCATGGAATAATCCTGGAAACTAATAATTTTATCAAACCATCAACATATTTTTGCATACAGTAAAGCATCATGATGGTTTTTCAACAGAACTGAAAACTAAATTCACTTCATGTAAACCCACACATACTGATTCAATGAACATCTACAGTAAAACCTCGATTTATCGCCACCATTTGTTCAGTCAAATTTTGGCATTATAAAGGGGTTTGGCAATAAATCGAGGGAGGCCCATAAAGAAAAACATAAACAAAATGGATTTTAGGACTTCAAAATAGTGTGGCGATAAGCGAGGTGGCAAAGTTATCGAGGGGCATTATAACGAGGTTTTACTGTATATTAATGCCAACTTATTTTAGATACTGGTACTTATACAATACGTATACTATACATATAGTCACATCCATGTATTATAATTAGCTATTTTAATTAACAATATCTGTTTTAAGTCTATGATTGGTCATTTATATAGAATTTAGTGCAATATTACATTATCGCTGATTATCTCATACCATATGCATTTACTATTTCTACTATTTCTAAAATAGATAACACTGAGCACAGTTTGTTCCCATTTCAATACAGGTTTAATATATGAAAATTACAAAAAATGACGAAGGTCATATTGTTGATTAAAAGTCAAATACGTATATATCAAAAACAAAAGATCCAGAAATTTTTCTTACAATTAAAACATTTTAACGAAAAACACAAAAAATTGTGTACAAAAATGTACAATAACCAGTTATATTGCATAATAGTGTACAAAACTGACAAGTCATAATAATATTACCGGTAAATAAACAAATATAATCACATATATACTATATATTCCATAAAACAAAAGTTACACATAAAAACTGAAAAAGAGAGAAAAGTTTTAATGAAACTTTAAATTCAATTTCAACCAGAGAAAACCTAGTGGATATTCCCACATATCATTTGATCAAGGAATCTCTGAAGTTACTTTTCAGGACCCAGTATCTCATTTCTAAATGCTCAGTGCTTGGAGAAAGAACTACTTTTTTCAAGTCTTGGTCAGACTCAGCCAGGATTGAAATCTTGACCTCACATATGGAGTGAGCTCTCTACCAACAGAGCATCCATAGTGGTAACAATAAAATGAAAAGTTAATATGGTAATACAAAATGTGTACATCTGACTCACTAACATATACCAAGTTGAAATATGAGTTTGGAATTAATTCTACAAAGTCAGATGAATATCAACAACATGTACTGCATACATTTAAACTGTGCCAAATTTAAAAGTGATCACAGCAAAACTGTACAGGAATTCAGAGTTGATAATACAAAGTGAGCATCATCTATTAGTCAGTCACTGTATGGAATCTTCAATGAAAGTAATGCATTTGATTATAATTAATTCTCCCCTAGATATTCAAGTTAAAAGAATTTTCAATCAATCTTTGTGAATAAAGCTAGAAACATTCTTTATTGGTGGATATTTAGATATAAAACAACAATGAAAATAAATACAAACGCATATCTAAAAATAAGCTAATTAATAAAAATAAATAATACATGTAGAGGGGTGAATAGGTATTACGACAAAGACCAATAAATAAATATAACAAGAGCTGCTAGGTAGAGATGGCAATGATGGCAAAGTACAAAGGGACATAAAAATGTTCAGTTGTATCATTTGAAAGGCAAATAAAGACTAAGGTTCTAATTCACAATAAGTCCTGTTCTGTTCCTCTGCTTCAGATAACCTGGCATCTTAATTAGTAGTCATGTTTTACCAAGTTGAGTAACAATATCTTCAATAGAGGTGGAAAAGTAGGTCAACTGAACAGTTATGGGTGTAAGGATGAAGCGACATATGAACAGAAAGACAAAGCCGCCATACTATAATACAGCAAAACCTTTGATTTATTGCCACAATTTGTTCAGTCAAATTTTGATGTTATAAAGGGGTTTGGCAATAAATTGGGGGAGGCGGATAAAGAAAAACATAAACAAAATGGATTTTGGGACTTCAAAACAGTGTGGCGATAAGCGAGGTGGCAAAATTATTGAGGGGCATTATAACAAGATTTTATTGTATGTCCAATTTCTCTACAAACAAGCAGGAAAAAAAAAAACATGTACAAAATTACAACACTAAGATACAAAGTATAAAGTATGTAAACTTATAAAAAATCTGACAAAATTAATATCATTTTACCATTTACTGGTAGTAAGAAAAGTTTTAAAAAAAGCTACAATTTATAAATACATTACAACATCAATCAACATGTTAGAGGTATATAGGACCATCAAGTAAAACTCTATAAAAGCTACACTATATAGTCACTGTACAACACTCATACGATAAGAGAGGTTTTAGCCTTACCAACTTGAGTAAGCGACGACTTCTATCTAGTATATATTGTGAGAACTGTGGATTGGTTATACCAGGAATATGTATACCCTTTACCTAATATCACCATCATCCAAAATGTAAGCACAGGTTAAAATAAATATCAACCGTCATCCAAAATGTAAGCACAGGTTAAAATAAATATCAACAGTCATCCAAAATGTAAGAACAGGTAAAAATAAATATCAACTGTCATCCAAAATGTAAGCACAGGTAAAAATAAATATCAACCGTCATCCAAAATGTAAGAACAGGTAAAAATAAATATCAAAAAGGAAAATAAAATAAAATGCTAGCCAATCACTACTACTCTGGCTGATGGAGACTGTAATGATTCATGTCAATAAATATTAATAGAAGAGCAGAGTAGCTCTTCTGACATGAGTCCAATGCAAGCTGAAGTCTAGACTCAACAATCTGAATGAGTACCAAGATACACTACATCAAGTAATCAGGTAATGTGTACTTGTGGCACCAAGTAGTACTTTGTAACTTAGCACTAGAAAAAATATGTCATTTTATTTATTTCAACAATTTTTAAATAAGAATCATGGATGGTGTATAACAAATACTTTAACTGGCACCTGGCTGAGTTTGATAACAAGCTGAGATATATATCTGGTATATCCAGATGGACATAATGATAATTTATCAGTAGAGTTGAGTAATGGTGTTTAACGTCTCAGTCAAAAATACTTCACTAATATCGAGACATTGCCAGCTGTAAGCAAAGGTGCAGAAATTTTGCCTGTGTGTTGTGCTGATGGCATTATACAGCAGGGTTCGTTAGCGTGCCAAGCCCACCGTGACATGGGACCTCGTGCTTAGCGAAGAAACAGTCACTACACACTTTCAAGTCTTGGGTCAGACCTAGACAGGGATGACCTCCCACTTATGGAGCGAGCACTCGACCAACTGAGCTACTGCACTTCATAAAGGCAAGATTAACATTGGCAACAGAATGGCAATTAAAAACTTAATTGTATGTAAAATTCAAAAGCACATGTATCACTTCTTGGTCATATAAATCCTATTCTGTAATTTTATCATAAGAAATCACAAGGATGAGAATAGAGATCACATGAACATATAAGCTGAAGACAAGTGAATGATAAGCCAAGCCATGGAGATCAACAATGAACTGAAAAGGCTGCTGTATATTAGTTATTATAAGCATTTAAACAAAGTATTAAGAAAATTATTCTCAGTTATGTTGAAATGTTATAGGTAAATTAAAAGAATATCAAAACCGATTCATATAACATCTGTTCTTCTCAATACAAATGATTGTTCAAACTTCTTGTATCATTAAATGCATCTTTTCAGGAAAGACATACTGTCCATGAATCTCCTGTTTTCATTTGTGATTATACATGTAAAAATATTTTTGATACTGACAAATCTATTAAAAAAAACACTAATTTAAAAGGAAATCTGATATTTTTAGATGTGATTTTAAATGGGATATTGATTTAAAAAAATGTTAATTATTATTATTACTACAACTAAAAAGTTACCATGTGAAAATTTATTCACCTTAACCAAGTGGAAAAGCCAAGATAGAAAAGTTTTAGAAGCAAAACAGATTTCACAGGAATAAGACACTCAAGAACCATATTATATACAGAACAAATCTAAACTATAAAATAATGTTACCTTTCCACGCTAAAACAAAGCAAACAAAAATATCTACTATGACAGGGAGCAAATTGGAATAATAAAAGCATGGGAAAACTAAAAACTAAACTTAATTATGGGTAAAATTATGGTAAAACTGGTGTAAAACAGAAATAGTGTACAAATTATGAAGCTGAATAATCAAAAATGGCAGGATATTAACAAGGGGACATTAAAACTTATAACTCAACATAAACCATGTTTCATTGTGGTTTAAAAATAAAAGAAATTTAAAAAGTTTTAAAAATTCTAATTTTAAAAGTTTGGAAAATCATAAAATATATAGTTTGAGATATTTGCAGAATAAAATTTTAATTTTATTTTTTATTATCTTTATTTATTTATTTTTTCAATGGACCATAATTTAACATAATAAATATCTTTAGTTTTCAAAGAATTCATAATCATGGTTAAAATATTGACTGTGACAACCATATTCAAATGTTAATGTTGCTAAAACTAGTATGCATACATTGATAATGTTAAAATGGCTAATAACCAATATGTTTGGGTATGACGCAAACTACAGTATGCATGTATAAAAAGTGTATAGGTATTGCAACCCAGTAACTGTAAGCTTGACAAATACATTATTCATTCCACAAAGTTATTATATATCCATTTAATACCCACCACATTGGTGCCACGTCCTGTTTGAGGTGTATTCTGCTGTGGAAATGTGGGCGTTGAGGCACTGGTCTGTAGGGGACTGGACAATGATGACCCTGACCCTGTCTGTTGCTGTGTCTGGACATCTGAAGGACTCTGTACCACGAAGAATTCTGTATTGTCTTGACTAGGGGCAATTAATGGACTGAAATAAAGTAAAACATTATTTGTCAATGAAATTCCAAAATTATATCATTACCCTGAACAAATGATGTTCATTTTAAGCTGAAGAGGAGATGCTTACCCTTCCAGAACACTCGACCTCACTTAACTGCTGGAAGTTCATGAATTTAACTTAATTTGTGGTTGCTTTTTGGATTGTAATGTGGACATGGATTAGTATGTTTGTATTTGGATTGTAATTTGGACATGGATTGGTATGCTTGTATTTGGATTGTAATTTGGACATGGAAAGGTATATTTGTAATTTTTTGTATTTGGATTGTAATTTGGACATGGATTAGTATGTTTGTATTTGGATTGTAATTTGAACATAGATTAGTATGTTTGTATTTGGATTGTAATTTGGACATGGATTGGTTTATTTGCATTTGTTTGTTTTGGGAATGTAATTTGGACATGGATTAGTATGTTTGTATTTTGATTGTAATTTTGACATGGATTGGTATGCTTGTATTTTGATTGTAATTTGGACATGGAAAGGTATATTTGTAATTTTTTGTATTTGGATTGTAATTTGGACATGGATTAGTATGTTTGTATTTGGATTGTAATTTGGACATGGATTAGTATGTTTGTATTTGGATTGTAATTTGAAAATAGATTAGTATGTTTGTAAATTGGACATGGATTGGTTTATTTGCATTTGTTTGTTTTGGGAATGTAATTTGGACATGGATTAGTATGTTTGTATTTGGATTGTAATTTGGACATGGATTGGTATGTTTGTATTTGGAATGTAATTTGGACATGGATTAGTATGTTTATATTTGGATTGTAATTTGGACATAGATTGGTATGTTTGTTTGTGATTGACATTTGGGATTGTAATAAGGACATGGACTGGTATGTTTGTATTTGATCATGACACTTACTTTCTGATAAATTCTATGTCCATCTCATTTTCATCTTCTAGCCAGGCAGGTGGTTGTAACAATGCTCCTACGTCTAACTCTACTATCTCTTTCTGTGTAGCAAGTGCCACGCAATTGGCATTGGCCTACAAATAGACACCAATAACATCAATATTGATACTAATACAGTGATATAAACTTAATCTGGAAACATGATATCAACTATGGCTATGTTTTATATTCCTGTATTATGGCGAAACAAACCTCTCTAAACCAGACATTTTTCTGCTAGAATCCCATATTTTTATGTTATTTATATACAAGATCTTAACTGAATATAACCTGTGCAACCTTAGACAATTCTCTGAATATGGCAAATTATCTAAGAAAAATGTCTAGACAATTCTCTGAATACAACAAAGTCATTAGGAAAAATGTCTAGAAGTTTTGTTGTATTAACAAGGTCACTAGTAATAACTGGAAACAAGCAATTAATTGTTATTGTTTTATTACAATTATTATTATTATTACCAGTACCAATTGACGGATTGCCAGTCACACCCACAATGTTCGACAAAAGCCTGGCATGCTTGAATTTCACACAAAAAGAATGAAACTTGGCATGAATTGTGAAGTTTAATGATGTCACTGACACTAGTATGTCTTTAGTTGTCGTGATGCTGCTTTGGTACCGTAATGGCAGCCAGTGTCAGAACATAAAAGGCATGGTTGGGGATACGTCAATTGCTGTTATAAATGTTTTTTTGCAGGTAGATGTGTTGCAAAATTAAAGTGAGCATGTTTTAACAGAGTTTGTTAGTTCCATTTACAATTACTGATGATTTTATATCTGGATATGAAAGTGTTTGTTACTCTCAGTTACCATGGTTATGTCCAATGAACAATTGTTTGAAGATCTATAATTTAACATAGTTTCTAATCATTTATATAAAAGTGTTCCCTGCAGTTTGACTTCAGGAGATAGACATTACTGGGAGCTAAGTCAAATGATCAATCTGAAAGAATTTTGAAAATCAAAACAATATAAAAAAAGATATCATCAAATCAATTTTGGGGAAAAACGTCATTATCGAAGGAAAGTATCAAAGGTAATTCTATAGTGAATTATTGGAATCTGCTGAAGTTTCAGTTTGAGGCCAAGGGTGTTTGCTATGAAGTGTACTTTTATGATTCCCTATTATGACTAGCAGCATTAGTTACCATAGAAACCATTTTAATGAACTGTTTCGTGTTTTGGCTGACATTTAGCATTTTTGCATAAATCACTTATATGTCTTTGTTCAACATGTTCAAAGAGTCATTGCAACAGTTTTTTCAGATACTGACAATATGGCTATATTTGATTCTAGTAAGTTTTAAATTGTTCCAATTGTTTCAAAAATTAATTTTAAATGTTTAACCCAAATACTAAATTACTGTTTGTGCCATATTTATAGCTTCAAAACAAATGACACAGTTGCTGATTGAACTATAAATGCATAGCTTCATAAAGAATATTCAAAACTGCAGCACAACACAAACCAGTTAAGGCAACCAAATATATAAAGTTTCAAAAATTTTAATTTGAATTTCTGACTAAAGTTAAATTTAGATACATGTACATGGCACTATAATACAAAACCTGAAAATCATCTATTCTATTAAAAGCTATAATGTATGGCATAATAGCAAATAACTTAGTACAACAGCTATAGTGCTTGCAGCTCGTGCAGTTAAAGGTTTGGTGATCAAGGTTAGCATGATTATCAAACATCATACAGTATAACCTTTTTATAATGTCCCTTGATAACTCACTTACTGCTATAGTATTTTGAAGTCTTTATGTTTTCCCCGCTTATTTTCATGAGGAGGATGCTTAGACCCTGCTGATAATATAGACTTATTAGTCTTGTTGCCCAAAGGCAATCTTAAGTCATGAAGCTGAGTGGCAAGTCTGTAAGTTGTTATCCTCTTTATTGACTGAGAGATTTTAAAACTTAAAGGTGACCTTAAGTTATTATGCTCACAACAATGAACTATCAATGCAAACCATCAATGTTTTTGCCAATTGATAAGTATGATACTTAAGGCAACTTAAGTCATTAGTCTTTTTATTGAACAAAGGAAACTTCAACATGTTGAAGTCATTATGCTCACAACAATAAACTAGAGGTACTGGCCCCAGTTTCACAATAATTTTGTAACTTAGATTTTCCTTTATTTAAATCTGGCAAATATGATACTGCAACAATTTTGTTAACTTTTAAAGATATTCAGGAATGTAAGGTGTCATTTTGAAGTTCAATCAAACATATTAATTTGTTGAAACCTGTATTTGTAGTATCATAAAATGTTGCCAAAATTTGCCAGATCTAAGTTAAGGAAAATCTTTGTTAAAGATGAGTGTAAAACTGGGGCCTGGTACAAAAGCTAAGAAATCACATGATTTCAGGAAGTGTTACCGGTAAGTTTCTACTACAAAGTAAGTTAGAGCTGTAAAATGGCTGTGTGCAAGTTAAGTATGTGTAGTCTTAACAATGATAACATATATAGATAGGTATACAATAAATAAATAAATAAACAATAAATAAATAAATAAATACATGTAAATAAATAAATAAATAATAAATAAATAAAATAAATACATATAAATAATAAATAAATAAATTTGATGATACTGAAATTTTCAAATGTTTTATATTAAATTATACCATAACTTGGAACGGGCTGACATAGTTTCACTTTTTCTTGATTATTTCTATCAAGATTCATGATAATCAATAAGTTGTTTATGAAAAAGTCTGGACACAAAAGTTTATGTGAATATGGTATTAAACTTCAAACTATAAATACTGTAAATAGTTAATGAAGCAAAAACAGGATGACAAAATACACATTATTACTTCATATTGGTCATGTCTACCAAGCATTCTTAAAAATCCAACCCAGGGGTTTAGGAAAATTGTACTGAACAAAAACTGGAATGGAAGAATAATGAACAGAAGAAATTACACGGATGGCTATTATTACTATATCTTCTTGGAAAGGTTTTGGTGGGGGAAATAAGGAAAATAAAATAAATAAATAAATAAATCAATAAATAAATAAATAAATATGTTATTGATTAGCACTATAGTTTGGCCACTTTAACACTGAGAAATATTGATGTTGCCTATATCAAGCAAGATATCTCAGTTTGAGCCACACCACCAACTTTTTTTCTCAATGTTTAAGTGGTTGAACTATAATATAAGGTTCCATTTTCTTTACTTTTTAGTTCTATCATGCAACCTGTGGGTTAAAACCAAGCACCATTACTATGTTATATCTGTCAATTAACTATAATTAATATATCTGGACTAATACTGCAAAAATCAAATGTACTCTTTCCAATTTGGTAACAAAAATACCATTACAAAATGATGTTGCTAATTCAGTAATTTTTACGTTTTAGAATACATCAAAGCTGTGATAAAGGTCAAGGTTATTCAAGATCAAGGCTGGAATGGTCTGCACAATGGCCTACAGGTCACATATTAATATGAAACTCTGCCAATCTGCAGATCATTTCTGCTACTGCAATCAACTTATTCAGAACATTACATAGGTTCTCTAAGGTTAATACTATTTACAACAGATTTGACTTAACTGAATCTTTTAGATTTGTTTTCTCTTTAAATTATAAACATCAGAATTGGAAAGAGTAGTCATGACTTCTCCTAAAATATTTAGACTGTTATTTGTAAAATCTCTGGCATCGACCAACATTCTGTTATGTTTTTTAAACTGTTCGATCCATAATACCTTCAACAAAATAAAAATCACATACCAAAATAAAATAATAAATAAAGAGACCAAAAATTATAAGCTAAAAATAAAATCATAGGAAAAATATTGGAAAAATGGAGGAAAAAACCACTGTCACAAATAGCAGCTTTCAAGTAATGGACTTACATAGGGCACTGGTATGAAGCCTGTAAAAATAATGGTACTACAATAATTCTTAAACCAATAATATTACTGCATGCTATGCTTACGAAAACAGGAAAAAAAAAAAAAAAAAAACATGAAAAAGGGATATTATTTCTCACTTCTGACAACAATTTATGTCTTTTTTTCATGCTTTCTGAAGGAAGTAGAATTATTTTTTTTATCTCACAATCTCTGAATCTTAAGATAAGTAACATTCTTTTATTGACACCATGCAGGTAAGGATTATTATAACCCCCGCACACTAGTTTGAGGAGGTGTATAGGAATCACAATGTCTGTCTGTCCGTCTGCCTGTCTGTGTAAAATCATGTCCGGGCCATATCTCATAGCTGCTTTGGACAACTATCAAAAACCTTCATTTAATGTTCATGGTCCAAAGGTGTGTCTGACCTTGAACCAAGGTTAAATTATAAAGGTCAAGATCGCGGAAAACATTAAATGTTGGGAATGGGTATTTGGCTCTCAAGACAGTTTTACTTTTTAATTGGTATGTATCAGTAATTTGCACTTCATCAGAAAAAAAACATCAGAGCATGAAATACTTGTGACATTCCCTATGAATAAGTACTATACATTATGGGCCTCATTTTGAATCTGTAAATCAATTTCATTCTATAAAGGGAGATAATTTGAGGATGGCGTGGAAAGGGTCTATTAGCCATTGACTGTATAAAGTATTGACTTAAATTAGCAACAATGTTTGTGAATAAAATACATATCTGCATAAGTAATATGTAACAGGATACTAGAGAACAATTCTTTATCATGAATCCTGATTAATTTTATTGATAAGTGGGTCTTTAAAAATAAATTAAGCAGATTTTTTTACAAGAAGTTACATGCTCATTGATCAGTGATTTAACCAGTTTAAACTGAGACTACTGGGTCTAACTGTTCAGAGAAATGGAGAAATGAAGTTTTTATGTCCAAGTCCTGATCTTTATTAGAATGGTCAGTTCAGGGATAGTAGAGGAAACTGGAGTGACCAGACGAAAACCACAAACCTTCAGTAAACTAACTGGCAAACTTTCTCGCACTAGAATCTGTCCTGAGTGAGTTAACCTGTCAGTGAGAGGACTGTGATCTCAATATGCTCAGGTTTGTGGTTTGGACCACTTGCCCACGGAGGCTCATGAGAGTACATTAGAAATGTCCTTTACATGCTTTATGTGTGAGGCTATCACAAGGCTAACCTCCAGTATTTCTGCCAGTATCAAACTGAACATTTAAACAAGGCCAAGTAAAAACAATTTTCATTTAAAATCACCTGTTATAAGCAGATGCATCTTTGAATACACTCACTCTAAATAAATCTGGGTGTAGCAAATAAATAAAATGTCAAAAACAACATTCATGCACTTAAATAATTCATGCTGGTATAAAATTGAAATATTTTCCTTTTAAAAAAGTGAACTGATATTCTTGTACATGTACAGTATACAAAAGCTAGAACTTCTTCTCTGTGGTGTAATAACCAGTACCCTGTTCTGATCAAAGAAATGCAGTCAAGAAGAGAAGGAAGCCAGTCTAGTGGTCAAACTCACCTCTATGTAATCAACCTTTAGAATGCCACATAACAGAATTATACAATAATACAGGTGTTAGATATACGGTAGTTATTTATTACAGATATCATATACAATTAAATTTTGATAACTCAATTTTCTTTTCCTCGATCGGGTTTGCCAGCAAACTATGTAGTGCATACCCCATAACATTTGTGCAGACCCATTGTTACCAAGGAATATGAAATGCATTAAGACTGTATATTCCCAAAATAATGTTTTTATGTGAAAATGGTAAATTATGCAGTTCCATATCATTATGCACAAAAAGTATCTAATATTAGTAGTAATTATGACAAACATCAACTTCAGATATTGTGAAAATCAAAGAATTCCAAAATTTCTAAGTAAACATCAATCGCTAATGCCCTTTGACAGTGTTTGAGATATCAAAATTTCACTGTATATGATTTTAACACTACAAAGGGTAAGCTAGTGGTATATGCAGTATTATAGTATGCTACTTTTGCTAGCAGAAATATGGTGACCTGGTCATTTTAATTATAAAATTACAAATGAATTTGATAAAGTTAATCCTGTTTACACCTCACATTCTCAAATTTTTATAATTATATATACAAATTGGAAATATTCAATTTTGACCGGAATCATATTTTAAACAAAGAAAAACTAAAAACAAATATTTTTTAAATGAACTCGGGTTAATCAAGATCCATTGGTAACTGTTCAAAGAACATCTTTGCATTCTCATTAGAACATTTCAATGTTCTGATATCTTTATATATACATCTGAAGTTTTAAACATGTGTACCTTACTTTAAAATTAATATTATATCTTTTAACAGTTCTCTGTACACGGTACAAACAGTTTTGTGTGAGACTAAAATCAAATACCAAAGTGAAACAAATTTTACTTCAAAATTATTATAAACTAGTGTGTGGAACATGATAAACCTTCATGCATTAAAACTTTACGACTTAATGTGGTAAAATAATTATTAATTCTTTAAATAAATGAACATTGTGATACAAAATATATAAAAGTTAAAAATAGACAAGTCAAATCAGAATATCGCTCTCTCTCTCTCTGTATTAACTAAAAATCTGAGCAAACTCAAACAAATTGATATATGCCTCAAAAATGCATGTACAATAATTTCAACACGTTTAACAAGAATCGGGAATCTATGTGTTATTTTATCATGTATATTGGTATATATAAAATCATCATCGAGGGAGATAAGTCATGCAAAAATCAATACAAGGAAAACTTGCTATGCAAACAGCCAAACAAAAGCACACAAATGCAATCAGAAGCTTTATATGATAACTAAATACCTGATTCAGAGCAAATGCTGTAATGATGTCTTGTTCTTTATGGACAACCTTCATTGGATCTTTAAATTTAGCACTATCGGGTACATCCCAAGTCGAGGACGAATCCTAAAATGTTTTATGAAATCATATTTATAATTGATGGCATTTAACGTTTTCTTTTCACAAATGAAGCAATAAGAAATCTCTTGTCTTAATTCCATAAAAACAATTCACTTACAATGACTGTCAAGACAAAGCAAAACAATAATACTGCTAAACATATAAAAAAAACCAAAAGAAGTTGAATGTTACAAAAGCTATAAGAACACTCAAGGTTATATTGACAAAGGGGATGGAATAAGGTGGTGGTGGTGGTGGTGGTGGTGGTGGTGGGGGGGGGGGGGGCTATATAAGCTCATCTGTGAGCTCACAGAAAAACATTCAAGGTTATGATGACATGGGGGTGGGGGTGAGAGTAGGATGGGGCAGTGGTTGAGGGTAACACAAACTCTTCTTTGCACTTAAATTATGATGAAACAGTGGTGAGGGTAGGATTTGGGAGGGTGGGGATTATGTGAGCCCTAATAAGAACACTCAAGGGGTTATATTGACCCTGGAGACTTACACAATTCTATTACCTAATAATATATATCCATACCTTACTCTCTGTATGATGATGAAGCTGTTTCTTCCTGTATATATACCTCAGAAATACATCTCTTAATGGCTCTTGTTTTATCAGATGAAACCATAACCTTTTTATGGGCAATGTGGAATGATTATCGCTGAAATAATAAAATAAAACTGCAATTAGAATAGTCAATAGAAAAGATATACACTTCTGCAACTTTAGACTTTATAATGAATGAAAACATTTAAGTAAGGAAATAATCTTGACTCGCTCACTAAAGAATAATGACAAATAAATCTCATTTTCACATGACAAGTTTTTATTATGCATATTAATGTAAATTTATATGACTAAGAAAACATGACTTACACAAATGGAGAATTCGATGGATGAAGTAAAGCCTTATATTTAGAGATAGGAACACCATTAACTACATCTAAATGTAGTCCTGCTATTTCCTCCTTAGGAGTATCTATGTTACTATGGAAACATAACTTACACAAATGGAGAATTAGATGGATGAAGTAGAGCTTTATATTTAGAGATAGGGACACCATTAACCACATCTAAATGTAGTCCTGCTATGTACTCCTCAGGGGGTCCAGCAAACAGTTCTAACTTCCCTTGTAGTACCTCCATCCACTGTTCTAGCATCTTAAATACTGCATGCATCAATGGCGAGCACACAGGGAGCTCTGAAATAAAACCAATAAGTACCTTTATAATACATATAATGTACATGTTAAGAATAGCCTGAAATTGACAGAATAACTCCTTGAAAATAGCTTGTCACTGAAAGTTGGATAAACAGAAAATAAATAGCATGATCAAAGAATTATACTTCCAAGCCTCTGTTAAAGGACATTAAATTATCTCAAACCAGTCGGACAGTATACAAAAATCATTCAAACCGCAAAAAAACCCATTAAGTCTGTCCATTAACATTATAGTAGTTGGCCAAAATTTTGGCATATTCTTACCCTTTATTATAGATACTTACCTGGAAGTTCTATACCGACTTGTGGTAGGAATGCCTGTAAGTTATGTAGCACCAGTTTAACCACAGAATACCTGATTAAACACCAGGAATAAGACGTAGGATCTGTGTGTTGTTGTACTGTAGACAATGGCCTGTAAATATACAAATAAAAAGAAAATTATTCCATGATTGAAATTTTTCACTTTATTAGGGTTGAACAATTTTTTTCAGTTGAACTAAAGTCAAGGGTTTTTTTTGACAGACCTACAAATATTCCTAGTGAATTTGATAGACTTTTGAATGAAAATTAACTCAAATCCTCATTGTACATTTTTAAGGAATTCATATTGAGATGACCTTATGACCATATGCAATTAATCTTGCATAATTCAATTTAATTCTATGTCAACTTTTTCATGGATTTGTGAAAAATATTTTCTTGCCACATAAAAATTTTGCCATATTTTTCTCATGATGTAACGACGACCTGTCATAAAGGCTTTTTCCCATGAGACATAATTTATCGAGTCATAATATATCACAAATATTGAATTAATTATGGCAATATTTGTGATATATCATTTCTTATAATTTAATTTTTTTTTTATTTTCAACAACAAACCAACACTTAAAACAACAATACAGCCGTAACAAGTAAAAAATATCATTGCTATGGCATAGAAATTCAAATGTCATTCACTGAGAGCCAATCCATTCATGCAAACATAACAGAATAGGTCTGACTAATTAAAATGCTTGAAACAAAGGAGTATTGAATTATCATTGCCATTTAATTTATTTTCGAGAGTCATTATTTATCAGAAATATTGCAAATTTAAAGTGCCCCGCCCACCCAATAATGAAACTTTACAATAATACATACAATGAATGAGGTCTAAATGTGTCATCCTCATCGTCATCATCATCCTCTTCATCAGATGTCAAAGATTCCTCTGAATCATAACTAAACTCCGTGTCTGCCATTATCTGGAAAGGCTGAAAATAAAGTTTTAACAATATTTGTAACTACTTTACTGTTTGGTCTAACCATTGCTCAAGCAACTTGAACTGTTGGTAAAGATGACTTAACCCTCTACTTTACCAAAAGATTGCTCCAATGAAGTTTTTTAAAGATCGTCTATGTTGACAGAACAAATGGTACAATATATACCTCCTTAAATATCTAAGGATATCACTGATCATAAAAAAATATTTTCTTAAAACAGCAGGATCTGAGTTTCTCCTGAATTTCTCATTTCTGCAGGTAAATATGACTGTTTTCCCCACACTTTGATGTGAGAGAACACTGCCATCGTTAATTATGTAAAACAATCAATTTCTCTGTGATGATTTTAATGATATATTAATAAGTCTTCTTGTATCCAGAAACTACAATAGCAAAATTCATGCTGACAAGATTTGCAGTCTCTCTGATATTAGAAGCGAGACTAGGTGCTCTAAAAGGACAGATATTTTTGTCAACATCTGATAAAATAACAAGTGACAATTGGATGCCATTACTCCCCCGACAAAAAAATTTAGGTCCAAATTTGGATCTAAATTGGGCCAAAAAAGGACCAAAATTTGGTCAAATTAAAGAAAAAAAAACCCAGGAAAATTACCCATCCTTTAATACTCCTATGATGCAGCTTCAGACAAAAGCTGTACAAATAAAATATAAGAATGCAGCAAAATCAATTACATGTATGTCACCCACTTCATTTTGGGGACATAAATATTCATGAATATCAAGAGTTTAGATTTCAACAAATTTAATTTCATTAGTGGCCAAATTACCAAGACTTGTGAAAGTATAGTCCTTTTTAAATTTTTTTAACAAATTAGGTGAAAAAGGTTAATTAGGTTAAAAGAATTTCAGAAGTTAGTAGCCAAATTTTTTTAACAAATTAGGTGAAAAAGGTTAATTAGGTTAAAAGAATTTCAGAAGTTAGTAGCCAAATTTTTTTAACAAATTAGGTGAAAAAGGTTAATTAAGTTTAAAGAATTTCAGAAGTTAGTAGCCAATGTTCATTTTGGCTACCAGGAATGGGAACATAGGTTGGTGTAAAGACCATACCTAATAGTTATAAATCCTATTTACCTTTGTCATAAAGAATGTGACCATACTGATCTCTGGTGGTACAAACGATTCTTTATATGTGGTTCTGTCTTTACCTCCACCCCCTGATCCAATGACCTTCATGTGCAGTTTCATTCTTTGTTTAGATAAATCATCACCACCAGGTTCTGATAGATTAACAATAAAACAAATATGTATTTAATTTTAAAGTCTACGACTAAAGCAATATGCCTACCTCTGAATATTATAATCAATGTAGCACAATTTAAGACAGCCGTTTTTCACAAAATAACACTATACATAGCAGTTTAGAAAGATTGTCAAACTTTGGCACTTTAAACATAAAGTTTTTTGATGATTTTTTAATAAGAATATCAAGGTCTTACATGTGCTAGATAAGCTCTTGTGATACCATGGAATAAGATAAAAGAACTGTTCCTTAACATGCTAAACACATAAAATTAGGAGTTTACAGGTATCGAAAATACTGCATATTGTTTTAAGATAAATATGTCCTTTTGACGATCAATCTAAAAATTTTACATCTATATGAAATTTTTTATTTGTAGTACCATAAAATGCTGTCATAATTTTCAAAACTGTCAAAAGTTAACGAAATCTTAGTTCAGAAATTATGGTAAAACTGGAACCAGGTACATTTATGTAAATATTTTTGAAATGAAAGACTTACTCATTGGTAATGGGGAGTTACCAGTAGCTGGTTTAACTACAGTTTTAACGCCACCACCAAAGAAAGCTGCCCACATTTGTTGTTCAAACCTATGTGCTACTAGTCTGTATAACATATGACAGTCGTATGTCGCTAGGGCATTGACCAACAGACTGGCATATACAGCAATAAGTGTCTCTGATAATAGTATGTTTAATCTTTGCGAGTCTTCATCTTTTTCTCTGGCAATAAGAACTCTGAGTGAAGTCACTCCTACAACACAAAATACAACATGTACATTTTAAAATGCAAACACATGATCATTATCAAATTGTCCTTGTTGTCATAGTAACTTTCCTTTTACCAGCAATCAATCTTAATACCTGTATTGTTCTATATTAAAAAATCAACATTAAAGATTTTATAGCCTGACTTTGTGAAATGAGTTCTAAACTATCTTGACAGAATTTCTAAGAGAGAGAGAGAGAGAGAGAGAGAGAGAGAGAGAGAGAGAGTATATGTGTGGCTTACCTGGCCATTTAGATGGTGCTGTATTTATCATATTATCTCCCACACTTGACCGCCGTCTATATCGCTGAACTCCTGCCATCAAGTGACCTGTATGAGTATTGCTGTGAAAATTGTGACTGTAATTAAACAGTAATAGAAATAATATTAGTTTCAGTATTAAGTTTTTAAAAAGTAGACACATTTGATATCAGAGTGTTACAAGTTATAGATAGTATCAAGACCTTTATTTGACCAAATGTCAAGGTAACAGGACCTGGTTCTTCAAAGCTCTATTAGTCAAAATTAGAAGTTTTAAATGTTTCAGGTTTTATAAATTTCTGTTCAAATATTAATACATACAATTGTTATAAACAAATAGAAGCAGTTAGAGTCAAAATTGTATTTTGATATAACATTTTTTAGTGTTAATAACATTTTGAATTTTCACCAACAATTTGTTTATTAGTAAGCTAACAGAACTTTGAACAACAGGGCCCAGATGTACAGTATTTGCATGATTTTCTTCTGAGTGTTATCTAAATAATTTTCAAAAGTATTGGTATATGCACAGGATACAAACTGAAACCAAAATCATTTATTGATCAGATAGTTAGGCAGCTACTAGATCTGCTTTCACCATTGGTGGTGTGGGTAAAAAAAAAATCATTTATTGAATGGATAGATAGATTCAAGTGGCTACGAGATCTGCTTTTCGAAAATCATTTATTGAATGGATAGATAGATTCAAGTGGCTACGAGATCTGCTTTTCGAAAATCATTTATTGAATGGATAGATAGATTCAAGTGGCTACGAGATCTGCTTTTCGAAAATCATTTATTGAACGGATAGGTAGATTCAAGTGGCTACAGGATCTGCTTTTCGAAAATCATTTATTGAATGGATAGATCAATTCAAGTGGCTACGAGATCTGCTTTCACCATTGGTAGCGCAGGTAAACACTAAAATCATCTAATTACCTTGTAAATCCCTCTAATGATGCATCATGGTTTTCATTAAGAGATACAATAAAACTATCACAGTCACATAGACACTGGTACACACAGGCCGACAGAGCTATACTCAGATTACGCATCACAAGCACAGTGTTCATAGATGATCCAATTCCTGGCGGAGAATTCAGCTCTATGATAGAGTGTAATAAGTCCTGTGTCATACATTGTAGATATTGTATAGGATCGGCTGTCACGGTTTTAGAGCTGGCGATACTCGCAGACAGAAGAGGTAGTGTTGTCGGGAATGGCAAGGGAGATAATAACTGCTGCTGAGGCTTTTCTTGTTGCAGTTCCTGTAACAAAAAATGACAAATCTTTTAAAGAATGGCATGCATTTCTATGACAAATTATCAAATCATAGGTTAATCTTGCAGTTAAATTATTAATAAAAACGATACAAGCACCCATGCATTATATATTGGCTCATCTGAAGATTGCCAGTCTTACATGGATAATCTTAAGTTGAAATGTGGAAATACAAGAGAGATGGTGAATAACATTTTATGTACATGTATATTTCAGGGATCTACTTAAAATCAATGGCCTCATTTAATGAACAGGCATAACTGTATGGTATTGTTAGATGCTTTCAAAGTGAAGAATTGTGGGTTAAAACCTCACTCTGAGCATAGAAATATTCTGGAGCAATTTTAATCTCTCAATACTGGAGATTCAAGATGCATAGGATTTCACAGACCTGTCTGTACGTCTCAAAAACTAGAACAGCCTCTTAAGAGACAGATATAAACATAGTCAACTTGTTATTTTCTAAGACTCGACCTTATGACCATGAACTTAACACTATGCACCTAAATTTGGTATTTGACACATCATCTCATGTTGGTTTTCATTTGTGCAAAGTTTGATCAAAATCCATCCATAGATGTGAAAGATATGGAGCAGACATGATATTTTAATGGGCAGCCAGATGGACAGGTTGACTGATGGACAGACAGACTGGGTAATTCCTACATAAACATCAGTTGTAGGGAGGTTTAATAAAAGTCTACAAACCTGTAAGAGAAGTAACAATTCCATATGAACAGAGGCCAGTCCTCCGCCTCCAGAGCCTTGTAATACACAGTAACTAGATAGAGTTCTCAGTAATTGATGGTGTGTTTTTAACCACTGTTTACGCTTGGACATTCTCTCTAGTTTAGCTTCAAAGTCCATTTTTTCAGCAAGTATGACCTCATGTAGCGTTGCCTTGGTCCCAGATGAGGTTGACCTATTGGAATATGAACCTGATAACCTTGAACTTGGTGTTTCAAATGCTGAATCATCCAAGGTGCTATCTCCATTCACTGAAAATAAAATGAACAGTACTGATAGAACGAGTTAGATGGGTTATATGTCCTAGTCTAGATTAACTCAGTTATTGACAAGATGTCACCAGCTATTGGTGAAAGTGATAAATTTAAGTATAATGTACTTATAAAAATGAACAGTAATGGTTATTTTCATGCCATACCTACTGTGACACAAGTCAACAGTTTCAGATGTTATTTTAAAGACCATATAAATTTCATTTTTATATACAGCTGAAGTTTGTTATCTCAAACATGGCTATCTCAAATTCCCAAGATAAGTCAAACTTTTTTAATAAGTCTCAAAGTTGCTCTTCATTTAATACCTCTGGTTATCTCAAACTCAGATATCTTGAATTTTTGGATAAGTCCCACTCATTTTTAAGTCACCTGAATGAAAATTCAATGAAAATAGTGTTTGTTAACTCAAACTAAAAATTTTAAGTCAATTTGAATTAAAATCCTTAAGTCCTATGAATTAATAAAGTAACAAAACCCATGTTTTGATATAATTTAATTTTAGCTACTGTCTGGAGCTTAGCACGTTCCTGTCATAAATTGCTATGATTTTTATCTCAAAGTGACTTTATAGCTTCAGTTTATTATTACCCTTGCACAAACAAACAATTATACAGATTAAAAAGCCATTGGGTTAGTGTACCGCCAAGCTAAACAAAACTCCCAACGATTAAAGTCATATTGATCACTACTCATTCTCAAAATCAGAAGTGTGGGGGAGATTATGACATCTAAAGCGTAACAAGAATTTAGACAAAACAGGATGACTTTCTTGTCGGCAAAATAGAAAAAATATAAGAGAAAGATATAAAACTAACAGAACGTAATTAAATAAAGAACACAACATATAAAATGGTTCTTGTTAAGGAGATAATAAACATGGGAATGAAAATGAAGCAACTTCAAGTTGATGATACAAGAACCAACTCTTGTTTTTAGGTGGTTTATCTCAAGAACAAGACAGGATTGTGGAGTGAATTAAAATGCAAAATAAATAACTGGGTAAGACTAAATATATTTTGAAAACACTCAAAATGTGCAGGTCTCAAATTCTGTGAAAACAAAATGTATGTTGGATTTTAACCTTGTTTATATTGTATAATGTATATAAGACTGACTTACATTCTGATGTCTGTAAGATAGGGTTGCTCAGATCATCACTTCCTCTACCATAGTTACACAGGTATTGTAATGCTTCAACTTCACGCTCCAGCCAAATATACAACTGAAATCTCAACTGACCACCATCCACCTCAAATCCAGTAGCCAGGGTATGCATTTCTTCCATTAAAACCTTCAGACAGGCAATAAAGGTATATTGCTGTGCAAAAATGTCTACCGATGGAGTCTTACTCGATTTATCTTTTTCTTTTTCCTCTTCTAGTCTCTCCAGTTCATTCTGTCGCTCAATCTCGTTGACATCTTCTATGGTTATTGTTGGTATTTTTTGTAATTTTGGTTTTTTAACTGACACAAGTTCACCTATATCATCGTCTTCTGCCTCATCTTCCTCATCTGAACTCAGTTTGAAATCTGGACGTTCATCAAGGTCAAACCGGCTAATAGGTGTACCCCAATCTAGACCTGTTGTCGTGTCCCCGTTAGTCATGGGGCTACTCCAGTCCATACTGTCAACAGTTTCTTTATTAGCAGTCACTGGCTGACTCCAATCAAGAGAACTAGTGGAGTCATTTGAATTTATTTGCTTAGAGCTATCAATAGATCCAATAGTACCAGTTGTTATACAAGAGTCTGTGTGATTAAGTTTTTCAGGGTCATTGCTTATCTTCTCCTTTGGACACTCTTCAGTTACAGGAGGTAGTTTTGATAGAACTTCCAAAGCCAGTAGAGGGCAGCCATTTTTAAAATGATTGTGAGCAGTAATAAAAATAGTCTTCTTTCAGTTGGTGTAACTTTATCAACACAAACAGATGTATCATCCATAGCTATTGTTTGTTGACGTGTAAATCCTGCTATCACACTTTGTTTTCGTAATTTAGGGGCAGCCGATGCCATTATCTGCCGTACAAGTAACGGATGAGTTCTTAAATAATTGTAAAAGTTAAAAACACTAGGTAACTGAATTTCTTCCAGTTCATTATTTTCCCTTTCAATCTGTCCTGTTGCTTCCCATAAAAGTGTGTTTAAAGATTCTCTATGATCCTTGAGCAACCATAATGCCATACTCCTTAAAAACGGATCTGGGTGAGCTTTATGAGGGTCAGAGTTATCTCCCTTTTCATCACAACCTAAGACATGGGTATAGAGAATCTTTTTGACACTTTCTGGCATAACTTCATCACCTGCGTACAATCTACTTATGACAATAGCCAACTGAATATCATGCAATTTGTCCAAACAGACCTACAAATAAAAGTATAAATAAAATAAAATATTCAAATGTTTGATGTTAAACATAAAATATAAATGATGTATAAGTGGTAGTCTGTAAAAAACAGTTCCTTTAATTGCACTATTTCAATATATTTTTGTCTTCTATATGTGTAAATGAGTCAGTGAGTATAAGTTTGTTTTATGTGTAATTGTTAGTTTATGTTTATATTTATGTATATTATTTACCTATATGTGAAATATTGAGAAGTCAAGTATGTAAATGATGATAAGCGCAACATAAAAATACAAATGTTCATAAACACAAAAGACTATAGCAATGCAGTATTTAAACAACATAACTAACAACAACAACTCCTTGTGGAGGAAACCAGTGTCCGAGGAAAACCACAGACCTTCAGCAAGCCAAATTTTTCACATTAAGATCTGTTCCACATGGGATTTGAAACCTACATGGTGAAGGTGCCATAATCTGTAAACACACACTTTAGACATACTAAGCCTCTAAAGCCCCTACAGCATAAAAAAGTACATGTGGTAACAAATTGACTTTCTTACAGTAGGATCTGTCCCGAGTGGCATTCGAACCCACATAGTTGGAGGTGCTATGTTCTGTAAGCACAATTTAAACCACTTGGCCACTGAAGCCCCTACATCATAAAGGACATGTGGTTACAAATTGACTTTCTTACAGTAGGATCTGTCCCGAGTGGCATTCGAACCCACACAGTTGGAGGTGCTGTGATCTGTAAGCACAACTTAAACCACTTGGCCACTGAAGCCCCTACATCATAAAGGACATGTAGTTACAAATTGACTTTCTTACAATAGGATCTGTCCCGAGTGGCATTCGAACCCACACAGTTGGAGGTGCTGTGATCTGTAACCACAATTTCAACCACTTGGCCACTGAAGCCCCTACATCATAAAGGACATGTAGTTACAAATTGACTTTCTTACAGAAGGATCTGTCCCGAGAGGGATTTGAACCCACACAGTTGGAGGTGCTGTGATCTGTAACCACAATTTCAACCACTTGGCCACTGAAGCCCCTACATCATAAAGGACATGTAGTTACAAATTGACTTTCTTACAGTAGGATCTGTCCCGAGAGGGATTTGAACCTACACAGTTGGAGGTGCTGTGATCTGTAACCACAATTTCAACCACTTGGCCACTGAAGCCCCTACATCATAAAGTACATGTGGTTACAAATTGACTTTCTTACAGAAGGATCTGTCCCGAGTGGCATTCGAACCCACACAGTTGGAGGTGCTGTGATCTGTAACCACAATTTAAACCACTTGGCCACTGAAGCCCCTACATCATAAAGGACATGTGGTTACAAATTGACTTTCTTACAGAAGGATCTGTCCCGAGTGGCATTTGAACCCACACAGTTTGAGGTGCTGTGATCTGTAAGCACAATTTAAACCACTTGGCCACTGAAGCCCCTACACCATAAAGGACATGTAGTAACAAATTCAATATAAATACTTACTTCTATTGCATCATTCAGTGATCCAGCTAACAAGAAGAATCCTGCTGCATGAGCAAATCTTTGTCTTCCTAACAAAGCAAAGGCATTCTTTAGGGCTGCTTTACGCCATCTTTCCAATGAAAAGTCTTGCTTGAAGAAATCCTGCATTCTCTTATCATTAACCGACCTATAAATTAAACAGTGAAAATACATGACTAGTCTCAAATAATTTTAACATAAAAATTTAACATTATTAAATTACACATCAAATACATAAATATCTGTCTCAGATTAATTTTTTTCAAATCAACTACAGTACATGCTACATTAAATGAGGTACCAGGCCCCAGTTTCACACTTTTTTCTCGACTAAGATTTCCCTTAACTTAAATCCAGTAAATTTTGAAAACTGTATAACCTTAATAGTTTTCAAGATATTCATGCAATTAAGATGTCAAAATAAATATTGTCAAACTAGATTCCAATTTTGCTGTAACTTTTTATTTGTAGTCCAATAAATTAACAGGGTTCGTACAGACATTTGGACTCCTAATTTAAGGATTTTTATGGTCTTATTTGCAAATTTAAGGCCTAATCAGAGGGACAATTTTAGCAAAAAAATATTTGTGCAAAGGCAATTAAATCAATAAAAGAATTATGTACCTGTCTATAGTAATGACAATTGGGAGTGGAGGTTGAAGTTGGGCATTTTGGAGGGCCAGGTACCTTTGAATCGCTCATTTCAACATAACTTATTGATTAATTGAGTCTATTCGCACCCACTTCATATCAAAATACAGACACCCAACTGGCAAAATTCAAGGGCTTTTTAGAGCCTTGTAACAACCCACTTTGAAAAAATTACGCACTTTGAAAATTTTTTTCAAATCGCGTTAAATTCGGGACAAGCTCAACGCACTTTGAAAAAATTTTTCAAAGTGCGTTAAAAAATTGTTCAGCTCAACGCACTTTGAAAAAAATATTTTTTTATTTCAAACAGCGTTAAAAAACACCTGTGACAACCCACTTTGAAAAAATTACGCACTTTGAAAAATTTTCTTCTCAACCATAAAACATCTTTGATTTCAACAATTTTCTTGGAGCTCTTCTTTACGGGAGACCCGATAATAACCAACAGGAATAAACATGAACCAGGCAGATTGATAGACAGTACGTTCAAAATGGCAAAGCACACACACACACAGAGAGAGAGAGAGAGAGAGAGAGAGAGAGAGAGAGATTTTATTATGCCAACTTGTCGACCTTTGTCAATTTGGTGTGTGTGTGTGTGTGTGTGTGTGTGTGTGTGTGTGTGTGTGTGTGTGTGCTAGCATATTCTAGTAATATAAACAGGTCTGGAATACATGAGAACCTTTGATAGTTAAGCAGTCAGAACGTCGGAAGAATGGCAATTATAGCCGATATAACTGCAATTGATGTAGCAGGCAAAATTAATAATGCGCTTTACTACATGAAAAGTAGGAGGTTTGGCGCGTGTGGGACCCTATACCGTAGTAACTACCACAAATGTAGTAACTTTTACAAATCTGATATGTAATGAAAAAGTGTCACATATGTAGTATCGAACCACAAATGTAGTAAGTTTGGTCACAAATGTAGTAAATGTTTTTCACAAATGTAGTAAAATTTTTCCACAAATGCACAACTAAAAAATGATAAAGTGTATTTTTTTCACAATTGATAATATCTCGGCTATTCATGGTTCATGTATATGTGAACAGTCATTTTCAGCTGTGACAAGGCTACTACAAGGGAGTTCCGAGATGAATTTCACGTCCCCAGGATATTTATTAGTCGCCGCTTCGAAGATATCATTTTTTGATTTGTTATTGGTCACCCCCGCCCCATCTTCGATGGGTTGAATTTTATTTATTTGTTATGGCATGTTTAATGATGTACTTTCTGTCACGGAAGATAATTTCCGTTTGTGAGAGATCGTTCGAACCCCGGCAGGATCTCACCAAGACTTCTTGAAAATGATATTGTGAAATGAAAGCCATTGGGGTAATTTGGATAAGACCTTACAACCGATGCCCCATGTCGACGCAGATGTTACACGATAAAGTGCACTCCTTAACCCTAAATTTCAAATTCCAAACAGGAAACATCTCTCATCTATATTATGAAATGTAATGTGTAATATAATGCATTACTTTAGTAAAGTAATTGTAGGGGGGGGAGGGAGAGGGAAGCTTTTGGTTACTGGCATTTGTCCAGTTCCACAATTTTTAGACATCTTTAACACCAATTAAATATTTGTGTTTCCTCTCTTGAACATACAACTACTACCATACTACGCATTTGAGCAGGAGATACTACTCCCGGAGCACCTGATCTCACTTCCATGTCTGTCTGGAGATCCGCGCTTCTTTTCTTACACATATTTGCAAGCTATTTAGTTTCGCGAGAAAGAAATACACATTGGTATTGTTTGTGTGGATTTATGTGTTCAATGGCCAAATTTATATATATATTCCATTTTCAAATTTGAACTAAATCGGACAACAAATAAGACTAAAACGGCCGATTATGCGTTTATAGTAACGGCGGGTATCTTTGATATGGCGCGGGAACGCCAACAAAACTTTAATCTTTACAAACCATGGGGCTTTCACACCAAATTTGGTTCAAATTGGCCCAGTGGTTTCATTGTAAATATCATGATTTACGGTCAGGATATATATGGTATAGGTGCTACATATCGCAAAGATAGGTGTTTTCCCAAAATGTCCCCCCTTGTAACCCCTCCTCCTCACCCCGACACCCTAGGCTGCTAACCACATTTTGAAACTGGTTTTCACATTCTGCGACATACAAACGCTAACCCTGCTATTAGTTATGTTGGTTAAAACTTGTGTTGGCCGTTGTAGATCATTCAATCACAAATGAAAATATGCGTTGAACGAAGTGAAATAAATTTAAATGTACCTCATTAACGCAGTTTGGTTTTTTTTTCCAATTCGCGTTGAACTTGTCCCGCATTCAACACAATTTGAAAAACAATTCAAAGTGCGTAATTTTTTCAAAGTGGGTCGAATTTTATATGTACCTCATTAACGCACTTTGAAGTATTTTTCAAAGTGCGTTGAGCTGAACCATTTTTTAACGCACTTTGAAAAAATTTTTCAAAGTGCATTGAGCTTGTCCCGAATTTGACGCGATTTGAAAAAATTTTTCAAAGTGCGTAATTTTTTCAAAGTGGGTTGCTACAGAGCCTTCAGGACTTGTTTTTAGGGTCTTTTTAGGGCAAACCTCAAAATTTAAGGACTTTTCCAGGCCTGTACTAACCCTGAATAATGCCAAAATTTATGAGAATTATAGACAACTCTTATTTAAGGAATGATTGTGAAACAAACTATGGCTAGTTCCAGCAATTTTAAAGATTAATTCATTGTAGTTCTATATGGTTACAGTGTACTGTACCATCAAATTACTCACCAAACAGCACAAAATTTGTGGAGGAAATTTAAACAATTACAATCCAGCATGCCTTAAAGGCCACCTCTATATAAGGGCACCTGCTTATAAAAGCCAGTAGAATTATATCCCAATTGTTCTTTATTCATATTATTTGAACCTGACGTATAGAATGGCCACCTTCCTATAAAGGCCACTTTTACTGTTTCCCTTGGGTGGCCTTTATAGACAGGATTGACTGTAGAACCACAGACATTACTTACATGAACACATACATCATTTTATACCAATTTAGGCAATTACAATGTACCAGTATATATGTAACCAAAGACATTATAACTACCTGTATAATCCCCACAAAACATTCTTCTTCTTCATGGCCAAGTAAAACAAAGAAGCATCCATTGGATCTTGATTACGCTGGAAAGCTGTTTTAGCAACCTTAACATATAAAATAAATTCTGTTACACAATGTATACAATAACAGTTATAAATAACTTCATAAAATGCACATATTGTTTAGGTTTTCTAAATGCATTTAAGTTACAAAAATAATTTACCAAATGGTTTTAATGATCAGTCCACTATTTCATACAAATTGTAAGGTCAATTGACAGATCGCCGGCCACATACACAATGTTCTGACAAAGACCCGGCATGCTTGAATTACGAACTAAAAGAATAAAAAACTTGGTCTGAAATTTGCCATTTAATGATGTCACTGATACTAGTACGTCATTAGTTGCCATGACACTGCTTTGGTATCATCATGATGGCGGCCAGTGTCGGAACATAAAAGGCATGGCCTGTGATACGTCAATTATTTTGTTAATTAAAGCTAAAGCAGTCTCCTGAGAGACAAACACCCCTGCCCTGTTCCTAAATTTTTCAAGTTGTTATTTCTAAGATTTGACTTTGTGAACATGACCCTAGATCTCTGCACTTAAACTTGGTATGCAACACATTTGTCATGTGTTGGTTTATATTTGAGGACACAATATTGAGACTGACAAGTGGACAGTGTAAAAAATGCTATACTGTATAAGGAAAAACATTTGCTTGGAAAAAATTTTCACCGTTACTCTTTTATCCCGAATATATCTTCTCAGCTAAACTTTCTTATTTTCTTGATACACTTTCTCTACGGTCAGAACCCTGAAAATTTCTAACCACGGAATAGTTAAGAAGATCAAAACCTCGAAAGTTTCCTACTGCTAACGTTTCTTCTTATTCAGTATCAACCCTCCCTTGAAACTTTGTTTGCGGTATGTATAATGCTGACCGAAAACCTTAACATTGGGTGTAGAGTGTAGCCACTAAGGTCTCACTCTCAAACTGACATTTACTGTCTTCTGTATTTTATACCAGCTGGCTAAAACTAACAAACAGGACAAATACATATACTGTAAAGGGGGAAATTTTCGTGTGGGTAAAAATTTCGCTTATTTCAAAGAAATTACCGTGAAATTTTTACCCACACAAAAATGACAACTATACAGGTTTATATACTATAATATACAGAATATACACCATCTTATATTGGTAACGCAGAAATTATACCCACGCAAAATGTCAGATTTCAGAAATCGCAAAATTTTCATCCCTGCAAAAATAATCCCCTTTACAATATATCTGATGATTCAGTCTTTAGATCTTAAAGCATTGTGGTCTCTACATGTATGCGTCTTACCTTTTCTATACATCTACGTAATATGGCAATATTTTTAACCCACAAACCAGCACCAAACTGTTTTAGATCATCCCACGTTGGTTCACCTTTAGCCATATTTGGTATGTATGTCAACAATTCCTGAAATAACAGACAAAGTAAAACAGCCAAATTAAACATTTCATAACCAGTATTAATGTAATGATGGATGCATCATTACAAATAAGGCGCCCAAACAAATAAAAGTCAAACCCTGTATTCAGAACTCATATTATTAGAAATTAACAGTTTTTTTTTACTTCAGGGTTTAAATGAAATAAAGATTCAAGAGATGTAACCTTTTTGGTCATTTAGAATATATATTTGGAGCAAGCGTGTCTATGTATGGTCTCTCTCTCTCTCTCTCTCTGAAATTTTATTCTTAAAAATTATTGTCTTGGTGTCAAATGAAAGTAGAAGTAGTACATTAATCCAATTGGTTGAAATTCAAACAATAGTCAAAAGTTGATTGACATCACCTTTACCCAATATCACAACCTGTTGTTTTGATGAGCTAATGATGTGTTGATTTTAAATTAATCCAAGCATTTACCAATATGATGTCATATTGATAACTAAATACAGCTACTCTATCGAATTGAATAATAAATCATGCCCCGGGGATAAATGACCATCAGTGTTGCTTATAAAAAAGATTTGGACATGGATCAGTGATTACTTAAGTATCCTTTACAATGAAAGTTTTAATTCTTAAACAAAATGATAGCAGCCATCCCATAAAGAAAACTATAGTTTGAGGGTGGGGATCTCAGTTAGTACCCAGACCTACCTGTCCCCACCCTCCTATTGAATGACCATATGGGTTTACTTAAGTATCAATCTATTAAACTTTTCATAAAGAATAAGAAAATATATATGTTAGGGGTGGGGATCTCAACTGATCAAAAGTTAGTACCCAGCCCCGCCTGTCCCCAACCTCCTCTGGAATAACGTCATTTGTATTTCTGCAGTAGCATTCTATTCAACTTTAAAAGCTGAACCGGAAAATATATAGTTTCAGGATGGGGATATTAACCATTTAAAAGTTAGTACCAAGCCCCGCCCATCCCCACCCTCCATCAGGAATGACCCCATAGGACTTTTTTTTAGTATCACTCAATTCAACTTTTCATGTAGAACCAGAAAATATATAGTTTATGGGTGGGGATCTTAACCGTTCAAAAGTTAGCACACTGCCCCGCCCATCCCCACCCTTCCTGATACCCGGGGAAAATCTTGTGATACAGACTTGTTACATCTTGAGACACTGATCATGAATATATATGGTTTTATAGTACAAAATATAGTATTAATAGCAAAATTGAGCATTATTGTTTTTAAGACCCCGCCCTCCTGCCCCTCCCCTAATGACCCCATGGGCATTTTACCTCGGCCTCTGGGGAAGGAGATGGGGATCAACCTTCCTGTGAAGTTTGGTTAAGATTGGACCAACGGTCTTCGAGAAATTGGTTGGACAAGTTCATGGCCGGAAGAAGAAGAAGAGGAAGAATAATAACAATAATAACGAGTACTAATGTAATGATGGATGCATCATTACAAATAAGGCGCCCAAACGATGATTGACATCACCTATACCCAATATCACAAACCATTGTTTTGATGAGCTAATGATGTGTTGATTTTAAATTAATCCAAGCATTTACCCATATAATGTCATATTGATAACTAAATGCAGCTACTCTATCGAATTGAATAATAAATCATGCCCCAGGGATAACTGACCATTAGTGTTGCTTATAAAAAGATTAAGCATGAGAGCTTTTAGACATGGATCAGTGATTACTTAAGTAACCTTGACAATGAAAATTCATGCTTATTGTTTCAATTCTTAAACAAAATGATAGCAACCAGCCCATGAAGAAAACTGTAGTTTGAGGGTGGGGATCTCAAAGTTAGTACCTAGACCTACCTGTCTCCACCCTCCTATTGGAATGCCCATATGGGTTTACTTTAGTATCAATCTATTCAACTTTTCATAAAGAATAAGAAAATATATATGTTATTGTTAGGGGTGGGGATTTCAACTGTTAAAAAGTTAGTACCCACCCCCACCTGTCCCCACCCTCCTCTGGAATAACGTCATTGGTATTTCTACAGTATCACTTTATTCAACTTTTAAAACAGAACCGGAAAATATATAGTTTCAGGGTGGGGATATCAACCATATAAAAGTTAGTACCAAGCCCTGCCCATCCCCACCCTCCATCAAGAATGACCCCATGGGATTTTCTTTAGTATCACTCTATTCAACTTTTGATGTAGAACCAGAAAATATACAGTTTATGGGTGGGGATCTCAACCGTTTAAAAGTTAGCCCACTGCCCCGCCCATCCCCACCCCTCCCTGATACCACATGTAAAATCTACTGATACAGACTTGTGCATCTTGAGACACTGATCATGAATATATATGGTTTTATAGGACAAAATAAAGTATTAATAGCAAAATTGAGCATTATTGTTTTTAAGACCCCGCCCTCCTGCCCCTCCCCTAATGACCCTATGGGCATTTTACCTCGGCCTCTGGGGAAGGAGATGGGGATCAACCTTCATGTGAAGTTTGGTTAAGATTGGACCAACAGTCTTCGAGAAATTGGTTGGACAAGTTCATGGCCGGAAGAAGAAGAAGAAGAGGAAGAATAATAATAATAATAACGAGTACTAATGTAATGATGGATGCATCATTACAAATAAGGCGCCCAAACAAATAAAAAACAAACCCTGTATTCAAAACACATATTAGAACTTGTACTTTTGTTGCTTTTTTCCATTTCCATGGCAACGGCTGAAAATTTTAAACCTTTAAATAAGTTCTACACACAATAGAAAAACTGTTGAGAAATTTTAAACTTGTAATATTTTTTTTCATTTTAAGATTTAATTTTATATAGAGAAGTAGTACATGAATCCAATTGGTTGAAATTCAAACAATAGGCAAAGTTGATTGACATCACCTATACCCAATATCACAAACCATTGTTTTGATGAGCTAATGATGTGTTGATTTTAAATTAATCCAGGCATTTACCCATATAATGTCATACTGATAACTAAATGCAGCTACTCTATCGAATTGAATAATAAATCATGCCCAGGGACAAATGACCATTAGTAATGCTTATAAAAAAATTTAGCTTAAAAGCTTTTAGACATGGATCAGTGATTACTTAAGTATCCTTGACAATGAAAATTCATGCTTATTGTTTAAATTCTTAAACAAAATGATAGCAACCAGCCCATGAAGAAAACTGTAGTTTGAGGGTGGGGATCTCAAAGTTAGTACCTAGACCTACCTGTCCCCAACCTCCTATTGGAATGTCCATATGGGTTTACTTTAGTATCAATCTATTCAACTTTTCATAAAGAATAAGAAAATGTATATGTTAAGGGTGGGGATCTCAACTGATCAAAAGTTAGTACCCAGCCCCGCCTGTCCCTGCCCTCTTCTGGAAAACGCCATGGGCATTTCTTCAGTATCACTCTATTCAACTTTTAAAACAGAACCGAAAAATATATAGGTGGGATATCATATCAACCATTTAAAAGTTAGAACCAAGCCCCGCCCGTCCCAACCCTCCATCAGGAATGACCCCATGGGATTTTCTTTAGCATCACTCTATTCAACTTTTTATGTAGAACCAGAAAATATATAGTTTATGGGTGGGGATCTCGACCGTTTAAAAGTTAGCACACTGCCCGCCCATCCCCACCCCTCCCTGATAACGCAGGGAAAATCTACTGATATAGACTTGTGCACCTTGAGATACTGATCATGAATATATATGGTTTTATAGTACAAAAAAAGTATAGATGGCAAAAGTGATCATTATTGTTTTTAAGACCCCGCCCTCCTGGCCCTCCCCTAATGACCCCATGGGCATTTTACCTCGGCCTCCAGGGAAGAAGATGGGGATCAACCTTCATGTGAAGTTTGGTTAAGATTGGACCAACGGTCTTCGAGAAATTGGTTGGACAAGTTCATGGCCGGAAGAAGAAGAAGAAGAGGAAGAATAATAATAATAATAAATAATAAGAAACGGTGCAAAAACAATAAGTCGCCAAACTTTGTTTGGGCGCCTTAATAATAATAAGAAACGGTGCAAAAACAATAAGTCGCCAAACTTTGTTTGGGCGCCTTAAATATCATGTGAAGTAATTGATTTTGTTATACCTTTCATATTTGACCTCTCAAGTTGTACATTTCACTTTGCCCTTTAAAACTAGTGTTAAATGTACTACTGTACTTCTGGTTGAGATGTACGTTTTACTTTGTCCAATTCAGCCAGTTTAAGCATACTACTATTTCTTGAAATAAATATTTAAATTTTTTGGTTTGATTTTGATCATTTAATTAGTTGTATGGTTCTTGTCAGTCAAAATTTTCAGAAAATTTAAAAAACATTAATATTAATACATGTACACCGAATTTAAAATACTTAACATTTTAAGACTTAATGAGGTGCTTACCCTTCTGTAGCACCTGGCCTCACTTCCATGGTAGAAGTTCACATGTTTTACTAAGTCAGTGATTTTGTTACATTTTTAAAAACTACATTCTGTCTTTTAAATTGGGTAAATTTGAAGTTCTGAAATACAGCAAACTGCGTAAACACTGCTTGCAACAGCTTCAGAATGATCCTCATTACAAAGATATTACTCTATGAAAATTGGTCTAACATTTTGTGGGTAAGGACAACTTGATTTAATTTGCTAGTATATTGCTGTTGTTTTGGGAATTTTAGTGATCAAATTGGGAACATTTAGTCATTTTCCACCAGGGGAAACTACCTTTATTCAGTGGTAAATTAGTGACACAAAATCACTGTAAGTTAACTGAATTTGTCTGGCTTCAGAGTTTTTACTTGGTTTTTTTCTTAATTTTTTTTTCAGATTGTGATTTGAACCTAGACTGGTATGTTTGTTTTTGACTATACTGCTGATGTTTACCTCTGTAGCTTCAGAGTGGAATGCCCAGACAATATTAGATGTTTTGATTCCCTGTTGTTGTAATACAACTCTCTGTCCTGGTGGTAAGGTACGGATTAAGTATATATGATGTCTAATGGCCAGTAAGAACCGTAATCCACAATCATCAATCGACTCCGCTGTAGGATTTACGGATGCCATACTCTCTGTTACATGCATACCTTAAATACAAAAATATAGTAAAACTTCAAATCAAAGCCACCATTAAAGTCAAATTTCGGTGTGGGGTTGGTGATAAATTGGTTTATAAAATTTATAAAGAGAAGCATAAAAAAGACATTGGGACTTTAAAATTCTCTGGCAATAAGAGGGCTGACATTATAACATGATTTTACTGTATAATAAAATGAATAAGTGTGTAGGGTTTATATTAACGCCAAGACTATATCACCGAAATACAGTTGAAACTCCGCTTTAGATATCTCAAATTTACAGATACAAATATACATCTTTTTTTTAAAGTCTGGAACATTATTTTTAAACTCTAGATATTTCAAATTTCCAGTCAAATAAATTTTTAAGTCCATGAATGATAATTTGAAATAAAATATTTTGACAAAACTAAATTCAAATGTTACAGGCTTTAAAATGGCAACTTAAATTCCTTAAAATTTTCAAAATTAACATGATTTTTTCAAATTTGCTAGATTTAAGTTAAGGAAAATCTTAGTTAAGAAATGATTGTGAAACTGGGACCTTTTCAGTGATAATAAAGGGGGTACATAGTAGATTATATTTACCTGACTTAGAATCTGATTCAAAATGGTCGGCAAAATCTGTTTTAGTTTTAGCTACTGTGTCAGCTAAAGCCAGTAGGTACATCTGGTCAAGACTGGACAGTCCAGGTAACTGAGCATGTGTTAAGTGCTTCGTTAACAGGTGTGATAATCTGGCATCAAAATGATTTGGATTTTGATATGGAGTAGTTGACGATGATGGCATTCTCTGACGCTGTGAAGACCGACTATCTGCTGATGATGAGAAGACATTCAGATCTAATTCTTCATCTCTGACATTTCCTATATCAAATAATTCTGTATAGTCCTGACTGGCATTTTGTGCTGTCTGAGAACTGACCACATCAACATTTGATACAACTGTATCTTCATCAGCAGCCAGAAGTGCGTAGATTGGCAGGGGTGGTATAGAACTGATTTCTTTATAATCAGGTATTGGATCCTCACTAAGAGTTGGTATATCACCAGGACTTCCCCCACTTATTGATATCCCTCTTTGTCGTCCCATACCCAATTTACTTTCATCACCATCCATTTCATCCACCACAACAGCATGGTGAATATTACCTCCAGCAATACATCTGACCAGGTGAGCTAGAATGGCCTTCACTCGACGAATTTTTCCAAAGCTTAATAACTCCATTAACATCTTAGGATGATACTGAGGCAAAACAGGATTAGCTAATCTGGCTGCCTCAAATAATCCAAATTCCTGTACAGCTGACAGACTCGTGGTACTCTCACTTTTTGTTTTAGTTAAGTTAAATTTGGGCAAGTTAGTATCCGACCCTAATTTTGTGTTTTGTAAATGTTTGAAGCTTGGCATAGAATATGAAGGTTTGAAGGTGGCTGTAGTTTTCTTGGTTGGTAATGCAGCGATGCTTAATCCTGATAAACTTGCTTCATCTAAACAGCGTTTATCTTTTTCAAGTTCACTAGTAGTCACATCATTGCTAGATCCTCGCCACTGTGAATACACATGCATTTCATTGTCCATTCCTACTACTAAAATACCAGCACGTACCCATGACATGTGCATTGGCAAGGGAGGTAACCCGTCTGCCGTCGATAATTCTACAGATCGTAGTTTCATCCATCGGATAACTTCCTTGACATTTTCCACAATCATGGATTTGGATCTCTGCATCACAGCTCGTTTTTGTGTAGCACTTGTCATGTTTGCTAGACTAGATTTATTTGATCGTAATGAAGTACTGTCAGTTGCAACATTGTCCTTCCTTGACGACTGAGCAATGTCGTTAGATACCTGGGAAAACATTAAAACTTTAGGTCCAACCCCGATAGTCAGAACATGTGACCCATCTTCCGTGGACACCCAATCTAACTGAATTAAATGTTTTTGTTGTAAAATACCTAGGGTATTGCCTTGTTCTGATATACATTTTCTGACACTGTATATTGTACTAAGACTCGGCACAGATTTGGTCCTTGTCATGTTGACGATGGAGGATGACGGAGATACTTTTGGTAACTCCTCATCTGTGGCTTTTAGAGTATTTAATGTATGATCTAAGTTGTAAATTAAATTTAAATCTATCTCTGCCTTTAGGTCTGGTATGTGGATATTCTTTAACTCTATTGTATCTTCTAAGATCCACTCTGATCCACCTGAAACAAATCAAAGAGTTGAATTGAGTAATGGTGTTTAACGTCCCAGTCAAGAATATTTCACTTATATCAAGACGTCGCCAGCTATAGGCAAAGGTGCAGAAATTTTGCCTGTGTGTTGCGCTGATGGCATTATACAGCAGGGTTCTTTATCGTGCCAAGCCTACCAAGACACTGGACCTCGTTTATTTTAAGTTCCCATCCGAAAGAACCGTGACTTTCATTTCGTGATGCCGAGTGCTTGGCAAAAGAACAGTCACTACCCACTTTTAAGTCCTGGGTCAGACCACCCGGCCAGGGTTCGAACCCACTACCTCCCACTTACGGAGCGAACACTCTACCAACTGAGCTACCGCAGTGGTTGAAACAAATCTAAGAGATTTTATCTTGAAAAAATTTATGCAGTTAACATTAATATTACTAAAAGTTATAAGAGGAACATCAATCAAAACGAAGTGCTAGAAATTTCCTTTATTACACACCATCTGGTGTATGATTAGTCACAGTTAGATCTGGTTGGTCTAGTATGAGCTGTCTGGCTTTAGCATTACATTACAAAATAATAAGATGACAATACAAGCCTTAAGCTTACCAAAGGTGTCTTAATATAGTAAGTTAATGTATGCTATTTACTTGTTCAAACCAAGTGTTTCAAAATCTGTAAATATCTTTAAATTATTTCAAAAATTTTCAGAAAATTCTGAAAATACTGTAAACGTATTTAATTTCGCATTATAGGAAATTAAGACTTATCCGCACAGTTAAATTTTCACGTTTTTGAAATATGCACTATAACACAATAAGCATAATATAATAGCATGCCGCGAAAATAAATATGTTTACAGTAAATAATAATCTATGACTTAATTTTTAAATGTAGACTAGGATTGATCCAATTTCTGTCCGAGTGGCTATGTACACAATGGTACATGATGTATCAATCCTCCGAGTCAAAATCACTATCAATGACCTTTTCCTTGTTAAGTCTCATTATCATGATAAGCATGTGTATCTGTAGCCAAGAAATGTCCTATAAATGCTGATCATACTCTGCAAAGGGTAAAAACATCACCTTTCACTTACAAAGTCAGTCTAGACAGGCTCTATTCTATTGTATGGTTTATTATACCCCCGCAAACTAGTTTGAGGGGGGTATATAGAAATCACTATGTCTGTCTGTCCGTGTAAAATCGTGTCCACTGCATATCTCGTAACTGCTTTGGACCACTGTCTTAAAACTTCACATGAATAATCTTCATGGTCTAAAGGTGTGTCATGACCTTGAACCAAGGTCATACGGAAAGGTAAAGGTCACAGGAAAACATTAAACACTTGTAGATGTTGGGGGCATGGGGTATTTGGCTCTCAACCGACAGTTCTAGTTTATTCAGAGTTGACAGGTATGCACTGAATTGGGTAGTTTAATTATTACTAATATTTACCTGTTGATTCACATTCATATATAGCGACATACAAGTTGACAAACTTATTAGATGGATTTTCTTGTGTTGCTCTTACAGCTCCCAATCTGTATCCAATAGCAACCCTTCCGCTATAAGCACATTTTATTGTAATAGGATGACCTACAAAACATTCATTTTCATAATTTACATTTTTATCATGTTTAACAAAACAAACATTTGTATCTTAAAATCATGCTTCTAACAGATATAATGAACAAGACACCCAATAGGGCCTGTATCACTTAAATGGTGCTAACTGTACCTGTTTTTAAATTTTGACAACCATTTCTGATCAATTTTAAATAGGCATAGATTTTTCCAAATGAATATCATTTAATTTGGCCCAGTTGTTTAAAAGACTTGACTAACAATAATCTTACTAGCATACTCTATAAAAACTACATGTAGGTCAATGATTTTTTTTTGTGTAGAAAAATCTATTACATGTGCATATGTTATATGGCCAGCCTACCACATGAACAATACCCTCTCAACTTTTGTGCAGAGCAATTTGGAAAACGATTACATCAAAATTTCCCGAAGTAACATCACTTTTACAGAAAAACGTGAACTGAAGCAATTCCATATCAAAATAATTGTTCTGCGGAAAAGTTATGGGTATCAAATGGTACATTGGCGAACCCATTAGTCTATAAGCAGCTTTTATGCTTTTAATACAAAAGAACTTAAAATTTATTAAAGAAGCAGATACACGAATGTCTGTTTCAACTGGATTAATGTGATAATCATGAAATCATTCTTCCAAAAACCGCAGCCCTAAAAATGGATTTCACAACCAAGTAGCAGTCGATCACCAATTTAAATTTTCAGGTGGCCAGTGGAAATTCTAAGTGGCCTGGCAATCTTTTCTTGCAAATGAAGGAAAATTAAGCAACTTTTAGGTATGGAAAACAAAAGTGCACTTTTTTGAAAACTGACTTACAATCACTTACATATATCAGTGTAAATAACAATAATGATGATAAAGTGTCCATTATATTGGGTGAATTGGTAACAGTATCATGAAAATTTTGTGACACAGAAATAATATCTGTTCTCTGGTCACAAAAGTTAAAATCTAAAGTGGACAACCTGACCACCATTTACAAGTTTTAGGTTCCAGGTCGATTTGGCCACCATTTTAGTAGACAAGATTGAGGACTGGGCTGCTATGAAGAAATCCTTGGAACTAATAATATTAAAACATCTTCTTCAAACACGGCATAAAAACAAAACCTTTTGAAAATAATACTGAATTTCATCAAAATCTATAGGGCAGATGTATGTGTGTTTGTGAAAGGGAGATTAAATTGTTTTAGAACAAACCTGATATTTTAATTGAACTGGAATCTTGTGTCTGTGTCAGCATTTTCCATTCTCTCCACGCAAACGTGACATCTGACATCTGATTGTGTGTGAAATGGGATACTGATGGCTTCCGAACACTGTCCTCTTCCTCGACAATAACTTCAAAACTTGTCGTGCTTAAGGATACATGACTTAGTCCACTCCCGGGACCCATATCAACCATGGACATATCACACGTCCAAAACCTGACCTCTCCGTCTGAACAAGCCGTGACGATAAGGTACGGAGCTAAACAAGCTGGGTATATTGAGGCAGAACTAAGATGTCCAGCAGCCACTGTGGCACATAAAACTTCTACATTGTCAGGAAGTGGCAGTTTCTGGGAAACAACCTAGTAAAAAAAAATAAATTAAAAGAACAAGTATCACTTAACAGTTGTTGACCAAGTTTTTCCATTATTTATAAATTTAACCAGGTGATCTTCCATTAGAAGATGATGAGCAATGCACAAGTTACAAGCTGTTATATTATGAACTGTCTTGATTTCAGGTGGGTACAATCTGGAATCTATACTATCATATCTGGTAAAAGAATAAATTGCATCCTCTGGAACAAGAAAATTCCAACTAAGGGGAATAGTCATTATAATTTCCAGCACCTTTGTGGCAGATATATCAGTTTGGCAATGGCTATTGGTTTCTGTAGGACAGGTTCTGGTATTTATATACAAGGGGTGGGTGGAAGGTAGGGTGGAGGTGATTGAAGATGGATGTAATTTCCTGTACTTACCTTTGTGGCAGAGAACATCAGTTTGACAATGGCCGTTGGTTTTTGCATGAATGGTTCTGGTGTTCCGCTGCGTGAGGGAGGGTTTGATCCATCATCTTCTATAATATTATAATCTGGAACATAATGTGACATTTTTTCTCCTGTACCTATTAAGAGAAAAATTGCTGTTTTATTACATATGTATATATATATACAGTAGATTCTTCTGTTCAAAGACATAACTGACACATTTTTTTTGGATTTGATACAGATGAGTTTAAACATAACAATTATTACCTTCTACATAACTTGGCTATGGACATTTACAATTAAAACTAATACTCAGGCTGACAAATTCAACAGATTTATCCATTTTTGACAGATTTGTACCATAATAACCGATAAACAGACAGATAAAATGAAAGATCAATCATCAAAGTAGAAGGATTTTTCCCATTTTGGCGGGTTTTTTAATTTAAAGTATCGGTATTAAAAATTCCTGTATAGAAATTGCACCAAAATCAAACATTTAAGGATAAAAAAGTACCTAAATGGCAATCTTGTGCACTAAAAATGTACCGATCTGGACAAATAAATAAAATTGATTAGTCAGCCTGAATACTGATGCCCATGTCTAGGGCATAACTAACAAGATGTTCTGTACCTGGTTTAACATTAACAACCCTTACCTTCCACCTGAGTCCCAGGCTGTGATGATATGGTTATTTTCCACATGTGAAGAGTAGAACCTCCTTCTTTATTCTTTTCTAACAATACTAGGTAAAAGTGTTCAGAGAACGAGCCAGTGTTGCGTAAATCAACAATGGCCTCCATATTAGCAGCATTAATCCCTGGTCTCCCAGTAACCATCTGTTCTTGAAATACATGTAACAGTTGTGTCTGCTGCCAATTCTGGAAATTAATAAATATCTTTATAAGAATTCTGTAATCCAGCATCCCTCATGCTTTGAAAGTGCCCAAATAATAAAAGACAATATTTCATTCAAAGACATTTCTGAATTCAGTCAAATCCCTTCACCTGGCAATCACGACATGATTAAAGAAGAAATAAGACCAAATAGAGACAATTACATGTACCATGAAAATTTAAGTACAATAATTTGTTGCTGAATACCACAGTATGTACATTCAGTACCACAGTATATCATACACAGGGATTCAAAATTCCCTGAGTCTGAGGCTCAGGACTTTTTGATTTTACATTGGGACCCTTGATATTAAAACTGAAAAAGTCTGATAGACTTGTCATTTTTCATTACAAAGACCCCATTTTCAGATTATTCTCTGATAAATTACACATGGATATCGGACTTTCAAAACTTAATTTGGGACCTGCTAAAAACAAAGGCAAAAGGTACCGAACCTAACATTACACAACATAATTTTAAATCCCTGATACATTGTAGTCTCCTTGTCTATTTTAAGTTGTTTAAACAATTTTGATAAACAGTATGAGTTTACAATTTACATATAAAATACACATGTATACGAAGAGGATACTGATGCTTGAACAATCTGTATTAAGATATTTTGCACTCCATTATAATGATGGTCCCTATTCTAGCCTAAAACAATAATAATAGAAACCAAAATTTAAAGGGGTCAAAAAGGAAACAGCCTACTGCTAGTTAAAAACTTTGACATGGAGGTAACATGTATGCAGAGATAACATGTCAGTTATTCTTAAAGATTTAAGTTTTCTTTTCTCCCTAATAATCTGACACTACTAAATATTGCTTTATTTTCGCTGTGCCAAATTCTCATAGTTTGACGATACTCAGTGTATTCGCGATGTCAAATTTTCACGGTCTTATTTTATTAAAGGGAAAGAAGTGTGTGAGAACCTGAAATGTTTACTGTATGCCTAAAATGCTGTATTTTTGTGGCAGTTTTGATTTTCGCAGGAATACACCTGACCTCGAATATAGCGAAAATAAACTACAGCAAAATATAAGCATTATAGGGTATATGACTTACCTTAGCATCAGCTATAGACTCTAGTTCTATGATACAGCCAGGTCTGGATGAAGACTGTAAGCTGACTATATTAAACAGTTCACCGGGAGCTTTAGGAGTCTCAACACTATATCCTGAACTTGTATTACTGGAAAAACTGGCTGAAGGCTGCAAGATAATTATAATAGATTATAAATACAGTGAACTATAACCATGACAACATACAAAACAAAAACTTTTAAAAGAAAATAGATTTCCAGCATGTCCTCATTCCAAAAATGTGGATAAGGACAGCTAGATTTAAATTGCTAGTCATGTATATCAAAATTGTTTTGGAAAATTTTAATGGTCAAATAGCGAAATTTTGGTCATTTTTCCTCAGGAAAAACTACCTTCAATCGGTAGTTATTCTAGGCAAAACAAAAACATTGATATTTTTCAAACACATATATATGATGAACAATAAAGTAACATGTATACCTCTTTTCTCTGAGAGCCCATCTCTAGTAGTAGTGTTCTGGCATCAATAACAGCCTGGTATAATCTTAAACTTTCTCCATCTGATGCCACAAATAATGCACTCGGGGAATTACTACAAGCTCCTAATGTAGAGCTGGAAATAATAATTAAAACACAAATAACAGCATGGTATAATCTTAACTTTCTCCGTCTGATGCCACAAATAATGCATTCATTCAGAGAATTACTAAAAGATTGACGTAGAGCTGGAAATAGCAATTCAAAGGTCATAAAGTTAAAACTTCACATCCAGAGAATAAATTCTATAGTGTCTAAATCCCGTCGATCAAAACTTGTAAATGGTATGGGATTTCGATGCTGGATTACAGAAATTTTCGCAAGGGTAAAATTTTTACAAAAATTTGCTCAGTGCGGAATTAGCCAAAATTTTACCCATACAAATATTTCCCCCCTTTACAGTAATACTGTCCATCAAAAATACTTTACCAAACACTTCATATATTTGTTAATAAAAATTTTAACAATGGATTTAGACACTAAACATGTATGCTCATGCAGTAAACTTTTCTGTACTTTACACCAGCAAGCTAAAAATCACTTCCAGGATCTTACTCATGCCATGTGAAATATCGATTTATCCAATTGACATTTACACAGTTATTCAAAGAAATAATAAACAATTTTGGGACAATGGTGGCCGAGTGGTCTAGAGCATGTGCTCACAGATTACAGTGACTCTCATCACTTATGTTTGAATCCGCTTAGGACAAATTCCTAATGTGAGAAAGTTTATCAGTTTGCCTGCTAAATGTTCGTAATTTTTTCTGGGCACACCAGTTTCCTGTACCACTGCAGAACTGATTGCCTGAATAAGACAATATGAGTAAAACAAAATCTTGACTGGGTGTAAAACACCATTACTCCAATAATTAGTATGATGATTGCTTTCTGTTCAGACTGACAACTTACCTTGGTAACAAAGTTGGTACCCATGCCACATTTTCAAAAGCAGACAGAGTTGGTGAATTAATTCTGGCTAATTCCACAATGCCACCAGATTTTGACAATGGACCAACAGGATCAACTCTCCATAATATGAGTTCACTACAGAATTCTATGCCACCAACACCAGTATTATCACCGTCGTGGCCACTAGTTCCATTAAATCCATTCCTAGGACAGTTTTCCCCATGTTCACACTCATGTGGCTCTTCTTTAGGAACATTATGGTGGGATGTAGTTAATAAAAGTGGCAATGCTGGGTGGCATTCTGCCGAATTTGTCCTAAATCGATGTCCACATGCTCTAGAAGCATGAGCCACACTAACAACTACAGAAAATTTAGAATTGTCGGAAAAACTAACTTGCCACTGGTTTAATGAACCATTTAAATGTTTTGTAATCAATAAAACATTAGGAATTAACATATTGTCATTTTGTCCAGGTGAACATTTTCCAGTAGCCGGGGCAGGCTGGTTGGTAATTTTACTAGAATCTGAGCTAAATCTGTTGTCACTTATCTTCATGGCTGACTTAATGTCCATCTTGCTGTAGTTACAATACATTAATAAATTACTGGCCATCGTCCGAGCATCTGGTACAGGAAATGCATGTGGAAGACGAGATGAAAAACTGACTTGTGCTTGTCTGAAACAGTATGGATTGTACTCATCTAACCAATCAACAAGCCTGTAACAAAAACAAACAATTAGTATCAAACCAACTAATATGTACATGTTTGTAACAAATTTGAAAAGGATGTGGTCCAGGTCCATATACTAGTACTGTATATGGATGCTGGTCTAGGTCCATATACTATTACTGTATATGGATGCTGGTCTAGGTCCATATACTATTACTGTATATGGATGCTGGTCCAGGTCCATATACTAGTACTGTATATGGATGCTGGTTTAGGTCCATATACTATTACTGTATATGGATGCTGGTTCAGGTCCATATACTATTACTGTATATGGACACAGGTCCAGGTCCATATACTAATACTGTATATGGATGCTGGTTTAGGTCCATATACTAGTACTGTATATGGATGCTGGTCTAGGTCCATATACTAATACTGTATATGGATGCTGGTCCAGGTCCATATACTAGTACTGTATATGGATGCTGGTCTAGGTCCATATACTATTACTGTATATGGATGCTGGTTCAGGTCCATATACTATTACTGTATATGGACACAGGTCCAGGTCCATATACTAATACTGTATATGGATGCTGGTTTAGGTCCATATACTAGTACTGTATATGGACACAGGTCCAGGTCCATATACTAATACTGTATATGGATGCTGGTTTAGGTCCATATACTAGTACTGTATATGGATGCTGGTTTAGGTCCATATACTAGTACTGTATATGGATGCTGGTTCAGGTCCATATACTAGTACTGTATATGGACACAGGTCCAGGTCCATATACTAATACTGTATATGGATGCAGGTCCAGATCCATATACTTGTGCTGTATATGGATGCTGGTTCAGGTCCATATACTAGTACTGTATATGGACACAGGTCCAGGTCCATATACTACTACTGTATATGGATGCAGGTCCAGATCCATATACTTGTGCTGTATATGGATGCTGGTCCAGGTCCATATACTAGTACTGTATATGGATGCTGCTGGAGATTCAGAAGATGCTTTTATCCTTCAAATTAAAAGAAATAATGATTTTTTAAAGAAAAACATAATTAATAAAGTAAACATCAAAAGACAACACGTTGAAGAATTATCAAAACTGCATAGATCAAACTCTTTATTATTTTGCTAAATTTACTTTTTAGATAATTTATTAATGTTTTTTATATTAATTTATGAGGGGAAACAGCAAGATTTTGTGAAAAAAGCCTTTCTTTTTCTTAGTTTTCTTTTTAAAATCTTTGGCAAAAATGGTTGATCATTGTTAAATCAAACTGACAATTTACAATTATGAGACCGCATTCAATATTTTTTATACACCTGCTAAAATGTCTTTGTTATTAAATAAATAAATCATTGTGCAACTTCGAACAACAGTGGCAATTTACCACTGCCACTGTGTTGATTGTAGTGACTGGGGATTTCCTGATTCTAAAAGATAGATTTTGAAATACACTGGATTTTCCAGAAAATCACTGAACATGGTTTGAGATCAAATTAATGGTTATGTGTTGTTATTTTACCAATTGCATGTATAAATGGAATTTATAAACTAGAAATTTCTCTTCATAGATGAATACCCCCACCCCTAACATTGCTGAGTTGTTATTTTCAAACTTTGACCTTGTGACCTTGATCCTAAATTTGGTATACAGCACATTGTCTCATGTTGGTTTTCATTTGTGCTAATTTTGATCAAAATTCATCCATAGACATGGAAAATATGGATCAGATAAGATATTAGGATTGAGTCAGACCCGACAGATGGAGAGATAAACAGGGTGATTTCTATATACCCCTTCCCACTTAAACTTTGTTTGTAGGGGTTATAAATAAGAGATATGAATATATAACCAATTCTAACATGACCTATGCTTTCTTTCAAATGAAACAAGAAGAAAGCAAATCATGGTATAACAAACGATATACCAATGGCTGTTAAGTTTTAATGACATACTCCCTTAATTATCTTATGACTTCATGCTATGTTTTGTGATCAAAAGTTGCAATGCAATTTTCATTCATTGAATCATTTATTTCAAAGTAGGTAATCTCAACAGCTGAATTCTCTCAATGAACCTCTTTGCAAATAAACAGTAAAATGTGCTTCACCACCTTGTGATATATTCTTCCGCATATGAACTCCGGTCCATGTATTATTCTACAATATACCACGGGTAAATGATGATTATTTCTTAAATAACATGAACTACAGACTTACCAGACAAGAAAACTACCATCAACTGGGTGTATACTGAATAGCATATCTGCATTCTGATGCCAATCACGCAGTAATCCTTCAATCCGTCTGTCTAAAGCATCTATAACTGATCCCTAATTAATAAGAAATATTCTATCTTACTTACTCAGAAGATCACTTTTAGTATCTATCTGTACAGTAAAACCCAGCTATACTGTCCCTAGATGAATTAGCTACCTTGCTTGGTGATAAATTGAGGGAGGCTAATAAAGAAAAACAAAATGGATTTTGGGACTTCAAAATAGTGTGTCGATAAGCGAGGTGGCTCAGTTATCGAGGGACATTATAAAAAGGTTTTACTGTATATATATATATATATATACTATTTAATATTCAACGTTAAGAAACTGTGTTGCCAGTTTAAAATGCTGCAACTTCATCTTCTGTAAAGGGGAAAATTTTCACCTGGGTAAAATTTTTGCTTATTTCGTGATAAAGAAATTACCGCGAAATTATATTACCCACACGAAAATGTCTACCATACAGGTTAATATATTGTAGTATATAGAATATACATCCACATATATTAGTTATGTGAAAATTTCACTCAAGCGAAATGCCAGGTTTCAGAAAACGCAAAATTTTTACTCTGCGAAAATAATCCCCTTTACAGTATTTTCTTCTATATCTATGGAGATTTGCTTTGCTATTACCGGAAATCAGTTCTGTAGAGTTAAACTATGATGAAGTGGGAAGTTAAGACTAATGGTGTTTTACTTTAATTTGCACCCTAATCTAGATTACCTCACTAATATCAAGATGGTCAATTCAATATGGTGGAAAAAATCTGAGTACCCTGAGAACACCAATGACACTATAACACAAGAATGACTGACTGATTGATTAAATGGGGGTTTACGTCACAGTCAAGAATAATTCACTTATATTGTGATGTTACCAGCTACAGGTAAAGTAGACTTGAACTATATGTGTGTTTAACCACATTTTTATTGATACAGTCCAGCTGCCTTAACGACCACCTCTATATAAGCATAATAAGGGCTACCTGCTTAAAAAAGCCAGTAAAATTTTTATCCCAATTTTTCCTTATTTATATTATTTGAACTTGTATATAAAGGCCACATGTCCATAAAGGCCACTTTAACTGGTTCCCTTGGGTGGCCTTTATAGACAGGTTTGACTGTATATTCAATGTAGATTTAAGACATTCACAACAAAATAAAACATTTTACCATTCTAAGCTTTCAATCATACATGTACAAATATATATTTTAGACATGCCCTATCTAATTTCATGCTAAATGTCCAATGTTAGTATTATAACAAAGCATAGTTTGAGTTTCCTGTATTTTAACAATCCAATACACAAAATAAGGAGTTGAGTAATGATATTTAATGTCCACGTCAAGAATATTTCATTTATATCGAGACCTCACCAGCTATAGGCAAAGGTACAGAAATTTTGCCTGTTTGTTGTGCTGATGGTATCATACAGCAGGGTTTTTTTTTATTGTGCCAAGCCCACCGTGACACAGGATCTCGAACCGTGACTTTCATTTTGTAATGCCGAGTGCTTGGCGAAAGAACAGATCACTTCCCACTTTCAAGTCTTGGGTCAGACCCAGTGGGGGCTCAAAACTACAACCTCCCACTTACTGAGTAAGCACTCTACCAACTGAGCTACCACAGTGGTATCACAAAATAAAGAGTGGAGTGGAGTAATGGGATTTTATGCCCTATAAAAGTTCTTTCATAATATTAAGGTGGTCATGCAGATTTTGGGATAGTGAATTAAACTGCAGCACACGATCTGACACATTTTCTCTCACTAGGATCTGTCCTGAGTGGGATTCGAACCTAGGTGGTGAGAGACTCTGTGATCCGTAAGTGGACACTTTAGACCACTTGACCACACAAAATTAGGGATAAACGTGACACATACCAACTAAATCGTCCTTATTGGGATTTGATCCAAGATGATGATAGGCGATGTGATGTACGCAACCTCTTTAGACACCTTGGCCATATACACCCACATTAGTGGCTTGACAAAACTAGCTTTTTATGGTGTTGTTTAGATTTTTTCACAAAACCACAATGATAATGTAGCAAATAAATCATTATTAAATTGTATTCATATTAAAAGTACAATGTACAAACTCAATTTTCAAATTCAAATTACTTTACTATCAAAATAGGGATGAAAAGATATACAATTATGAGTTATTCTTATTTTATGGTTAATTATAGTATTTTTATGATGTCATAGATAGCCACTAATACTAAAACTAATATCATTTCCATGACAACCAACATTTTTCATTTATCCTATTATGTCACAACAAATTTTCTTCATTCTTATCAAGCCAATGATGTATATGCATCTAGTTTTTAATTGTGCATATTTGTGAACATTTGGTTATAAAATAACCAAGATGGCTTGGGGCTATCCATTAGGACTATCATCACACAACTGGACATTAACTGACAGTAGTCATGGCATTCAGTGCCTGTCCAAAGTCGGGGGAGTTTTATAAATCAGTAGGACTAATATTTGTCTTTTATGGTCTTGTTTTATTTTTTCTTTCATAAATTGTTTTTTATTGGTTATATATTATAGGCTTTTACAAATGTAGATGATTTTTCTAGTACAAATTACTTGGGTTTTTTTTTAAAATTATTTTGATGAAGTTAGTAACACACTAGTAGTCTAGTAAATTCTAATACAAAAACAAAGTCTAGAGTATTTATGTGTTAGTATTCTCTCTCCCATTTTACCAACTGTTAAACTTCAAACTCCCAAGTCATTAGATTTAGGGAAGTACAGGTTTTCCCCTTACTGTCTACATTAGTGTTCAAACATTTATTAGATGGAATTTGTCTATCTACTGAGCCAGTTTTTAGAAAAGACTGCATAGAACTACATTTAATAATTCATTGCTGATATTAAATTAATTTTAAAAGAACATAAATACAGCTAATGAACTACTTAATAAATATATATACATTAATTTTAAAGAATACTTTAAAATTGCTGTATGTAGTATGGTGACTAAAGCAGTGCTCATTCCAGCAATGTGGTAGGTGGGTAGGGGACATTCTTACCAAAGCCTTGAAAAAAGATCAATGATTTTAACAATTGGGTCAATGGGTCACGTTTTTGAAAATTAGGTCAACATAATAACAAAGCTTGAGGCATTTTATTTGAAATAATCAGTTTTATCATGATTATGTTAAACAAAAATATCAATGAGGAAGAAGCAGAGTTAAATTTATTTTAAACTCATGTAAGACTAAATATGGTCCAGGATTCGGCCCCTTCTAGATTGAACAATGCTAATGACGCGTGGCCTAGTGGTTAAGGCGTTGGACTCATGATTCGAAGGTCGTGGGTTCGATCCCTGGACCGGGCGATGTGTTGTGTCCTTGAGCAAGACACTTAATTTCACGTTGTTCCAGTTCACTCAGCTGAAAAATAAATGAGTACCAGCAAAATGCTGGGGGTTAACCCTGCGATGGACCGGCGTCCCATTCAGGGGAGTGTCTTGTACTCTCAGTCGCTTAACGCCACGGAAACCGGGATAAGCTCCGGCCTGATGGGCCTAATGGCTCGGGACAGACTTTAACTTAACTTTAACTTAATGAATCCTTAATTGGTTTTAAATAATCAATTTAATCAAATTTATCAAATCAAATTCAGCGAGTAACAAATATATTCTATCATAATCTCTACATGCACCTAATAAAACAAGGGTTTTTTGTTTTTCTTCTAAAAACTGGCTAACATTCATAACAAATAATTACCCATAATTCCAGAGCCAGTCGACATGCTTAATATAAAACTTACTGATACCTCAGGTGATCCTGTATAACTACTTCCTGTTCCCTCTGATGCATGATCTGGAGGGTCAGAGGTCAAACTTGACATGCTGTTGCTATGGCTGCCTAAACCAGATTCTAAATCTTTTGCCGTTTTGTGGTGGTGTTTTTTTCTCTTTTTGAAAATTTTATGTTTTTTCTTTTTGGTGTGACCTATAATACAAAAAAACAGAAAGTTATAAAAAGAACAATGTTAACAATCATTGTCAATCAATTAACAAGACCTTTCAGAAAACAACACATCTAGTTTTTCCATTTATTTATTTATTTATTTGGGTTTTTTTTTATTTTCCATCAAAAAACTTTAACCAAAATATTAAATTAAATTTTTAAATACTTCTGAACTATGAATTAAAAAAATACAAATCATTAGCAAGAGTAATGAGAGAACATTTGACCATCAAACAACTTCAACTTAATGCCAAAGCTTGTGCCTGGATATTACTTAATCTCTTTGTACAGACGAACATAAATTTATTTTATTCTACCTCCAATTATTTTATTCAAATACCTATATACTGTATGTTTCATCTAAGAATAGAGAGTGTCGTTATCAGGGGAAACGCCAACCCGGCCTACGCATTGATTCATTAAACAAGTTTGCACGCGCAGAAGGGGTGAAAAAAATGGCCAAAAACGGCATACACGTGAGGCGTGGAAATAATGAAATATTTGTCTTACCGACTGTTATTACTGAAACACATGGCATTTTATTAAAATTTCTGGATAATTGTAATTGATTGAAGGGAGGTTTGCTCAAATTTGGTGGCAATTTTACCATTTAAATACCGATTGAATGTGAGACACTGGCCTAAAATCGAAAATTATTTTTTTGAAAAATGTGATCTCTTTCAATCATTTGCTCATGCACCAAAGATGTTTTAATATGAATGGAAAGAACTTTTTCCCGTGTTTATTTTGATGTATAATTCGACTGTTAAATTTTCTGGTACAAAAAACGTACAAGTTTTAAAGTCGAAAAAATCGATGAAAATGTCGGATATGTGATCATGGGTCGGTCCCTTTTCCGGCTCATTTGACCCATAAATAATGCAACGACAGCTTCCTCATGGTACACCATGTGTAAATTTGATAATACAGAGACGCTGCTTGGATTTATTTGCTGAAATAAAGTAAGTTTTACCATTTATATAGGGATTTTCTTCACACTTCAAGTCGATTTTGCCGGAATTTTGGGTCTACTTTCAGGCAGCCATCTTAGAAAAGTGCCGTCACCGCCTCAAAGTTATTTTTTGCATTCCCGAACGATCCTTTTGTATTGTGTACATGGCAGTCATGGTTTTTACACCATATAACATGCAGGATTGATTTGTGGTACCACTGAATATATGAAGTTTGCATGGATACCAATACACTGGCCTGCATGTACTCAGGACACATTGGCCTGTAGGCTTTGTAGGCCTTCAAATTATTTGGCTGCTAAATAACAATCAACTGTCTTATTTTATTTTATTTTATATTAAATACATGAGGGATGGGTTTACTCAAATATTTACCATTAACATTTGACCAGGAGTGTGGATTTCTACATGAAATATTCCTTAGATGAGGGACTTAAATTTAGCTCAATTCATGTACATTTTGAATTTCATCACAAGATTGGCACTACTGTAGTCTTAATTGTAAATTTTTTTCAAATTCTAATGTAATAAAAACCCCGGCTTCCTTACTTTGGTACAAAGCATGAATTCATGGTTATTATACAGTCCCATTTAATTGTTTAATCAAATTTTAACAGAAAAAAATTAATTTGAAATCCTATACAAATTGAAAATTTGCATATAAACTGGACTCATAGTGATCTAAGCTACCCTGTAAACATAGAATGACACATGTGGTCCCATTATTGTTATTTTTATTGTTATTAGCTCTAGCATGTGCTACTATTGAATTTTAATAAAATTGTCATGTGCTGATTAAAGTGATTTTGAATTTTTATTAAAATAATGCATTCAAAGTCAGTACATTTGAATTATATTATTTTAGTAGCACATGACAGCTCTATTTTTTTGCTCTGAAACTTTAGAGAGACAGCATCTTTTTGCTAATGTAATAATTGAAATTGCTAGATAATGAAATGACACTATAATTTATTTTAAACCATAAACAGATAGGTCTAAAATATTGCAAATTGTCCATTATAATCTTGATTCAACACCCACATTAAAGTCACTTTGACAGATTTGTTTAGATGCCAGTTACAGTCACATAGTCATACCATACCTGTCCATCATCTGATGTTGACTTAAAAGCCAGAGTATCTCAAATTTAAGCTAACATGGCCCAACATAAGTTGTCATTTAATTCAGATGATGAACAAGAAAGATCCCCCATACTGATTATTTCAATATGAAAAATGATTTCACTTTTTGTGAAATTTGGACAGAAGTCCTGCAACTAGGGTGCATGATCAGTTGGCACATGCAATGTAAGGCACTTATTCAGCAACAAACACCTTATTTCACTTCTGGTATGTTATATTATTCCTTGCTGATTTTGTTTCAGTCCATGGATTTAACAAGTTTTCACTGATAACTCATGACTTGTGCATTTTTTCATTTATAATTATGATAAAACCCATTTTTTAGACTGGTAAAATTAGTATTAAAATTAAAACTATATAAAATAAACTAAATTGATGTGGAATTATAATAAGTTTTTGATGTAAATCTTATTTACACTTTCATTTGTTAACATTCAACCTCAAATTAACTCTCATAAGTTGAAAATGACCAGGAAAGAATAAAATTCATGCTTGAACACTGAAATTACACATTAAACAACTAAAATATATATGAAATTTTGTGATGAAATATTGAAGCAATGTCTAAAGATGTTAATCCACAGCTAAGCTCAAACCCAGGTTAATGAATATTGTTTTCACAAGCACTGCCTCAACATAATACAGTTTATGCTGTTCCCCTCATTAAAATGTCAAGTCCATGACTACTTCACATGTACAATTAATTTTGAAATTAAAAAAAATGAGATTTATCTTTGGTTAGTTTTAATGCAGCATTCTAATTATTTAATGTATGCATTCCATTTTCAATTTATAAATACTTTCTTGCACACCTCCATATTCTGGTGTTGGTTTGAAATAAGTCAAATATTGTGGTAGACTACTCATGTACATGTATATATCACATATGGCTTGTAATGGGTAAATCTGTTGCATAGTCATGCAGTATTAAAATTCTTCAAATCCTACCCTCCATAACACACATGTTCTCTCTCTCTCTCTCTCTCTCTCTCTCTCTCTCACACACACACACACACACACACACACACACACACACACACATTAATGCTGATTATTTGGACCAGCAAGACATATATTGCTTTGAGTGGAGGTCAACATCAGAGATCCTACCATTCCTATATTTTCCTACACAGTTAAACATGTCTATAAAGGCCACCCAAAGGAACCAGTAATTTTAAGTGGCCTTAATGGACAGGTGCCCTTTGTATACAGGTTCAAATAATATGAATAAAGAACAATTAGGATGCAATTATACTGGCCTTTATAGGCAGGTGACCATTATATAGATGTGGCCTTGAGGGCAGGTTGGACTGTATTTCCTATAAATTTTTTTTACCCTTTTCTTGTATTTTCCTATATTTTTGTTACTGGAATTTAGAATGGGGACATTTTCTTACATTTAGTACATACATGAAACAACATTCACCAGTAAGTTTACATTGCAGCTAGTTGCCAATTTTATGTTTGTTAGTAAAAGGGTGAACAGAAAATGCTGTAGGAGAGGCCATGGATGTATATTTTTGTGCAAATTATTTAAAAATATTCCTATAATTTTAGTGGAAACTCCTATAATTTTCTATAAAACCCCTATAATTTTTTATAAAACTCCTATAATTTAATGCCACATTCCTATTTTTTCTCTATGTTGGACCTCAAAATGGTAGGATCCCTGCAACATGTAACGATTAGAAGTCAGCGCAATATGTAAACATGCTGGGCAGCTGACAGTGCATGTAGGTAGAAAAATCGATAATGCATGCAACAGTCATGACTGTGTGATGAAGCGAAGCACGATATTGACGTCACTACGTCAGACGTATGTACAATGTATGAGTACATTGAAGGTCACGGCCATATTTGTTTTTATTGACGACAAATGAAGGCTCTTGGTTTTTTGCTTTTTTCGGATATTGACACCGCATGCACCAGGTATAATACTTTGTTAAAATAAATTACAATAATATTGTAATATTATGTCAAAATTCCAAAGAGAAAAGACCATGGTATAAAAAACGTACAAGTTTTAAAAATCGAGTCGAGTTTCATGCTGAATAGGCTACAGTGATTTTTAAGAGAAATCAGGTGCCGTCAGAAAATAGAGTTTTTTTGTAAGTATGCATGTCATCCAGGATTTTTTCATGCATGCGTAATTTTAAGTTCATAACAAATCTGCTAATAATGCGTTTACACCATAAATGTAAATTTTACCGTTAAAATACGACACTGGATTTAGTGTACACTGAAGCTCGCGGCCATATTTGTTTTTATTGACGACGAATGAAGGATCTTGGTTTTTTGCTTTTTTCAGATATCCACACCTTATGCACCAGGTATAATATTTTAAGAAAATAAATTTCACTGATATTGTAATATTATGTCCAAATTTCAAAGAGAAATACTCATGGTACAAAAAACGTACAAGTTTTAAAAATTGAGTCGTGCTGATTAACAGTGATTTTCAAGAGAAACCAGGTGCCGTCAGAAAATCGCGAATTTTTTGTTTGTATGCATGTCATCTGGGATTTTTTCATACATGCGAAATTTTAGGTTCATGACAAATCTGCTGATAATGGTTTACACCCATAAATGCAAATTTTAACGTTAAAATACGACACTGAATTTACTGTACACTGAAGCTCGCGGCCATTTTTGTTTTCATTGACGACGAATGGAGGCTCATGGTTTTTGTTTTTTTCAGATATCTACACCTTATGCACCAGGTATAATATTTTAAGAAAATAAATTTCACTGATATTATAATATTGTGTCCAAATTTCAAAGAGAAATATTCATGGTACAAAAAACGTACAAGTTTTAAAAATCGAGTTGAATTTCGTGCTGATTTTCAAGAGAAATCGGGTGCCGTCAGAAAATCGCAATTTTTTTTATAAGTATGATATGTTATCTAAGATTTTATAATACATACGAAATTTTAAGTTTATGATACATGTGCTTTTATTGCGTTTTCACCTAAACATGCAAATTTTACCGTTGAAATAGGAAACTGAATGTGACCGATTGTTTTCCGGTTTCGGACACTTGACAAAAAATAATCCCGTTTTTTCGACCGCGGAAGGTTTCAAAAAACAAAACCGAAACACAATTTGCTCTTGGCGTTTCCCCTGTATAGTTTCATGTCCCTGTCAAGTTTTTCACTTATATTAAGACGGTCAGTTCAGGAATGGTGGAGGAAACCAGAGTATCCGGAAAAAACCAGATCTTTGGCTAGGGAACTTACAAACTTTCTCACACTAAGATCTATCCTGAGGGGGATTCAAATCTAAGCAGTGACAGGCTACAGTTTCACAATCATTCCTTAGCTAAGCTTTTCCTTAACTTAAATCTTGCAAAATTCAAAATCTTCATAATTTTGTTATTTTTCAAGATATTCAGGAATTTAAGGTGTCAAGTTTAAGATATTTTCTAGATTAAAAAATTTGCATTTAATTTGGACAAAAGAGATTACAAAAATTTGCTAAATTTAAGTTAAGGAAAATTTAACTAAGGAATGGTTGTGAAACTAGGGCTAGGTGTTGTATTCTGTAAGCATGCACCATCCAGCCACCAAGGCTCCTGTTACATCTGAGAAAAAGGCATATCTGGAACACTTCCTTAAACAAAATACAAATACATACCATCGCCATCCGTGTGGTCATCCCCAGGTCCTAAATGTGACTGTTCTGGACTGTGGTCACTATCAGAACCTAGGAAGTCCTGGCTATCACTATGGCTATCTTTATGACTATCCTCATACAAAGTCCCTCTGTGTAGATCTTGTAGAATAGATTCTGCCTCCATTGTGAACTGTAGTTCTTTATTGTTTAGCCAGTGAAGCTGAAAGTTGTGCTGTAGATCACCCTTACTTCCCACAACAGGTAACAGTGGAATGTCTAAAAAAATAAATTTAAATGAAATGTAACAATTATTATAAACTAGAGCATCTCTTCAAAGACAAATACCACATTCCCAGCATTGCGAAGTTGTAAGATTTGACCTTGTGACCTTAACCCTTTACCTATGTCAGAGGCAACGGTGGCCTAATGGATAAGATGTCAGTCTACAAACCCAGGTTTTCTCACGGCGTGAGTTTGAGCCCTGCTCAGACCACATGTGGAAAAGTGAATTTTCCATAATGTTGGCCTTTACTGGTTCACCTGGTATCAGTATAATGTGACTGGGGGAGGGGTACGCTTGTCTGCGACATACTGACTCTGTGAGCTGGCACATTAAGGTCGCTCTGAGTGTGTGCTAGAACAAGGCAGACCATACAACACACTCGCACTTCACATGCATACATGAACTTGTTCATAGATTAATCCATAGAGATAAATATAAAAAATAGATCTCATCGCGAATAGCTGAAAAATTGCTGATGCGACGTTAAGCAACATTCAACCAACCAAACTTTATGTATGTTCTTAACTTAGCTATGTAACAAATCATTGCATGTTGGTTTACATATGTTCCAAGTTTGATCCAAATCCATCCATAGATATAGAAGATATGGAGCAAACAAGATATTGGGGTGGACAGTCAGACAGACAGACAGGACAATACCTATATACCACTTTGTTTGTGTGGTATAATAAACATAAAATAAACATTAACAAGAATTACTGGTAATTTATGCCCACCAGACACATTGTTTGCTGGGGTATAAAAAATTATTTGTAGTGATAGGTGCCGGTAATACTTACCAGTTTCTGGGTTGATACTGGCAGCTAAATGGAAATGTAGTGCTGGACATATACCATTGTTATGGATGGAAAACTTGTGGAAATCGTGGACACTAGCTACACTGTTTACAGTGGAAAAGTTTGGCATACTCATGATGGTATCTGGGCCAAACTTGGTATGCTTTCTTCTTTTATGAATAGCGTGCCTAAAAAAATAAAATAAAATAAATAAAAGTATATATACATTCTTTGTTTTATTAGATAAACAAAATAAATAAATAAAGAAATTAATAATGTTAGCAAGTTAATAAAGATTTTTAATAAATTTCAGAAAAAGACATTTTAACAGTGATCTAAGTAGCATCATTAGTGTTAATTAACATATTACAGGTAGTGTTAATTAATAGCTAACAGGTGTTTAATCAGTAGTGTTAATTAACCTATTACAAGTGTTTAATGAGAAGAGTTAATTAACAGTTAACAAGTGCTTTATTAGTGTTATCAGCATTACAAGGTGTTATTATAACAGTTCATAGATAAATCACCAGTACAAATGAAAATCAATACTGTGTTAATAATGTTATTAATATAAGTTTGTATCTACAGTAAAACCTGTATGTAAAGAAAATGGCACCTCAGAAATGTGGGACTTTATAGACAGGTAGGTCTTATCTTAATTCCTGGTCTTAATAAACACGTGGTCTTTCATAGAGCTGGTTGCTATAGCAGGTTTTACTGTATACATGTATATACAGCAACACCTCACTGTGACTTTTTCGTAACAGTTTTGTCATTATATATAGAGGAATATGACAATACATCGAGGTAGACTCATTAAAAATAATAACATGAAGTTGTCAAGTTATCGTGATGCATTATAACAAGGTTTTACTGTATTAAAATAACCACAATCACTATCCATGATATAAGCTGTGTTACTTTTGTATGGCAAAGCATAAAATAATAACATAATGTTAATAATAATAAAAAACAAGTATCATGCAATCTGTATATACAAAGATTCACACATTCTAGCTATGTCACTTCTGTTTATTAAGCAGAAAGCACACATTCTTATGATCTCTAATCTAGCCTGAAAAAAAACACTTTTAAGACTTTAATTGACCTTGACATGTCACCCAAAAATCAAGGTATATATAAGGCCATGCCTGTCTATAAAGGCCACCCAAGGGAACTAGTAAAAGTGGCTTTTATGGGCAGGTGGCCTTTAAATACTAGTTCAAATAATTTAAATAAAGAACAGTTGGGATATAACTATACTGGCCTTTGTAAGCAGGTGGCCTTTTAGGCAGGTTGGACTGTAGTCTCTATCATTCTTTTGTACTAATTTCTATTGCATGCCCTATGTTTCAATGTTTCAGTGTTTCTCTTTCTGATCATTTATAGTTTTGGAAACAAATTGATCACAAAACTTTTGAATTTATGTGGATGGCAACAATGACAGCAACAAAGACATTCTGCTACATCTTGCATTTTTCAGACAAGGAATAAGTAGTATACTATGAGAAGCTTACTCCATTTTCATTTTTTCATGCACTGTTTTGATTTATCCATGCAATATTTTAAGAATGTTAACAGTTAATCTTTCTGGCATGCATGTATCATTGAAATATATCTCTTGAATGTTATGTTGTTCATTCAACTGGTATGAGACACTTAGGTACAGAAATTATTAAAGGGAGTTAATTCTGCAGAAGTATAAACATTTATACTTGATAATGGAACATATATTACCGTACTTATTGTTACCCTTCAAAGGAATTTCTCACATAGCGATTGGTTAACTTGCCGCGGTACATAAACATGCAGATTTAGCGATTAAAGGTAAGTAACTCGTATATCCCGGCCATCTATTAGGGTAAATAAACATGGAAACATTGTATGCAAGTCACCCAAAGTATGAAATGGAAGTTATAATGATCAAAATAATACCACTTTGAAGAGTGACAAAAATGTTATACAGGGTTTTGGCAGGTTACACGGCTGCATGTACCCCGTCAAAGATGAAAAGGGGTACATGGGGCTGTGGAACCTTCAAAAACCCTGTATAACTTATAATGTCTCACTCTACATTATCTGACTTTTATGTGGACAATAATTGAAATATATTGCTGACTAATGTAACCTGCTTAGTAATATTTTATATACTAAAATACAGTTGATGCAGGAGTGAAAGTGCAGTGGATAGGCGTTGGGTTTGGGCAAATGTGGGTTTTTGTGAGTGCTGTTAGGTACGGAGATTTATACATGCAATGCAAGCTAATTTTTAAATTTCAATATAAAATAATTATTATCTATTATGATCGATATGAATATACATGTATATTTATGTTTCAATTCTAGTTCATGGAATTCAGTTTCAGTCAACATCATTTATCTTATGATGTTCAACAGTGTCTAAAAAAATGTTTCTTCCATACAATAACAACTTTTGGGGATCTTGATTCCAGATGGATGCATATCTTGAAAATAAGCTGTGGAAACATCTGACATAAAAAATGCATTACTATTATGTTGTACTCAACTTGTTTAAATTGGTAAAAAAAATGGCTAACAATTTTTGAGGGTCTAACACTGGTAATTTTTTGAGAAGGACTGGTTACTTTTTAACACTCCTATATATACCACTTTAGAAAATGTTGAAATTGTCAGGCAAGAACCGGTTAAAATATTTTTGACTTGAAAATTTTCAACACTACATTTGGTCCAAAAATCAAACAGATAGGGTATATTTTCCGAGTAAGACTAAGGGGGCTGGGTTAGGGCGGGGGTAACTGTTATCTCTTGTTTGCATGCAAAACCTGTATGTAATTCATATTTAATTATCCCTGTACATCATGCAGTTATGAAATAGTTAAAAGTTTTCTTCTTATTTTTATAACCTAATTGGGTTGTCTTCAACAAAACTGAGGATATCATCCAGGTCAAGTGTTCTCTTCAAGGTATACTGAAGGTCACTAAGAATAAAATCAAAATAATACTTCTATCAAACAAAAATTCAGTCAAAATAATCATGACAATTCATTCAACATACTAAACATACTGATACAAAATACAACAACTTATAAATGAAATGCAATGCCATTTCAAAAGTGTTCCCAAAGGAAACCCAAAATAAGAAATCCCCCAACCATGTGCATGATCAAATATAAATAGCCAAATGCACATCTACTCCTCCTAAAGATTGCTGCTTTGAAGTTTCATAAAGATCTGTTAAATAGTTTTTGAGAAAAAGTAGCAGACAAAATGCTGGCAGAGGAAATGAAGTAAACAATAAATCCACTTTGTTTGGGGGAAACAATAACATCGAAAATGTGTAAAGACAAGGGCCTCAATGCTCATCCCAGCAATACAAACTGCTTCCATAAGCAATCCATCAGCTGACCTAAAACAAAGCTAAACTTTTTTTTACTTCTTAAAAAATTAAGTTCACTCAAATTAACAATAGTTCCTCATCTGTTTGCTGAATATAAGAATGTTTATATAGCTTCAGGGAGGTCACTTTAAATGTTCTATACATGTATGGTAAAATACTACCAGGTATGTAATGTACTTGTACCTATTAGTCACTAGTAATGATGATTACTTGACTTAAAAGTCAGAACTGTTACATAGCTAAAGCAATTATATAAATGGAAAAAGATAGTGCATGTTTGTTGAATCATAGAAAAGTTTACAATTATGGAATTATGGGAAAGATGAAAATGGAATCATGGGAAAATTCATGGAAGGGAAAGCAAATGTTGAATTGTATATATGAGTGTTGCTTGGTGGAAATGTTGATACCTATTTGATGGTGTAAACTTGAGTTTTTCAGACAGTTCACTAAATTTTCTATTTATTGGTTCTGAGCGTCTTCTGTAGATAGAACAAGTGGTAAAGCAAAATTGAATAAAGCACACCGCTAACCTAATGGATGTACAATAACTAGAATAAACCATAAAAAAGACTGTTACATAGTGTGCCCCATCCCCTGGCCCTAAAAAAATGTGTTCTACTTTGCTCAATCTGTTTTGATCGCTTGTAGTTGAAAGCGTCTTCTGTAGCAACCACAGGTGGCCTGCTCTTTTTTAAACTCTACTGTGCACTGAGACAAAGGACCTTGGTTTTGAGTCTTATTCGAAAGACTACCGAGTTATGAGTTTTTTAGTAAAAAATTTACAGGAGAAGAAAATCATCTTAGAAAAATTTCCAAGTCCCAAGTGAGGTTCAAACCTACAACCCTTGACCTAGAAAGCCAGTGACAGTACCACTCAGCCATGTCCACCCATAAAAATATGGTTAGCCAAGCTTTTATTTATCTTGGCATTTCAGAAATACTAACTCAATTTTGTAGTATTGTCTATAGTATAGTATAGTAACGCCTTTGACAAAAGTTATTAGTGTTATTAAATTGGTTGGTTAAATGTTGCTTAACTTCACGTCGGCAATTTTTTTAGCTATTGGCGATGAGAACTATTATTAATCTCTATGGATTCGCGTATGTATGTGAAGTGCGAGAGTGTTTATGGTCTGCCTTGTACTAGCGAGCACTCAGGGTGACTTTAACATGCTAGCTCACCGAGTCAGTATGCTGCAGACAAACATATCACTCCCCCAGTTACATTATACTGATACCAGGTGCATCAGTAATGGCCAACTGCAAGGAAATTTCACTTTCCCACATGTTTTCTGGGCAGGGCTTGAACTCACAGGGCAGAGAAAATGAAGCACTAGTTATATGATAATATATATGTAATTTACTATAAATATTGAATATTTGTTTTACATGTACTGATATGAATAAGTATTGTTTACACAACATAGAGAAAGGTTCACAACACACACAAATACAAGCAATGAACTCTTCATGTGTGCAAGCAGCTACAAACATGGCATTTAATTAAAATATAGTACACACTGCTAACTTGGTAATCAAAAATGTTCAATGTACAGGGCAGTGAATGAAATACTTCCATCTTATTTAAAAAGTGACAAAGGATATCAATGTATAGTTCTTATTCAATAGAGCATAAAGTCTTCAGTGATCGGTAAAAGTATGATCAATATCCATTTCGAAATCTCAGAATTGAAGCCCAAACTCCCATTTATAGAACAAAGATTTTACCTATTTAGCTCCTTTGGTGGTTCAATGGATCATGACCTAACCTTACGTATGTCTGAGACTTTCACGTTTTCTGATAAACATGTATATCACATAGCTATCACTATCAATTTTTTAACAAAGTCTATACTAGTACATGTATTAATGACAAGTTATAACTGGAAGGTGGTGCTAAATTTTAAGTGTCCCCTAAATGATCTCAAACAGATCATTCCAATCTATTCATAATAAGGACTTCACGGAAGACTTTGAAAAGGGGGGGGGTCAATATAATTTTTTAAAATCAAGAGATTTTAACCTCCCGCATGGGAGAAGAAGTGATAGCGCGAGATTTCATTATTTTTGTCTTGATTTCGGGAGACTCCCGCTCATATCGGAAAGGGTTGGCAGGTATGCATCTACCCCATCCAAAGGTTGTTTCTACAGATCTCTCATATAGTTTTCCAGATAAGTAGTGGACAAAATGTTGTCGTACATAAAAAATGAGAGAGGGGGTCATGAGTGTCTATGTTTGATTACCAAGGACTTTGAAAAAAATAAGAAAAACAAAACAAAATGTGACAGGTGTTTCATACCTCTCAAACATGTGCAAATGTAATCTTAAAGAAGAGAAGGATGACAAACAATCAAACAGGTGCTATTAATTAATTAATTAATTAGTGAATATTATATGTTAATTGGTGAACATTATATAATAATTGGTGAATATTATATGTTAATTGGTGAATATTAATATAAATTAATGAATATCATATTTATCACAACAAAAAAACTTAAGCGTTTTAAAACTTTATATGATGTACTGCTACCAAACTATGCCAGTGGACTTAAAATTATTTAAATGGAGTTTCAGGAAATAATTGGACATCAAAATGGGCTGACCTGATCTTCATCTGCTTTAAGTCAAATCCATCTTGACTGAGAGAATGACTGTTGTTGGTTTATATCTTATTCAAGCTATTTCATCACGAAAGCATAATGGTAACCTAACTATGAACCATAGTCCAACCACTCCACATACAATCATATATCAGAATTAAAAATTGACAATTCAATACTTATCCAATAATATTGCCATTTAAATATAAATCCCACCTAAATCTATCAAATCATAATACTATAGCCATATTTATTTGTGTATTACTGGGTATCTTACCTGATTGTTTTTAACCTTTGTATAAATCTTTTCTTGTGGCGATGAGAATGAAATTTCGGATCCAACGTGGCGTTGGGGTCAAACTGTTCAAGGTCGACCAAACCATCATCAGGTAATATGGTCTCGCACCACAGTCGACAAACATTGTCAGTACATGATGTCACAAGCATGTTTGCCACAGAACCTCTGAAATAAGACATCACATCTAATCAAATTTGTAACTATTTTAATTTGCCAGAAAACTAAATCCACAAATTCTTCAGAGGAAACATTCCTTGCTATGATACACTTTATACCATGTCTAATGAAGACAATTTTCTTCCGTTTTAATGAACTGACTTCTTAAGTTTCAAGTAAGGATGTTGTATATAATTATTTAATAAACATATCAACTAGGAAATTACAAACAAATTTGATCCATCAATAGACAATGTGGTTTTAAAAATATTCTGATAAATTGAAAATCTGTTAAAAAAAATAGCACCATATTTCTGGTTGAACTATTGAGTCAATATACATGTATTTTAATCATAACTACTGCTAAATGCTGACCTAGTCACATATATTTACTTACATGCATTCATTGGTCAACTTGCCTTAGCATAAGATATATATATATATCTTAACTGTGCTACCCTGGCATTAATTCACTGGTCAAGCTTACCTTGGCATGCCTCCAGGAAAACCCTGTAACAGCCCTCAATGTATTTACTGGCCAAGCTTACCTTGGCATATATTTACTGGTCTTCCTCCAGGAGAATCCTGTAACAGCTCTCTGGTGTGCAATGTATTTACTGGTCATGCTTACCTTGGCCTATTTTTACTGGTCTTCCTCCAGGAGAATCCTGTAACAGCTCTCTGGTGAGCAATGTATTTACTGGTCATGCTTACCTTGGCATATTTTACTGGTCTTCCTCCAAGAGAATCCTGTAACAGCCCTAGGGTGTGCAATGTATTTATTGGTCAAGCTTACCTTGGCATATATTTACTGGTCTTCCTCCAGGAGAATCCTGTAACAGCCCTCGGGTGAGCAATGTAGACAAAAGAGTAATGCAATTCTTCTTTCTTAGGACTGACAATACTGTCTGCTTTACACAAAGTAGGATGTAGTTGTACCTTTCTATCTTCATACCAAATCTTAACTAATCTATCAGCCTGTTAAAAGAAAATTCAAATGTATAAATAACCAATCAAATAAGAGGAGGAAGAGGAGTAGGAAGATTGATTGATTGGTTAATTAATCAATTGAATGAATAATTAATCAGTTGATTGAATAATTAATCAGTTGATTGAATAATTAACTGATCAATTGATTGATTGATTGATTGATCAATTGATTTGGATTTTACCACCCAATCAAGAATATTTCATTTACATCAACTTATCAAGACATCACCTGCTATAGGTGAAGTGGCAGAGATTTTGGTCTTTGCAGTGTACTCTGAATAATGTGCAGGGAGGGTTCTTTAACATGCAATACCTGTCATGACGTTGGACATCAGTTTTAAAGGTCTTTTCCACAGGACCCAGTGACTTTCATTTCTAAATGCCAAGTGGTTGGTGAAAGAATTTTCGTATCTTGGTCAGACCCCAACTGGGGATCAAACCCACAACTTCCCACATATGAAGCAATTAGTCTACCAACTGAGCTACTGCAGTGGTGAGAAGGGAGAGGATACATCATGACTTATATGGCAATTAAGGTAGTTGCAAGCCTCAAATGTTCAACACACTATAATGATGAAGTCCAGGCATTGCATATTTTTATATCCCCCCAATCAAACTCATGATGAGGTATATAGAAATAGCCATGCCCAAATGTCTGTCTATATGTGTAAAATTCGTGTTTGCTACATAACTTTCATATTTTTCATGGATTTTTATCAAACTTGGCACAAATGTAGCAACATAACGCAATGAATAGTGTATCACATTTAGGTATGTAGAAAAAAATCAAGGTCTAAAAGTCAAATCTTACTTGGAGGCAGGGTATTAGGCTATCAAGAGCTCTATTTTTATATTCAACAAAGCCGATTCTCAGAAAAATGTGCATGTAATGGACTAACAATTTTATTATAGCCTGTATCAAGTTTGATGAATTTACCATTTTCAGTTTTGATGACAAAAAATTCATCCTAAACATCATATTATGACCTTGACCTCTTAATATGACCTTGACGTCAACTCTACCTACAGCTGATTGATACATCGCCATTCCTGCAGCTACTAATGGCTAAAACTGGTGAAGGTTAAATATAAGTGAAATATGCTTCACATTTGTACTTTAAATTTCTTTAAAAACCTTCAGTTAGATTGCTGAAGGTTGGTGAATTTCTCCAGGCACCTGGTCTCTTCCACAACTGAAATTAAAGAATTTTGACGAGGGTGTAAAACACCATTAATCCTAAACTCCTTTTTAATAATAAAAAATTCATTGAATAAAACAAAACAGACATAATAGTTTTGTTTTCTCTTTCAGATTTTAAAACAACATGCCATGTAGAGAAGAACACTTATCACTTGTATTTTAAACTTAAAAAACAAAAACATCTCGTTTACCTTTCCCGCTGATGCAAAAAGTAATCCATCAGGTGAAAACTTCAGGTGATATACAGAGGTTGCTGGTCTAGTAAACAAAAAATAAAAATAAAATACAACAACAGATTATTTAACAAAATAAATGACTGCAGCAAAGATATGACCATAAATATCAAGACATGTTTTTGTCAAGAATTGGTGTTAATATCATAAATATGAAAAGGAGATGTCAGAAAAATAGCAAAGATTGGTTGCACATCTCCTCTATCAAAACCTTTAACATGTCACATTTTAACCTTGAGCTTAAAATCATAAACTATAGCATTGCAACCTAACACTGATAGTTACACCATGGGTATTCTAAGGTTTCCACACAAATTTAAAGTCAATTTGTAATCAAATTTCCAAAAACTGTGAAAATATTGTTCTTGTTAAAGTTTGTTTTTTTTTATTACAAATTTACTAAAATTGGTTACTTTTTGAAAGAATTTCTCAGAAATTAGTTGCCAATGGCAATGTGACTACCAGAAAAGAAAACATAGGTATGCCATAATAAATTTAATTTTGTAAATTTTATTCCATTAATGGTAAAAACTTCTCTTTAATGGTGAAATTGAAAAGTAAATGAACCAAGTGATATACAAAAATATGTTACAAATGACCTTTAAAGGGTTCACATCATTAGATGAGACAACTTTTAATGATATTTTATGTTACTACAAATAAAAATTTTCAATACAATAACAGAGTTGTCAAAAGTTTAATGTGATCTTCATAATAACCTCGGGCCTGATTTTGTTCTAACCTACCTGCATTTCCATATACAATCCCAGATAGCCTGTGTTTCTGTATGTGACTCTGATTGGTCAGGTACAGATGGCGGATTAGCTGAGTGTGATCTGTCCTCCTCATCGTGTCCAACAGAAAACTTCACATTCCGCTGAGCAACTTCATCTACAAACTCATGACCAAGCTGCCATATTTGTATAACATCTCCTCCAGTTAGTAATTTGGCTCCTATAAGATAGATTTAAGATAGAATATGCTTAATCATAATAAATTATGTAGAGTAAAACTTGATTAATCGTCACAATTTGTTCAGTCAAATTTTGGCATTACAAAGGGGTTTGGCGATAAATCAAGGGGGTCTTAAAAGAAAAACATAGAAGAAACCGGTTTCCAGGGTTCAAAATACTGTGGTGATAAGTGAGGTGGCAAAGTTAATGAGGTTCATTATAACAAGGTTTTATTGTATATGGACAATGAAAGAGCAATCACATACATGAAGCAAGCACCACATGTGAGCATGTTAGATGGGAGCTCTAGCATGCTGTTACCTTAAGCAAGTTATTTCATGTTGCTGCTGACTTACCCAGTGTTGGTCAGGATAAGGGGCTGGTAGGGCAGCAAATTCTGTAGCTGCTGTCTCAGTGAGTTAGCACCTAAAACCTTACATAGAGTGTGTGCTGGTTCAAAGGAGACACCAGTCATAGTAACATTGGGGGTAGCCTAGTGTGATCTGGCTGACACCAAGACCACAGTGAAAAGATTAACATGCACCAATACCAGTGTATGCATTACTTAGTAGAGATGTCTAATAAAGCGAGTATAGTGGGCAAAAACATACCAAATGGCAAACAAGACTGAATATAAATACAGCAGAAACCATGAAAATCAAACTATTTTATTAGGAACTAGCATTAATGTGTTTTGTAGTAATTGAACCGTGTAAACCAAAATCATGTCTTCAGTTCCAAAGGTGTTCAGTTAATAATAGGATCTACTGTACACATCAAAAACATAAGAATAACAAATAGCAATGTTTCTTGTTTCATATTTATAGTTGCAACATGTTGTAATTAATGTTCAATATCTAAAAATGACTTAATAACAACATTAAAACTGCCAGCTGTAGGTTTAATGATGTAAATGGTGTAAAAAATATGTTGTTGTATGCACATCTATAGAAAAATCATTTACCTTCCAAATTCCAGCTTAAACAGTTGATAAAACATTCTGCTTCAAATGTAGCTGTCTGGTACCAGTGGTAATCTAGTTTCTGTATAAAATATATACAAATGATAAAATATTATAAGTACAGCCTTAAAAAAGAAGTATGATGATTTACATGAGACTCAATGTGCAATCTTGAACATATAACTAGCACTTGTAATACATGTACTACATTACAACTTTGGCTCAGCCTAAAGTTATATGATAAATTAACATGCGTACATGCAAATAAAAGTAAACTGCAAAGGAAACAGATTATTGTAACTTAGCCAAATTTCCATAAATAAAAATGAAACTGAATGGAGTTGTCTGATATGTGCCAAATGACCAAAATTCTTCAAGCTGGTACCAAATAAGTAACCATTATCAAATAAAGAATGAATGCATATTTTGAACCAATATTGGTCTAGCCTTGTTTGGAATTTCAATAGCCTATATGTCTAAAACAGTGCTTTGAGGCATAAAAGAATGCTTGATGCCAGGAGTGAAAGAGGATATGGGAGTTGAGTTGGGTAATGGTGTTGAACGTTCCAGTCAAGAATATTTCACTTATATCGATAGTTCGCCAGATAAAGGTAAAGATGCAGTTATTTTGCCTGTGTGTTGCGCTGATAGCATTATACAGCTGGGTTCTTTATCATGCCATGCTTACTGTGACACAGGACCTGGTTTATTTTAAGTTCCCATCTGAAAGAATCATGACTTTCATTTTGTAATGCTGAGTGCATGGCGAAAGAACAGTAACTACCCACTTTCAAGTCTTGGGTCAGATACGGTTGGTGTTGGAACCCACAACCTCCCACTTATGGCAGTGAGCATTCTACCAACTAAGCTACCACAGTGGTCTAAAGGAGAATATGGGGATAAAATGCTTAAACAGGCACTCGTGGTTTTTATTGATAGTTTCTCCAAAGTTAATAGACTGGATAAAGCAACTTGATGGCCACAAATATGGTTTTTATTACATAAATATCATCTACCATCACAGAACTAGCCACCATGACATAAATGAAAGAATCCCAACTGGGATGTATAACATTCAGTACTTCATTCCACTCTACGCCCATAACTACCAGTATTAGAAAATATAGCTTGGCACCTATGTTAGAGTGCATTTTGAGGTCAGTAAACACTTTTTTATAGGCATCATTTTAATAATTGACACAATGCTCCGACAAAGACCTGATATGCTTGAATTAATTGCCGTGACGCTGCTCTGATACCGTGATGGTGGTCAGTGTTGGAATATAAAAAGCATGGCCGGCGATATGTCAGTTATGGTACCCTGTGACTTCCGTGGGCCAAACTTATTATTCTGCTAATGAAAGAATATGTAAGCTTGTTATACACATAAGGAACACACCATGTACTTTTAATACCAAATATGCTTTTAACTTGACAATTATAAACTATACCACCCGTTATATTCTATATTTTCTATATTATAACAAATTTCTATGATAGACATGTACATATGTATAAACCTCTGTTTAAATAGATCATGCTATCTACTGTCTTAATCTAAAGAACATGCAATGACATTTTTTCCATGTTACGCATAACACATATTATTAATATTTCACCAAATACCAAATTCTTTCATTACAATAATAGACAACTATGCTACAATCTCAATATTTTGAATTTACAAACTGCAAATTATTGATAAATTTTAAATTGCACAAATTGATTGAATGGGGTTCCACATACACAGCGAGCACTATATGAATTGAGCTATCACAGTAGTTTGCACAAAAGATGGACATGAATAATCTGTTCATAGTTTCATAAAAACGTGTAATTTCTGGAAAATAAAATGCCACAGTTGGTACAAAACAACATCACTTAAATCTATGTGATTAAGAAGGCCAGGATCTTGTCTTATGTCCCAATAATTTACTGTTCAAATAAATCATGATGCACAAGTGAATTTCTTTCCACTCGAGATCTGATGGGGGGAAATTATTTCTCTTTGACTGTGGTAGAAATGTGATGATAGATGACCTTGGACACATTTACACAATACATCAATATGGTACCTAGACTTTGTATATGTAGAACAGATTTATAAACGCTCCAAAATTTATTATTACTCAATGACTCACAAGGACTAGAATACATACATACCACAACAAAAAATACCCTTGAGAATTGGGGCTTTTTTTATTTTTCAATTTTGTAAGTTGGCTGAAAGCTTGTCATTAATTTTTCAGTACCATTTCAATTTACTACCGTAAGTTAGTTTTTGTTTTAAAGTTTTGCTAAAAGCATGTAATTAATTCTTCTAAAACTTTTTAATTCATTTTTATTGTTTTTTTGTTTTTTCGCTGTACAAAACAAGAATGAAATTAGTAGTTCATGTAGTTGTTTTACTAAAATAACATCTTAATTTACAAGTAATGTCTCACATACATCAGCCTTACTTTATTTTATTTAAAAAAAAATATAATTCATATTTATTTTTGAAACAGAAAGCTAAGATCTGAGCCAATCAATTAGTATCAACACTATTAAATCTTTAATTATCTCGACATTACCTTTATTTTAAGACTCAATCGTATAAAACATCAAACGAGTACAGCGACATTTTATATCACAGAATTACAAAACAACTATAAAATTTCAGCTGATCACAACATTAATGAGGATTTATTAAAACAGTTTGGGTATTAAGTAATCTTGGAATGGTTAGTTATTAAAAGTTTTCTATTACAGGTATTGGTAATTTTGCTATTTTAAGGCAAATAAGAGCTGAAATGTGTTCATAACAAAAGGTTTTGGGATGGGTTTATTTATAAAAATTTAGATACAGTCGAACATGACTTTAAAGCAGGGCCCCACAAATCGCCAAAATCGGCTATATATAAGGCCAGTAAGAGCTACCTGCTTTCAAGGTTAGTAAAATTTTATCCTTGCATGGCCTTTATAGATATGTTTGACTGTACCTCTTTAATACATAACTAAAGGTATCACCAAATATTTTAACGTAATGACTAAACAGCAATTCAAAAAACTGAGTACTACCAGTGTCATTAATGAATATTGCATCTTGATCTCTCTTCATCCTACAGTTGTTTTATTGACAAACATAAAACAAGATCTTTATTGTAAATCTGGACATTTTTGTGTTCGTTTTATTTTTGCATAAATTCACGAGAGTGGGAAGGCACAAAAGGATTCCTTCTTAAATAATTTATTTTAATATGATTCACTTCCATTTGCACTGATCATCATCTGATGGCAAAAAAATAAATAGTAGATGAATATCTTAAAATGGCGATTCTCATGAAAATTATCAACAGACATTGAACATTTACTGATTTACAGTATACAATAAAATATCAAATTATTTGCAGTTTGTAAATTTTTCAGCAAAGCCAGTCTAAAAACTAAATATCTACACACCTCATCTTCCTGTAAATAATAATGAAAACATCGTAAAACAAATTACAAAATAAAACAAACAAAATTAAAGTTTTTTAAATTATGTATCTCTGGTTACCAGTAGTATAATAAAAATTAAAAAAAAATTAAAAATTAAAATTAAAATTATATACATGTAACAGGAAGGGAAAAAAGCAGAATCCAACCCGGGACCTCACACAATATAGGCAAGTGCTCTACCAACTGAGCTACCCAGACCACTAGATTCTAATGTTATTTTTGAGTTTCCCCTGTTATATTTTAGTTCCCCATGGTCCCAAGTAGGGTGGGAAATTTCACTCAATTTCCCTAAGATTGACTTTAAATAGCCTGTATTGGCCAGTCCACCACTTCCGAGGGTCATGCTTGGCACAAAACTGTAACCAGAATGAAAAAAATGCAGGGTTTGACTTGAGAATGAACCTGGAACCTCCCACTCTATAGCGGAGTGCTCTATCAACTGGTGAGCTATCCAGACCGCTATATATATATCCCTGGTTACCAGTGGCATGATTTTTCAAAATAAAACAATACATGTACATGTATTTGTTCTAAAATTATATATCCCAGGTTAGAAGCAGTAATATGATTTTTAAAATAAAACGAAATACTGTAAACTGTGAAATTTTAGCAGTAGTTTTATTTTAGCACTTTAAGCGGTCAGGGCTGAGTAACTCGAAGCTCTCTTAGTAGTTATGTAACTGCCAAGATAACTTCGAGTTACCCAGCCTAGATCTTTCCCCTTAAATAAAACTGCACTAAAATTAGCTACAAGGGATTCTGTATACAAACAAATAGTTGGTGCTCTAAGATGCGCCAATCACTTATATTGAGAAAAATCGCTATGAGTGAGTGAGTAATGGTGTTTAACGTCCCAGTCAAGAATATTTCACTTATATCGAGATGTCGCCAGCTATAGGCGAAGGTGCAGAAATTTTGCCTGTGCGTTGCGCTGATGGCATTTTACAGCAGGGTTCTTTATCGTGCCAAGCCTACCAAGACACAAGACCTGGTTTATTTTAAGTTCCCATCCGAAAGAACCGTGACTTTCATTTCGTAATGATGAGTGCTTGGCGAAAGAACAGTCACTACCCACTTTTAAGTCTTGGGTCAGACGCAGCCAGGGTTCGAACCCAAGACCTCCCACTTACGGAGCGAGAACTCTACCAACTGAGCTACCGCATGATTTTTCTAAGCTAATATGAAGCAGTCTATAGTAAAAAAAAATATATTTTTAGCCCTGGTTATAGATAGTATAATTTTTGTCTATATAAAAATACAGCAGTAAAAAGCTAATTGGCCTGTTAGAGGGTACCGGTATATATGGTTACTATGGTAATCATTATTAATGATCTCATGGTTAGTGTCTAGACACACTACTGATTGTCTGTCTAATACTCCAAGATGAAATCCAAAAGGGAATTTATTAAATCTTAGGACTGTCACCGTCATGATAGTCATTAATTTGTATATTAAGTGTATCTTCTTCAAGTAAGGGTTTTCTGTTTCCAACTATGTCTCTAGAGAAATAATCAAATGTTTTGTGACATTTCTAGTAGAGCTGAAACAGTTCAATGCAGCTTCAGATCTGTTCCATTCATTTATTATGGTTTTATGTTTCTATGTTTGATTTTCCTGAAAATTTATTTCAGTTCCATCCTGTTTGTTGTATTACATGTTATCATACTACAAACAAATGATGGAAAACATTCATCAAAAACAAACATACCAATCCATGTCCAAAAAATCACAATTCAAAAGCCAAGTAAAAACTTCAAAAATTGGCAAATTAAGTTAAACATGTGAACTTCAACTGGGGAGGTGGTTATGGGTGCTCCGGAGTGGTAAGCACCTATTAGAAGTTAGCTATTTGGATGCATGATTTCAGCCCTCATTTCCCAGATTATTTCATCTTGGTAAAAGCTTCTATTAACAGTGAAATGTGATTATGTATAATCTGCTTAGTAAATCCTTTGATCAAATATACCTTAACACAAAGGTCGCCAGACAGTACCTTAATTGATATACTTTGGTACTTAATTGCCTAAATGACTACCGTAATTTTTACATGCCTTGTATGTACCGGTATACACATTCAATGTACACTGGTAAAGTACATGTACATCAATCTACCTGGTTGAAAGATGTCAATAATATATAATTATTAGATTGCTTGTATTTTTTGGGGGAATCTTAATTTCATGATGTCAGTATTATAAGAGTACTTTGCCAGTAGATGAGCTCTCATTGTGTGGTTTATTTGTATATCCTACAGCTCTGATACAGCACAACCTATGGTACACCATTTTGTTTTATTACAGTAAAGATAATACCATTTTTATTATCATTTTGCAATTCTATTAGTAAATACATGTTTTTTAAAAATTCAGAAATAATTCTTAATTCTTTATTCTTTATATGTTAATTTTATATACCAGTAAAAAACAACAAAATAACATTAATTTTAAGTATGAGTCAGTGAGTTTTAAATTTACAGTTTAAAATTCCATCAAACAAGAAAAAGAGACCTGTCAGTATAACTTGTCTAAACATTAAGGCAGTATGTATTTCATGCATCAGGAATGTGTCTGATGCTTGTGTATAATCCATTTTTCATCTGGATTTTATCGAAAACTACTTTTCTCTGACAAACCAAAATAAATACTGCCACATTAGGAAATAATGCACAAATAAATTTCCAATAATGACACAATAAACCAAATTACTCATATTATCATTTCTACTTATGAATGAAAACTTAAACATGAAGAAAGAAGGAAAAATCATTAGTATTATATAACCAGCAATGGTTACCACAACTCGTATATCTCGGTAAAATCTATAATTATCAAGAAAATCAATGCCATTTTAGTCAAGATAAGACAACTTAATTCCTGTTACCGGTTGAGTGAAGTACCACAATTATATAACTTAAATAAACCAATTTGATTTCCTTGTTCCAGAACTTTTACAGAACATTGAAAACGACATGGGAATTTCTTTGTCCCAGAGGAAAGAGTTCGATTTGTACCCTTAACTAAATTTTAAATTTTGACTAAAAAAGCCTAAAAATGACGGAATCAAGCAATTTTGAGCATTTCTGTGAAAAATAATTTTTCATAAATTTTACATAGAATTTAATAGGTGGGGGTACAAAAGTAAATTTAAGAGAACATGAAAACAACAAGGGGATTTATTTGTTCCAGAACTTTAACAGAACATGAAAACAACAAGGGGAATTCTTTGTTCCAAATCTTTTACAGAACATGAAAACAACATTGGGATTTATTTGTTCCAGAACTTTTACAGAACATGAAAATAACAAGGGGATTTCTTTGTTCCAAAACTTTTACAGAACATGAAAACAACAAGGGGATTTCTTTGTTCCAAAACTTTACAGAACATGAAAACAACAAGGGGATTTCTTTGTTCCAAAACTTTCGCACAACATGAAAACAACATTGGGATTTCTTTGTCCTAGAACTTTCGCACAACATGAAAACAACATTGGGATTTCTTTGTCCTAGAACTTTTACAGAACATGAAAACAACATGGGGATTTCTTTGTTACAAAACTTTTATAGAAAATGAAAACAACAAGGGGATTTATTTGTTCCAGAACTTTTACAGAACATGAAAACAACATTGGGATTTATTTGTTCAAGAACTTTTACAGAACATGAAAACAACTAGGGGATTTATTTGTTACAAAACTTTTACAGAACATGAAAACAACAAGGGGATTTGTTTGTTCCAAGGACTTTTATAGAACATGAAAACAACATTGGGATTTCTTTGGCCTAGAACTTTCACAGAACATGAAAACAACAAGGGGATTTCTTTGTTATAAAACTTTTATAGAAAATGAAAACAACAAGGGGATTTATTTGTTACAAAACTTTTACAGAACATGAAAATAACAATGGGATTTCTTTGTTACAAAACTTTTATAGAAAATGAAAACAACAAGGGGATTTATTTGTTACAAAACTTTTACAGAACACGAAAACAACATTGGGATTTCTTTGTCCTAGAACTTTTACAGAGCATGAAAACAACATTGGGATTTATTTGTTCCAGAACTTTTACAGAACATGAAAACAACAAGGGGATTTCTTGTTCCAAAACTTTTACAGAACATGAAAACAACAAGGGGATTTATTTGTTCAAGGACTTTTACAGAACATGAAAACAACATTGGGATTTCTTTATTCCAGAACATGGAAACAACATGGGGATTTCAGAACAACATCAAACAGTAAGGAACAGAAATTCAGGGCTTTGGAACTGAAAATAGAATGTTTATAATATAATAACGTATTACAGGAGTTTGGAAACTACAACATGCCTTCTGGAATATCCTGAGGAAAAAACATATTTTTTGCCCCAACAGTGCTTTTTCTGATTCCTATCTAAAAGTGATTGAATCATGAAGGTTTGTGAGACTGTTTGAATTATTATGCTGTTTAAAGTAAAAGCTAGCTTCAAAACTTACTAGCATATTATGATGAGGATACAAACTGAAATGTTTAATGAAAGGTTTATATCCACTGCTATACAATCTTCCATTGCCATTAAATTCTTCTATGAAGGAATTCAATTAAGGTGTAAATGTTTTAATGTTATGTGTTTTAAAACTTCACAGAGATATTACTACTGATTACAGGTAGGTATAAATGCACAGTATTGTCATACCTGGCTGGATGAAAACAAGTGTTTATTCAACTTCATGTAATGAGATCATTACTACTATTAAGAGAAAAGCAATGGATCCAAATTTGGGTTGAGTTGAATTGAGTTGAGTAATGGGGTTTTACATCCCAGTCAAGAATATTTTCCACATATTGAGACATCGTCAGCTATAGGCAAAGAGGTAGAAATTTTGGCATTATACAGCAGGGTTCTTTATTGTGCCATGACTACCATGACACTGAATTGAATAATGAATTAAGGAAGGAAAGTCGCAAGAAAGGAAACAAAAACAGACAAAAGACATAATAAACTTAGGAAGGATATTAAAAAAAAGAATTGGTATAAGAAGAAAAGAAATAAGCTCTGCTTTCCCTGAAAGGTTGGCATATAAAAAGGGCAAATACACAGTAAAGGAGACAAAACAATCGGCATTGTACTTACATGTGTGCTCTCATGATGAAGTAAAGGCGTTGGCTCAAATATGTAAACTTTACTTTGATATGATGCTGCAATCTGAAATATATAATACAGTTAAACCTCTTTATAATACTCCTCAACAATATTGCTAGCTTACTTATAGAAATGCTATTTTATGTACATACCTGCTAACACTTCCGATATGAGCACAAGTCTCCCGATATCAGGATAAAAATTTTGAAATCTCCCGCTATCACTGCTTCTCCCACGCAGGAGGGAGGTTAAAATCTCCCCAATTTGACACCCCCCTTTTTTTCAAAGTCTTTTCTTACGAATTAATTACTCCAATTTCTACGATCCCCGAGGCATTGATTGTTTGTGTATAGACACCAATTGATCTAATCACCTGTGATTGATCATTAATGGTTAAATAAACAGCATGGGTACTGGATTAACACCTGTGTATATCGGGTATACATAGGTAAAACAGTACAGGAAGTAACATAAATTGTACATTGCACTTCGATTTTTTAAATAGAACTTGAATAATATAACAGACCTGCTTAGAATGTTCCCTTTTCACGAAATAATCCATTAACCGATTGCATGATGTTAAATAGTGAAAATCATTGCTAGAAAGTGCCCAGGGGGGCCACAAACTGTCATACTGTTTGAACCCCTCTATACTTAAAAATGTTAAATACCCAATGTTCAACTAACCTTTCCTGTATCTGTTGAACAATCTAGACAATTGACCTTGACATTGCCATGAGTTACACCTGGAATTATCTGTACTCGTTGAAAATCACTCGCTAAAATCACAATGTCGCATCCTGCTGCATAAGCCTGCAAATAGACAATAAATACTAGTATGTCAATTGTGTGTATAAATTCTGAAAATATCTGTCTGTGTAGAGTGCTTGCTTCATATCTGAAAGGTTGGGGCTTGAACCCTGGTCAGGTCTATCAAGACTTTAAAAAAAGTAGTGACCATTCTTTCATCAAGCATTGAGCATTAAAAACTGACAGTCATAGGGTCCATTGCAGAAGACCTTAAAAACTACCCATGTGTCATGATAGGATGGCATGCAAAAAACCTCACTCAACCCTGAACACATTGCAAAGGTAAAAATTTCTGTGACTTCACATATGCTTGGTGACAGCCAAAATAAGTGAAATGTTTGCCACTGAGATGTAAAACACCATTCAAACAATCAGCTTATGTTTACTTCAATTTACCAGTACCAAGTAACAAAAACAAAAAAGATCACTTGCAACCTTGATGTTCAACTTGAAAAGCTGGTCAAGGTTGCCATTTTTGTATTACTACATGTGATAATATATATATCATTTGAAAACTTATAACACCACAATATATATGTATTGCAATACAGTTAAAGACAGCAATTTCAAGTTTATCTGATAATTATCTCTTTTTAATGAATTTCTTCCTCTTTATAATTTGTTCCTCTTTTTCTAACCTGGCATTCTGTGATTGTTCTCTAAAATAGGACATGCACGGTGTAAAATGGAAATTTAACCAAAATCATGCAAGTTTAAAAAAGGATTTTATTTCGAGGGTATGCTGTGTATAAGGCAGTGAATCATTAATACATGTACTAGTGTTAATTTCAGTGACATAGAGTTCACATCACCAACTTATAACAAACTAGAAATACTGTGAGTAAAACTCACAAAGCATTTTTACTAATTATAGAAACCGCGGCAATCTTGGAAGGTCCCGAATGTACATGACACTTCTCATGGTGATACATCCATGTGCCAAATATGGTATACCTATATCAATGTTATGGCCCGACAGATAGATGGATGGACAGACAGACACAGTGATACCTATATACCCCCTTAACTTTATTCACACGGTTGTGGGGGTGGTGATATAACAAGATGCAGAGAAATGTAGTATGAAACAAATGACATATTACATATAATATCTCACACTTATTTGTTTGTGTATCTTCTGATATGGGCAAACAACACTGACTTATCCGCTTGACCTCTTATTAGGAATAAAATATAGGAGGATCCACCTAATAAATGGGTAGTGTTAAGATCCAAGTTAATAAACACGAGTTCACAGGTATACTCTATGAGGTGAGTATATCTCCTGATATATACCATATAAACACCTGTGCTCCCTAAACATAGGTGTACTTGGTCCGTGATAAATATTTAAATGAAAGGTCAAGCGGACAGGTCAATGTTGTTTACCTATAACTAGTTATTTTACAGATAACACAGGTTAATGACATACTTACCTGACCGATAAAATATAGGATACAACTCTATTTATTATTTACATTTGACTTACAAATAAATTTACAAACACATTACATATATAGAAACAAAATTGGAATTTTAATACAAACTTGTCTACTTTTGATGATGTTGATCTAAAGTGTGTGTGTGTGTGTGTGTGTGTGTGTGTGTGTGTGTGTGGAAAAGGGATGAAGCTCAACTATTTTGAGTTAGAGGCCTAGCTCACTTCAAAAAAGAAGTTGTAATAGTAATAAATAGTCAAAATGTATAAACATTTAGGGGCCCAGACTGAATTTTAGTAGCCATGGGCTACTGGGCCCTGCTAATCTTCATCCCTGTGGAAGGTACATTGCTTCTGTGTAAATACATGTGACCTATGTCAATGTGGACATACTGGTAATGATGACTGGAGAGTAGACAATGGAGTTTAACACCCAAGTCAAGACTCATATATCATGACAGTGGTTCATGGAAAGCTGAGGAAACTGGAGTGCCCTGAGAAAATCATCAACCTTCAGCAAGTGAAACAACAAAATTCCTCACATCACGTTGTGTCTTAAGCGGGATTTGAACTTAGTCAGTATGAGGCACTGTGATTGGTAACTGTACAGACCACTCAGCCTCCAAAGACCTCAATATGTACCTACAGGAAAATTTGGTTCAAATCATTTGAGAACTATGGTGTGTAGTGCAGTAATGAGAAATATGTTGATACCAAACTGCCCATTCACCTCGTTGTGCACAACTCCACTTCAAATATACGGTATTCATGTAGTGCACACAGTTAAAAGAATGTCATAAAAAATAATTCTTAGTCGACAAGACAGAAACCCAATATAAAATCAACATTACGACACAGGTCAATCAGCACTCCTAACAGATCAAGGAACTCTGGTCCCAATTTTTTATTCCAATTCTACATTTACGTATATGCATTTATAAATATTAATAATCACTAATCAACAATTAATTAATAAAATTATCATTATTTACTTAAGGGGTTTAATGTATATGGATATTTATTTACACAAATAAGAGCCAGATATTGGTATTAAATGCCAATATCCTCAATATGCTAATATCTCAGTACAAGCCTAATATAAACGTCAAATGTCTCCCACTCGCTCAGTCACTCTCCATTCACCAACGGACATATTGATTAAATTACAATCATTAGCCACATCTTCGTATTTATACAAAACTTGGTTATACAATATTAACAAATAATGCTGGACATTACAATAATGGACAGAGAGCTAGCCTAGCTGACAGAGATTGGTATCAGAATTGTCGTACCGGCTATTGAATACTGAATGAACTTTAACATCATCTGCGTGTGATCATTAATCAAAATACCATAGAATATGAGTACAAACACATAAATTGGTAGCAGAGACGTTAGAACTATCATTATATAGTATTAGTATAAATTAATTCTTAATACATAACACTGGATATCACATAAATAGACCTGAAGCTAACATAGGCCAGAACTGACCAGTGAACACTTGACCAAATAATACATGAAACAAGATTTTTGTACAATCATATGGTCTTTGTGATAATTATTTCTAGTATTGTAAACATATTAAATTCGCGTGTATTTATTTTTGAGGTAAATGAAATTAAGACATATCCGCGAAGTTAAATTCTTACGTTTTTTTAAAATGCATTGTAACACAATAACCATAAAATAAATTTCGCTTGGTATTAATTTTCTTGCAAAACAAATGACCCCAAAAAAGCGAAAATTAGTTACAACAACTCAGTTGGTAGAGTGCTTGTTTGTTATATGAAAGGTCGAGTTATCAAACCCTATACTACAACAACTCAATTGGTAGAGTGCTTGTTCCATATATGAAAAGTCCAGGGATCAAACCCTATTCAATAAATCAATCATTAATTTTGTAAGCAATGAATACAAAAGAATAAATAGGCAGTAAAATTTGTTATAATAACTATCTCTATATACAGAAAAACAGGAATATAACAAATACGCTTACAATGAAGACAAGATAATCATGATAATATGAAATCAAATATCGGACCTGACCGCTCCTATATATAAGTCTATTCATAACAATGTAACAAAATCACTTTATAATGAAGTCCCCAGGGCTTTGTTATAAATATGTTTTACTGTACTGAACACCTGTCCATTAAGACCAGTGATTAAAATTTAAAGCTCCAGTTTCATCATATTTCAGCCAAATAAAATATCTATGTAAATAGTGGAGTGAAAAAAATGGAGTTTTAAGCTCTAACTATTATTTTTGCGTAATTAGTTGAAATGGCATGAAAAAGTATAAAGTACAAAGACACATAGAAGTGATGTTAGGATTGTTAGCTATGTTACAGGTTTGAGACAGATTGTGAACCCTGAATGAAACATAAAGCCATGCATGTGCTTATAAAAAATGTACTGTCATTTGTGTGTTGACAGTATAATTATTTAAAATATCAGTACAGAAGGGTAATGTGGTTATATGTACTGTTATTATAACTAACACTGGACTACATAAAGATAGCATGTGGTCTGTATTGGTTGACTGTTGACAGTGATGTTGTTTTACGTCCTCTCAGCAATTTTCAGCTATTTACAATAACAGCAATTTTATTATTCTCTAAGTATGATTCTAAGAACACATTTGTGTATGTGTGAGGTGTGCAAGTGTGTTTTATGATGTCTTGTAGTTACTTACACTCAGGGTGAATTTAAGATGTGAATGACCGAATGCAGATGAATGGAACCAACCCTTTCAGTAGAAGAAAAATCTTTTAAAGAGGGCAGCATGAATTATAAAGAAATATGCAATGCAACAGATTATCTAAGCTATGTGTTGACAGCGTTTCACAGGGATTTATCAGGGTCTTTTGGGAAAAGACCCTAAACTAAAAATTGGGAAAAATATCAACTTTCTGCTCATTTTGGAAAAAGTTAGACGTCATGTCAGAAGTCGGTTTACTCACGACCCCCGAAGCCTTTGATGTAGAAGCGGTATTTTCATCTTGCTTTGCAGATGTTGTTTTAAAATAATCTAGAATCTTTTACTTGATTTTGCTGATTGGAGGGATTCACAAAATTTACTTTCTTTTTGTTTAAATACAACTAAATTTTCTAATTGGGAATTTTCTCAACCCATTTTGGGAAAAAATTATCGTTTTTCCCATTGAAAATGGGGCCAAAATTCAGCCCTAAATAGATCCTTGATGAATCCGTTTCAGCAGCTGTCTCAAATTTTAAAGTCTTAGGTATGACATGACCAGGGTTTGAACCCATGACCTCAAGGTACAAAGGCTGATGCTCTACCATTATGCTGCTGAGGCAGCCAGGTCAATACTGCATTATGAATGCCTGAGTGCAGATGAATGAAACATAAAATACCGGTGTTTGTACAGGCCTTCAAAAATTTAACACTATGCTAAGGAATAAGTGTCCAATCTACAGTCCATATTGGCTATATCTTGACAGCTTTTGGGCATTTGTTCTCTTTTTCTAATGGCACCACTGCGGTAGCTCAGTTGGTAGAGTGCTCGCTCCGTAAGTGGGAGGTTGTGGATTTAATCCCCGGCCGGGTCTGACCCAAAACTTGAAAGTGGGTAGTAATTGTTCTTTCGCCAGGCACTCTGCATCATGAAATGAAAGTCATGATTATTTCTGATGGGAACTTAAAATAAATGAGGTCCCATGTCACGGTGGGCTTGGCACGATAAAGAACAGTGCTGTATAATGCCAATCAGCACAACGCACAGGCAAAATTTCTGCACCTTGGCTTATAGCTGGCAACGTCTCGATATAAGTGAAATATTCTTGACTGGGACATTAAACACCATTACTCAACTCAACTCTTTCTCCTGGCAGCTTTTCTGTCACTAGTTATCAATATCTGAGTCAATCGGCAGCTGGACTTTGACTCTTTTTACTTAAGTTCAGTGTTAAACTTTCAACAAATCTGTACTGTCTGCCAGTGATTTGGTTAAATTTTTTAAAAACTACCTTCTGCCTTTTAAATTGGGAAAGTCTGACATTCTGAATTACAGGAAACTGTATACTGTATATTGCTTTATTTTCACGGTGTCAAATTTTCGCAGTTTGACGATGCCAGTATATCACTGTCGTTTTGGGGAATTTTAGTGGTCAAATTGGGAAAATTTAGTTATTTTTCTCCAGAGGAAACTACCGGTACCTTTATTGTACGGTAGTAATTTTAGGCAAACAAAATCACTGACTGTATACTATCAACCATGCGTAATGTAAATGTAGGTAAAATAGCATTTAATAGTATTAAGTACAAAAACAATCTGGAAATAGATATATCTACAACATTAATATCAATTTATTGTAATGCAGACATGTTTGATGCTAGTATAGCTTTGATCCCCATGGATACAAAAACTGCTGAATAAAAACATATATCCTAATGACAAATTGACAATGGTATAAATTTGCTAACACTTTCATCTATATTACCAGTAATTCATTTTTAAAGTATTCTGGTCTGTCACTGAAGTCCCTAAAGGCCACAAACTCTATATGAACTTCTTTTAACACCACACGGTGTAGAGACTGACAAGTCTGTAGACAAAATGCTTTAAATGGACAAAGTTTAATGCTTAAACTGTCACATATGACCACAGTTTCACCATCATTTGTTCCATTAACTGCATATTTATCAATTTTAATGATCTTTTGAAGGGTTTATGCAGATGCCATTGAATTACAGAAACCTGGAGACAGTTATTCAAAGCTCCATTAGCTTAGCCAGTTGGATAAGTCAAAATTTGTATTTTGCATTCTAAGCAATATGTTTGAAATTTTTGTTCAAAAATTAATGCACAAAATTGTTATTATGAAATAGAAGCAGGAACTGTCAAAGCTGTATTTAAATATAAAATATTTTTAATTTTATTGACAGTGAATGTTCTCTAAACATCATCATACACAACCTAGGCCATCAAAATACTTTAACCAAAATCCTTAAAAAAAATTTGTTCATCAATAAACGGAGACCAATATAGGCCTATCATGACCAAAGATGTCTGGTTTTAACAGGTTCTACTGTATGTTTTTCAAAAAGCAGTAGGTCATCAGCAATTGCTGCAGTATAAGCCATTTTAAAACTGACAGAGCAATCTCAAGATACATTAGCCAGTTTGTACACCTGTAATCAATTTATTTTTGTGACAAACCAAAGCAGCTATGAGATATGGAACAGACACAATTTTACAGGGCGTACAGGCAGATGGACAAAGACATGAAGATTCCTATATACCTCCCGCAAACTAGTTTGCAGGGGGTATAAAAAATATCAATCCAGAAGGTCTCAGTGTTTTAACATTTTTTAAAAAGCAGTATTTTATCTGAGGTTGCTGCAGTATAAGCCATTTTAAAACTGAATGATCAATCTCCAGTTTGTAGGCCTTAATTATAATGCCATTATACAAGTATGACAATTGTATCAACCCTGGTGACATATTATGTCAACAACTTCACATGTCTTTAATCAAAATGATCACAGTTATTTCAAATAAGATAACCCATTATAAACAAACACATTATATATACATTTATTGAACATTTACATGTGGTGGCATTTAACCAAACAATAATTCATCACATTCAATACAGAAAAATCAATGACAAAAGGACTATTACACTCACTATGACTGACTGCTCAGTTATATCAACTTAAAACCATAATTCTATCTTTGTCATTATGTCCTGTTGTACTATGTATGTTCAAATTTTGCTTTCTTGCATAACATCTTTTATGGCAAAATGTCATCTATGGATTTGTTTTAGGCCAAAAGAAATCATTCCTGCGTTTTTCATAAAAATTTTCAAAACTAGTGTACCAGTTCATTATGGTTAGATTTCATAATAAATACAATATGGTAGTCACATTTCTCAATAAACAGAATACTATGGTAACATTTTTTCAAATGGTTACATTTCCCAATACCCAGACGGTAACAGGTAAATGTATGTAATATTTTAAAATGATTTATATAAGTGACATTGATTTTTGACCAACTACTGAGATTTTCAGAACAAGTTTCAGGGTTTCAATCTCAACCTAGAATTTCAGGGGTTAAAGTGACTTTCTTCAAAATCTCATGTCAAAACTTTATTGTTTCAATTGTTTCTTTTTGAAAATGGAAGTCTAAATTATGCTACAAAGGGTCAAAAACATAGTCTGAAGTATAAGTAATATGTAATCCATATTATAGCACTAATAACATCCATGAATACTGTAAACAAATTTCATTTTGTGTGTATTTATTTGGATGTGATATTATATATGTATATACATATATTTTATATGTAAAATTTAGACATATCCACTTATGTAGTTTAATTTTCGTGTTTTTTAAATATAAACTTTTAACACAATAAGCATAATATTATTTTCACTTACTATTAATTTTCGCACAAAACAAACAATCAGGAAATAAGTGAAAATTAGTACACCACAAAATAAATATGTAAAATATATGTGTGGCCCATTTCAAAGCCAATGTAACATTGTCAGGGTCATAAAAAGCAGGTCTATCTGATGTTCTATGACAATGCCTGGAGGTGACTGCTAATGTGTTGTTCTGCTGACTAATGGAGATGGTTAATATCAAAATTGTGTTATAACTAAAAATCAATCATTCTTCCAGCTTGCAGTTTCACATGCATTGAAGCAATTCAAAATGTTTTATGGAAGTATTTAAAACTGGTGCCTGTTTAATATTTAATTGATTATTTTTTTTTATTGATATGAGTTCTGTCAAGTGTTTGATGTAACGACATGACAGAATGATAAAGAATGTTTGTCACTTACAATAAATTATTTTCAAAACTGCAAGCAACAAGAGCTTCCAGAAGAATAATATAGTCCACTTATACATTAACCAGTAGTCATAAAATGGGGCTCTTACAATAAATAATCTAAGCTTCAAAATATAGCAAGCAACAAGAGCTTCAAGAAGAACAGTATAGTTTACTTACACATTTACCAGTAGTCAAAAAATGGGGCTCTTGCAATAAATAATCTAAGCTTCAAAACAGCAAGCAACAAGAGCTTCAAGAAGAACATTATTGTCCACTTACACATTTACCAGTAGTAAAAAATTGGGCTCTTACAATAAATTATCTAGCAAGTAGCAAGAGTGGAATTGAAAAGAGTAATGGAGTTTTACATCCAAGTCAAGATTTTTTCATTTATATTTATATATCATTGAGGCAGGCAGAGTTTACGGAAGGTGGAAGAAAACTGTGGTACCACCAACCTGCAGCAAGTAGAATGACAAACTTTCTCACACTAGGATCTGTCCCAGTGGGATTCAAACCTAATGGTGAGAGGCCCTGTGATCCATAAGCATAGGGTTTAGACCAATAGGTCACCGAGGCTCTGTATACTGGTAGTCTATTAAAACATTTAACCAAATATATTATTGAAATAGTCGGCACTGATGTCCATGTTTACAGTGAAAGCCATGTTAGCTATGTTTCCATTCCTGGTAGCCAAAATTGCCATTGGCTACTAAATTTTGAGCAATTCTTTCAACAAATAACTTATTTTAGCAAATTTGTAATTATTTACTATATTTTCATAAATATTGCAAATTTGACTGCTTTATAATTTTAAATTTGAAGAAGCCAAGGCATTCCTTCTCTAAACACTAATTACGGGTATGACTTTTAATAAATCTATGTATACTAACACACAGCCTGTGTCAACCAAACCTTAAGTAAACCAAAAACATGTTTAAAAATTTTATAAGGATGCAGCATTGGCATTATTTGGTAAATAAAATTTTTTAAACACAATGTCTTAATAACTTTGACAAAATCTTCAGTCCTAAAAGCTTCAATTTTGACACGTGCCACTGTAAAAGATATGCTAAAATTCCATAGTTTTAAACAAACTGATTCTGAGCCATATTATTCTACCAAAAGATGATTTTATGTAACAGATATTGGATTGATATACAAGGAAAGATGTTTTATTATCAAAAATGGTCACCAATATAGATCTACATGCATATTAGTTCTGGACAGAACAAAATAATAATTTCTTAATATGAAATACTGTATCACAAAATGATGGTCACCAATATATATCAATTCCGAAATGAGAAGTACATTTATTTACGACCTCTATGCTCTAAAATATAAAATTCTGTATCAATATGTTGCTTGGTAACCTGAACATTTTATGATATAATATAAACATCATATCCTCAGTCTTACAGAGTGCCAGTGGACATTAATTCATACCAGTATATCTACTATAAAATTTATTAAGAAAGTTGATGGAATAGATGCTGTATCATTATGACATTTATGTATATGTGGCTGTTGATATGTCAAAAACATTTTAATGCACATATGTAACATACTTAAAATCATATGTTACTTAAGCATGTGTGGTAAATGTGTATCTATACATCAAAAATATTTTACTTATATTAAGACTTCACCAGCTATAAGCCAAGGTGCAGAAATTTTGCCTGTGAATTGCAATGATGTCATTATACAGCTGGGTTCTTTATCATGTCACGTCTACCCTGACACAGGACCTCATTTATTTTAAGTTCCCATTCGAAAAGACTGTGACTTAATTTTGTAATGCAAAGTGCTTGACGAAAGAACAGTCACTGCCCACTTTCAAGTCTAAGGTCAGACAGACATGGTCAGGGTTAGAACCCACAACCTCCCACTTACAGAGCAAGCATTCTACCAACTGAGCTACCACAATGATTACATATACATGTACAGAGAAACTTTAATAAAGTGAGTGGAGGATGACATAGAAAAACTAGGTTTACCTATGTTCCATATGACATCCTTTAACAACAAAAATTAAAACTGGGTTGTGGTTTTCTCTGGGCACTCTAGATTCCTCTTTCATCACATAACTGACTGCCTTGATATAACCATATCCTCACTCAAATTTGAACTCCCCCACTTCACCAATGAAATCCTCATTATACATGATACTTATGTGTTGAAAACTAAGCCCCTGCTGTTGTTACTGTTGGTACCATTAAATGCCTAATGCATTCATGGCCATGACCTCAGTGGCTCATTGGAAGAGCGTCCACTTCAAAAATCTGAGGTCCTGGGTTAAAACCCCAAGATCAAATTAAATTCTGAAATGTCACCTAACATGAAAGCTCAAAATCTGACAGAGTTACAAATATCTAATTCATAAGGAAATGAATATGAGGAGTATGAATATAGTTTAGTGGTATATATAGCAACATCTTGTCATAATGCACCCTGTATTAGCCATCAGGCTTATTACCATGTGCACAGTACATGCTCAAAATATAAGACTCCCATAGTTTATTGCAAACCCCCTATACTTGGTTTCCATTAATTTAGAAAAATTTTTAGTAGCCAAATTTCTAAAATTTGTGAAAATAGTGTTTTAATTCTGAGGTAATTTTTGATACAAATTTGCTAAATTATGACACTTTTTGAAAGAATTTCTCAACAAATAGTAGCCATTGCGATTTTGCCTATCATGAATGTAAACATATACATGTACATGTAAAAACTGCAAGGTAGAAAGATGATTCTGTAAATCAAGCCTCAGTGTATGTGATGTACTATAAGCCACCGTGACATTATGCATGTCATCATTAATATCACTTTGTAGAGTTAAGTTCTCATCCTTCCTGAATTCTATATATAACTCATCAACATCATAAACCTTGATTGATTTTGTATAAGTTTGAAACAATATTGATTTTATCAAAGTAAGTTATAAAGTGTTCCTACATATATTTTAATTAAATTTCCTCAAACCAAAACACATGTAATGGATGATAATGCAATGTAGAATATATTTTATTATTGTACATTAAATTTTAATTCTTAATTTTCTGCTAGACCAGTTTTTTTTTTTAAATTTCATATGTTTCAAGTATCTGTGGCTGATATTCTTTTCTTTTCTACAAAGAACAATGGTCATGCATATTGTTTATGTTCCAATATGATAATTGACGGATCGCCAGCCATGGCCACAATGTTTTGACAAAGGGCCGGCATGCTTGAATTACTCGCAAAAAGAATGAAAACTCAGCCTGAATTGCACCGTTTAATGACCTCACTGTCACTAGTACATCATTAGTTGTCGTGGCACAGCTTTGGTACCATGATGGCGACCAATGTTGTAACATAAAATGCATCGCTGGCAACACCTCAATTGTCATGCTTATTGTTTATGTTCCACTATGATAATTAGTCAATCTCGCATCTAAAGTCCTGGTAAAGTATAAATAAAAAATCTTAAAGAATGCAGTGACAATTGACGTATCGCTGGCCACATCTATTATGTTCCAACATTGGTCGCCATCATAGCACCAAATCAGCATCACAGCAACTAATGATGTACTTGTACCAGTGATGTCATTAAACAGCACAATTCAGGCCGAGTTTTAATTCTTTTGCGTGTAAATCAAGTATGCCAGCCCTTTGTCAGAACACTGTGGGCGTGGCTGGTGATCCATCAATTACACCCGTTAAAGTTAGTTTAAATTAGGAAGGAAACCATCCATAAAAGTTATTGTTATATCTAATGCATAAGGAAATCAGTAACTAAAACAGAAGGAAAATGCAAACAAATCTGAACCAGGAAGAAAGTTCTAACTGATGAAGCCACTGATCTTAAATTTCCAGTATATATATATATATATATATCCAACATTTATCAGCTGTTTACACCTTTAAAATCTCAATGTAAAACAAAGTTTTATATAGGCCTACAATTAAGCTGATCTGTAAATTTCATCTATGGAATGGGGTTTCGCCGCTGTACCACGTGATCAATACCTCTTAACGTTTGTGTGGAACGTTTTGAAAAACGTCAACGTCATAGATTCCCGCAATGACGTCGTTTTCGCGGGAAAACGTCATCTCATGTTGTTCCATATCCATTGGAAATAAGTGTTCCGCACAAACGTTAGAGGGTATCACGTGGTACAGCGGCGAAGCCCATTAAGAAAAGTTTAACAAAGCAATTAAAGAAGAGACATTCTCAAATAGGGTCTTTGAGTCTTGCCATGCAACCTGAGCAACAATTTGCTATTTCCTGGTACAAGAAAAATTAGTGTTTATAGAAACAGATGACAATGTTGTAATGTAACAATTCATCTTTTGACTGCAAAAGACTGACTGCAATATGTCTTCTCAGATTTCAAATTAAGAGTAGAATTGTCATATCAGGTACAAATTCAAAGATTTTAGAAGAGACTATACAGACTCTGTTTCCATGGTTATTATAAGTAAGTAGTCTTATAGGCAAGTTTGATGCTACTTTCCATTCATAAATCAGGGGTCTGGGTGGATGAGATGTTTAAAGCATTGTGCTTACAGATAAGTGCCTCTCACTTCCTATCCCTAGGTTCTAATCCCGCTTGGGACAAATCCCAGTGTGAGGAAGTTTTCCAGTTAGCTTGCTGAAGATCTGTGGGTTTTTTTCTGAGCACTCTGATTTGATCCACAATCCTAAAATGATTGGTTGGTTGGTTGGTTGAATGTTGCTTAACGTCACATCAGCAATTTTTCACTTATTCGCGACGAGAACTATTTAATTAATCTTTATGGATTAATCTATGAACAATTTTTGTGTATGCATGTGAAGTGCGAGTGTGTTGTACGGTCTGCCTTGTACTAGCGCGCACTCAGGGCGACTTTACCGTGCTAGCTCACAGAGTCAGTACGCCGCAGACAAGCGTAACACTCCCCCAGTCCATTATACTGATACCAGGTGAATCAGTAAAGGCCAACGGCAAGGAAAATTCACTTTCCCACATGTGGTCCGAGCGGGACTCGAACTCACAGTGGTGAGAGACCCTGGATTTGAAGACTGACGTCTTATCCATTAGGCCACCGTGCCCTCAATCCTAAAATGACCACCTCCATATAAGTAAAAAATCTTGACTGTGATGTAAAACTTGATTACTCCACTCCACTCCATTCCTTAATCAGACTTAATGCTGATACTTCAGAAAAACATCAACTTTAGAATTACAGATCAATATATCAGTGGTTTTCTCTGGGCACTCCCGTTTACTCCACCATCCCCGAAATGACCACCACGATAAAAGTGAAAGAATCTCCCCTGGGGTTTAAAAACTTGATTACTTCATTCCATTCCTAAATCTGTCTCAATGCCAACGCTTCAGAAAAATATCAACTTCAGCTTTCTCTGGACACTCTGGTTTACTCCACCATTCTTGAAATGACCACCACGATAAAAGTGAAAGAATCTTCCAGGGTTTAAAAAAATCCATTCCTTTACTCCATTCCATTTTTAAACCAGACAGTCCTCAGTGCCTCAGAAAACATGTCAACTTCAGGATTTACTGGTCAATATATCAATACATATTGTGTCTTCAGAGACCGTATTACCAGTAGTCAATAAAACTCAATCCAATCTGAAATCATTACAAAACTCTGAACATCTCACACTGTATCATGATAAATATGACCATTACTGGTGACAGACATACGACAAATGTTCTCCGCTGCAGAAAATTTAAATAAAATTGGTTTCTATTTCAAGAAAACACTTGTATAATAAATTGTACCAGGAATTATAAATAGGTTTTTTTAACGGAGAACAATTTATCACAATAAACAGCTTTCTTTACTATCTCTTTCAAATTCTGAATGTCTATTACTGTATATAATACATTGACAGAAAAAAACACCATAAGAACATATAATACATAGAACATTTTGAGATGGTGAGGACAATGATGATGAGGATAGTACAAATGTAGTTTTGATGATGATGCATTCTCCCTTTCACCGCACTCTTCAACATCTCTGTCTCTCCCTCTCTCTCGATCTCATTTAGCCATAATCTTAAATTTAATTCTTTTTAAAAACTTTAAATGTCAAATACAGCATATATATAAATATTTTTCCCCCAATTCAAACCAATATTGTTACCAAAAGTAGTTTTATTTTATAAGAGACCAACATACATGTAATTTTACATTAATCTGTAATAAAGAACTTATATTGAAAGGTCACCATATACAGAGGTGTGCAGTACAGACCTGTCGAAAATTTAACATTAAGCTATCAAATTAGTGCGGAATTGGCAGCTAATCTTGGCCGGCCATTAGTTAGCTATATCTCGACATTTTCTTAGTACCTCTTCTCAGCTTTTAAGCCATAAACTACAGTCTAACCTGCCTTAGAGGTCACCTCTGTATAAGGGTCACCTGCTTATAAAGGCCAGTAGAAGTATATTTGAATTTTCTTTATTCATATTATTTGAACCTGTATAAGAATGCCACCTACCCATAGAGGCCACTTTTAATGGTTCCCTTGGGTGACCTTTATAGACAGGTTTGACTGTATACATATCTTGGCCATTCGGCAGCCAAGTTTCGGCTCCTTTTCCTTAGCTTAGTGTTAAATTTTCGACAGGTCTGTACTGTACTTGTACATAATGTGACTGTAGTAGATCTATAACAGACCGTAATGATTTAATATAAAGCTGTAATGTGTCTTATAAATCACTATATAATGTGATAGTCTTCGCTTCATTAACAAAAACCTTTCAATATTATCATGTTATAGTTGTACTTGTAATATCTACATGGTTGTCATCATCTTTTCAATACAATCATGGCGATGGTCATCTATAAAATAATGTCCACGATCAAATTCTATAAAATAATGACCGTGATGCGAGTGTTTACAGATGAAGTAAATAAAATATCCAGTGGCAACAAAATCAGGCGGGCGATGATTGATTTTAATGGCTAATCAACAATATACAACAATATATATGTATCATTAAGAATCACTAATGAAAGTTAAAAATACATTTTTGTGGGTGGAATAAATTCAAGGAATTAATTCAATAAATTATTGATGTATTCTAAGATGGATATTTGCCAAAATTTGTGTCTATATTTTGCATACAAACATGTCGAAGTACATCTATTTTGCATTGGATCCAGACAATTTCATCATTTGTGTCTATATTTATACTGGTTGTATATCTGACATCTCCTTGACTAATGTAAAATGCAAAAATAAGTGTGAACATATGGTGCCAATGAATTGACTGATTATTTATTTGAATAAGCTTTTGCATTCTAGTCAAAATTATTTCACTAAAATTGAGATGTTACCAGCTATACGTGAAATGGCAGAAATTTTATCTTTGCAATACGCTCAGGGCAATGTGCAAGGTGGGTTCTTTAACCTGCCATGACAAGGGGCGTCGGTTTTTAAACACCAACTATTTTCAAGTTTTAAGTCTGACCCCAGCCAAGTTTGAACCTACGTGTTCCCATATACAATGTATACTAAACAAGCACTCTACTAACTAAGCTACCATAGTGGTTTCTAATGCCAAAATCAGTGTGAACATATGGTAGCAATGATTAAAGGTTTTACTGTACTTTAATGTAAGAACAATGTAAGCTAGGTGTGGGAGTTAAAATGGTCTAAATCATATTCCATCCTACAGAATGTAATCTAATACTTTAATGTAACAGTAATGTTACAGTGGATGATGATACAAATTAAATTTGATTTTAATAACTTTGGTTTGTAAAATGCATTAAACTATCAAAGCAGAGAGACTGGTTGATTGATTTCAGGGAATCTTGTTATCTCTGTCAATACAATGTCACTAATATCACTAGATATAACTTAGGCTGTAGAATTTTTGTAGTGTACTGAGTGTAGTATATACATGAATTGAGCAACCCAACAAGATAACAAAAACCTGAAATGCTAATGCAAAAAACGTGTAACTCACTTTTTGACAAAATTTTGAAAGGTGAACAAACTACAGGATGAAGACCCTATAGAATTACACATGTAGAATACAGGTATATATATCTACAATCATTGATTTCAAAGAAAATTGTTTCATAATTTTGAACCAGTAGCCTACTTTTTATTATCATAAACAAACTTAAAGTGCAATGTCAATGGCCTAAATGATATTGTTTCTGACCAAGTTTCATTAAAATCTGTCTAGTAGTTTTGTAGGAGAAGTTGAACATAAGTGTTAATAACATGTATATATACATCATGCATGTATGTACATACACACAATGCACTATGTAACAAGCCCATGTGACCTTTAGCTAGGTTCAAGGGCACAAGCCTGTTGAGGATCTTTAAAGTACTAGTAAACCAAACTTAATCTCGCAGATAAATATTGCAAATAATTAGCCCATTATACTGAATTCAACCTGTAGGAGACCAACAAGGAAATAATCTTTTCTCACTTGTGGTCATCTTGATGGAACTCACTGGGGCCAGACATTTTTGTGTTAAAGCATAACACCTCAACCACTTGGCTTCTGTAGCCCTGATCATTCTTAAGACTATCGCTATAGTTAAACTAACTGACTGTATAAAACAACTGGGAAATAAGGCCAATGTCTTCTTGTTATGTTATATAAAGGAAACCTATTAACAATTTTGACTGGTAAGCGAGTCAATAGTAACCTTATTGAACAGGTATGACTGTACAATTTTGACTGGTAAGCAAGTCAATAGTAACCTTTTTGAACAGGTATGACTGTACAATTTTGACTGGTAAGCAAGTCAATAGTAACCTTTTTGAACAGGTATGACTGTACAATTTTGACTGGTTAGCGAGTTAATAGTTACGTTTCTGAACAGGTATAACTGTACAATTTTGACTGGTTAGTGAGTCAATAGTTACCTTATTGAACAGGTATGACTGTACAATTTTGACTGGTTAGTGAGTCAATAGTTACCTTATTGAACAGGTATGACTGTACAATTTTGACTGGTAAGCAAGTCAATAGTAACCTTTTTGAACAGGTATGACCGTACAATTTGGCCTTGTTAGCGAGTCAATAGTTACCTTTTTGAACAGGTATGACCGTACAATTTTGACTGGTAAGCGAGTCAATAGTTACCTTTTTGAACAGGTATGAACGTACAATTTTGACTGGTAAGCGAGTCAATAGTAACCTTTTTGAACAGGTATGCCTGTACAATTTTGACTGGTAAGCGAGTCAATAGTTACCTTTTTGAACAGGTATGCCTGTACAATTTTGACTGGTAAGCGAGTCAATAGTTACCTTTTTGAACAGGTATGCCTGTACAATTTTGACTGGTAAGCGAGTCAATAGTTACCTTTTTGAACAGGTATGCCTGTACAATTTTGACTGGTAAGCGAGTCAATAGTTACCTTTTTGAACAGGTATGCCTGTACAATTTTGACTGGTAAGCGAGTCAATAGTTACCTTTTTGAACAGGTATGACCGTACAATTTTGACTGGTTAGCAAGTCAATAGTAACCTTTTTGAACAGGTATGACCGTACAATTTGGCCTTGTTAGCGAGTCAATAGTTACCTTTTTGAACAGGTATGACTGTACAATTTTGACTGGTTAGCGAGTCAATAGATACCTTTCTGAACAGGTATGACTGTACAATTTTGACTGGTAAGCGAGTCAATAGTTACCTTTTTGAACAGGTATGCCTGTACAATTTTGACTGGTAAGCGAGCCAATAGTTACCTTTTTGAACGATATGACTGTACAATTTTGACTGGTAAGCGAGTCAATAGTTACCTTTTTGAACAGGTATGACCGTACAATTTTAACGGGTAAGCAAGTCAATAGTTACCTTTTTGAACAGGTATGACCGTACAATTTTGACTGGTAAGCGAGTCAATAGTTACCTTTTTGAACAGGTATGAACGTACAATTTTGACTGGTAAGCGAGTCAATAGTAACCTTTTTGAACGATATGACTGTACAATTTTGACTGGTAAGCGAGTCAATAGTTACCTTTTTGAACAGGTATGACCGTACAATTTTAACGGGTAAGCAAGTCAATAGTTACCTTTTTGAACAGGTATGACCGTACAATTTTGACTGGTAAGTGAGTCAATAGTAACCTTTTTGAACAGGTATGAACGTACAATTTTGCCTGGTTAGCGAGTCAATAGTAACCTTTTTGAACAGGTATGAACGTACAATTTTGACTGGTAAGCGAGTCAATAGTAACCTTTTTGAATAGGTATGACTGTACAATTTTGCCTGGTTAGCGAGTCAATAGTTACCTTTTTGAACAGGTGTGACCATACAATTTTGCCTGGTTAGCGAGTCAATAGTTACCTTTTTGAACAGGTATGACCGTACAATTTTGACTGGTTAGCGAGTTAATAGTTACCTTTCTGAACAGGTACGACTGTACAATTTTGACTGGTTAGCAAGTCAATAGTAACCTTATTTTACAGGTATGACCGTACAATTTTGACTGGTAAGCGAGTCAATAGTAACCTTTTTGAACAGGTATGACCGTACAATTTTGACTGGTTAGCGAGTTAATAGTTACGTTTCTGAACAGGTACGACTGTACAATTTTGACTGGTTAGCGAGTCAATAGTAACCTTATTTTACAGGTATGACTGTACAATTTTGACTGGTTAGCAAGTCAATAGTAACCGTATTGAACATGTATGTCTATGACCGTACAATTTTGCCTGGTTAGCGAGTAAACAGTAACCTTTTTGAACAGGTATGACCGTACAATTTTGACTGGTAAGTGAGTCAATAGTAACCTTTTTGAACAGGTATGACTGTACAATTTTGCCTGGTTAGTGAGTCAACAGTAACCTTTTTGAACAGGTATGACCTTACACATATCTATGCACTATACTAGTACATATAATAACAAGAGCTAAAATCAATCATATTCAATTTCAAAGGAAAGTTTTAATCAAATCACCTGTAAGATGTATACTATAACATTTATTTATATCTGGATTGATTTTACATAATTACAGTAATTATTTACAATTTAATAGTGTAAAATTATCCGTTATTTTGATATATTGATTCATTTCAATTATTTTCTGAATTGTTTAAAATCTGAATTGGTTACAACTTTCAAAATATCAATTATTTAAACAATGTTTGCTTACAGTTCTAGACAAAAATTGATTAAACTCTATATAGTGTATTGAGGTTACCTTATATTAATGAGAATGAGAGCCTGGACAGTTAAACATGCATGAGTAGTCCACTCAAATATATGTTCATTTGTTCATCTACCAGTTATTAATCAAATCAGTGAGGTTTTTGGACCTTGAACTCAATAACCCAATCAGAAAAGCTCCCTGTCTCAGAACCTTGAACTCAATAACTCATTCAGAGAAACTTCCTGTCTCAGAACCTTGAACTCAATAACAAATAACCCAATCAGAAAAGCTCTCCGTCTCAGAACCTTGAACTCAATAACCCAATCAGAGAAACTTCCTGTCACAGAACCCTGAACTCAATATCCCAATCAGAGAAACTTCCTGTCTCAGAACCTTGAACTCAATAACCCAATCAGAGAAACTCCCTCTCTCAGAACCTTGAACTCAATAACCCAATCAGAGAAGCTACCTGTTTTAGAACCTTGACCTCAATAACCCAATCAGAGAAGCTACCTGTCTTAGAACCTTGACCTCAATAACCTATTTAGAGAAACTCTATGTTTCATAACCTTGAGCTTGAAAACCAATCAGAAAACCCTCACCCCATCTTAAAACCCTGAACTTGATAACCAAATCAGATAAACTCAGAACCTTGAACTCAAACACCCAATCAGATAAACTCAGAACCCTGAACTCAATAACTCAATCAGATAAACTCAGAACCTTTAACTCAATAACCCAATCAGATAAACTCAGAACCTTGAACTCAATAACCCAATCAGATAAACTCAGAATCTTGAATGCAATAACCCAATCAGAGAAACTCAGAACCTTGAACTCAATAACCCAATCAGATAAACTCAGAACCTTGAACTCAAACACCCAATCAGATAAACTCAGAACCCTGAACTCAATAACTCAATCAGATAAACTCAGAACCTTTAACTCAATAACCCAATCAGATAAACTCAGAACCTTGAACTCAATAACCCAATCAGATAAACTCAGAACCTTGAACTCAATAACCCAATCAGATAAACTCCCTATCTCAGAAACTTGAACTCAATAAACCAATCAGAGAAACTCTATCTCAGAACCTTGAACTCAATAACCCAGAGAACAAGATACCTATACAATCATACATTTCCTTGTTATTTTTCTCATGATTAAATATTAAGTTCAATATTACAAGACTTAACTGTATACTACCGATCAATAAGTATGACATGAATTATTAATTAGTGATTCAAGGTTTTCAATATTTTCTAACATTGATTTACAAATAAAAAACCTTCACATACATAATCTACAGTGCTATGTGTATCGCGATTCAGGTACAGGTATAGATGCAGTTTTTGTACCATTACTTGTAATGTGACAGAGATGTCTACCTATGATACATGTGTATAACTCATACATCTCTTTATTTAAATCCATTTTTTACCATGCACTTTTAAACAGTGTATTATTTTAAAATCCTCAAATATTATAAATTAGTGGAAAGCTGGGTTTTAATTTTTCAAATCTGCCAATCCAAGAACTGTACATCTTTAGTTGAACTCAATATTATGGACATATAGTAAAAATTACTATGGGCTTCATTTATGTGACATAATTCGGTACTCCTTAACATTTTTTCCAGAACTGTCAGTATGTTAGCATAATATGAAAGCTTCTGTAAAATGCCATTACTCTTTGAACATACATGTACAGCTCCTATAGATATCCGATTGATTTATTGATTGATCGATGGATTGATTGATTAGTTGGTTGATTGGAGTTTTGTGTCCCACTCAAGAATATTTCACTTATACTGAGATGTCACCAGCTACAGTTGAAGTGGCATCTTTTTTTTACCTTTGCTGTGTGCTTAGGGCAATTTGCAGGGAGGATTCTTTAGCTGCCGCAGCAGTTGTCCAGCATTTCTGGGCTGTATGGCGGAGAACTACCCGTGTAAAACATAACTGCAATGTGTCTCAAGAATGAAAGTTAAGACATCTCTTTTTTCTTATCAAAACCTCCAAAGCAGCATTTTTAAAAGAAATTACATGTTTGCTAAAACTCAAATGATAAACCCAGGGCTACAATATATGGAAGATGATTACAATACCTTAATACCAGGATGGAGTCAGGTTAAATGAAAGTTTCAACATTCTGAAATCAGGTTCAATTTGTAAAAGGGACTAGAAATATTGCAGGATCTGACTGGGGACTAAACCCATGATCCACATTATAGGAGAATGCTCTACCAACTGAGCTTAACCCAGATCACTACAATCCTCCAGTTATTTTTTAGTTTCTCACAGTCCATTACATGGGAAATCCCACCATATTCCTATTGATTTATATGACTTGCGATGATCAGTCTATACTTCCAAGGACCACACAGGCCACCAAACTTTATTAGGAAGGAGAGAAAAATGCAGCGTCAGATCAAGCATCCAAGTTTGTGCCTCCCACACTATAGTATAAGCATACATGTGCATTAACAATTGAGCTACCCAGACCACTGCAGATATGATATTTACAGTATGGTATCACCTGACAAGTTGGAATCTTATTTCATGTTGAAACTACAGGATATTAAATACAATACTAAGCTGAAACAAAGTACATGTAAGATTGATTTCAGCCAAGCTGAAAACATGTCAATGATGTTGAATTTGATATATTATGTTACAAGAAAGTGACACAACTGTCAGATTCCAAGCAGATGTTCATGTAACATGGAACATCACAGAACAGCATCAGTAAGTAGCAACTGTTATCATTAACTGATAAAATAATTATTCATTTAATTCAGTCCTGGGTAGTGATGTACTGGTATAGGACAGATGTATAGCATAAGTAAAACATGTGTAAAATGTCAACTTCTGTGTACTTAAAGGGTGATCAGGTGATCAAACATTGTAAGAATATAATATTTTAAAATTCCATTATGCACAAAATGACAAGTCACTTTATTCTGCATTGCTGCTGATTTACAAAGTGTAATAAAAATGGGGAGAAAGAAGGACATTCACAACATCTGGCTCTAGCTGGCCATGGTCTTGTCGGGGATAGCCTAGTGCGATCTGGTTCATACTGGCCAACACTAGCACTACAGTGTAAAGATTGAAATGTGCCCATACAAGCCTCAGGCACACTTAAAGGTGTCTAATATAGTGAATGAATGATTCCTATGTGAGGCAGAATTTTTAATATCCCCTATTCAAGCAATAGTGAATCAACCAATTATTGGATGAGGTAGAAAGAATGCGCTTATCATGGTTTGAAAAGATTTGAGTCCTATTATAGTCTATACTTGGACTGGGAGATCCTCAAACCCAGTTCAATGACATTCTACCTGCTGTACAAGTTGGCAATGTACAGAAATCAATCAAATCAATAAATTATATGATTGGCAAGACTTTAAATTCAATGATGAAAACATGGAAAGCAGAGTTTAAGAAACTAGATTATCTATGAACAACCATACTTAGAAAATAGCATCACAGTGTAAATGCAGTTAATGTACATTGATCTGACATCAAACTGGTCAATGTCAAATATTGTCAATAGAATGAAATAGATATCATTTGGAAAATGTCAAATGTTCTTGTCTCAATCATTTACAACTTATTTTCAATCAAGTTCAACAGAAAGTTGCTTAACTGTGAGTGAGTTTTGTGCCCTTTGTTTCTAATATATAAGACAAGACACCTGTCCTGTATGCAGTTCCGGGTTGTATAATAATTAGAAATGTTATGATGACCACCTGTTACAAATGTAACTGTCATTTATACAAAACTATGAGTTGTTTTCATACCGTGAAATGAATCCCTTCTACGCTACCAACAGCATAACACTGATCTCCAGAGTTACATGCACCCGTCAGAACCTGGTGACGGTTCATGATTATTTAAAACTGCAAATATTTCATCCAAATTCTATAAACATGTTTGGTTCAGATGACGGCTCCTCCTTCTTGGAAGCCATATTGGATAATTTGTCTCTTTCCAAGGGAGATAATTCGACATTTCTTCCGCTTTCTGTCTGCTTTCACTTTGATTGATGACGTTCACACTTTCAATCCCACAACGTCACTGGAGCGTTGTGATCGATCAGGTCAAGTGATTAGTAAATAATCAATATGTATGAAGAAGTTCCGTGGCCATAGTAAATTGCGACTAACATTTCAATTAGTGTTAATAGCGACATATCGCTGGTGCTAATTAGCTGGCAGTTCACAACAGGTGCTTGTTCAGAACCGACTCTTAACACTATGTAATTACCGGTACCACGCATTAGCTTTGCAAAATGGGTTAATTGATTAGGATTATTTATTTATTTATTTATTTATTTATTTATTTATTTATTTGAACGACTTCCATTTGTACTTTCCACTATAATTTTAATTATTTCAACTGAAAAAGTCTAAATGTGACAAAATTAGCCATTTGAATATGTGAAAAAATAATTTTTCTAAACATTAACTTAAAATTTAATGGGTTAGGGGTATAAATGGAAGTCTTGCCATTTTTATATCCCAAAAACCACTGACTGCAATTTATACAACATGAAATATTGATTTTTTTATTATTAAATTGAACTTATTTTATACTTTTCCAATATTATGTTTTTTAATGTGAAATGCACAAAATTAGAAGTTCCTCAATATAACATAGATGTGTTCAAATGAAAAACAATTATATTATGGAAAATATTAATAAAGATTATGAAATGAAGTAATAGTTATTTATTATGACCTTCTGGAAATATTTTTATTGAGATTATTTAATGGTGATTTTAGTTTTACATTAAATCTTCCTTTACTTTAGATTGTTTAGATCTTTTCACTGCTGACAATAAGGGTAATTAAAGTTACCCTTTTTTCAATTAAACAAGTGTTAAATTTGCAATGCCATTCATTTTTTCATCTTTTCTATAACACTTCAAAACTTTTTAACTTTCATCTTACAGAAGTTTGAATTATCATTAGCATTTTTCAAGCTCCCACAAGGAATTTGTACTTACCAGCGTCATGTTATATTTTCAAGAAAACATTTAGAGTATCTAAATGCTTTTCCTTCACAGTTAATGTAGATTCTGTTCAAGCTGGCAAGAAAATATTTACCCGGTACCTGATTTCAGCAGTTCTTTCAAAAGCAATCCATGTTTCCAACATTTAAGTGTTGGTAAAATATTGTTGGTATCACATGAATTCATTTTACTGTGAATTCATTAATTTTCGTGGTGTTCCAATTTTCGTTGTTTTCGTGGATACCATGACCCACGAATTTACATGTCAACAAATATATATGTAAATATTTATACAGTAGTAGTGTTTACATATGTATGTAGAGTTGTCAACGGTTCGCCGATCTTCAAAGGAAGTTACGGACAATAGAAGAAGATATTAACAGGTGCTTTATCCACAAATTTATCATCCCATGAAATGGTATTTTTCCTCAGAACCACGAAAATTGGAGCCCACGAAATTAAATGTATTCACAGTATCTGATACCCCCAATATCACAGACACAGGGTTCTACTACCATAGTTAATGCCACACATAGACAAGTTTTTTCCTTGCCAAAGGTACTTGTTTGTCATTCCTTTGTGTGCCAATAACTTTCAACATCATTGACCAGTGCACTTATGTGTTTTATGGGATAATTGTATAAACCTACTTATGGAATATGTAACACAGTATGGTGTCTGATTTTAAACCAAAGGGTTTGAGTCTGAATCCATCGGAGCACACATGACCTTAAGTCAAAAACTTCATTTGATACTGCTGGTAACTTGCCCAGAGTTAGAATAATGGAACAGTTAGGCATGAACCCCTACAGCTACTGTACCTGTGAGATCAAGTCGGAATTCTTACATTGAGACAGACCCATCTTGAATGGTGGAAGAAACTAGAATTACCTTGAGAAAACCAATGAAGCAAACCGACAAAACATTCTCACAATAGGGAATTTAATGGCTAAATAAGGTGTCAACCCCTGCAGCTACTGTACCAGTGAGATCAAGTCAGAATTCTTTCAGTTACATTGAGACAGACCCATCTTGAATGGTGAATGAAACTGGAATTACCTTGAGAAAACCAATGGAGCAATCTGACAAAACATTCTCACAATAGGGCATTTATAAGATCTTCCTTTCTGTGTAAGTTACAAAACAAATTAAAGGTATTAGTGGGCTTAGGATACTGGTATGCTCTAATGTTTGGATTATCGGATGAATTATCGTTTTGTTAATTGATGACAAAGAAATAAAGTCAATTGTTTCTTCTGTAGGGGCTTAAAACATCCTTCAACACACAGCTTGCTTAGCATATTAATGAATCATAACCTGGCTAATTGCACCACTAAGACGCGGTAAAAAGAAAATTTGTTCACTTATTTATGATGTTCACATAAAATAAATTTTACATTAAAACATCCACAATTGTGTTAAGTGGCATACTAGTAAATAGGCTTCATTTGCCATTGACATGTAGAGTTTAACTTTAGCATCTCCATCATGTGTTAACTTCAAAATTCATATTCATCAAGTAGCAGGCATGGCGTGTCTGCTGATTCCATTCATTTTGTCCAAAAGTATAAATTAGATGTGCATCATAATTCATATTAACATGAATTTTATATTATTTACTTAATACTGAAATGGAGTTTCAGTGTGTAATACATCCCATGTTTCCACATACAGCAAAACCTGCTATAGCTACAAGTTTATTATTTTATCATCCATGAATAAGACATAAACCAAAGACCACTTCAAACATAACAGTATATGACAAGGGAAACAACTCTGTAAAACAGTTCATAGAGATACCACATTCAAAGCAGTAATAGTCAGTGTTAAAAAGAGGTTTTACATCTTTTCAATTATTTCACTTATATTAAAAATCCTCGCACTAACAGTTTCAAAAATTAATCAAAAACAAACATATTAATCAATGTCCGAGTCACAATCCAGAAACAATAAGGATAAATAAAATCAAATCTAACATATTTATAGTTTATGAAACTTTTTAATATTTTTTTTTTGGTATTGAATATTCGTCCACATTTAACAATATAACACCAGTGTACTTTCTTAGGTAAATATATGTATATTTTACATACCATGAAAGTCCAGACAAAATATACAAGATCTGGGATAGGCAAATTTCACAAGACATATAATTGTCAAAATTAAACTTGGTCCGATTGTATGCATAAACACTTTCATCTGCAACAAAAACACTGTGTGCTTCCACTTGTTCATTGATTTTTTTTTGACACATAAGTTGAAATTGAAGTTGGTTCCTGGTTTTCAGAAAGAAGCGGTTTTGTTTATATAATCTGACTTTTCAAAATCTTGAAGACTGCTGAACATGTGGTTGAACTTTCTGGTCTTTTAAACTTTGTCAATTACTAGAATCAAGGTAAAAATTTGACCACTGATAGTCAATGATTCAAATGGAAGCTTTAAAAAAAGCTATAAAAACTACAAAATAAATTTAAAACAATTTATTTATTAAAGAAGCAAAGCATTCCATTCATAAAAACACCATCATCTCAATATGAGGTCATATCACATACACATTATCATGTCATTACATACATATACATTTGGTTTTATAATTTCTTGTACTTGTTACAGTGATACAATGGAATGGAAAAGTTATCTGTAGGGACATTTAAAAGATTCCAAAAATTATACATTTATTTTAATTTTAACAAATTCTTAGTAACTCCTTAAGAGACTTTGAATGTTAATTTGAAGTGAAAATACTGGCCATAACATCACAATGTTATTTTGAATTTTTCCACCATGTACACAAAGGAGAGGTAAAATCCCCTATGTTATATTGTATTGTTCTACCATTTATTCAATGGGAGCTAAAATCCCCTAAACTGTCTTCAATATGATATGCAAAACATTGATGATAAAAATAACCAGACTTTCTTAAGTTTTATCTACAAGCATAACTTTGCCGAAATGTTTTAAAAACAATTAAATTAATACAAACGAAATGAGAATATGGCTTCTTAAAAGAGAATTCCAAATAAAAAGAAACTGCTATAAAAAAATGAAATCCTTCAGCAAAATTAATGAATCTCGATAATTTTAATTTTAAAATAAAAAATACTGCTGGTCCTGATTAATGGCTGTCAAAATTTTCAAAGCGAAACAAAATAAATGTATGTAAATGAATAAATGAAAGACAAAACGATACAATGTATATAAATATAAAATCATCAAGACAAACAAAACAAAGTCACACACATGTACACCCTATAATTTCCACACATACACATAAATGTACATTGTACAAACTTACTGTAGCACACAAAAAACATCGCACACACACAAACACACACACAGAGTCATACCTAAATTAGAAACAGCAGATGAAATTACTGGAAAAAAAAAACTTATTTCTTTCCTGCAAAATAAATAAATAATTCATGGAAAGTTTTTTAAAAAATATTATGGTACTAAATTTACAACAAATTAGAATGACGTCAATGACTAAAATAAATAGTGGTTCTGGCTTAAACATGAAGAAGGTTAATATACAAGTATACTGTTTTTATAAAGTAAAGCTAGTTAGATGACATAGGATAGTATAAAAATACATGAATTAAAACACTATAGAACATGGAACAGTTACAAACTTTGAAGAAAATTATCATTTATTGTAAGTCCGATACATCTTAGCTCTATAAAGACAAGTAGATTAAATGACTGCAGAAACCATTTCTTGTTTTCTAACCTTATATTTACTTTTCTTTATTTGATAGTGTACTGTCGTACTTTTATTTTCTAAATATATTCATCCATAACAGACTTGTGGCATTTTCAGAAAAAACAGCTTATGTACATCTGCCACAGGCCATTGAAATATGAAATATTTTTGATAGATGGTCTACATTATGCAGAAGGTACCAAAATAACTCTTCTGTATTGGTGGTGAATAAAACAATAATAGAATAACATTTTATCATTGTTATTTAGAGCAAAAGGTTTAAAACCAACAATACACATTTTACTTGTTCAGAAAAAGAGCAAAAATAGATTCATGGAAACAGGGATAAATCATAATTTGAACACCACAAATCTTTATTATTTTATTTTATCATAAGCACTTGCTCACAAGATGAAGATTTCGTGAACTAAACATACATGAATCCTGTATATTTCATGTTAAATCTTATAATTTATAATAACCCTCTAACATCTGATGGCAGAACTGGGACCAATTGTTTGCAGTTTGATTAGTTTAATCAATTGATTAATAAAAATTTGAATTTTGCTTAATTTCAAAATAAGTTGTAAAGTTAATGTTGACAGTGAATAGAATTCCTTCAGACCAAAGGCCATTGAAATATAAATTATTATTTGACAGATGGTCGACATCAATGTACTAATAATTTGTTGTTTTTTTATTGATGTTTTGAATTTGTGTTAATCACTGATTAAACTCATCTAGTTTCAAACAACCAGTTCCTGTTGTATGATCCAAAGGTTGATGATCCCATTTAAAATTTACATTTCCCCACATCTTATGACAAGCTTAGTGAATGAAATACAATATTCATGATATATCTGTACCTATCTATCGCAAAGTTTATATTACAATGATTAAAAACATCTAAATGCATTTATTACAGGATTTTACTAACATTTCTTTTGATGGAGTTATTTTCACAATTCGCAAAAAAATGTTGAATTGATTTATGGTATTTTCATGAAAAAAAAAAAAAAACAGTTCTCCTTTAACGGTGTTTGTTTTAGATACATATAAATAACAGTGAGAAGAAAATATACATCTAATGATACAAACTCCAAATATATGCCATCATTTAACTGAACAGATAATGCAGTGATGGATTCTTTTTATGTTTTACTCATAAACAGGTCACTAAATACAAGATTCTTCAACAGCTCTATATACAGTGAAATATTTAGAAATCAAAAGTACAATATACTTCAATTTTACCTTCAAAACAGCTAGGTTTTTAGATTATTGATTTAGAAATGATGACAAAAATCAACCCGAGTTAACTGTGGTATTCCAAAAAAACAGGCATAAAGTTATCAGTATTCCAGTAAACAGGCGTAAAGTTATCAGTATTCCAGTAAACAGGCATAAAGTTATCACAGCTCTACTGTACTTTATGTTTCAGACAACTCTTTGTTCTTAATCTTTTTTTAACCTGATTTACAATAGATTTTCATGTTTAAATCTTTTACAAATTATCCCATTTCTATAGCGTACAACACCTTTAAATACTAATGGATCAAGATAGAAACATTATCCATGTGAATATAGTATAATGTTAACAGTTTACTATTGTGACCATTATTAGAAATACAGAAACATTATCAAACAAAATCAAAATAATTTAAACTTTGAACAAATAAGAGAAGCCTGAACTAATTTAAACAAAATCTAAACACACATACTGCTGAAAGACAGTTTAATAAAATTCATACAACTTAATAACACTGTCTCCATGTTCTTGTTGCTTGTTAAAATATTGCCTTTCAAATCATTTTATAATTTTTTTATGAGGAAACTGCCTTATTCAAATCAGCTCTAGCACTATTATATACCTCTCAAGATAAAACCACTGAAGAATAGTTCCCTCAGGATAGGTCCATAATAGATTAATATGTTAATTTTTACTTGACTTTACTCAGAAAAATAAATAAATAATTACTTGGCTTTACTCAGAAAAATAAATAATTACTTGACTTTACTCAGAAAAATAAATAAATAATTACTTGGCTTTACTCAGAAAAATAAATAATTACTTGACTTTACTCGGAAAAATAAATAAATAAAACAGTTACTAAGCCAAAATCTTTTACCTACCTAATTTAAATTTGTACTTTCAAACATAAATTAATACTTTTTCTTTAGCACTTAACAAGTTCATCTGTGAGGTTATCTCAATTTTGATGGGAAGACACCATACATGTAAAGAACATCAGATAATATAAACCAAGGGATATAATGTAGGTATTTGACTGTAAACTAAATGTGCATGTATTTATCATAATAGAAAACAATAATATATACCTTATCATGGTGGTTTAATATTCAACAGAGATACATTGTAATATAAAATAACCAGAATTTTGTTCTGGGGCAATAATACAGATATAACCTCAATCACAAATATATTCCAGGGCAATATCACTGATATATAACCCTAACCAGAAATTTGGTTCAATATTAATGATATATGACCTCAATTAAACAAAAATATTTTCCGAGGCAATATCACTGATATTTAACCTATCTATTCCTGGGCAACATCACTGATATAAAACCTCAATCAATAAGAAATCAGGACCGGGCAACTCAAAGCTATATTAACAGTTATGAATACTTAACACCAAGCATTCAATTTATCTAAATGGTAAGATAGCTTTAGGTTACCCAGTTCTGTTCATCATAATAATCATGACACAACTCAATCAAACAATTATAAAGTTAAATCACCGACACATACACTGGGTAACTTTTATAAAAACAATATGTTAAAACATTCACATTTACACCAATCTGAAATCTTCCTGTGATCATTCATGAATGGCATAATCAATAATAAATCTATTACAAATCTTATGGTTTGTCACCATACACCAGAATCCGGAAATATAAATGGAAAGTCTAATACATTATAATTTGTAATTGATATCACTAATTAAGCTTTTTAACATAATTCTAAATACTCCCATAGATCTTTTTCGTAGCCTTCATGTACGTGATCTAATAAAACTTTTCTTCTACTTTCACAATATCTAAAAGAAACAAAAACAAATATAAAACCATTAAACAACATTTCATTAATCATGCAGCTACATGTACCATAGAAATATAATGTAGTTAATGTTTTGCATCTATTATAAATTTCATAGGAAGAAACATTCATGCTTCAATTATTCATAATTTTTCTTGAGTGATGTCATGCGTTTCTGTGGAAAATTTTATATTTTCAGAAACTGCTATAAATGTTCATTCCCTTTGAATACCATAATTTTCAAAAATATTTCATCTCTATCAAGAATATTACACATTTTGTCACGTGTAAATTTGTACATTTAGGAATCAGGATGGAACAATAGAGCAAAGTCAAGACTCCCAGAACAAAGACATTTGTTCTTAAATCACATTTCAAATACATATGTATGCCACATATTTTTTTTTTAAATTTAGTCAAAAGCACAATTTAAATAGCTCCAAGATGATTTTAATGTATCTGGTTATTTGTTTTATATTAACTTTCTCAGCTGTTGTTTTAAGAGTGAAGAGTAGAAGAATGGTGTTTTACACCCCAATCAAGATTCTTTCACTTGCATATATATTGAGGTGGTCACTTCAAGGATGGTGGAGAAAACCTAAGTGCCCAGAGAAAACTATCAACCTTCACCAAGTGAACTTACAATCTTTCTCATGCTAGGATCTGTCTGAGCAGGATTCAAATCTAGGCAACAATGTGATCCATAAGTATATGTTTTAGAAAACTTGGCCACCAAGGTTCCTGTTGTTTCAGACAGACTTACCTATACTTATCCTGTACCCTTTGTTTTATATCTTGTAACATTTCAGATGTTATATCTCTTTCTAAGTACTCAGATAACTGTTCTGTAGCATTCTCCAAATCTTTCTGATTTTCCTGTCAAATAAATACCAAATAAAAATGTTACTAAGCTTCATAAATATTCTGAACCTGTTACTTGCAATGTTAAATATATTGTACATCCAAATTCCAAATATTTTAATTTTGTATTTTTTTTTTCTCCTTTGGGCACTTTTTTTTCATAGACATTGAGTTTCAGTAGTTTACCAACATTAAACTAAAACTGTCTCTTGAGAGCCAAATGCTCCCACTCCCCCACATTAATTTTCTGACCTAGACCGTTGACTTATGCACATGAATTTGGTATGCGACACATCGTCTCATGTTGGTTTACATTTGTGGCAAGTTTGATCAAAATCCATCCATAGACATGGAAGATATGGAGAGGACACAATATTGGGATGGACAACCAGGCCGACAGACAGGGTGATTCCTATACAGCCCCCATAAACTTCGTTTGCATGGGGTATAATGAACTACCAGTATATTAAATGAAGAAATATTTTTCATTTGGCCATGTAAGCTATATTTCTACAATATTTTAAGGTGTATAGAACCTACTCATATGAATTGTATTTTTACAAACCACCAAAGGGGAAATAATCTTGTCAAATGTTTAACTGTTGAACTTTAAGAGTTTACATAAAGAAACTTCATGTGAGAAACAGTTTTGAAAAGTTTGTTGAAGTTGTCCTAATTGTTCTCAAGAAGAAATGTTTAAAAGTTAACTCGGTCACAGGAAAAAAAAAGACCCCACAAAATTGTGGAATATTTCCAGAGTTACATCAAAATATCCTACCTCAAATATGATTGATTGGTTGTTCTTTTTAAGATAAAATGCAAACACATATGTAAACATAAGAGTCTGTCTACACAAGCACAAAACATCTACAGCCTTTTTAAGGAATTGTACTTCTATCCAGGACATAAACTGCTGCATCTCTTCCATCTTCAGCTTTACTGATGCATACAACTGCAATACAATATTAAACATGTTTAATACAAGTGGTCATTCATTTGTGGCTAATATATCACAAGGTGGCTTCATAAGATCTGCTCCAATGGACCCAATGATTTTCATTTCTAAATGCTGAGTGCTTGTGTAACATTTTTGCTGAAAATAAGACTGTTGATTTAAGAGATCTCTAAAATCACTCTAGGATACAGTGTTGCTATAGTAACTTACTTTGCTTTCAAACTTTAAACTCTGCATATGATTCATATAGCGATTACAATAAAACAGATATCTCTGTAACTGACATCTTGATTTCTGAAAAACAATATAAGATTTTTACAAATACACCATAAAATTATTTTATCATGTTATTTAATATACATGTACATCAATTAAACCTGTACTGACATGTAATTTCTCAAAAGTTGAAAATCAAATATACTCACACATAACCCATAAATTCAGTGTTTAATCTAGAAGAGGTCATGGAGCCATTAATGCCTTTTTAGTCGAATGGTTTCCCAATTTTTTAACAATTTATGACAAAAGCACAATTAATTTGCCATTTTCCAAATGAACTTGTGCAAAAATGTTTATTTCTATTGCTACATGTATTTCAAGGATTTATAATTGAAAATGACAGATCTATATATTATAATAACATGTCAAACCTCTTGAGCATCTCTTGCTTTTTTGGCTTCATCTTCATCATATCTGTTACAATTATACCTATAATATACAATATAAATCATCAATATAAATCATATCTGACAACAATAAACAATAATCATCACATAAAAACAAGTGATTTTGTAAGTAACTCATCTGAACATCAACTTGGCCAAAAAAATGAAATGTTAGACATCATTTTGGGCATGACATAAGCTCTTCCATAATTTGTATAAACAAGACAAAAACAAAAGCACAATTTTGCCACCTGGTAGTATAATTGTAGTTTAAACATTAAATTTATGTTGCAGTACCAGAATTACATGTCCGACAACCAACTTTGGTATTTTTCCTTAACTAATAAGCCTCAAACTTAAAAAATAACTTGACTTTCACATATAAAACAGCAGACAGCTTGTCTCTTTGGTATTCAAATCAAACAAGATTTCAAGAAGACTGCAAAATCAGAAGAGTACTTTTTTTTTCATTTTTTTTTTCAATTTAGTGGTTCCAAAGCCTGCAACATGTAACTGTACAGGGAACTTCACTGGGATTTCACACATGGACAAATGTGAAATTTACAAAGACAGCTACTTATACCTACCATGATGAGCCATGTGGTTCCCATGGACCTAGACAAACCCAACAAAAATCTGCCTTACAATTCTGATTTTTACAAACCATATGGTTACAGCCACCATCTTTTTCTATAGTCACATGACATTTGGGACATTCCTAAAAAGTTAATTATAAGTTGTAAATTTTAAATTCATAAACATGCCAAAAACAATAAGGTGGATGCTGTTAGCATCTGGTTTAAAAAAATAGAAAAAACATTTTCAATTAAGATACTGAGACTTGAATACAAGTGGCCAATGGACCTTATCACTCACTTCAAGAACAAATACATTGTATCTCAGTATTTATCTGTAATGTTTTCCCATTTGACACCTATAAAGCCAAGAATTGTGAAGATTAAATACTCATTAACCTAAAGATTAATAGAATCTATTATGAGTATCAATGTAGGATAGAGAAATCTCACCTGAGGGTTGAACATTTTCAGTAAGAGACAAACTCTAATTGATTCTTTTTCTTTCATTTTGACATTTTTTGATTTTAACATAAAAATAAATAAGACCATCAGAAAGAATGTACCTGATATTGGTTTATACAAATTGTATAAACTAGAAAACAAAGCCATTCATTTCTAATCTCTCAGAATAAACATTTGAAATGCAAAGAAAATTTCTAAATTTTGGATACTAATAGAATCTATTATGAGTATCCATGTAGGATAGGGAAATCTCACCCATGGGGTTGAATATTTCAGTCAGAGACGAGGCTTGCCAAGTCTCTGATAGAAATATTCAATCCTGAGCCCTGAGGGTGAGATTTCTCTATCCTACATGGATAAACTCATAATTGATTCTTTTTCTTCCATTTTGATGACAAGTTTTGGCTTCAAAAAGAAGTTACCTCGACGTCGACGCCATCTTTGAAGGTCTAACTTTGTTATTTAAAGTTTTACATAAAAATAAATATGACCATCGGACATAATGTACCTGAATACGGTTTATACAAAATGTTTAAACTAGAAAACAAAGCTATTTATTCAAATATCTCGGAATAAACATTTGAAACGCAATGAAAATTTCGAAATTTGTGAGACTCGGATGTCATTTTCCCTCAAGACAACGTCATGTACCCATATGATGTCGTCATTCAATTGTCCTTTGATTGTAACGTCACTGAAAATCATGCGATGAAAGACAGAAATATTCCACATTACTTTCCTACACTGGATACTTCGATCTTTCATATTTAGAGATGTGAGAATTGGATGTTATTATCCCACAACAGTATGTCATGTCACCACAGAATTACATGAAGCGGTTGTTCTTTGATTATGATGTCACTGAAAGGCTGCATGTGTAGGCAAAGATAAAGAGTGACAGATAAACACAGGTGGAAGTAGATAGAAATTCCTACCATCATTTCTTCAAGTGGAAATTTTCTAAACATAGGAAGATAGAGAAAAGAACAACTAAAATCTCGGATCTACTTAACATATATAAATCCAATATGACTTTTCTATAATTTATAGAGGCTGGCCCCTTTAGTTTCACCATTTGTGGACCCAACAGATAATCATGTATATTACATTACTAAGGATGATACAAATTAGAAAACTAAGGTCTAGCTATTATACATGTACATCAGTCATATAGGTATCCCCTTTTTGGGGCCCCACAGGTGTCGAAGCTTCAATCTATATTTCTAACTCTATATTCAATGTACAATCCAATCTGTCTTAAAGCCACCTGCTTTTACAGGCCAATAGATTTGTATACCAATTATTTTTATTCATATTATTTGAACCTGTGTATAATGGCCACCTATCCACAAAGGTCACTTTTACTGGTTCCCTTGGGTGGCCTTAATAGACAGGTTTGACTATGCTCCATTTGCCACGAATAACATATATTAATATATAGGAAGTTTTTGATACCTTTGTATTAGCAGCTATCCAATTAGATGTCTCACTGTCATCATCACATTTCTTTATCCACCTTCGTAACCACATACATTTAACAGGATCATGCCAATTTTCTCCACAAGCAAAACTAAAATAATCAAAATGAAATAAATAGTTATTTTAATGAAAACTAAAAGTGTATAATGTCAAATTGCACTGAAAACATATATACTTAACAGGAATGAAGTGATTGTAATCAGAAATCGTGATTAGCTGTAATCGAGTACATTTTGCAATAATCAGTAATCAATCATGCATTTTCTGATTACAAGTAATAATGGGAAAAGACCAGGGATTTTTCTGACCTTTTTGGGAAAAGGACCTTGGGATGAAATTGGGAAAATGCTCAACAAAAATGTAATTTTGGGAAAAATCACAACAACATATTGAAATTCTAGACCACTAGAATACTGGTAATTGAACAAATTATATCGGTGTTCACAGCAAAATAACGCTGTCTCTTTTGTCTCTATATAAATCATCCAGCAAAATGTGGGTTAATATAGATTGAAATCGTTATCAGAACGAGATATCCTCCGAATATGATGTTGATGATCTTGTGAAATTTTTTTCTCAAAAAATTGATAAACATAGCTAATTGGGAATTTTTTACTGCAGAATTGGGAAAAATGTATGTTTTTTGGCATTGGGAATGGGTCCCTTTACTGGACCCTGTGGATACCCAGAAAAATCCCTAAGACAGAATTTATGACAATATAATCACATGTTATCAGTAATGAATCATGCATTTTCTGATAAAAAAGTAATCATAATTTAATATTGATTACATTGCAAAAGCCAGGTGTAATTTATGACGATACTTAGATTACTACATTCATATGATTAATTCCTAGTTAGTGATTACATATTTCATATATGACAAAAGTATATATGTATATGCAGGAACAACAACTGAATACACACTGACACTGTTAATCCATTTTTATCTTTATAATTTTGCAATATGATAATTAATTCTAGGACTTACTTCTATATTTCACTAAAATGACTGACATGTATTGAAAAAATTTATTTTAATAATTTTTCACGATTTTTGTAAGTGAACAAGTGAAATGGAGTTTAAACTCTAAATAAAGATAATTTTGCTTATATCAAGGCCTCACAAACAACACAAAAAATTTACATCTTTGCAATGCACTTGCGGTAATATTTTATGTCAGGCTACAGTGACATACATGTAGGACATCAGAGAAATTAAGGTCTTATAAGACGAAATGATATCTCATTTCTAAACAGTGTAGTTGAAAAAAGAACAATCACTGTCCAATTTTCAATATAACAGAGTAATAAAAAATTAAACCAAAATACAGTAGTGGTTTACTTTGTCTGCCTAATTTTGTAGCTTTGTTAACCATGTTATCCTCAAAAAGTTTTATGGTCGTCATCACAGTATTGTTGATAAGTTTGATGTCACTGTGTCCAGGATTGTCCTAGATATATTTGACGTCCCATAGTTCCATGTTCCTTACACACAACTTTGATTACACACATGGCGAGTGTAGCTTGCTAAACAGGAGGTGCTTACCCTTCCGGAGCACCCGGCCACACTTCCCTGGTGGAAGTTTACGTGTTTAACCTAACTTGTCAGTTCCAAAGTTTTATACTTTGCTTCTGGATTGTGATTCAGACTTCGTATATTTGTTTTTAATTATAAAACATTTGAATGTAGAATAATCTTTAAGCTTTTCTCTTACAGTTTGAGGAAAGCCCATCAAAGACTTGTCATAAAACTTACCAAAAAGTATGTCCACATACACATGTTACTGGTTTATTATCATAGTAAGCTACTTTAACAGCATGTCCACAATCTGGTGCAGGGCACCATCTTAATAATCTATTACACTACAAATACAAAATCAACATGTAAGTACATTATAGCCTGTCTGATGTGAAAAACTCAAAGACTGAAGATCTGGTTAAATTAAAAAAGTACTGGCATGTGTTTTATATAGGTTAATTTACTTAAGAAATGTCAACAGCATATATCTTAATAAAATGCTTAACAAATAGTTCATGTCATTGCGGGCCATATGACAGTTTATGGACCGGGTAGTCATCCCTAAAGTTGTATATGAACCAAAGCAAAGCTGAGGTTGTGGCAACCTCTATTTCCATTAAAATAAAATCATATGTATATAATATTTCAGATTTTACATGGGTTTTGTTTATACAAGCCAGGCAGTATAATTTTCCAGTAGTCATAGTTTGTACAAAGTCTAGTCAGAGTGACAACCTTAAATTTATTTTCCTTTCATATTCTTCAAACATTACATTCTGACAATTATCATCATTAGTTACAAACTTCCATAATCCATTTCAAACAAAGGGAGAGAAAATCTGTACAGACTTCTATCAAGAATAATTTTTCATAAATAGCCTTCAAATATTTTTATTATTTTTATTGACACATAATATGCTATAATCAAACAACAAAAAAGAGCATAGTATACAAATACTGACAGAAAGACATTTCTTAACACAGTTACATATTTTACATGTAAAGGGAGATAATTCACATATTTTGGTTGGTTATATTCATTAACTCAACACATGTATATGATATAAATAATGCCTTCTACATATCTACTGGTAGTCTCAAAATATCTATTATGTACGAATTAAATTGGATACACAAATGGTTCATTGTTCATTTCCTTTTATGAAAATCCTATAGGATTTTAAAGGTCATTGTGGGAGGGGGGAAGAACAATTACATATACTTCAAATACTTTACCTCTACAAAACTATTTGTAATTAATTGTTGATACTTTAATCTAATTCTTGGTTCTGTTACTAATTTCCTGAAAATAAAAGAAAAACAATTGTGAAAAAATTACATGGATATCAATCAAGTTTCCATGGTAAACATAAATTCTTACTGGTAATGATTTTTTTTTTAAAATTGAAGTTTTAGAAATGGTCAAAATATGTCTTTAAATGTGTATTTCATACAATGTATTGTAACATATAACGAGTGGCTTCAGTTATCGTTAAGTATCATTCACTTGCCACATCTGATGAGTTTGCTTCATTATTTATATAAAGTCAAAATTATTTATGTAGACAAAACTTTAGAAAAATTCCAAATAGACTCCACACACACATATACATGACAATAACTTAAGCTTTTAGTTACAACATGAATGATTTAAAAGTTTTAAAAAATTAAAATATCCCAAGATATAACTAAGATACAAAGGTAAAACCATGATTCCGTGCTACCCTCTGCTCAGTAAAATTTTAAAAGGGGATCTGGTGATGTATAAAGGGAGACTATTTTATCATACATGCATAGAACGTGATCAATTTTCATCAGTTGTTATCGATAATTTTGATTACAATAAATGGTAAACTTACATTACTGTAGCATCATCCACTAAGATATCACAACCATAGGCTGCACATGATATAGTTTGTCCCATTCCTTCATCTACTATTTTTGATGTTAAATACTCTGTCCAACAGGGAGCACAAACTTATGACCACATTCAAGGCCAGTCATTTCCTGTCAAAAAATTCAGAGAATTCAGACAAAATGCTAACACATAAATTTCAAATGACAAGTCATAATTGAAAAGGGATGCCTTTTCAAAAGTGTCACCCGAAGAAACTCCAGCTACGAAATCCATGTTTTCCAAATTATGTGTATAAAAATTCAAAACACAATTTGCTAATAGCACATCTACTCCAGCCAAAGATTGTTCCTGTGAAATTTCATAAAGATCAGTTCAATAGTTTTTTAGAAAAGTGATGAACAAAATGTTGCATTATTTCCACACCCAACCCACTTTGTTAGGGGACATAACAATCTATGCATAGTCCGATGGATGTTTTTTGGAAAAAGAAACAATGTATTTGGAAAAAGAAACAATGTACCAAACCATGTATTGCTAAATTAAATGGTAGAAAATAATAATTTCATAAATATATGAAAAAGACAATCAGTAATTAAAATTTAATAAAGTTGTACCCGATTGTTTTGTCATTTCTGATAGAGAAAGTAGAGTTTTGCAGACCCTACCGTCGCTATGAGGGGGTACATTCTAGCGGTTGTATGTAACTGGATCATTTGCTATTAAATCTGGGTTTTAATAAACTGCTGATTATCACTCACAATATTCCCGTTTCATGTTTATGGTGAAGTATTTAAAATCCACATGTGGTCATTTGCACACAACACTGTAGGAATTATCTCCCTTTCACGAAAGTGAAATCTAATCGATAAACAGTTTTAAAATATGACACAATTCTCAACATCAAAAATACGTTATCATACCTCAATAAATTTAAATTACGTAGATTTCATGAAGAATTAATTAAATCCACCTGCCATTGCTGTTTATTTCATAAAAAGTTATGATTTTACATCGTAGGGCGCAAACTTCTCGTACTACTTTTTATTGTAAACACAAGATCAGTTCGCCAAATTGCAGAAATCATTGGATGCATCCCATCGCAATATTTTACTAGATTTCGAAATGTATTCCGAAAATTTATTCCAAATGTGCATATGTAACCAAATGCATTACCCATCTCAGAATACATATCTCACGATAAAACAGATATATTTCTTTCAGGCTTATTTACCAGGTGCACTATTTCCATGCGTACTCATATCTATAATTTCATAGCAAAGAAGCTCGATATCTTGGAAGAAAGCGATAGCAAAGTACGCGTTCACTGTCGTGAAACGCCGTACAAAAATGATGATCATTCTACCAAAATTTGTGTAATGTTGTGTAAAGAATGTGTTAAACAAATGTTAATACTTACCGCTGCAGGCCTGTCAACATAGCATATCTCACATGAGATATCTGTATTAGCAGCAGCTGAAGCAGATCTTGTCATTTTCTAGAAATATAAATGGTTAATATATATATATATATATATATATATATATATACATATGTGCAATGTCTGGATTCAAAACCAATGTTAAATGTAATTAACAAAAAGCAACATACATGTAATATAAATCATATAAAATACATGTACTTCCAAACACATGCTCAAATTCAATGGCCACATAAAATACATGTATTGCTCAGGCAACATACTGTAAATCCCCTAACAGAAAATTGAAAATCAAGAACAGTGTACAGTTTGTAAAAAAAATCAAAAACACTTTGCAGTTTGTAAAAAAGAATACTGGTACAATGTAAGGATATAAGTATTTAATTTCTTTAAATTTTTGCTTCCATCATTTACACTGCATGAATGTTAATTAATTAATAATACTAAATATTACTTCAACATCAGCGCTTAGAAAAAAGTTTGGAAAACAGAAGTGTGGTGGATAGACTGATGGACAGACCAATGGACAGAGTTAAATTACATGTACTTTAAGCCTATGATTGTCCCCCACAGCAATGTCAGTAGGAGACTAACAATGATTTTTCAATCAAGGTATCATATTGTTGATAATCATCTCATTCCCCATCACTGACCAGCACAATGCCTTTATTATCTGTTATGAAAGCAAACAAAAAGGTTACTTTTTTTCCATTATATATGTTCTATTCATCCTTTTGATTGTCTACAATTTGAATAATAATCCCAACACTAATGCCAATGTTGTAACACAAAAGTCTCCACATTAACTTCAGGGTGCATAAAAAATCCAAAAATATTGTTGGACAGCTTTTATAAAGCAATATACATGTACATGTACAATAAAGGCATTTAATTATGAAGTGACATGAAATTACCTTTGCTGGACGTTCACGTCTATGTGGACTTATCACATGAGCTTCTGAAAATAGACTGTCTTGATCACTCCCATAATACCTGTCAATCAAATATATTATAAGCATAATTAATAAGTTTCAAAATACCTGCGGTAATAATTTAAAAATTTTGTAAGTATTTAGATTGAAATTCAAAAATGTGAATGTGGTTCAAAGTTGCAGAATTTTTATTCTAACATCACCCACTTATAATTACACTGAACCTGGTAACTTTATAATTTTTTTTAAAAATATTGTACTTTCAGATTCAGACCAGTTAGTATTTCAGCATATTTTTGGACAATGTTGCAGACTAAAATTGAGCAGATTTGTCTGTCAATACAAGTGTTTGCCTGAAAGACCCATTCTAAATTTTTGAAAATGTCTAGCAAATCAGGAATCAGAAAATCAACTCTCCATTTATCATCAAGAGCTTGCATAGTGGTGCATTGTACACTTCTGACATATTTGTCAACTGGCAGATTTCATCATACATGTATATAACATATTTGTAAACTGTCTACTACACATGCAAGCAGCAGTTTCACAGTGGTGTTTTGAAATACTCTAGGCCCTATGTCATCATACTCTACACATCTCAATATAACATTCATGGCAAGTTTCATTAAAACCCTTTAAACCATTAAGATATTACAATAAGTATTAATTTTTGGAGGTTTTTGAATGGTGTTATACATCCCAGACAAGACTTTTTCACTTATATTAAGGTGGTAAGTTCAAGACTGGTGGGGGAATCCAGAGTGTTACCGACCTTCGACAAGCGAAACGACAAACTTTCTCACACTTGAGTGGGATTTGAAGCTAGGCAATAAGTAATAATGTGATCCGTGACCGTAAGTGTGTGCTTTAGACCACTCAGCCACCATGCCCTGTAAGTTATAAAGTGGACATGGAAAAAATGTATAAGTTTTCTGTATGCCACAACACCTGACCTGTAACTCAATGTATTTTGCTCTGTGCATCTGAATATGAGTGGAAGCGCGTGGCCTAGTGGTTAAGGCGTTGGACTCATGATTCGAAGGTCGTGGGTTCGATCCCTGGATTGGGCGATGTGTTGTGTCCTTGAGCAAGACACTTAATTTCACGTTGTTCCAGTTCACTCAGCTGAAAAATAAATGAGTACCAGCAAAATGCTGGGGGTTAACCCTGCGATTGACCGGCGTCCCATTCAGGGGAGAGTATTGTACTCTCAGTCGCTTAACGCCACCGAAACCGGGATAAGCTCCGGCCTGATGGGCCTAATGGCTCGGGACAGACTTTAACTTTTTAATCTGAATATGATAAACAATCATGGAAAATTTCATTAAAAGCTTTTGCACTACCGGTATTCAACAGTTATAAGAGCAAACAAGAAAATGTTAATATATAATCCATATATATAGTCACATATAAAGTTTAATACTTAACTTAAAAATATTGACAGTGTTACATGCAACAGGAATAAACTTGTTAACATGTAAATTAACATATTTACCTTTCCATAAGTTTCTCTTTATCCCATTTGAAATGGTTTAGTAAAATTCTTGTGACCGTGGAAGGTATCTACAAATAAAAAAATACAATAGAACATTGTTACATGGATTCTTTAGTATATATTACTCTGGGATAGATACAGGAAAGGAATTGTTTCACATGAACAAAATAGAAATTAGAAATTTAAAATAAAATTGGCACATTCAGTTTAAGTCAGTGTTGTAAACTTTAGTTTGTTACTTTTGTTTTATAAATGCTTTACACTATTTCTTTAAATTTATTAATGTGGACACAAGTGACATGGGATTTTTGTGTCATGATTCATGTACAACTGACTTGACATTAACTGAAAAAATTCATACGAACATGGTCAGGACCAAGATATGTTTTTCCATGCTCAAGTAATTAGATAATTGAACAAAATACACAAGATTATGGTCAAGAGAGAGTTCAACTGACAGATAACTTCCAGACACACTGGCTATTTAAGCTATATTGAAGATTGAATGTGCTAATAAATCAGAACATTATTATTTACTTTCAGTTTATTTTGTATGCGATGGTTCTGATGGAAATTAGGGGAATGTGCATGTTTTTGTCAAAAAATAAATTTCTGACATTGAACACTGTCAAAATATTACACAGGTGAATCCAATACATTCACCAGCATATCACATGATACACTTTAGGACAAACAAATTTTATATATTATGAGTATTCTTGAGGATTTGTAGTAGCTACTGGGCCCCTGCTAATCTTCATTCCTGCTGAGACACCTACAGATACTCATTCTGTCCATGGACAGTGCCGCAGTGGGACATGTTGCCACCAGATATACCAGCTGCAACAACCACAGCGCTGTCTATGTAAAGAATGATACAAGGTGTTTTTATCAGTTTTTTTAATAGAAGAGTTCAACTGCCACCAGTGTCACTCACAAGAACTTGTACTCAATGTTTAAACTATACTATCCAGACTTTCTCCAATCGCCGTATAAAGGGGCAAGCATGAAAATCTCCCTTGGACACTTGACCCAGAAGTGACTTCGAAAGTTCTCAGGTGTTTACAATCAGTGATTGAATGAACATTCAAGGCATCTTTGTCAGAGATGTTACTCGCGGAAATTTTGAAAACAAAAATATCAAGAAAGAAACTATGGATAAAGTATGAAATCAGACCATTTTTTTCAGTGTCAAGGTAAGGGATTAATGGTTTGATTAAATGTTTTACTAAATAATTCTTGCATTTTAAAAGTTTTACTCAATTAAATCTCATGTCAAAGAATCACTTTCGGGTCAAGTGTCCAAGGGAGATTTCCATGCTTGTCTCGTACAGCAATTTGGTTGAAATATCGCTGAATTAACCAGTTGCTGGAAATAATTTTGGTCACAAAACGAAAGAAAAATATGTTCAGAGTTGAGGAAAACCAGGTTTAGTTGGTTGAATGTTGCTTAACGTCGCATCAGCAATTTTTCAGCTATTCGCGACGAGAACTATTTAATTAATCTCTTTGGATTAATCAAAAACAATTTTGTGTATGCATGTGAAGTGCGAGTGTGTTGTATGGTCTGCCTTGTACTAGCGCGCACTCAGGGCGACTTTACCGTGCTAGCTCACAGAGTCAGTACGTCACAGACAAGCGTACCACTCCCCCAGTCCATTATACTGATACCAGGTGAATCAGTAAAGGGCAACGGTAAGGAAAATTCGGTAGCTGGTCAACTCGCCCCCTAACCAACTCGCCTCTACCAACTTGCCCCCTAACTAACTCGCCCCCTACCAACTCCCCCCTTGACATTACCAACTCGCCCCCTTGACGTTACCAACTCGCCCCCTCAAAATCCTGATATAAGAATTTTATACACTGTCATCATATTTTATCCAACTTAAAAAACATCTGTCGTGTCCATCGTAACGTTATATGAAAGATTATGTTTTCATTCTAATCTCAGCACATTTATACATGTATCTGAAATCATTGTCGATAATCTTATTGGTCAAAATATTTTTCTTTGAATATCTTTTGACCTTTTGAAAATGAAAACGAAGCCAAAGGTAGTGTGATCATACATGTCCCGTAAACTGCTTGTGTATCGTTTAGTCAAAATGAACATGTTTGCATAAATTCACACTAAGCCATAACACACTGTTTCCGGTGATAAAATGTGCCGATAATTGTTATTATTATTATATTACAATAATATTAAAAAAAAACAAAAATTAAGTTCACTGTGACAATGTTGTTTGATGGATTGTAAAAACAATAAACACGGGAAAATGCAAAAATTATTTTTTTTAATGAAAAGAATAAAAAATTATTATTATGATTATTATAATTATAATTATAATTTTAATAATAATTTTTTTTAATTTTTATATTGGGGCGAGTTGGTATAAGTTGGGGGGGACTTGGTGTTGACTTTAAGATAAGTGGGGGCGAGTTGGTATATAGTGGGGGCGAGTTGGAAGGGGGCGAGTTGGTTAGGGGGCGAGTTGACCAGAATTCGGAAAATTCACTTTCTCACAGGTTTAGTTGGAGAATGAGGCCAAACTGCATGACAGACTTGAATGAAGCAGGCAGGGTAGATTGGGTGCCTGTCCTTGTTATTTTTTCTTGGTGTTAGATAGTACAGAATGTCTGGATAGTATAGTTTAACATAATTACAAGTTTCTGTGTGTCACTGTCGGATAAAACCAAGATAGTATACTTAGCAGAAGTTGACTTTAGTGTACACAAATGTTATGTAAAATTAGTAGTCCTCTTCTGAGAGAACTAACCTGAACAACTGCATTAACGTCTTTGATACAATCCACCATAAATTGAACTATTTTATCGGCTGGCAAGACTTCATAGGGAAATTCCTCGGCCTCTTGTTTGTCTTGGTTTGATGAATGTTCTGGTTCCAAGCCCATGTCGACGAATTCGTCGTCATTATCGCTACTTTCTTCTACGTACTCTTCGTCTTCCTCAAACTCCATCTCATCACTATCCATGGTGACTTCAAATGGACAAGATTCTTACTTTTCTTTTCAGAAAATTACTATGTGAAAGCTGCTACGGTCGTATTTACATCTGTGACGTCATCTTCGGAGAAGCAAAAGTCAGCAGAAGTACACGAAATTATTTCTCCAAGCAAGCGATACTGGATTTACACTAACGGACATGAAGCTGGTTTTTCAAATAACAAATTGGGCATTAGTGAAACAAAGCAGAAGTTAAAATAAAGGTGATATTTTTACGAAGATGACATCACTGTCGTCTTTTATTTCCCAGTGAAGGATTGTGGGATTCCAATTATTTTGTTGTCACTTTTTTTACCTTTAAAAATGCGAGAGTTAAAAATCAAGGGAAGTAATAAAACGCGGGTTTTATAATAACTTTTTTTTCTGAAACCGAATACACAAATTTTAATCGTTATATAATTATTATAAACATGTTCAATTTTACAAAACATATATTTTATTTTTTAAATTATCAAATTCTGACAAACTAAACAGCATATTGCATTACAACTTCTGGCAGAAATAGATCTACATCTGATTTTCCGACGCGGTTAGGTTGCCCAAGCTGGCTTTTGGTAGGTTAAATACTGGTTTGTTTTCTTGGTTGGTGGTATCTTGGTTAGATTTCCCAAGCCGGCTTTTGGTAGGTTGGGTACTGGTTTGTTTTCATGGTTTGCGGTACACTTGGTAGGATGCACATGCTGGCATTTGGGATGTTGAGTACTGTTTGTGATACACACGGTTAGGATGCCAAAGCTGGATTTTGCCCGGGGAGGTTGAGTACTGCATGGTTTGTTTTCTTAATTGGAGGTACTTTGGGTTAGCCTAAGGATGCTCAAAATGGCTTTGGGAGGTTGAGTACTGGTTTTGTTTCATTGGTGGCGGTACTCTTGGTTAGGATACTCAAACTGACCGGGAGGTTAGTTCTGGTTTGTTTTCTTGGTTGGTGGTACTCTTGGTTAGGATGCCCAAGCTGACTTTTGGAAGGTTGAGTACTCAGATTTATTTTCATAGTTTGCGATACACTAGGTAGGTTGTCCATGCTGACTTTTGGGAGGTTAAGTACTGGTTTGTTTTCATGGTTTGCGATACACTAGGTAGGTTGTCCAAGCTGGCTTTTGGGAGGTTGTTTACTGATTTGTTTTCATGGTTTGCGATACACTAGGTAGGTTGTCCAAGCTGGCTTTTGGGAGGTTGAGTACTGATTTGTTTTCATAGTTTGCGATACACTAGGTAGATTGTCCAAGCTGGCTTTTGGTAGGTTAAGTACTGATTTGTTTTCATAGTTTGCGATACACTAGGTAGATTGTCCAAGCTGGCTTTTGGAAGGTTGATTACTGATTTGTTTTCATGATTTGCGATACACTAGGTAGGTTGTCCAAGCTGGCTTTTGGAAGGTTGAGCACTGATTTGTTTTCATGGTTTGCGATACACTAGGTAGGTTGTCCAAGCTGGCTTTTGGAAGGTTGATTACTGATTTGTTTTCATGGTTGGTGGTAGTACTCGTGGATAGGATGCACAAACTGACTTTTGGGGGGTGGGGTTGAGTACTGGTTTGTTTTCATAGTTGGTAGTACTCTTGGTTAGGATGCCCAAGCTGACTTTTGAGAGGTTGAGAACTGGTATGTCACCTAGAATTAATTAAATTCGTTGAGTCATTTTTGCCATTACATAAACTCACACTATTCATGATTTGTATTTTGACGGACAATTTTTGGAAAGAAGGGGAGCAAAATATGTTGGGAACACCGGTCATAAAATTTCCGACCAAAATATAATGTGGAAACGGTATCAAGTGGTATGCTTCAAGTAGTTTCATTGAGTTTGTAGTCTACGACTAACCGGACCTCACCGAGAACGTCATGCCTACATTATGTTGTACATTTTGCTTTGTCTAATAAAACAAGTTTTAGCGCACTATATAATTCTTTTCTTTTCTCGATAATGATGCATTTGGTAATTTATTTTTCATCCCAGTATTTTCATCAGCGTAGAGCAGTAAAAACTGTTCCACGTCTAAAATTGTTTATAGAGGCTCTCACTACAGTATATTTTTATCATGTTTATAAACTGTTGACTCGGGGATGCATTACAAGCCTAGACTGATCAAAGCCCTGAAAATGTATGGTCACCATCACAAAACTGTTGATAAATATGTTTGTCCAAAATTAACCTCTATTATATTTAGCTTCCCTTGTTCCTTTCACTCTCAATTTTGATAACACACGTGACGGGTGTAGACAGCTAAACTGTAGGTGCTACCCTTCTGGAACAACCGGCCTCACTTCTTTGTACTTAACTCAATTTGTCAGTTTTTAAAGGGTTTACTTTGGTTTTGGATTGTGATTTGAACATGGATTGGTATGTTTCTCAGTTTTCAAAGTTTTTACTTTGGGTATTTGTAACTTAATTTGAACATGGATTGGTATGTTTGTCAGTTTTCAAAGTTTTTACTTTGGGTATTTGTAACTTAATTTGAACATGGATTGGTATGTTTGTCAGTTTTCAAAGATTTGACTCTGATTTTGTAATGTGATTTGAACATAGATTGGTATGTTTGTCAGTTTTCAAAGTTTTCACTTTGGGTATTTGTGATGTGATTTGAACATGGATTGGTATGTTTGTCAGTTTTCAAAGATTTTACTCTGATTTTGTAATGTGATTTGAACATGGATTGGTATGTTTGACAGTTTTCAAAGATTTTACTCTGATTTTTTAATGTGATTTGAACATGGATTGGTATGTTTGTCAGTTTTCAAAGTTCAAGTTAAGCCGATTTTGTAATATGATTTGAACATGGATTGGTATGTTTGTCAGTTTTAAAAGATTTCACTTTGGGTATTTGTGATGTGATTTGAACATAGATTGGTATGTTTGTCAGTTTTCAAAGATTTTACTCTGATTTTGTAATGTGATTTGAACATAGATTGGTATGTTTGTCAGGTTTCAAAGTTTTCACTTTGGGTATTTGTGATGTGATTTGAACATAGATTGGTATGTTTGTCAGTTTTCAAAGATTTTACTCTGATTTTGTAATGTGATTTGAACATGGATTGGTATGTTTGTCAGTTTTCAAAGATTTCACTTTGGGTATTTGTAATGTGATTTGAACATGGATTGGTATGTTTGTCAGTTTTCAAAGATTTTACTCTGATTTTGTAATGTGATTTGAACATAGATTGGTATGTTTGTCAGTTTGCAAAGATTTCACTTTGGGTATTTGTAATGTGATTTGAACATGGATTGGTATGTTTGTCAGTTTTCAAAGATTTTACTCTGATTTTGTAATGTGATTTGAACATAGATTGGTATGTTTGTCAGTTTTCAAAGATTTGACTCTGATTTTGTAATGTGATTTGAACATAGATTGGTATGTTTGTCAGTTTGCAAAGATTTAACTTTGGGTATTTGTGATGTGATTTGAACCTAGATTGGTATGTTTGTCAGTTTTCAAAGATTTTACTCTGATTTTGTAATGTGATTTGAACATAGATTGGTATGTTTGTCAGTTTGCAAAGATTTCACTTTGGGTATTTGTAATGTGATTTGAACATAGATTGGTATGTTTGTCAGTTTTCAAAGATTTTACTCTGATTTTGTAATGTGATTTGAACATGGATTGGTATGTTTGTCAGTTTTCAAAGTTTTTACTCTGATTTTGTAATGTGATTTGAACATGGATTGGTATGTTTGCCAGTTTTCAAAGTTTTTACTCTGATTTTGTAATGTGATTTGAACATGGATTGGTATGTTTGCCAGTTTTCAAAGTTTTTACTCTGATTTTGTAATGTGATTTGAACATAGATTGGTATGTTTGTCAGTTTTCAAAGATTTTACTCTGATTTTGTAATGTGATTTGAACATAGATTGGTATGTTTGTCAGTTTTCAAAGATTTTACTCTGATTTTGTAATGTGATTTGAACATGGATTGGTATGTTTGTCAGTTTTCAAAGATTTTACTCTGATTTTGTAATGTGATTTGAACATAGATTGGTATGTTTGTCAGTTTTCAAAGATTTTACTCTGATTTTGTAATGTGATTTGAACATGGATTGGTATGTTTGTCAGTTTTCAAAGTTTTTACTCTGATTTTGTTATGTGATTTGAACATGGATTGGTATGTTTGCCAGTTTTCAAAGTTTTTACTCTGATTTTGTAATGTGATTTGAACATAGATTGGTATGTTTGTCAGTTTTCAAAGATTTTACTCTGATTTTGTAATGTGATTTGAACATGGATTGGTATGTTTGTCAGTTTTCAAAGTTTTACTCTGATTTTGTAATGTGATTTGAACATAGATTGGTATGTTTGTCAGTTTTCAAAGATTTTACTCTGATTTTGTAATGTGATTTGAACATAGATTGGTATGTTTGTCAGTTTTCAAAGATTTTACTCTGATTTTGTAATGTGATTTGAACATGAATTGGTATGTTTGTCAGTTTTCAAAGATTTCACTTTGGGTATTATAATGTGATTTGAACATGGATTGGTATGTTTGTCAGTTTTCAAAGTTTTTACTCTGATTTTGTAATGTGATTTGATATGGATTGGTATGTTTGTCAGTTTTCAAAGATTTTTCTCTGATTTTGTAATGTTATTTGAACATGGATTGGTATGTTTGTCAGTTTTCAAAGTTTTTAATTTGGGTTTTTGTAATGTTATTTGAACATGAATTGGTATGTTTGTCAGTTTCAAAGTTTTTAATTTGGGTTTTTGTAATGTGATTTGAACATAGATTGGTATGTTTGTCAGTTTTCAAAGATTTTACTCTGATTTTGTAATGTGATTTGAACATAGATTGGTATGTTTGTCAGTTTTCAAAGATTTTACTCTGATTTTGTAATGTGATTTGAACATGGATTGGTATGTTTGTCAGTTTTCAAAGATTTGACTCTGATTTTGTAATGTGATTTGAACATAGATTGGTATGTTTGTCAGTTTTCAAAGATTTTACTCTGATTTTGTAATGTGATTTGAACATGGATTGGTATGTTTGTCAGTTTTCAAAGTTTTACTCTGATTTTGTTATGTGATTTGAACATGGATTGGTATGTTTGCAGTTTTCAAAGTTTTTACTCTGATTTTGTAATGTGATTTGAACATAGATTGGTATGTTTGTCAGTTTTCAAAGATTTTACTCTGATTTTGTAATGTGATTTGAACATGGATTGGTATGTTTGTCAGTTTTCAAAGTTTTTACTCTGATTTTGTAATGTGATTTGAACATAGATTGGTATGTTTGTCAGTTTTCAAAGATTTTACTCTGATTTTGTAATGTGATTTGAACATACATGTACAGAAATCGAGGTCCGACCGTAAACCAATGATGCGTTAAGACGATGGTCTCATCACCTGTATTAAGTCACCTGTGCGATCGCCAGCCCGTTAAGTTACAATGGGAACTAGATATACCCGATTTTCAAATTTAAATTTCACCAACAACAATATATTTTCTGAAAATGTCTGGTTCTCAGTGAAAAATACATACTGTCATGAATATTCAAATATAAAAATGATTAAAATATCTTGAAAAAAATCCATTCCACTTTTGATTTAAAATATGGTGACATTTTACTTAATTTCCCTATGAAACTCATTAGAAAGTGCACAGCACTGTTTTTATAAACCGGGTTTTTCTTATTAAAGATATAGAAAAGTGAAAATGTCTGGTTTTCATGATAAAATTCACATCGTGATGAAAATTCAGTTATAAAAATCTTTGTGGTACCTTTAAAAAAATCCATTCCACTTTTAATTTGAAATTTAGGTGGTACAATATTTGTATCAATATTTCAGTCAGTGGATCAGGGTCAATAGGATAGAATATGTAGATACCTGTACTATGGATATGTATAGACTATCATGGTCAAACACACTACCCTACTGGATCTAATACAACATTGTGCCCATTTCTATTTAAAATATTATTAAAAAATTAAATCAAGTTAAGAGAAATAGGAAGTATTATTATTTAAAAAGGAAAAAAATATGCACATTTTTATTTATTATAGTCCTTATTCATTTAACTAATAATAATAATAATATCTATTTTCTTAAAGTTTCAAAAGTAATCAATGCAATAAAACATTTAAACCTAAATGAAATACAATATGATTATTCCCAGCCATTTTGACTTGATACACTAAAATTGAAGGAAACAACATTGAAGATGACTTAGTTAAAATTAACAATTACATTTAAATAATTATCTATTGAACGGATTTAATTATACTCAAATTAACAAAACAGAGTGACGAAAAATAAATTTATAACTAATATTTATTAGATTTTCAAACGGTTCGCGATAAAATTATCATTCAAATACATCACATTTAATAATGATAATAATAATAACACCACGCAGTTACTACCTCTAAAATAAATAAATCTGTGATGTTAAGTGCCTACCATGACACAAATAACATGATCTAGGTAAAGTGATGGGTTAGGTTCGATTTTTAGTTAATTGGGAAATTAATTGATTATTGAAACAAGTAGGTAAACCGTCACGCATGAGTCCCTACTGTTCAATAGGAACATTATGTTCTCATGAACTTTTAGAATATTATATTGCATTTCGACCATGTCCCGATCATGTCCTGATTGTAAAAATAAAAAGTAATATTATTGTATATTGATCATACTTTTTGAACAATATTTGTGACTTGAGAGTGATAATTCTCTCTCTCTCTCTCTCTCTCTCTCTCTCTCTCTCTCTCTCCAAATTGTTACAGATGGCCTTGTCCTTACCAGTGCCAGGTTTATCTTACATTCTTTTCACAGTTCAGGTCGATGAATAAAATAAAATAAAATAAAATAAAATAAAATATATTGCAATTAACTATTCAGCTCATTTGATTTGTCGGTTCAATTAGATGAATCAAATCATCTAGTTTTGAAAAAAACATAAGAAAAATCATAGTATTTATTTATTTATTTATTTATTTATTTATTTATTATATAATGAAGCTAAAATGAAATGTTTTAAAAAAAACGAAGATTTATTTCTTATTCAAAGTTCTGCTAGATTGCATTGTTGATGCTGAGAAAAATTATTATTATTTATTTATTTATTTATTTATTTATTAATTTATTTATGTATTTTTTTATTTAGTATTTATGTAAAAACATTAATATAGCTAGAATAGAATATTTAAAAACGCTGATTTAATTTTTATTTAAACTTAGAGTAAGCATATAAGACGCCGACAAAACGTATTTAAAACAAATACTTGAAACTTTTATAAAATTACGATTTTCAATTAGCTGGTACACATGTTAATTTTTTTTTTCATCATTTTATTACGAGATGCATTCTAGTCATTAGTGTCTAAATACTGATAATAATCCGTCTGCGTTTAGCCAGAGACATATGAAACCCCTATTGGATTTTTGTTGATCTATAATCACTCATTGCTCTCCCTAATCAGCTAATTGGAATTATCTAACATGTCACGCTCGACTGAACCAAACTACCATCTTTATAACTGTAAAGTATATCACACCTGTATCCGTATATAAAGATGGGCGACTTTTAATGTAAGGGCAGATAACCCGTCAGATCGGGCCTCGATTTCTGCGTATGGATTGGTATGTTTGTCAGTTTTCAAAGATTTTACTCTGATTTTGTAATGTGATTTGAACATGAATTGGTATGTTTGTCAGTTTTCAAAGATTTCACTTTGGGTATTTATAATGTGATTTGAACATGGATTGGTATGTTTGTCAGTTTTCAAAGTTTTTACTCTGATTTTGTAATGTGATTTGATATGGATTGGTATGTTTGTCAGTTTTCAAAGATTTTTCTCTGATTTTGTAATGTTATTTGAACATGGATTGGTATGTTTGTCAGTTTTCAAAGTTTTTAATTTGGGGTTTTGTAATGTTATTTGAACATGAATTGGTATGTTTGTCAGTTTCAAAGTTTTTAATTTGGGTTTTTGTAATGTTATTTGAACATGAATTGGTATGTTTGTCAGTTTTCAAAGATTTCACTTTGGGTATTTGTAATGTGATTTGAACATGGATTGGTATGTTTGTCAGTTTTCAAAGATTTTACTCTGATTTTGTAATGTGATTTGAACATGGATTGGTATGTTTGTCAGTTTTCAAAGATTTCACTCTGATTTTGTAATGTGATTTGAACATGGATTGGTATGTTTGTCAGTTTTCAAAGATTTTACTCTGATTTTGTAATGTGATTTGAACATGGATTGGTATGTTTGTCAGTTTTCAAAGATTTTACTCTGATTTTGTAATGTGATTTGAACATGGATTGGTATGTTTGTCAGTTTTCAAAGTTATTACTCTGATTTTGTAATGTGATTTGAACATGGATTGGTATGTTTGTCAGTTTTCAAAGATTTTACTCTGATTTTGTAATGTGATTTGAACATGAATTGGTATGTTTGTCAGTTTTCAAAGATTTTACTCTGATTTTGTAATGTGATTTGAACATGGATTGGTATGTTTGTCAGTTTCAAAGATTTCACTTTGGGTATTTATAATGTGATTTGAACATGGATTGGTATGTTTGTCAGTTTTCAAAGATTTTACTCTGATTTTGTAATGTGATTTGAACATGGATTGGTATGTTTGTCAGTTTTCAAAGTTTTTACTCTGATTTTGTAATGTGATTTGAACATGGGTTGGTATGTTTGTCCGTTTTCAAAGATTTTACTCTGATTTTGTAATGTGATTTGAACATGGATTGGTATGTTTGTCAGTTTTCAAAGTTTTTACTCTGATTTTGTAATGTGATTTGAACATGAATTGGTATGTTTGTCAGTTTCAAAGATATCACTTTGGGTATTTATAATGTGATTTGAACATGGATTGGTATGTTTGTCAGTTTTCAAAGATTTTACTCTGATTTTGTAATGTGATTTGAACATGGATTGGTATGTTTGTCAGTTTTCAAAGTTTTTACTCTGATTTTGTAATGTGATTTGAACATGGGTTGGTATGTTTGTCAGTTTTCAAAGATTTTACTCTGATTTTGTAATGTGATTTGAACATGGATTGGTATGTTTGTCAGTTTTCAAAGATTTTACTCTGATTTTGTAATGTGATTTGAACATGGATTGGTATGTTTGTCAGTTTTTCAAAGTTTTTAATTTGGGTTTTTGTAATGTTATTTGAACATGAATTGGTATGTTTGTCAGTTTCAAAGATTTCACTTTGGGTATTTGTAATGTGATTTGAACATGGATTGGTATGTTTGTCAGTTTTCAAAGATTTTACTCTGATTTTGTAATGTGATTTGAACATGGATTGGTATGTTTGTCAGTTTTCAAAGTTTTTACTCTGATTTTGTAATGTGATTTGAACATGGATTGGTATGTTTGTCAGTTTTCAAAGTTTTCACTTTAGATTTTGTAATGTGATTTTAACATGGATTAGTATGTTTGTTTTTTTATTTTCACTATCCCACTTAGTCCCATACTACCCGAGTTCATTTATTACTACTTCTTGAATTTTTTCGGAACTGGCATGTAAAGATGTCATGAAACAAACAAAACCATTACTTTTATATATTTTTCAATAAATGTACTTTAATTTGAACTATGAAGTTGGCATGGACATGTATTTTTACCACGAATACAAGCGAAAACTAGAAAGCATTTGTAAAGTATAAAGTACTACTGATTTTAATGATTCCAATTAATGTTTGATTACAAAGCCCAATGCATTGCTGTATTCAGGGATTTTTCACACGCCATTTTCAGGATAAAAAACTTATAAACCTATTCGGAGCACACATTTGATTAGAACAACTCATCACAATGTTTAAAATGTACATTTCTCAACTGATTTTTAACGCATGATTAAACATTTAAAAAAAATGAAAAAAAATGAAAAAAATTGCATAGCATACATGTCTCGATTTATGGAAGGAATAAAAAAACAACACAAAACCCTAAATAAACAAAATAAGCAGAAACCAAGCAAATAAATATATAAAATATATAGCAATTTTTTGCGTAAATCATAATCACTGTACAATGGCAGATTTCTATATTATATAATTGTTATTAAAAAGAACATAAAGAATATTAAAAAATCAGTTCTTGTTTTGTAAATTTCGTAAAACGGTCCCAACACCATTTTTTTATTCAGAGCAAAGTTAAGCAAAAACTTGTCTTGCAGCAACTCTACAAGTGTGCTTTCTATAGCCTGTGTAATCTGACAAACAGACAAAACAGAACTCGTATTTACAGCCCCAACACTTTATGTGCTTGCAAGCCTCAGTATGCTCAGTAAGGGTACTACATTTTGGACAAGCACGGATTGATGGCACGTCTTTGAATTCTCCAATTTGTTTAGTATCGCATGTTCTCAAGGTAAAATTGGCGTCTCCTTCGGTAGAACAATCGGCATTCCCACAGTGCTTCTTGCCGCCATTTTGCCATTCATTTAGACAAGACCAGCAGAACTCGTTCGGTGTTTTCTTGGCTCCCTTACAATATCCACATATAACCCTTGGGTTTTTCTCGTCTATTCGCCTACAATACGCCCTACAAAATGGACATTCCTTGATACCCTGAAATATAAAATATTCCTTCTCACCAACACCAGTTTAAGTGGTAATTATTTGTATTGCATCATTATCGACGCCGATCATTTTGCAATACTACGAAAGCCTATAGGGGACACATTGAAATTTTTAATCTACGATGTTCCCTACAATACAGTGAGTAACAAGTACAATTTACTATCATTAACCTCCTAGGCAGCATGTTTCAAGGCATGTCATATTTATCTCAACGTACCGTGCCCTCTATAAAAACCCCCTATTTCATTGGCATTTACTTGCTCGGATACAATATATACAGATTGGCTAGACGAGTTAGATGACGTTTTATCCGGTAATGTCCCATGGATAAGTAATGGAGATGCTTATTCTGCTGGAGCATCAGACTTTACTTACCTGGTACAAGTTCACATATTTCAAAGTTTGTTTAGGGATCGTAATTTGGATATGAGTGAGTGAGTAATGGTGTTTAACGTCCCAGTCGAGAATATTTCACTTATATCGAGACGCCGCCAGCTATGGGCGAAGGTGCAGAACTTTTGCCTGTGCGTTGCGCTGATGGCATTATACAGCAGGGTTCTTTATTGTGCCAAGCCTACCGTGACACGGGACCTCGTTTATTTTAAGTTCCCATCCGAAAGAACCATGACTTTCATTTCGTAATATCGAGTGCTTGGCGAAAGAACAGTCACTACCCACTTTTAAGTCTTGGGGCAGACGGGCCGGGGATCGAACCCACGACCTCCCACTTACGGAGCGAGCACTCTACCAATTGAGCTACCGCAGTGGTTTAAATTTGGATATGGACATTGATCATATGGAAAGAAGTGTCAAAATGAACCTTGCATTATTATTATTAGTGCCCTACCGGCGAAAGCTGAAGGGGACTTTAGGTTTGCGCTCTGTCCGTCCGTCCGTCTGTCACGCCTCAGTTTTCCACACTTATTTTCTAAAATCTTTTAGATAATGAACTGATTTTTGGTATGTGAGTCTACCATGATGAGTTGCAGATCAAGTTAGCGTTTCATTCTGGTCCGCAAATTTTTACATGAGTTATGGCCCTTTGAACTTTGAAAATTCACTGAATTTTCAGTTTTCCGCTCTTTTTTCTAAATGATTTTAGATAATGAACTGATTTTTGGTATATGAGTCTACCATGATGAGTTACAGATCAAGTTTACGTTTCTTTCCATCTGCTAATTTTTACCGGAGTTATGGCACTTTGATCTTTGAAAATTCACAGAAATTTTAGTTTTCCGCATTTCTTTCTACACGCTTGCAGAAATGGAACTAATGTTTGGTATGTGACTCTACCATGATGAGTTACAGATCAAGTTTATGTTTCGTTTCCATCTGCTAATTTTTACGGGAGTTATGGACCTTTGAACTTTGAAAATTCACTGAAATTTCAGTTTTCCGCTCTTTTTTTCTACACGCTTGCAGTTAATGAATTGGTTTTTGGTATGCAGGTCAACCATGATGAGTTACAGATCAAGTTTACGGTTTCGTTTCATTCCACTAGTTTTTATGGGAGTTAAACTTTGAAAATTCAATGAAATTTCAGTTTTTTGCACTTTTTTCTACATGCTTGCAGATAATGAATTTTTGAGAACTCCATTGCTGGTTTTTGATTTTACTATGATCAAGTTTTGCTTTACATATTGAACAACACGTATAATTTATAACTATAAATCTTTGTACCATATAATAAGGTACATTTTACCTAAAACTTTGGGATTAGTGAAATATGCGACTGGTAGGGGATTATGTATTGTTTTGCAATACTCTCAGAATGCTTGTTTTACATATTTCAAGGTTTCTTAGTATGTATCTTTTACCCGGTTATTTTGTTGTGTGTTTTTTCTTTCTTTTTTGGGGGTGGGGGAGTTGGGTTAATTTTATTTTTTCAAAGTATGGCAGGAACTTTGGGTTTTTATGTTTAACTTTCAAATTGAAATATTGGTAAATGCGAATTACCCTTTGTCGTGCCAAGTAATTCTGACTCAGCATTTTGTCCACATACTGAAACTCATCATCGTCCCAATCTGCGATTTCACCGACTTCTTTAACGTCCCACAACGCATTACAATTCTTTTTTCCGTTTCCATCTACCTGTGGACAGCGAAATTCCAGACTTCCGCTTTGAAGTTCAGCCCAACAGTAATGATGCATATCATCAGGAGCTGAAAAATCATCTAACACATTTTAACTTTATGATGTAACTTGTGAATCAACATTAAGGACAGGATAATATTCTATAATTAACGCTCTCAGTTTGCTTACCTAAGGTCGGTTTTATTCTCCTGATACTCTGGTTTCCCCTACCATTCCTGAACTGACCACCTCGATATAAGTGAAAAATCTTGTCTGGGCGTAAAACATCACTTAAAAATATTGACTTTTTTACGGGGTAGTGCATGTATACTTTTTTTTTGCTAGACGAAATGGCAACATTGAAACAAGATGACACTGTTTTGGGTTAACTAATAAATAGTTACAATATTCCAGCGTATTTTATTTAGAGACCAATGCATAGTTGTGGAACAAGTCGGATTGTTAGGGCCATCCATCTCACTACAATGTCAGTTTCCATATCAAGCACGTACCCCTTAAGTAACTTGCTATTTCCCCATTTTGACCTCTAGAATTACGATTTGTGCAAATCTAAAACTTGATGCCCTAAGTATGTTTTACATGAAATATCTAAGCTATATCTCTTGTAGGTTCAGAGAAGTAGGTTTTCCACAATTTTCCCCTTTATGGGAACATAATCCTTTCATTTGTGCAAATCTGAAAGCCCCTCACCTAGACATCATTACTGCCAATTATCATCCAATTTTGATTTATAGTTTTGGAGGAGTTGATTAAAATGTGAAAAGTTTACACACGGTGCACAACGGATGAAGATAGATTGCAAAATATTCCCGTTAAAGACAACGGGACTGTTTGGGTTTAATAAAGAGTTTTTTTATTACCAATTTTTACAAACTAGCCTAAAATGTTTTATAAACCAGCATCAAATGTTCACAATGACAGCACCTAACTATTCCAGAAAGATATAATAACTATTTTAAATGAATGTAAACAATGACTCCTAATGCCTATGTACACACAAAAGCAATATAATTTCTCTTACCATGAAAAAATGTGATTTTTTTTTACCTTAAAAGGGGCATAACTCCTAAAAGGGGTTATCTGACAGAGACGTTTAAAGAACTTTTAATTCTAAAGAGCCTAAGATCCATTAGATTTTTCCTATCTGCGATAGTTTCTGATTTATAAGCAATTTAAAGTGATATTACCATATGTTCTATTTTTAGTAACAGCCGCCATGTTGTTTGTCGGATCAAAAATCGGAACACAACTTTTGTGCAGAATACCCTAAGAAGCAATCATACCAAGTTTAATTAAATTCTGTTCAGTAGTTTCAGAAAAGATTTTTGAAAAATTGTTAACGGACAACAGAACCGACGCCGCCGCCGCCGCCGCCGACGACGACGACGACGACGGACACAAAGTGATGGCAATAGCTCACCTGGACCTACTTCGGTCCAGGTGAGCTAAAATGTATCCAACTTCACCTTTAGCTGGTGACGCCATGACGTCTCGATGAAAGTGAAATGAAATATTCTTGACTGGGACGTGTGTGTGTGTGTGTGTGTGTGTGTGTGTGTGTGTGTGTGTGTGTGTGTGTGTGTGTGAATATCTTACTCATTGGATGACCACATTTTGTCTCCGCCATGTCGTCATCCTCTAAAAGTGTTATCATAGAAGGGAGACGTGATTTCTTTATGTTTGACTTCAGCTTTCTGGTTCTCTGCTTGGAATTAAATCGTGGTGGTGCCCCACCTAATATACCGTGTGTTACCACAAGTGTGGATCTGTTCTGGACATTCTTCTGTACCAGATAACCAGACCGGAGTTGTCTTCCATTGTACAATAGTCCGGTGGATCCGGGATAATTCCTGATTATGTCTTCAACTCTTGTAAGCTGATACCATGTGCATTTATAAAACAAAGAAACAAAAATAAAATTACTTTAGTTGACGTGTGGGATGCGAATATATAATAATAATAATAATAATAATAATAATAATAATAATAACTGTCCCTGAAAGAGGCTAATACCCCCGTTCCCAACATTTGATCTGGGGACAAATTGTATGTATGGCCAAATTGTAATGTGAAAAATTCTGTGTATGAAAATGTTAATAATTCGACAAAATACATGTGATGAAACAGATAATGGCAGGTGCACATGTTCTTATGATGCTCAATATCTATGCATAGTTTTCAAAAATTGGATCATATATAATTAAGTAACTATATAATTCAGCCAAAACAGGAGATGCACATGTTCAATGTATATAGAAACATACTGTAAAGTTTCAGACTTGTTTGTTAAAGTTGATTACACAAAATGGGTATCCCTCATATGAAATATTGTTGAAAAATGACTAAGTTAAACTACCCAGAAAATATGAACAAAATAATATAATCCAACAAAAATAGGAGGTGCACATGTTCAATGTACATCCTGCAAAGTTTCAGACTTCTTGGTTAAAAGCTGTAAGAGAAGTTGATTACACAAAATGAGTACCGCTCATATGGAATATTGTTCAACTACCCGTAAAATCTGAAGAAAAAAAACTATAATTCAACCAAAATAGGAGGTGCACATGTTCAATGTATATGGAGACATGCGCAAAGTTTCAGACTTCTTGGTTAAAAGCTGTAGGAGGAGTTGATTACACAAAATGGGTACCCCTCATATCATAGGTCAAAGGTAAAAGTCAAGGTCACAGTGACCTAAATTTGGTACATGACACATCGCCTTCCCATGATGCATCCACATACCAAGTTTGATAATCCTAGGTGCTACGGTACAAAAGTTCTGTTCCGGACACGAAGATGCACAAGGTTTTACTATCATAGAGGTCAAAGGTAAAAGTCAAGTTCACAGTGACCTAAATTTGGTATATGAAACATCGCCTTCCCATGATGCATCCACATACCAAGTTTGATAATCCTAGGTGCTACGGTTCAAAAGTTCTGTTCCGGACACGGAGCGGGACAGACGGACGAGGTGATTTCTTTAATACCCCCTTCATTTGCGGGGGGGGGGGGGGGGGGTATAATAATATTATTCCTTTCACAAAATTTTGATTACACACGTGGCGGGTGTATTTAGCTAAACAGGAGGTGCTTACCATTCCGTAGCACCCGGCCTCACTTCCCTGGTGGAAGTTCACGTGTCTAACCTAACTTGTCAGTTCCAAAGTTTTTACTTTGCTTCTGGATTGTGATTCGGACATGGGTTAGCATGTTTGTTTTTCATTTATACAATCGACACAGAATTCTGCCCGTTCAAGTTGATGTAACTTGTCGACTTTGACATTTTTATTGAGGAAATCAATAGAACCCGATGAATAAACCAACTTAACTACATATTTTATTTTACTTTCGCTTTAAATGTTACTTTTTGAAGTGTTTTATTCCGCTTAATATTCAGTCTTGTGTCACATTATGCTTTTGTTACTTACATGCATATCTTTGTTTTATTAGTTAAGAATATTATTTATTTGACATTAGTATATTTGTTTTTGATTTATTTTTTAATAGTAGAACTGTAATTGAAAACATGCGTATAATATCCACCTATATGTATTCCCAGCAATTTAATTATTATTACACTTTATACTACAGTACTTTAAAATCAAACAGTTTGTATTAAATGTCGCGCCGACGCTGGCAATCACAAAAATGTCAAGGAGTTGTTTCCCTTTAATTCTATGTCGTAGGACCTTTAGTTATTATCTATTTATGGTGAATGTTCGTAGTGCAATGATCTTGTATAAACACAAATGTGTTAGTGAGTACACAATGAACTGATATGTAAAATGAAAGTGCAATAGAAATGCTACTGGATCCTATACTAGTAAAAAAAATCAAGGTTCACGAATTATCGCGATGGCAAATCAAACGGCAGGACTTTCTTTTGTAACCCCCTTTCTTTCAATTACATGTAAAATTTTGAATAAAAAGTTTTCACAGCAACGTTCGAAATGTATGTGGTTTAATTCAGTTTTAGGTCTTTTCGTTCTAAATTCAGATATAAGTAGAGAGTACAAATATAAGTTCTGCCAACTTTTGATATTTCGTTGTATCATTTCGCTCCGTATTTTTGTTTGACAAATGTAACAAAAAAAATACTTTAAAAAGTTTTAAGGAAAGGCGAAGAGACAGTTTGATGTAACATATATGTTAGTTTAAATGCGTATGTTAACATATAAATGCAAGGTTGTTAATGCCTAACATGGCATGATAACAATCAACGCCCAGTGTCTATCCAAAGTCAAGAGTTTTATTAAGTGGTCTCAGTATTTGTTTTTCTCGTTGTTTATATATATATATATATCTTGTTTATATATTATACCCCAGCAAACTAGTTTGAGGGGGTATATAGGGATCGCCATCTCTGTCTCTCTGTCCGTCCATCCGTCTGTCCGTGTAAAATCGTGTCCAGGCCATATCATAATTGTTTTAAACGATTGTCATAAAACTTCATAGTCCAAAGGTGTGTCATGACCTTGAACCAAGGGCATATCGGAGAGGTCAAGGTTGCGGGAAAACATTCAGGAAACCATTGTAGATGTTTAGGTGGGGGTATTTGGCTCTCATGAGTCAGTTCTAGTTATGCCATGTTCATGTTTGAAATATCCAACTTCATATTTTTCAGTTACAATTTCGTTTTCAAAATGAATAGAAATAACTTGAGCATAAATCTATCATTTTATCAATTTTGACACCAAAATGTTCCAGACATCAATTGGCGTGTAATTACTAATACATACAATACTAAACTATACCTGGGATACTTTAACTATTGTACTCCGAGGTCCGTCTGTCAAAGACAGACTCTGCACAAACACCTCCATTGCTCCTGTCTACCGCGACTATCCACTAAAAATTAAATGCGCAGTATCCTAATCTGGATTTTGCTCAGCAAATTCAGCGAATCCTTGCAATGCTACTTTCAGTTTCGACAAAAAAAAACCGTTAGATCACCTCTATTTATAGAATTCTTGGATTTATTTATTTATATTTTTTTTTGTTTCTACTTTCGCTATTAAATCATTGGACTATTACTTTAAATACGTAATATTATACAGTTGCCGAAGGTCTTGCTGTTTCCACCTATCCATTAATTATGGGGAAATGGCAAATCGCAGTACAACCAAGTGATCGCAAACAGTATTATATAGATGTTGACGAGGTTAGTAAAGATATTAAGTATAATTATTATACATACAGTACAGGCCTGTCGAAAGTTTAACACTAAGTAACAAATCAGCAGTGTGCTTCTCGGCTCCCTCGTTGCTTTTATCTGGACAGGTTTTCGGCATTTTCAATATATCTCTCAGCGGCTTTTCAGTTACTAGTTATCCATAACCCGGCAACTCGACAGCCAAACGTCGTCTCCTTTTAGTTAGCTAAGTGCTAAACCTTCGACAGGTCTGTACTGTAAGTTAGTAGAAATAAAAGGAGGGGGCGAATTTGTTCGTCGAAAACTAGCAAAGATGGGTGTCTACTGTAAAATGCCGCTGAATGACTTAGTGATCTAAATCACCAGCTTACGAAGTCACATTTCCTATCGCCTCTTAAGTTTGAATGCCACTCGTACTGTTGACTTGCCGAAGATTGGCGGTTTTCTCTTGAAACTCCGATTTTCTCCACCATCCCGAGTGATCTAAAGCACCAGCTTATGGAGTCACGTTGCCTATCGCCTCCTAAGTTTGAATGCTACTCGGACTGTTGGCTTGCCGAAGATTGGCGGTTTTCTCTTGAAACTCCGATTTCCTCTATCATCCCGAGTGATCTAAAGCACCAGCTTATGGAGTCACGTTGCCTATCGCCTCCTAAGTTTGAATGCTACTCGGACTGTTGGCTTGCCGAAGATTGGCGGTTTTCTCTTGAAACTCCGATTTCCTCTACCATCCCGAGTGATCTAAAGCACCAGCTTACGGAGTCACGTTGCCTATCGCCTCCTAAGTTTGAATGCTACTCGGACTGTTAACTTGCCAAAGATTGGCGGTTTTCTCTTGACACTTCGGTTTCCTCCACCATCTCAGAGCTAATCGTCTCAATATGTGAAATAATATTGACTTGGGAATTAAAGCACCTTACTTCAGAGTTTTTTTGTTTTTTTTTTATAAATGTAGAACCATCATTGATTAACGAGAAGAAATAAATGTTTCGTTTTATTTGGCAGGATGCAAAACTCAAAGAAGTGTTTGAAAAAATATCGACGCACCAGTGGATTGATGTTATATATTTAGATATTGTTTTTCAAGGTAAAACATATCGGTACGACAAGGACCAAGACCGAACTATGAAATCCATAGGTATGAGGAACCGCTGTCTTCTTGTGCTAACTGGTAGGATGAAAGGAGGTAAAAACATAACAACTGTGACAAAGGAAATTTACAACATGACGGGTTTGATTTTAGGAAATATTGCTTAGAGTGAAAGGTGTAGATGTATATAACGTCACTATACTGCAAGACTGTGTCTGTCTGTAACTTCAGTGCTGGATCACTTCAAAACAGAATGGGACACTCGTGCAGCAATTAACAGTAATTTTGTCAAAAATTTAGATTTAAAATAAAATGCATAAACCTCATCTATTTATGTATTTAGATATGAATTTCAAATGTTCTTTTTTTAAATACTCATTCCTACGAATTAACATATTCTAACACAAACTGAACTATCTGCCTTAACAATTCTAAGTTATATTTTATATTGAAATAGCAATACATGTATAACAAATAACTTAACCATCGTTCAGGCAGATAACTCGGCCTAATTCTAATGAAACTTCGTGAATTACCCATTTATGGGTTAATCCAGATTGCCACCAACATGATGCTTGTATGGAGTTAAACTCCAACGGTTACCCGACTTCACACTCGTTCTCTAACGAAGTTTTTCTTTAACTTTTTAAACCAGGGATAATTTTGTTATCTTTGAAATGCCGTAATCACTGTGGTACAGCGTACACGGGATATTAAAGCATAAAATGAGCAAAACAGCCAGTGTAAACAACACCAGCGGGAGTCGAAAGCCGATTTTTGACTTATCTGTTCATTTTAACATGTGATGGTGTATTGGGGCATCAATCGGATACATAAACGTTTCTATTGAAATAGTTAACTGCATCTGATACACTGTTTAAACTTTAAAACAAATTGATAAAGCGCAAGTGCTCACCTGTGATTTTGCCGTGGCCGGGAGTTTCTGTTCAATATTTCAATTTTCACTTCTTGATTAAAAATTCTGAAGCGTACAATTCCTCTAGGATGCTAAGAACTACATGTCGACCAAATTTCAGCTCAATGTATTGCGAAATAAAGGAGCATGAGACGTTGAAAGATCGACGTGGTGTACTGGGAATTGATTCTCATCACCGGTTTAGTGTACTGGGAATTGCAAAATTACGGTTACCGGGAATCGTGTATAACATTATTTTCAAGTCCCAATTTTTAAAGAAATTGGGGATTGCGAATGTATGATACAGTTTGTATGCATGGTGCATACAATAATAAATAAGTTTCACTGTGCAAGTTTATATTAGGTGTTCATAGTAAAGGCTCTAACCTTGATTTCAAAATTGAATTAGGTAGATCGCCAATATTAAGAGACATAGAGTGATTCCATCGTTTCATTAAAATGTTTAACACTTAAGGATATCCAAACTAATATGGTATCCACACTAGGAAAATATGACCTTCGAATTTAAAAGTAAAAATGTGGGTTGTGGGATTTAAACGCAACAGAAAGGCCCTTGTTCTAGAAGGTCTGTCATTGATGCAACCCCAAAAAAGGTCAATAAAGTTTATGATATTGTTACGACTGACAAGCGAGTTACAGAATGGTATGTAGCTAGTTGGCATTTCACAGGGAATACATGTATTACATTTAATTCTGACAGAAAATCTTGCAATGAGAAATGCTTTCAGTTGGGTACCAACTTACCAAGGCATCTGACAATTGGTCAGAAGCACATCAAGTGCACTTTGTTGTGTGCTTTTTTAGAGATAAGTTACTATGTATTAAACGTGGGTTTATCAATTCACCCCAGTGGCCAAAGTTTACACTTGATCACCCTGAAAAAAGACCAATACTGTTACATCAGCTGGAGAGGGTATGACCTCGGCTTCCAGTGATGCTGATCATAATCTGGTGGTAGGTTATCTCCAAAAGGGACAAACAATCAATGACACATACTATTCATCACTTATGATGCAGTTACGGAAAATTATTAAATTCAAAAAATGACGGAAAGCTCAGTAAAGATGTGCTGTTCCGCTAAAAGTAGCCTATTTAAATCAGGAAATAATAGTGAAACTGCAGCCAGTTGGTGCTTGGTATATGTGTATAGGTCGCGCACGATAACTTGGCACATCCGGGCTTATTCATTTTGTAAATAAACATTGTAACTCGGACTCATGAAACACGCACATTGAACAACTCGCCAATGTCCATGCTGCACCTTCATACATATTTTTGTTGAAATATAAATATTTATATCATATTCCACTTATCTTGAACATTTTCATTTATGTTCTTTATTTGAAACTTTTTAAATATTCACATGAAATTATTTCATTTCTGCATAATTTTTGTGAAGTTCCACATAATTGTGGAACGAATTGTCTGAAGATATAACAAGGTATTTGTCCTTAACACCTTTAATTTGATAAGATAGGTTACTGTCGTCCTTGGCTCAGTGGTATGTAACATATCTTACAGTTAGTGGACAGCTATATAATTTTGTCACAAGTGAGTTCGAACAATACCGGGTCCATACATATATTTTTTTTTAATTTTATCTAATTTTGTTTTTAATTTTTATTATAAAAACTTTTCAATTAAAAAGTAAAAGAAATAAATGAATCTATACTAATTATTTAAATGTGCTATCAGGCTAATAATTAATAATTTCTATCTTGTAAATGTATGAACAACCTAAATTTGAAAATTCTTGTGGAAATTATTTCTACCAGAACTACATAACATTTAAAATTAGCACAGGGCAAAATTTTAACGTCTCGTTTCATACAGAAATCAAAATATTAGCACTATTTGGGACTAATCACTATTATTAATCCGTACCTCACCGCCGCGTCATACGAAAAAATCAAACTGTAAACCTATATTAATTTGGAAAAGGATGCCAACATCAATAAATTTTATACTGTGTTTATTCATTTATTTATTGTTTTTTTAATTTATTTATTTTATTTATTCATATCTGGGGACAGTTAATATTGTTGTCATGTGCATAATTTTAAATTTAATATTTTTCTCTGTTAAAATTCAAAATGCTCCACATGACGCTGTGCGAAATATAAAAATACAATTCCTCCTTACAAGTGAAATATTTTATGTCCAACAACACAACTCATATTAATGCATTCATTTATAATTTTTATTAATAGATTCAAAATTAAAGTGAATCAAATGTACCAGTTTCCAATTTGTGATGCAAGAGATTACAGCAGGTGTTTGTTCTAATTAATAATATAATACAATAGGATATGAATTCCAATATATCATGGCGTTGGGTGGATCTGAGAGTTAAAAGGGACGAGATGTTAATTATTAAGTTAATTGGACCATTAATTAGAACATGCGAACGAGTTGAATGATCACGCCCTCGTAAAAATGTGAGAATATAGTATAATAGGTTTAAGGCGAAAACGAGGCAACACGTGTGATTTTCATAACCGAGAAGATGTCTGAAAATAAAAAGATTGTATTAAATTCACAGGCAAAACAAATTGCCATCAATGTTGTAAAACATTGCTTTGATGAGGCAAAACAAAAATGTCTCATAAATCCCATCAGCTGTCCCTTGGAGAGAGCAAGTGCAATGACGGGTGTGCCGAGGAGAACATTATCAAGATTAAAATCGTTCGGAATAGAAACCAAACAGGCTGATAGAAAACAGAGATCAGATAAATTTTTTATTGATGATTTTGATATCTGCGTAATTAGAAGAACAATAATTAATATGTATTTAAATAAACGCGTTCTTCCAACTATAAATGCTATTCATTCGGAAATAATTAACAAAATTGACTTTAAGGGGGGGTAAAACAATTCTCAGAAAATTGCTTAAAGAAATGGGGTTTAACTGGAAAAAATGCAGCACAAATAGAAAAATCCTTATGGAAAAACCAGATATCGTATCAAAAAGAATAAATTACCTTCGCGAAATTAAAAAACTTAGAGAAACTGGACACAACATTATTTATATGGATGAAACGTATATAAACTCTTCACACACTGTACCCAAGTGTTGGCAGCTGGATGGGAACGGTTTAAGTGTTCCAATCGGAGCAGGTGACCGTCTGATTGTTGTTGATGCTGGTTCAGAAAATGGTTTTGTTCCTAATGCAAGCCTTATATATAAAGCCAAGTCATCAACAGGTGATTATCACCATGAAATGAATGCTGAGAATTTCACTAAATGGCTTCGCGAAAAATTAATTCCAAACCTTGAACCAAATTCCGTCTTGGTAGTCGATAATGCATTTTATCATAACGTCCAAGAAGACAAAAAACCAACAACATCGTGGAAGAAAAAAGACATTCAGGAATGGCTCACAAAACACAACATTAAATTTACAGAAGACATGGTTCGCGCACAGTTACTTACAATATGCAAACAACAAATTATTCCACCTTCCTACAGAATTGATTATATATTAAGAGAACATGGACATAAAATTTTAAGATTACCACCTTATCATGCAGACTTAAATCCTATAGAATTAATTTGGGCTGATCTAAAATCATATGTTGCTTCACAAAATTTAAAATTTAAACTTTCGGACGTGCAACAACTTGCAGAAAAACAATTGAAAGACATATCGACAGAAAAATGGAAAAGGTGTGTTGAACACATAAAGAAAATAGAAACCGATAGTACTGGAAAAATGACATCGCAGTCGATGAAGAAATAGAGAAATTTGTAATAAACTTGGACGATACCGATTCCAGCGACGAAGACACAGACACAGCAACAGAAGAAGAAGAGGATGAGGAAGAAGAAACATCTACAGTGACGGCCGACGAAGAATCAACCATTTCAGAAGATACGACTGATACAGCTGACGAAATTTTTACTGTTACCAACTTGCATTATAAATTCCAGACACAAAATAAAAACAAAAACAGAATAAGACTAAGTACATAAGATTAATAAATAAATAGTTTTGAATTAAAATTTTTCGCAAAGCCATTCAGTAGTAACTTGTTTTAAATATATTCAGCATACATTTCATGGTGAAGAATTTATTATTTGATACAACAAATAATAAGAAATTATTATTATTATTTTCTATTTTGACTTTTTATTAAATAAATATAGAGTCAAAATAGCACACGACATTAACGATATTATTATTAATGACATTATTGTTATTAAAATTACTATTATTAATGGGCTTAATCAAACTTTTTTGTTAAAAAAAATGTATTATAGCAGGATAGAACTCTCAACACTTGTCCCCGTTATACACTATGGGCCAAAACATAACATTTATCGAACGAGCTGCAATGTTTATTTACAAACTGAAAAAACCCCGGATGTGCCAAGTTAGCGTGCGCGACCTATAATACCTTATGTTTATTATTATTAGTACTTGTTATTGTCTATAGAATGATTAAAAATTGTCGATTCAAGGTAAAATATATCACGTTTTAAACAGCATCACTTATGAGTGGTCGGAATTGTGCACCGGTAACGTTATCAGTATGTAGGTTGCATTTACATAGAACATACTGGCTTCAATAAACAAGCTGTTCTTATTTAGAGGTGGTCTTTACGTTAATGCCACTAGACTCAAAAAGACAATATAGGCATTATAGAAAGATGTATGTAGAATGTGTAGAGTTTTTTATATCTCATTTTACGAGCGACCATCCTAGTATCCCATTTCAGATTGAGAGGCCGCGGTTGCCTAATGAATAAGACATCAGTCTACAAAACAAATCCAGGGTCTCTCACCGCTGTGTGTTCGAGTACCACTCAGACCACGTGCGGGAAAGTGATTTTTCCTTGCCGTTGGCCTTTACTGGTGTACCTGGTATCAGTATAATGTGCCTGGGGAGTGGTACGCTTGTCTGTGGCGTACTGACTCTGTGAGCTGGCACGTTAAAGTCGCCATGTGTGCGCCCTAGTACAAAGCAGACCATAAAACACACTCGTACTTCACATGCATACACGAACTTGTTCATCGATTAATAAAATTAATAGTTCTCGTCGCGAATAGCTGGAAAATTGCTGATGCGACGTTAACCAACCAACCAACCATTTCCGATTGTCCGACACGGCCCTTATTTTTGCGCCTTGTTTCAATACATGTTTTATACCCGGATACAACATTACACGCGTATCGAGGTGTCAGTATAGTTTTAGGCACTTTTTTGCAGAGCGTAACGGGATACATATTTTTGAGTTGCACGTCCGATATTAAGGAATTTAAAAAAATGTATATAAAATTTACCAAGTGCATTATTTCTGAAATGTTATGGTTATGATAAACTAACAGGTCAAAATGGCAGTGTCTAAAAACTGGAAATTTTGAATACACGTAGATGAAATTTGAGCTTTCATCGTGGATTTGCAGAAAATCGAATCGGCTGACATTAGGATTTTTTCTATATTATTTGATAAAACTATATTTGCTTTCTGAACACATTAATTTAAAAAAAATCTATCGAGCGGATTTTTGAGAACCAAAGCATCAGTATACGGCGCCTTGTTGAAGCGTTTATGTCAAAAGATGATTTTCTTTTGCGTCTAAAGACAATAAAGCACAGAGTCGTCAGTGGATAGGGCCTGGGTCCCCTAGGCCAAAGAAGGTTAAAAGCATTAGTCTACTGGCAAGGTGATGACCACAGTATTTTGGGACGCAAAAGGTGTTATTGTGTGTGACTTTTAACCAAAGAGAAGTACAATGATAACTGGAATGCACTATGCAAACTTGCTAGACCACACGAGAACTGATACCTGTGAAACCGCCGCAACAGGACAAGCAAGAGTACACAGTTGCAAAGTTACAATGAAGGCTGTGGGGCGAAATACCCGTGACCATCTGCCTAGCTCGTAGCGACTTCTTCTTTTCCCAAAATTGAAAAATGATACCTGAGGGCGTCATTTCAGGTCTGACCAAGAAGTCATGAAGACAGTTGAGGAGTGTGTCAATGGAAATGACCCTTTCTTTTTCAGATCTGGGGTGATGGATAAGTGCATCACACTAGAGGGCACTGAATTACATTAAAAAGAAGAGGTGGATCTAATCCGGAAAAGAGGTTAAGCTGGTTTCTTATTGATTGGCCCTCGTAAATAAAAATTCAAAATAAACATATGACACTATGAACTATGTTAAAAATGAAAAAATGTGTTATATTGTTAAAACTTTTTATTTATAAATCAGATTCAAGACGTTTGATTTTACTCTCGTCTCATTTGTGGATCTGTTTTACACCAGATACCTCCTTTCGACGACTGTCTCATCTTGACCTTTGATATAAATAAGTCATATTTTCGCTGGTCGATTCGATCTAATGACATTAGGTTAAATATTTTAAAAGATTTCTCAAATTGTAATCTTCATTTTCCTGCTCAGTTCCAAACTACAAAGTTTTTTTCTTTGCTTTCACTAGTTGCATTTGCTATGACACCGTCAAACTTGAACTTAAGAACGGATTATATTTTGACATTACACATAGGCCTTTCTAATGGTTTAGTAAACACTTGGATCTCTCTCAATCTACATATATCGGGGAAATGTGGGTTAAAGATGTGGTTTATGTATGTTTCATCCACATCTCGTCTATATTGCATTATTAATAATTACAGATGTTGAAGATTTTCCCTAGATAATTAATTGTTTTGTTTGTCATTGAAAAACAAGTATAAATTCTATATAAATTCATTAAAACATGAAAATCGCACAGCTGGCAAGATATTTGAATCCTCAATTCCCAGTACACCTACTTCCTCCTTAATTGCCAATACCCAGTACACCTTTTTGCAATTCCCAGTACACCGCATGTTATCCCCCAACGTCTCCTGCTCCTTTATTTCTCAATACATTGAGCTGAAATTTGGTCGACATGTAGTTCTTATTATCCTAGAGGAATTGTACACTTCAGAATTTTTATTTATCAGGCGAAATTTGAAATATTGGAAAGAAACTCCCGGCGACGGCAAAATCACAGGTGAGCACTTGCGCTTTATCAATTTGTTTTAAAGTTTAAACAGTGTATCAGATGCAGTTAACTATTTCAATAGAATCATTTATGTGTCCGATTGATGCCCCAATACACCATCACATGTTAAAATGAACAGATAAGTCAAAATTCGGCTTTCGACTCACGCTGGTGTTGTTTACACTAACTGTTTTGCTCATTTTATGCTTTAATATCCCGTGTACGCTGTACAACAGTGGTAATGAAATCACTTTCAGCCGATAATTCGCATTCTGGTATAAACGATCATTAATTAGAAAGTTTCGTTAATGCGCGCTAAAGTCACATTATGTATTATACAAAATATGAATTATCGAATAAAAATGATTACGACGTTTTCAGCTATTCAAGAATTTAAGCTGTCGTTTTGAGGCTTATGAGAGCTGTAATTTTGTTTTTTGTTTTATTTATGATACTGAAAAGATGATTAAATTAAAGTTAAAGGAAATCTAAGTTAAGAAAATAACTCGCACACAATACAATACATTACCGAATTCTTGTCCTACAGTATTTAATCATTGCTAATGAAAGATCCATACTTTGGACCGACAAAGAAAATGACAAAATTTTGGTCTTTATGTACCTTTGGAGTGTCCCTATCTATTCCACAATCATCTAAATATTTGTTAATTGTTATCAAAGGATGAGCCACCGACCTCAGTATCAAAGAAAATTATCAGACACTAGTCCAAAGGTATAAACCAAGTTAAATAAATAAATAAATAAATAAATAAATAAATAAATAAATACATGTAAATAAATAATATATAAATAAATAAAAAGTCAACAACTGTATCTGCATAAAAGTTTTAATCTACGCCCGGAGTTAAGCTAGAACGTAAACCACAATCGGCGTTTGTAGACTTTTATCTTCACCCGTATCGTCCCATTCACCTCGAATTAAATACCATATTGTACCTTTGTATCCATATCACATGATGAAAGCATGGACTCCAATATAAACAACCACACCAATGGCCGTCCACATCGCACGCGTGACAACAGCAGCAGACGACGAATCTGGATCTAGCTGTAGCTCCATTGACTTATGACCAATCGCGGTCTTTTTTACTTCTTGTTTTGGAGAAGGTTTTGACTGCTTGATATCCAAATCAAACACTTTCTTCTCTTGAAGGAGTTGCCATATTTCATCCCCAATTTTGTCACCGGATGTTTTTAGATCTTTCAAGTTTGGAAGTGATGCCGTTTCATATGTAACGATCTCTTTCCCTATTTTGGCTGTTATCAATGCCTTCTCGTACGATTCAGTTTTCTGGCTATAACTGTCTTTATCATACTCCACCTAAAACAGACAGATAGAAATGTTTATTACTGTTTGAACTATATATCAGCAATATATTCCCGTAACATCTCACAAACCAATTGATCAATATAGTAGGATTTTACGTCTCAGTCAAGAATATTTAACTTATATCGAGATGTCACAACCTTTGCAGTGCGCTCAGTGCAATAGGGAGGGAATTCGCAGGGAGTGTTCTTTACATGCCACATCTGCCGTAACACGGGGCATCGGTTTTACAGTAACTTCGGAATGACCCCGTGACTTTCATTTCATGACTTGACAAAAGAACAGCCACTCCCTATTTTAAAGTCTCGATCAGACCTCGGGCAGAGGTTCGAATCCACGACCTCACACATAAAACGCTAACGCTGTACCAACTAAGCTACCATAGTAGTAAAACGAAATGATGATCCTAAAACGGACTAGAAACTGTTTTAGCATGTAAATCTATAGCAAATGAAAGTAACACGAAACAAGCGAACGGAACAGGAATCAGGCAGCGGGCTAAACCGCTCAATACCAGCAAGCTACGACTGAAACAATTTCATCATCATCATCATCATCATCATCATCATCATCATCAACATCATCATCTCAACCGCTCAATACCAGCAAGCTATGACTGGAACAAATTCATCATCATCATCATCATCATCATCATCATCATCATCATCATCTCAACCGCTCAATACCAGCAGGCTACGACTGGAACAAATTATTCATCATCATCATCATCATCATCATCATCACCATCATCATCATCAACATGTATAAGTAACATTTTTGGAGTGTTTGAAAATACAATAAGAGGAGTTAGTATTAATTAAACTATAAATTGTTGTACTTAAGGTCGTTTAATTTGCAGAGAATTTGGGACAAATGTAAACGTTTCATCATCAACAGATCAATACGTTATTTGAACCTCTGGTCTTATTTACACCTTTGAGATATAAAACTTATAAGGATTTATCTTGTATCAGAAGTATATGCTTTTTAAAAAGGCGGTTATACGGGAAAAATAAAGCGTAAAGCATAATCTGAGTTTAACCCGTATGGTGTAAACAGTTTATATAGAATAAACAGAGACTTTAAATACACCTAAGCTTCAATCTACCATGTAAACTATCGAGGGACAATGACGATCAATGATTCATGTTAAGCTACACTTCCAAGAAACACAATATGATTAAAAGGAATACTTATCAATCAACGGCATAGTATATGGAGAAAACTCTATGCAAAAAAGTTTTTAAGATCACCAGTGATTAAAGAACAAATTTATCACAATCAGGCTAACCAATTCGACGGATTAATCCGTTTTTGACAGAGTTGTAACTTAAAAACGTATAAACGGACGGATAAAATGAAAAGGCCAAATTAGACAAAGTTTCCCATTTTGACGTGTTTTTTTTTAATTAAAAGCACTATTTCGGACTTTTTGTATGGAAATTGTACCAAATTCAAACACTTAACGATAAAAAAGTACTGGCCTAAATGGCGACTTTGCCTACTAAAAATGTACTGATCGGGACAAATAAATAAATTTAATTGGTCAGCCTGCACAATGATAATACAGTCCAAGCTGTCTTAAAGGCCACCTCTATATAAGGGTCACCTGCTTATAAAGGCCAGTAGAACTGTATCCCAATTGTTCTTTATTCATATTATTTGAACCTGTTTATAAAGGCCACCTGCCCATAAAAGTCACTTTTACTGGTTCCCTTGGGCGGCCTTTATAGACAGGTTTGCCTGTATATCTAATTTCAAAAATTTTGTTTTTTATTTGAACACCAAAATGGAAAGTAATGTATTGGTACCTGCATGACTAACAGTCCATTTTTAATATACTGATGATACGACATAAGATGTTTAGCTGACAATAAATCCATAGTTTTTATTTCAACCATCTTCTGAAGTGTATCATTTCCACATGCTGAAAAATAAAAAAAAGTTAAGATCTTGGATAATAAATAATAATAACATGACACAACATTATAACTACAAAGATGTCTTTAAAATTATACCTCATATGGCTGGGACATTGGTACATCTATCGAATAACAGCGTCCCGCATGAAAACAATTGTGCTTTTCTGAATCAGCAAATTATTTTTTTAATTACTAAGTTATATATATATATATATATATATATATGTCAGTAAATGCTCTGTCAATATCATCCAACAGTTGTGACATGTGCTACTTCTGAATATTTAAGCATATAAAACAATTCAAAGTGCACTTGGATGGTGCTATCACTTACACACTATATTTCGAAACGGAATGAAACAAGACTTATCAAAGTATAAACTAGCGCAGAAAGCATGTAGGGTACGTACCAAAACTAAAACTACTTTTCTATATACAGTCCAGCCTGCCTTAAAGGCCACCTCTATATAAAGGCCACCTGCTGATAAAGGTCAGTATAATTGTATCTCAATTGTTCCTTATTCAAATTATTTGAACCTGTATATAAGGGCCACCTGCTGATAAAGGTCAGTATAATTGTATCTCAATTTTTCCTTATTCAAATTATTTGAACCTGTCCATACAGGCCACATTTACTGGTTCCCTTGATTGACCTTTATAGACAGGTTTGACTAAATTATATATCATATATTGTCTAGCTTTTTATTCAAGAAAAAGACAACGTATAAATGTACTATGTACACATATCGAGACTAATGATACTTTGAAAGGTTATTTTAACAATCGTTTCCTTCGGTGTCATTACAGTTTAACATAGGACAAGTAATAATATTGTGAAATCATTCATTTTCATGGTGATCCGATTTTTTGGTGTTTTGATGGATACCCCACCAGTGGCGTAGCCAGCAAAAAATAGTGTGCAAGTCTGGTGTAAGTGCGTTCACACGAGGAGGATCCAAGAGCATGCTCCCCTGAAAATTTGAAAAAGAAGCAAAATCTAATAGATTTTTTCTTTTGTTCTTGCTGGATTTTTTTTCCATGTCCACAGGTTGTCAATACAGGAAGACGTTTGTATCTTGTAAATGACAATTGACAGAATGACAAATGACATATAGGATTTTTTTTAAGTATAAAGAAATATATGCAAGCACATGATTATTGGCTTTTATGCACGCTACGTCACTGCCCACAAAATTGCATTTTTTCTTAGGACCACGGAAATTGGACACCAATGAAAATCAACGACTCCCCAGTATACTCATCTAAAATTTTATTTATTTAAAGACAATAAATGTTAGTTTTTTGTTTTGATCATTCACAACTTACCATGTTTCATAATGTTGGTTTCATTAAGACAAGCTGGACAATGGAAGTGATATTCTTGACATGCCTTCTCTGGGTTTAACTTCAAGTCTTCGCATTTGACAGCAGCTCGTTTAAAACGTCTAGGTACTCCATTTTGTGAAATAAAAACCTGACCCGTTCCTGTATTCGAGCCCCAGGAGCTAGCACCACCAAAACCTTGTCTCAATGTCTGCTGCTGGGCGTATCGTGGATCTAGACCTTGACCTTGGCTATTCCAGCTGTTAGAGTTCACAGTCTGCCATTGCTGTCCATTCTGTTGTTGACCACGTGACATTTGATTTTGTACATTCCACGTGTTACCATTCTGAGTCCATTGTGATCCACCATGGTTTTGAATGAAGGTTGACTGCTGCTGTGGATATTGCTGGTTGACACTTTGCCATTGTTGGGCTGGAATCTGAGCTGGGACCTGAGGAGCAGCTTTACCTGCTATAATATGTATACATGTATAAAATCAATAGTAGTAAGATTTTCATCTAGTGCATGCATTTCTCTAACGAGCATGTTACGAGCCATGTTATAGCGTTTTCGGTTGCTTTAACCTGACTTTAAGAACAACCATATTTTGTTCTTACACAGGCATATTAATCAAACCCAAACATACCAATCCATATCCAAAATCACAATCCCAAAGCTATGTAAAAACGTTCAAACAGGCAAATTAGGTTAAACACACGAACTTCCGTCAGGCAAGTGAGACCGAGTGCTCTGGGAGGGTAAGCAACTCTATAAGGCACAGATTCACTCTATCTTACAAGCCTAGGACCATCTAATCATGATGTGCTTTGAAAAATACAATATTTCATATTTCTGTTCATAATTGCTACTCTGTTTTTGAAAGTTATAAAAAGTTTTCGAATATGATTGCGTTACTAGTGCAACATTTGCTAAAAGTTTGTTCGCATTAATTTTCTAAAAAAAATGATGAAATGTTATTTTTTCAAAAGTTTTTGTTACACATAAACGAACACTTACCCATGATATTACTAAGGCGGGAGTTAGCCAGAGATATAAAATTGCCAACAGCTGACTGGAACTTCTGAAGTCTCTGATTCATGTTGGACATAACATTTGGTAACTGTTGTATAACTGTTCCTGCATTTTGTCTGAAAACATCTTTCTGTTGTATAGCAGTGGCGAGCTGATCTGCTGCAATGTTCGCCATATTGTTTAGAATATCTGGATCTTCAAGAGAACTCAAATCCATGTTGTTGATGCTGGAATGCATTTTGGGTATTATTCCAGGAAGTTCATGTACAGAATTTTGCAGACGTTCTTGTAAGGTCTGAAGTTTTGAATCTGTATTAACTAATAAATCTTCGCTCTTTCCTCGAAGGTTGCTTGGGACACCATCTAAAATGTCCTTCTTTGCATTCTGTGTGAGCCCCTGTATCCCTTGTTCGACAGGTGCTGGTTGCCTTAGAAACTGAACACCTGGTATAGGAACCACCTCTTCCTCTGTTACAAAGGCTTCCAACCTGGTCGTATTCAGTTTACATTCGATGGCACTGTAATGGAGATTCATATGGAATATATAAGGCGTGTTGAGTAAAGATAAAGATGATTTCAATTCCGACATGGATTCCATGGTATTATGGTAGTCAGATGTATTCTTCTTTTTATGTTGTATATGCCCGACTATATTATATTCACTTACATCTGTGATATTATATCATTTAAACCTTAATACCCATATTTACAAAGTCATGATTGTTATTTAAACATCAAGTCTGTACACTGCCCTCATCACACTTCAAAGTTCAAAGTTTCTGCCATTCCATCCGACAGGTGCATGTGACGTTTCGATAGAAGTGAAATATTCTCAACTGGGACGGAAAACATCAATCAATCAATCATTCAATCAATCAATCGATCAATTAATCAATCAATCGAGTTTGATATATTGTTCATTTGTTCAATCTTGGGACGTTCATATGGTAACATTATACCCGATGTACGGAATCGAATCGTATGTTCACATTGCAGTGGTTTTATTATTTTACATAGTTAATTTAAGTCATTTAAATGAAATTATGGTGGTATTTGTCAAAACTCATTGCAAAGTATCAATTCGATGAGCTAAAATCCCTAAAATGTTACCAAAGAAGTAGTTTAAACCTCAAACTTCTGAGCGAGTTTCCATTTTTCTTTTTTCCCGCAAAAACTACCTTTGTCAAAAAGTGGTATTGGTAAAAAAGTATAGAGATATTCTTCTTAAAATATACCAACCGTTTTTCACATGTGTCTTTCACGCACTTCCTGCAAGCATGCGCTGTCTTGGATACGTTAACCAAACATTCTTTAACATCTTTTGCTAATTTTTCTCTTATTGTCTGCATGACCGAAATTGAATCCGAAAGTTTTTCAACCAAATGCCCTTTCACAGCAACATTCAGAACTAAAATGAAAATAAAAAATAGTGATGGAAATTAAATTTCATAATCTGCAAAGGTATTGGCATTCTGCTTCAGCATCCAGAATGAATTTTATGCCCAGTGGACAAAGAAAGATAACGCTTATATTTTTATTGAAGTTAAATAGACCTTTCTTGGGATTGCGTCCCCTTAACCGATTGGACGGCATTTTTTTTATTCTGAACATCATAGTTGAGTTGAGTAATGGTGTTTATCGTCTCAGTCAAGAATATTTTACTTATATCGAGACGTCACCAGCTATAGGCGAAGTTGCAGAAACTCTGCCTTTGAGTTGTGCTATTCGCATTATACAACAGGGTTCTTTATGGAGCCAAGCCTACCCTGACACGGGACCTCGTTTACTTTAAGTTCCCATCCGAAAGAACCGTGACTTTCATTTCGTAATGCCGAGTATTGGAAAGAACATTCACTACCCACTTTAAGTCTTGGGCCAGACCAGGTCGGGGTTCGAACCCACGACCTCCCACTTACGGAGCGCATAGTTAAATATGACATAAGAGCTAAAATGTCACAATTTACAGGACTTTGAAATTGATATGAATGCTGATCGTAGAATATATTTTCCAATTAGTAAAATATAGGGCAGTATCTAATGGGACATTAAAAAATACCCTAACATACTACATATGCATTGATTTTGCATAGTCACACCTGCATGTACATAAAATATTTCTATTAAATTAATTTATATATCTTTTATTCTTCTGTAAGTTATACATGTTGTATTATACAACTAATCTATATATTTATTTAATTTCATCCCTGCAGCTCTAAAAAGTAAAAAAAAAGTTATGAAGATTTTATGAATTAGTTGTTATTACTTTATACAATCATTGATTTATTGCTAATATCTATATTTTAGTCATTTAATTTGATTTCCCTTCATTTATGGGATTGTGCTAAAACTTATTCTTAAACAATTGGGCAACGTTTTAAAAAAATATTTTGATATGTCCCCAACTTATCATCTTGAAACCACCCAGGGAACAGAAAGACGGACTGATAGACAGAAAGGCGGACTGACGGATGGACAGAACACCTGTCAATGAAAACTCGCTAATCTGTGTGTCCGGGTATAGAAAAGAAGATATGGGTCCTATATACTCACGTAATAAATCATCTGTATCTAACACACTCATATCTGTAAATACATTTTTAGACAAGATAGGCAGTATAAATGATGACACTGTGATACAGAATACTAAAATATCCGAGGTTCCATCCTGAAATATGAAAAAAATGTATTTGTTATTTTTCTTTGTGTTTTAAGAATTTAGTTAATTAAATCAACAAAATATTGTTATCAATAAAAAACTTGATTACCTCTGCATTATGTATTTCCAAAAATTGCATATGAAATCTCTCTCTCTCTCTCTCTCTCTCTCTCTCTCTGATATCCTTCCTTGCCTTCGATATAAGTTTCGATTGTAGTTCTTACTTTAAATGGGAGCCAATAACAATCTCTCTCTCTCTTCTGATACCCGTTCTTGTCTTCGATATAAGTACTTTAAATGAGGGTCAATAACAATCTCTCTCTCCTCATACCCGTTCTTGTATTCAATATAAGTACTTTAAATGATGCCAAATATCAACCCCTCATCTCTCTCTCTCTCTCTCTCTCTCTCTCTCTCTCTCTCCAGTAATTAATTATATTTTGTGAGCTAAAATATTTTTATTAACGATTATTTTAATACAGTGTCAGAAGGCTTAGATAATCAAACTACAATTTGGACACGTAGTATAAAATATATGACACCTGGTTTTAAAAGACCTACGAGACACTCTGAACTATATACACGTGACAAAAGATACACAGTCAATTATTTTATACCCACAGAATTTATAAAACATTTTCCTGCGTTGAAACATATAGAAAAATATGTATAGGTACCACCACCAGCCCAGCATATAGAATTTTAACATCTATTTATAGATTTGATATATCAATTAACCGTTTATTAACTTACCTTTTTAATGTACAAGTTCTTAAATCCAATATTTAAAATCCATAAACTCCCAAAAAGGTTCAATATTTTGATATTTTCACATCGTTAGAAATGTCCGGTTGACGCATACGATAATTTACATGACATTACGCATACCCTTATTGATGTAATGGGGCCCTGGTCCCCTATACCCCACACTCATACCCCCTTAAAACTAAAACCAAGTTCACTATAAAGCATTATTACAATATAAAACTATAATACATCTACTAGTCATTTATCACGATGCTTGTAGCAATGTTTTTGTTTGTTTCTAATGTTTTGTTGTCAGTATTACCCTGTAGGAGCCCCTTGTTTGGTGTTTGTGGACTTCCTTTTACGATATGATTGACAGATGATTGATGACTTTCTTGTTAGAATCAATCGAATATCAATTCAGTAATTCCCTAAAACGGTTGCCAGGGGCACCTTACTTCTAAGTAATGTATATTTATATCTAGCGGAATATATATTAAATGGTTATTTATTGATAAACAAGAGAATACTACTGTCATGTGATATTTTGAATTTTTATCCATTCAAAAATAGGACATTGAAGAAAATATTTAAGTGACATATGATGAAAAGAATTACATAGTATTATGGCTTATGGTTACCACTGGATTTTGAAAAAAAAGTTTTGGTTGTAAAGGATGCGTTTCCTAAAATTTAAATTTGCGTTGCTTCTACATTAAGGTTTTACCAAAGATACCAAAGCATTAGATATTAAGACCGATTTGCCTGTAATCGCTAGCGTGATAAGGAAAAAGCGGAAGAAAATCTAAGGATTGGTTGGTTGGTTGAATGTGCTATTCGCGACGAGAACTATTTATTAATCTCTATGGATTAATCTACGAACAAGTTCGCGTATGCACGTGAAGTGCAAGTGCGTTATATGGTCTGTCTTGCACCAGCTTGCACTAAGGGCGACTTTAAGGCGCTTCTGAGCTTAAGGAAACAAAGGCTGATATTATATAATTACAGACCGTATTTCTATAGAATATCGTTAGTGCAAAAGTTATGAAAAATGTTCCTGTTTGATAAATAAATAAATCGCGTAAATAAAATATTGGTAAATGAATATTAAATCAGTTTATTTTACATAACTTATTTGTTATGCAAATGTATTCATGGACGTTATCGGCAGTATATTCACCACATTTTAACGTGTTGTTGCCTCTGTGCTTCTGTCTATATATAGTTTATATGTGTTTTTTAATGGTTCTTTTAAAATATATATTTAATTTTTCACGCAGCTTTTTAAAAATAATTGTATAGAGTTGCGCTATAAAACCAGAGTTACCTCTCTTTATTCGTGTTCAATCGACTTTGCGTTTGATCAATAGTTGCGCATGCGCTAATTTTTCCGGTTACTTTCGACCTGAAGCTAACAAAGAATTATGAAGGATTGAAACTTATTTCTTAAATAAAATATTGAAAGATCAAAGCTATCAATTTATTCCTGTTATCATTAAAAAGTAGAAAATGAGAGGAATTTTATGGTATTTTTTAATCTGAAATATTTTAAGAAATTTTTGGGGCTTTTTTAGTTTGAAATTTAAGAACTTTACAATATAGATAAAGAAGGAAATATGTTGACGTGGTTGCTTAAAACAGTCATATCAATAATTTTACTTTCATTTTCGAAAAAGTTCCTGTTATATCTAAAAAGAAGACATTTTGACGATTCCAATGGTGTATAACACGAGAAAATAAATAAATAAACAATTGGGGCTTTTTTAACTTTAATATAAAAATAGGCACTATTTTTGACCAGCTATAGCAGTCATCTTAACCCGTCACCGTATATAACAGGTGATGTATAATGGTTTATATAGGGAAAACATGCACCTGGTTTAATAATTTACTTATTTTGACTTTAATGTGGACATTTCTTAAAACTTTCAAATTATTTCATATTCTACAATTTTTTCTGCATCTTACTATATTTTTTTCATAATTTTATGATAATGGCAAATTACTTCAAAATTACCTTGAAAAAAACCCTTAAAGTAAATAACACATATATTCGTATGGTCTTATATAGAGTGATATAGTAAAAAGGTGATAATTTACATAAATAGGCTTACTTGAGTGACAAAAACTCTAAAAATTTAAGGAAAAGTCTAACACTTTCAAATCGTTCCACATTCTACAATTTTTTCTGCATCTTAAGACATGTTTTTTGAAATTGTACGGTAATGGCAAATTACTTCAAAATTACTTAAAAAATTTGTATGATTTTACGGATAACGATATTTTTCGCATAGATTTACATGGTAAATATGTGAAAATTTGCACAGGGATGCTTGTTTTAATCTTCAAATACATTTTTTAATATAGAAAATGTATCACTTTCACATCGTTTCATATATTTTACATTTTTCTCAAATTAAGATTTTTTTAAAATAATTTTCCGACAATGGCAAATAACTTCCACATTCTTTTGAAAATTATTAAAGCGTTTCATACCTCAGTTTAATGTCAACTATTAAATAATAATTAAATAAATAAATAAATAAATAAATGTTTCGAAAGGTCTTTTTGTCTGCATCTCTGGTGACTGCGAGACTATTTCTTTGTCCTTTTTCCCACGCGGACTGTCATTGGTTTTTTTTAGTAATTTTTGTTAGAAAAGGACCAGTTACGGATTTATCGTTAACCAGGTGATATTTCTGAATTTAACTTATGCCTCGCTTGTATATTCAGATGCGGGACATTCCCCATTAATGGAAAATCACCTTCATACTAATCCCTTTGCATATTCGAAGTGTATCCCGCTACCGATCCTGTCTCAAAGAGGATAGATTTTGTGCATCTTATCTATGTCAATTAATCACCTATAAACCGGATATCGCTAATTAAAATTTGTGTCGGTCATGATACATAATATCACAGATGCAGTCTCTCTCTCTCTCTCTCCTCTCTCTCTCTCTCTCTCTCTCATATTTTTAAACATCTCATTATCACATAAAAGTACAAAAAAAAAAAAAAAAAAAAAAAAAAATAAATAAATAAATAAATAATAATAATAATTTAATTTCTCTCACTTCCCCACATTTATTTGTTCTACCAGCAGACTATTAAGCTAATATGATAACTGCATGTAAAAAGAAAAAAGGAGTTAGTAAAAAACAAAGAATTCTAAGAGAAATCAAACAGACCAACGAAAATTATTTGGAAAATAATAAACCTATAAATGAGGAAATAGAAAACTTGAATGAATATGCAATAAAAGAAAAACTATCGCAATTGGGAATAAAAACAAGAGCGAGGGAAAAGGACAAACTAGTTGAAGTATTAAGAGATGCGTTGAGAAGTACTGAATAATGAATAATTTTTTGCAACTGTGACTCTATATGGTAGTAACATTTTGCGGTGACTGGTAACTGTGTGCACATATTTTAAGAAAATTTTAGATAATGAAATATGTATAATTAATGAGGAACTGATAAGCCCATGTCATACGATTTATTTATTTATTTATTTATTTATTTATTTATTTATTTATTTATTTATGAATGTTTGATGATCAATAAACCATGTGGATGAAGTTTTGCCTTCACGTGTCTTGTGTGCAAATGTCTGTTGGGGTGATTGATTGATTGATTGATTGATTGATTGATTGCAGTCGGAATAGTGAGCAATCACTTTTATCGGGTCGACGAATAAGCTATCAGGATATTTTTCTAGGTCCAAGTTGAATCAAGTCCCGGATTCAATATGAAGGAATTCATTCATCAATTTAACTGAACGGCAAAACCAACGATTGACAGCTGAGTTATGCTTGCCGCAAAATGTACGCGAAACATACAGAATAAAAACTAACTTATTGGAATGAATATATATTATCTGATTAATTCAATTTATCTTGAAACCGGAGAAAAATACTATCCATACGATATAAATAATCTTTTTTTATTAATCTTACACATATGCATGTATGACTCAAGTTGGTCAATTTTTATCAGTTATGGTTGAACTTTTGATAATTATGAAACCATATTTAATTTAAAAAAATTAACAAACAGTTAAAAAAATAATCAAATAAAATCGGAAATATTTTGATAATTATGAAACAATATTTAATTTAAAAAAATTAACAGTTAAAAAAATAATCAAGTAAAATCGGAAATATTTCAATATAAGTTAAAATAAAAGTTTTACATGTACATATAATGTATAGGAAAAAAGAAAATTATCTTTATCTTGTGAACAGCTCTAGTGAATATCTATCCTCTCGATTAAGACACGATCTTACCTATAAAGTACGAGTTAAGTCCCTTGATTTACCGAACGATAAGTTCATAACGGAACACAACACTCGCTCCGTAAGTTCGAGATCGTGGGTTTGAGCGCCGACCGGGTCTGACCCAAGAATTGGAAGTTGATAGTGACTGTTCTTACGCCAAGTCACTGTTCTTTCGGATGGGAACTTAAAATAAACGAGGTCCCGTGCCACTGAAGGCGTGGGAAGATAAACAACCCTGCTGTATAATGCCATCAGTGCAACACGCAGGCAAAACCTCTACACAGTTGCCTATAGCTAGTGGCATCCCGACATAATTGAAATAATCTTGACTGGAACGTTAAACACCCTTACTCAACTCAACTTTTTATTCATGTTCATTTCTCAACAACTGTTTGTTTGGTTGAAGTTGGATTTTTAAGTTATTTGCGACGAGACAATTTTTTCTTATTAATCATAATGAATAATGCATACACAAGTTAGTGTGGTGCGTGACATTTGTGCAGATAATCTTTTCAGACTACTCAAATCCATATTAAGTGCAGTACATTAATTTAAGATCCACGACAAGGATTCACTTACGATCGACCGGAATCGAACCAGCAGCGGCAATAACTTCCACCCTCTACACAAATCTAAAGTGTGACATGAATTAACAAGAGGCCCATGGGCCTGATACGCTCACCTGATAACTAATGGCTAGCTGATAGATTTAAAGAAAACATAAATACTAAACCCCAATGACTTTTTTTTTTACATCATGATAACCGTTGTATCAATACCTACAACATTCTAGTATACATGCCTATACAAAAAGTTTATAGTTTTTGAGATAATTAAACATTTCAGTATTGTTTCGCATCTGTGACCTTGACCTTTGAACCCATGACCTTTTTCTATACATCAAAATGATCGTTGTATCAATATCTACAACATTCTAATATACATGCCTATACAAAAAGTTTATAATTTTCAAGATAATTAAACATTTCGGTATTGTTTTGCATATGTGACCTTGACCTTTAAACCCATAACCTTTTTCTATACATCAAAATGATCGTTGTATCAATACCTACAACATTCTAATATACATGCCTATACAAAAAGTTTATAGTTTTCAAGATAATTAACCATTTCGGTATTGTTTCGCATCTGTGACCTTGACCTTTGAACCCATGACCTTTTTCTATACATCAAAATGATCGTTGTATCAATACCTACAACATTCTAATATACATGCCTACACAAAATGTTTATAGTTTTAGAGATAATTAACCATTTCGGTATTGTTTCGCATCTGTGACCTTGACCTTTGAACCCATGACCTTTTTCTATACACCAAAATGATCGTTGTATCTATACCTACAACATTCTAATATACATGCCTATACAAAAAGTTTATAGTTTTCGAGATAATTAACCATTTCGGTATTGTTTCACATCTGTGACCTTGACCATTGAACCCATGACCTTTTTCTATACATCAAAATAATGGTTGTATCAATACCTACAACATTCTAATATACATGCCTATACAAAATGTTTATAGTTTTCGAGATAATTAATCATTTCGGTATTGTTTCGCATCTGTGACCTTGACCTTTGAATCCATGACCTTTTTCTATACACCAAAATGATCATTGTATCGATACCTAAAACATTCTAATATACATGCCTATACAAAAAGTTTATAGTTTTCGAGATAATTAACCATTTCGGTATTGTTTCACATCTGTGACCTTGACCTTTGAACCCATGACCTTTTTCTATACATCAAAATGATCGTTGTATCAATACCTACAACATTCTAATATACATGCCTATACAAAATGTTTATAGTTTTCGAGATAATTAACCATTTAGGTATTGTTTCGCATCTGTGACCTTGACCTTTGAACCCATGTCCTTTTTCTATACATCAAAATGATCGTTGTATCAATACCTACAACATTCTAATATACATGCCTATACAAAAGTTTATAGTTTTCGAGATAATTAACCATTTCGGTATTGTTTCACATCTGTGACCTTGACCTTTGAGCCCATGACCTTTTTCTATACATCAAAATGATCGTTGTATCATTATCTACAACATTCTAATATACATGCCTATACAAAAAGTTTATAGTTTTCGAGATAATTAACCATTTCGGTATTGTTTCACATCTGTGACCTTGACCTTTGAGCCCATGACCTTTTTCTATACATCAAAATGATCGTTGTATCATTATCTACAACATTCTAATATACATGCCTATACAAAAAGTTTATAGTTTTCGAGATAATTAACCATTTCGGTATTGTTTCGCATCTGTGACCTTGACCTTTGAATCCATGACCTTTTTCTATACATCAAAATGATTGTTGTATCAATACCTACAACATTCTAATATACATGCCTACACAAAATGTTTATAGTTTTAGAGATAATTAACCATTTCGGTATTGTTTTGCATCTGTGACCTTGACCTTTGAACCCATGACCTTTTTCTTTACATCAAAATGATCGTTGTATCAATACCTACAACATTCTAATATACATGCCTATACAAAAAGTTTATAGTTTTCGAGATAATAATTATAATCAGAGGTAAAAAAAATTAGGTCACGACCTTCACAATTGACCTTGACCTCATTTTGAAGATACTAACTAGAAGATGTCAAAACTGAAAACCCCATGTCATTATCTGGTCAAATAGTCAAGTTATAACAATTTGAAGCTATTTTAACGATTTTTTCAAAATTAAACGCAAAAATGCGTAACCTATTTTTTATCCGAATTTTACAAAATGAACAAACTATAGGCTTAAGACCATAGAGAAGCCAAATATCACATCAGATTTTTTCTCCAATCAGTACTTTCGGAGAAGAAGATTTTTTAAGATTTTTGCACCCCTAGGTCACCTTGACCTAGTTATGGTAGCCATGGCAATGCCACGAACAAATCTGAATTGCACCGGCCCATATATACTTCTGACAAAGTTTCATTAAAAACTGTCCAGTAGTTTTAGAGGAGAAGTCGAAAATAGGTGTTAACGACGCACACACGCACACACGCACACACGCACACACGCACACACGCACACACGCACATACACACGCTGCGCTATGCCATAAGCTCACATGACCTTCGGTCAGGTGAGCTAAAAATCGCATAAACGCGAAAAACGTAAATTAAAAACCATTATAACGCAAAAGAAGGCGTCATAATGCGACATGAAGGTGTATAACGTAAATTCAAAGGGTTATTTAACGTGAAAAAAAGCGTCATAACGCAAAATGAAGGCGTAACTGAAAGGCATATAACGTGAATTCAAAGGGTTATATAACGAGAAAAAAGGCGTCATGACGCGAAATGAAGGCGTAACTGAAAGACATATAACGTGAATTCAAAGGGTTATATAACGAGAAATAAGGCGTCATGACGCGACATGGAGGCGTAACTGAAAGGCGTGTAACGTAAATTCAAAGAGTTATATAACGTGAAAGAAAGGCGTCAGAAAGATTGCGTAACTAGCGTTATAAGACTCTTTTCATATAGAGTTATTACTCCTTTATTCAACATTATTACGTCTTTCGTCTGCGTTATATTATGACTTTTTTCGTGTTATTACGTCTTTTTAAGAAATAACTTTGATATTTTTTGGTTTATCATTTTTAACCCCAAAAACCGATGTGCAAACTGTATAATCCCGCGAAGCTGAGCTACCAAAACAACAAAACAAACCGCAAAAATCACAACATGTAGAAAGCGCTACATTGTATAGTTTTTTTAACCAAACATAAAAAAAGTAGTCCGTCATTTTCGCTATTGATCACGTGACCAACATTGGTTATCACAAATAAACCGAAAAAGGACGGTATTGAAAAGATACATGGAATTAAATTATTCATTGATGAACCTAATAGACATTCATACAATATGCATTTATTGTGTGTCTTAGTTTATGTTTCGTGTTTTTCGTTGCCTAGGCTTTTGCCAGGTTTTCATGTACATATTGTGTGACTGATTTTTTTCTATATTTCACGTAAAAATCTACCAATCTATCCGGGTTCCTTTTTTTATATTTTACTTTCAAATATAAAAAGTAAGGCAGGTTAATTGAGGTTAACATAGTTTTTTTCACGTGCTGACGGCCGATTATTTCATACGATCTTGAAACCCTATCAACCGGCGGCATTATCCAATGCCAACCGGTGTTATCGAAATCGACGTCACTGACGTTAACGTTCGTTTTTTACGTTAAACATGTTTTATATTCGTGTTGAAGAAAGATGTCATTTATTATCGTAAATGCCAAAATTCAAGATTACAAAGAAATGAACACCACAAAAGTTAATAAATTTAGGAAATGATTGCGTTAGTTTTATTTTCGCGTAAATTCTGGAAATGAAAGAATAAGTCAAAAAAAAAAAAGCTATCGTAAATATAAGAATTTGATACTACTGTTCAAGTCATTTTGTTTGTGGCAGTGAATTTATGTTTATTTCCATAGAAAATCATATAAATGTGAATAAATCGGATATTTTTACTTACTTGTACCTAGTCATAACAGGAAATCTGTATGCGCATCTGCGATTAGCTTAGAATATTTCTGCATAAAATAAAACACTGGCGTTATGGGGATCTAACATGTTGAATAACCAGGCGAATGACGGGTCATGTTGCGCATATGACGTAAAACGTCACCAAGGACATCGATTCCGGTACACGTAAACATCGCCATTTTCGCCATGTGAAATCCCCATAACCGGCAAACATTTTCTTTTCTACAGAAATACTTTATGGCAATCACGGATGCGCATAAAGATTTTCAGTTACGACTTGGTACAAGTAAGTGAACAATATCAAACACCATTCAATTTTATTTTATTTTATTTTCAATGCAAATAAAGCGTAATTCACCGTCACAAACATAATGACTTGAACAGTAGTTTCTCTAAAAACACTTGGTGAATACTAAAATTGTTATATGTCATTGACTGAACTCTAAGACCACAATTTGTACACAGACAAATAACAAAATTACAAGGACAATTTATTTTAATTAATCTTTGGTATAAACAATAGCAAGTCCGTCGTGATGACAAAACAAATAGAACATTTATCAGTTCCGTGAAGCACTGCGTTATCCGAATTGTATATTGTGTGCTTTAAAATGTTCAACAACAGAGTTCCACTGGACAAATGCTTCACGACTAGTTTCTGGGTTCTGTTTCACTATCGACAGTCCTCTTGACAACCGGCTGTTCCGGAAGTAGTTTTTGTCCGTCCTGTCGCTTAAGAAAAAGATAATAGACACATGACAAATCATAATTGTCATGTGCTGATTTTGAATTTATTAAAAAATGCATTAAATATATCCTTATTTATCAACACCAGATGTTAGTTTATTGAAACAAACACGGAACAAAATGTCAAAAACATTTTAGCATATTGGTCCCTTTGAATGATGACAAACAATCAAAATTCTGTAATAAAGGATCCGGTTTTGAACGCGATCTTTAGCATACAAGTACATCTAGATAATATAATTGTACAAAGATTCCGATTAAATTATTAAATATTTTAGCATTTGTCGAAGATTAGTTTGGCAATGTATGTCTTTATTCAAAAACCAAGTCTGGATTTCAGTTGTCCGGAATTCTTCATTGAAACCGTATCCGTTCCGCCACCTATACACTCCCCGTCTATGAAAACTCTAGGAACCTTGAAGAGAAAAAGAATGTCATATTGTTAATAAAAATTACTGCTGAATTAATAAGAATTTCTGATGTATTATTTCAGTGTCCTCCCAAAAAGTACTTAACCACACCACTGGAAAAGTTTGTAATCATATATTCAGTGTCCATCCAAAATAGCGTTTTATAGTCAGTTGTATGTGTTGTTATTATTGTGTGTTTATTGCAAGGCTTATAACCAAATACTCTATTATTTCCAAAAATAAATCAACAATCCCTGGTCCCGGTTTGACAATCATAACTTAACTAAGATTTATCTTCACTTAAATTTGAAAAAAATTGGAAATATTTTATGGTCTAACTAAAAACCAAAATTTTCAACAAAATTAGAAAATAGTTGTAATAAGCTTACAATGATCTTCAAAATGAAATTTTTATGAATATCTTGAAAATTAACAAAATTATTCAGATTTCAAATTTAAGGAAAATCTTAATGAAGAAATGACTATGAAACTGGGGACTGTATATCGAGGTCAAAGGTTATAGTTATGCTCTTTTACTCTACAGTTGCACAATTTGATATTAAAATACAAGTTACAATACAGTGTTAGTTTAGGTATTTTTGAATATTCATCACGAAATATTCTTGACTGGGACTTTTAAAAATCTCTTTAAACCGACTGTTCATTACTATTTGTGTGCATAATCTTTCTACACGGAAAAGTAGCATTAAGTGATAAGCGAATTAATAAATAAATAAGCTTTATTATTTCCGCCAACATGCAACGTTATTAACGCTGATTCACGCTCCAGAGGAAAGTAGATTTGTAATCTTACAGTACAGACCTGTCAAAAGTTTAACAATGAGCTAACGTCGAGCCGAGATATGTGCCAGAAAAGCCACCGATATCTGGAGAAAGTTTACAAGCTCTAGTTTAACATAAGATTTTCCTTAACTTAAATCTGGCAATTTTTTTTTTCAATTTTTAAGATATTTGGGAATTTAAGGTGTCATTTTGAAACTCACTTCAAGCTTATAATATTTTTATTTAGTTTTGTCATATATGTTTGTTAAAAAAAAAAAAAAAAAAAAAAAAAAAAAAAAAAACCATTGTCGAAATTTGCTTAATTTAAGTTAAGGAAAATCTTAGTTCAGAAATTATTGTGAAACCGGGGCCAGGTACCAAAACGCTAATACAGAGAAATACTTAACAAGGGACTCAGATAAGCTACTTAACAAGGGACTCAGATAAGCTGTCACTTCGGTACAATTTTTCAGCGTAATGTTTAACTTTCGACAGGTCTGTACTATATAAACATTGCATAGAAGACCTATGGTGTAAAGACACGCGAAATGCCATTTTTATAAAATTAAGTTTAATTTAAAAAATTAAACCCGATTTAAAAAGGTGAAATTTTAGATTTTACGGAAAGGTCATTGCTCTAACGTTACATTTAGATTAACATTCCATTCTACACTTTTGACGTAGTACATAGCAACATTGTCATCTTAAGTAAATTTTCTGCATATAAAATACTGACCCGTCGAAAGTTTAACACCAAGCTAACGAATTAGTGCTCATCTCAACTCCGTATTAACTAAATCTCATCAGCTTTTCAGCAGCTGATGTCCATCTCTTGGCGGCTTTTCGGCCACTAGCCGTCTACATCTCGGTCACTCGGTAGCCGAGTTTTCACGCCTTTTCTTAAGCTAAGTGTTAAAACTTTCGCCAGGTCGGTTCTATATGTACACACTTTACTTTTATATACCATTATAAAACATTGTTATTGTGACACCATTATATTTACATTTACCCTTTAACTTAGGTAGGCTTTTAAAATATGTTTTCTAATTTTAAAACAGGTTCGTTTTAATTGTTTCAAATGCGAATTTCACATTGCTTACTTCTAGTTCAAACAGGACATTCTAATAGCATACAAATATGTTATGAATAACTTATCAACTTAAAACATTTTATAAAATAAAATGTACAGTACAGAACCATCGAAAGTTTAACACTGCGCTAACGAAAAAGGGTCGAATCCGGCTGTCGATTTGTCGATATATAGATAGCTAGTCAGTGTCGAGATCCGACAAAACTGTCAAATTATAGCTAACGATGACCGAGATAAATAGCCGATTCGGTACAGATTCGTTAGCCTAGTGTTAAACTTTCGACAGACCTGTACTGTATTTCACTTACCCGTCTGTCACCGGTTTTCTGTTTTAGATAGTCTTGCACCTCACCAGCTAAATCTGGTCGTAATAAATCGATCTCAACTTCTTCATACATATCTCCGAGCTGTTCTTTATATTCAGCCATAGCCTCTTTAGCCATGTTACAGAATCCACATGTTGTTTTGGAGAAAATAACCACACGTTTTCTGTGGATCTTCAAGTCCACGTCTTCTTTGGTGTGAATATCCGACATTGTGTAAGTATTGTGTGTTTAAGTTTCCGTGTTTATAACATAGATAGTCCTATGTCAGTCCCGGTTTCCGGATTTATGTTATAAGTCTACTTCATTTAAATGTGTAATATTATTTCCCAGTTGAGCACGCTATTCTCTTTAGATTTATATTTACGGACCAATGGTAGATGTTTAGGTCCTACATAAAATAACTTGCCGGATATCATTTGATCATTATGACTGGTACCCACGCAAAGTGCAATAAAACCTTAATCCCTCTCACAATTAAGGTCAGTGTTTTGAGGTTCTCAATCAAAAACCTGTAAACAGCACAATCCTTTCGAAAGTTTAACACTAAGCTGACAAATTAGTGCCGAATTGACAGTTTATCTCGGTCCATCACGACAACTTTTCAGGAGCTGCCAGGCCCGTTGGAAAGGGCCTGTCCCCACCACTTTTTTTTGCTAAAATTTCATTCAGTTTCTAAGACATGTAATTCATTAAAAGTCAGTAGATATCTCTGTAAAACGCAGTATAATTTAATATAAATTATTAATTTTATGTTGACGATACGGTTTCCGGAAAATGAATTTTTCCGTTTTCGTCTTGTAGTTTATTTATAATATGATCTCTTTCCTATTTACCACACTGTAGACTTAATTTGGCCCCTCCACTTATAATTTTGGCCCCGCCACTTTTAAATTTGCTGCTACGGGCCTAGCTGCTATCTAATCTGGACAGCTTTTTCGGTCACCAACTATCTACACAACAGAGCTTAGACTTGTTTGTTACGTTAGGTTATTGTTAAACTTTCGACAGGTCTGTACCGTATACAGACCACCTGTCTATATTTTTTGTTCCCATGAGTTTCTTATACAGACTGTATGGTACATTGAATGTTTTATAATGATTGGTAATTTCGTGTGTGCTTGGTTGTTGCTTCGTTATTTTTGTTGCGGCATGTTGTTGGTTGCTTTAGCTGCTATTGTTATTTAAGAAATAAAGACAATACGGGAGTTTAACAATTTTATCTCCCTTGATTACTCTCTATGGTTAGAGATAAGAAAGTGTAACGTCTGCAAGACAGGGGGCATTCCCCTATTACCTACATGTGCTAGTATGAAACTTAGTATAAATGTATCTACATTTTATTTTATTTTCTTAAAGTGTTTCGTCTGAAAATAAATAAATAAATAAATATATAAAAAAATAAGACTGAAAAGTAATCTTGACCCAATAAGTACCCACAATGTAATTGAATAATGATTGATGCTAGGTTGAATTATAGTATTTAAATAAATAAATAAATAAATAAATAAATAAATAAATAAATAAATAAATAAATAAATAAATTTTGAAACATGACCTTGAATGCCGCATCAATATACACTTTAAATATTTTAAATCTTTATTTTATTTTTTATTTTTATTTATTCTTTTTTTTTTTTTTTTTTACTTTTTTTTTCTTTTTTTCATTGACACACAGTGAAAAAAATTCATGTCATGTCTATCAATTAAATTTATTTATTTATTTATTTTTTTATTTATTTATTTATTTATTTTATTTTAAATATCTTATTTTGGAAAGTAACTTTATAAGGCAATGGTTGGTTACTTTAGTTAAAACGTTTGAAATAAAAAGGGATTTTTTCTAAAAAGTAATGAATCGTTTACCATTTCATATGCCATTTTTTATGAAATCAAAATAAAAAAAAATATGACAACCAAAAAAAAAACCGGATAAAATTATTGAAACCATACAGATATTTAATGTTAAAGTATATTTTATATATTTTTTAATTCACATTCTAATACTTTTACAATATTCTCTAACATTCATACATTTCATTTATCAGTTTATAAGTTTGATATTATCTTGTAAATTGAATAAGTTTGATGAAGTTTGTGTAATTGATAGAAACGATACTTGTAAATTCTTAATGTTATCGATGGATGCTGACCATAAAGGGGTTCATTTGTCGTTTGTCGGTACGTGTCATGTATTGAGTCATCCGGTAATGTTGACAGGTGTGTGGAGGTATGTGAATTACGGATACTAATTAATAGATTAAGACTTCAACACCATCATCTTGGTAATACATTATACATTACGGGATAAACAATTCATCAATGAGAAACTTTTTAATAAACAGTAATGTAACATGTAGATATGAGGAGCATCATATTTCTTTGAGCAAAAATTGGGTAAGGGAAAGAATAAAATGTAATTGTAATCGCCATAAGTACATCATAATTTTGGGTTCGTTTAATTAATTAAATTAGTAAAATGTAATTCTGTCAAAGACAATTATATACATGTATACAATACAATACAAATATTTTATTAAAGTGTCACATGTCATAAAACAATATAGTACATTTAAGATATTTACATATACATAAGATTATGACATCCAATCTATAAAAGACTTATGAGACACTATTTATGTTTAAAAATAAATATTATGCACTAAAACACAATAAAAGATTAATCATATAAAAATGAATTACGTCTACTTAAAATACTAAAACAGGTCTTGGCAACTAAAAATGACACGTCATTATTGCTAAATAAAAATAAAAACTTTTCATCATCAGACATATTATTAAAATCCACATTAAAACTAGCACATTCATTATATAAAATACGGCGTAGATCTGCATATAAAGGGCAAGTTAAAATCACATGTTTCTCATCCTCTACATCATCTAAACAAATAAAACATTTCCTATCATTCACAGCCATATTCTCATACCGACCCGTTTCTATTTTCAGGGGTGCAACACCAAATCTAAATTTAGCGAATGCACTCTTATACCTTCGCTGGATATTGCTTAATACATACTTTTCTGTACCATAATGAGACTTAAATAACTTATATGTTCTCAGCTTTTTACCAGTGCTATAAGAACTAACTCTTTTATGCCACTCCTCTTTATAATCGTTAAAAAGTACATTTTCAATATAAAAATAGAATTTTTGTTAAAATACCTATCTAATTTGCAAAATTGCTCACAGTTTACACTTCTAAATTTTTCCATTACTTTAAAACACCAGTTCTTCTTATTATTAACAGCATTTCTAAAAGACCAATAAAAAACTTTATAATTCAGCCTATCATTCGACATATCTTTACATCTTGACCAATGTCGAAAAATACTGGTCCACTGTTTAACAATCATAGGCTTCCACCCCATATCACCATTTAAAGAATCATTAGGTGTATATTTTCCAACATTCATAAAAAATCTAATAGCTTTATGTTGAACACTATCAATACAAGAAAAACTTCTGGTGCCCCAAATACTTGCACCATAACTAATAACTGGCCAAACCAGTGTATCAAAAAGCTTAGTAAATGTACTATATTGGAAACCACCATTTGCTTTGCTTTTAACAATAAGCAAGCTTAAAGCACGACTAGCTGATTTACTTACAGCTTTAGCCATTTCATTATAGTCTAAAAACTCTGTCAATAGAAGACCAAGATATTGGTAATGTGATGCAATTTGAACAATATTATTACCTATTTTAAAAGTATTCGTAGTTCTTGGAGTAGACATATTTCTAAAATGAACAACATTTGATTTTTCAAAATTTATAGATAAAAAATTGTTGCTACACCATGAACTGAGAACATCTAATAATACCTGTAGATCACTTTCATTCTCTGCCATGAGAACCACATCATCTGCATATAAAAGCACACATATTAAATCCTCATCTATTTTAATACCAACATTAAGTGTTTTCAGTTCATCAACCAAGTCATTGATAAAAATATTAAAAAGTATGGGTGACAATACACAGCCCTGTTTTAAACCTGATGTTACTGAGAACCAGTCAGTCATATGACCATTAAGTTTTACACAACATTCAACCTGTGCATATAATGACTTTAAAACATTAAGAAAATGTGAACTTATACCTAAATTACCAAGTTTATTAAACAATAACTTTCTATTTACTGTATCATATGCCTTCTTAAAATCAATAAAGGCTGTAAATGTAGGCAACTTGTTAAGTTTTCTATTTTCAATAATAGATATGAGGGTACCAATGTGATCAATTGTACTTCTTTCTTTACGAAAACCATTTTGTTCATCATTAATGATATTATTACAGTCTAACCAATATGTTAACCTATCATTTAGTATACTACAATATAATTTGTATACACATGATGCTAAAGTTATACCCCTATATGACAATGGATCACGTGGATCAGACGTTGAGCACTTCGGAATTGGAGTTATTATACCCTTACCCCACATTTTTGGGATTTTACCACTATTAAAACAAACATTAAAAATATTACATAACACTCTTACTGACAGATCATTTTTCAATACATCAACTGGAATTTGGTCTATACCTGATGATTTACCACTCTTAGCTTTTGTAATTGCATAATAAACCTCATCAAGTGTAATGATACTATCTAAGAAGTTGTCAAGAATATTATAGTTTGTGTTAGAACTAACCACATTTTCTATTATTTTATTATTAAGAAGATTATCAAAACAACATTTCCATGTGTTTAAAACTACATTATTGTCTTTACAAATTGTCCCATCTTCTGTCTTTACTTCCATAGGAATGACTTTTTGTCGACTGTTTCCAATCCCGATTTTGCCAATTTTTTTCCAAAATTCACTTTGGTTTTCAGACTGAACGTTCAATAGTTCATCCTGGCATTTATACCAGTATTGTCTTTTTGCTCGTTGGATCTCCTTGTCGAACATCTTTCTTTTTTGAATGAAAGTGTCCCGCAAGGGTCGACAACCGTGGCAATTTTGTCTCTTAAATTTTAACCATACGCGTTCTGCGTCACATAAGTCATTCCAGAGAGTCGTTAAGTTATCACTCCACCATGGTTTTTTCACCCGTCGGCGTTTATTTGTGTTACCATTATTGATTTTCCGTGACTTTAATTTCGATTTCATCTCGTCTGTAATTATATCGACGAACTTATCGTACGCGTTGTCCAAATCAGAATCCATATTAACATCACTTATATAGGATTCCAATTTCTGAATAATATCCACATTCGATAACCAGTCTGACGGTAACTGACTTGTATCGTATTTAACGGAACTTGATCTCGACAATTGATCCGACACACTTGAATCCACTTCGTATGCGAATAAATTCATTTTCCAACACAACATCGAATGATCTGGTATTATTTTTGGATCATAAGTACCTACATCAGCAACACTATCAAACAAACTTTTTGCACGTAACACTTCGAACTCGCTATAATTATGGAGTGATGCAATAATCAACAACTGATGAACCTTTGGACGAGATACTTGTAAAGTCATTTGTGAGATAATTCCTCCCGTTTAAAATTGCACAATTAATATTACATAAAAAATCAATAAAAATATCACCGTAGCTATTATGTGTAAAATCAATCACATGACGCTCAGGTAATTTATCTACACCCTGAATAAAATCATTCACATCGGAGATTCGACTATTCCAGTCTCCACATAAATAGAATAAATTACCATCTGTAATATTATAAATCTGAGACATCAACGTATCTAAAAACTCATGTATATTCACCGAACGAGAGGAATTTTCTGGTGGTAAATAAACTACACACACATAAAACGAGTTGTTTGACTTTATTTCTGAAAACTTCACCCACAGAATACCGTCGACTGAATCATCAACACGTTGAATTTTAAATTTAGAGTAAATGTCGTTCCTAACGAGTAAACCGACTCCACCTGATCCCGTTTTGGCACGTACGTGTATGCTTTCCTGTTATTGCCGATCCACGTGTATCCATCGATGTTTATATTGTTCTGATTTAACAGGTGCGACTCAGCAATACCCAATATATGCAGATCACGCTTTAAAACACATGCGGAAATCAGATTGTTTTTGTCACTATTTTTATCCTTACTCCACCCATTTATGTTCCAAAACCCGCAGGCCAACTAATGTCTATTATGATTTGCACGACCTCGAGCTCCTTTACCACGCCCACGTTTACCATATTCAAATTGTCGTTTTTCCGGGGTCTTTCGGGTTTCTTCATTGTCCTTATGTGGCGAACCCCGACTGTCACGTGATCTATCACGTCGCTCATCCACCCGCTGATCGTATTGTTTACGAATAATTCGACCTGACCTAATTGTGAAATCACTATCTTTTCCCAGAGCTTTTAAAATTGTACGATTATTATTGTTCATAACTCGTTGTTCAAATGGGACATGGTTTTCTATATATACACGTTCATACTTTTTGGAATTTTTCAGTGATTTTTTGGTACCTAACACCCTCTTTTTGTCCTCTAAAGATTTCAGTTCAACAACCAAACCTGGTTTATTATTGTTCGATCGGTTTACTTTCCTCTCCACTTTTACACAATCAAGATCGGGAATCTTAAGACCGTCTTTAAACAGCTCGGATATTTTGCGTGTAACGATACTATCGTCTCTGGATTCACGCTGGTCAAAAGGGAGATTTTTCACGACGACTGACAGGTTGTCACTGTGTTTGTTTACATTTATACTAGCGGTGGGAGCAGACGACACTACTTCAGCAAACGATTTCTCAAGGACCACTACCTTGTCTTTTATTTCACTGAATTGCCCATTAACCTCAGATTTTAAGCTATCGACCTCATTTTTCACTCTATCCGTGATTACAGTGTTGAATTTCACCGTGAGCCGCCTTTCGACGTTACTTTCAATGTCACTGATACGCTGCTCTAGTCTATTTGCAACACTGTTAAAATTTTTGGACAGGTTACTTATCATACTGGCTATTGATTGCATGTCCACATTTACCTGGTCAGGTGGGGCCCCGATGGGTTGTGAACATTTGGCTTTTTTGTTATTAATTACTGGTTCTGATTCTGATAAATGTCTCTTTCTGGGAGTGTCTGAGGGCCCATGGGTTTGTGCTACTGTGTTTACAGTACTTACAGTTTCTATGTGTCCAGTTTTACATCCCGAATTCACACTAACATCTGACACTAATTTTGGCGCCATTACGTTTTGAACAAAGTCACTCGACACCAACTGATCCATTCTATTTTCATCCAAATTGGCCACTAATGCTTCTTGTAACTGTTCGAAAATCATCTCTACTTGACAACGATACACTAAATGTCCTTTTTAACACAAATGTGATGAAATAATGTCCATAAAACAGCTATTTCTACAAAAAATTTTGCCAAGACAAGAAGGCACACCTGAATACCTGGGCATGCGCACTCATATACTACATGTATACAGAATATATCGATTCAATTTTCTCCCACATCGGCATAAACTTTATAAGTTTTGATACTATTTCAAGAAAAGGACAACTGATAAAGTTCTTCCACAAACTTGTATGTATTCAAGATTGTTTTTCTAGCTATAGACTGCCTATTATTAGTATCATATCCTTGTCCTTATAGCAAACATAACCATTTTATTTTTTTTCAAAGTTTAAAATCTCAAACAAAATGTATTAATTATACTTCTTTCATTTGGTTTATTCATTTTTATCATCTTTTAATTTTAACTGTTTTTTTTATTCTTGATAGTTTTAATTTCTAAAATATTAAAAAATTAACATGTTTGACTTAAAGAAAATATAAATTAATTAGTAAGCAAAAGTTTTGTCACATAAAATATATATTTATTCAGTAATTAATGTAAATATATCCCATTTACGGCAATGTTTAACCATTTAAAAGCGTTACTAGCCTTAGACCTTTATTACTACTGCCCCCTCGATTGCAAATCACGTTCAATCGCGTCCAATCTCGTAAGGTCACGGACCTTGCGCATGCGTAATAAACAATGTTAAACTCCTCTATTGTATTGTTAGTCATCGTGGTATAACTAAGAATGGCCTTTCACAAATTTGTCATGAAATGCTTCGCGTTTCTTATATTTTCAATATTTCCCATGCCAGTGGTAACTCAATGTATATTTCGATGGTACTCTACTGTGTTAATGGCGGATGGAAATGCTATGATATGGCATTTCGAGAACAAGTGTGGTATAATAAATATTAACTAATATTAACTAATACAACATACGTGTATATAAAGTGTATTATCAATATTTAAATAAACCTAAATGGTTTTACATTTCACCTGTTCAATTATTAAGTCGGCCGAAGTTCGGAAGCGCCTTATTGTTATTGTATTGTTTCTTTTTTTTCTTCCGTAATTTTTTTGTCCACATGACTTTCTGAATTGTCATGGTAACAAGTGCCGAGAGGTGATTGGGAGATTTAGTAAAAAAAAATAATAATAAAATAAAAAACTAAAAAATTAAAAAAAAAACTAAAAAAAAAACTTGTGTGGTATATTTTTAAACGTTATGACATCAATACAATTATGCCACAACATTAGGTCCAAACCATTTTGGACCCCCAAAAATAATTTTTTTATCATAATGACAATCATCTATAATCTGTATATATTACTGATCTGCATAAAACATGTAATTCACATATGGCAAAATTTTGAACCCAGGAGAGATTTTGGACAGGACCATTTTTTTGACCCAATTAATAAATCCTACATTATTAAAATAATTACCCGTAAACAATATTTTTTGATCACCGTGTTATAACAAACTCATATATCACATAAAAGGGTAACCACGGATAAAAGTTGGGACCAGGTGACTTATTTTCTAGGTTGCTCAGTGCAACTTCAGACAAAGTTTAATTTATTTCTTCAGACATTTGCACTGTTACGTATGTTGTAATAACTACTTTGTGGCGTTACGGAGTATTCTCCGCCCAGTCACTACTCTAAAGGTGGTGCCAGCCCTGCGTATTTCAAAAACTGTTCTTAAAGGGGTATTGTTAATGCATGTACGTTTTAGTTTGATCAGAATGTATCTTTTATACTATATGATGGTTTATGTATAAAAGTATCACTATGACAACACATCGTCATCTAAGGATAACGATATTGACTAAATTGCCAAATATAGAAAAAAACCATTAAGGTTTGATTCATGGACCATTCAGACAGGAAACCACTTGCAATTATATTAAAAGAGTCGAGTAGAGTGGGGTGACGGAGTTTTTTCGCCGCGATAAAGATTATTTTCACTTACACCGAGTGCTCGCTCCATATGTGGGAGGTCGTGGGTTCGATCCCCGGCCGGGTCTGACCCATGACTTGAAAGTGGGTAGTGACTGTTCTTTCATTACGAAATGAAAGTCGCGGTTCTTTCGGATGGGAACTTAAAATAAACAAGGTCCCGTGTCACGCATGGTGTGCTTGGCACGTTAAAGAACCCTGCTGTATAATGCCATCAACGCAACGCACAGGCTAAATTTCTGAACCTACGCCTATAGCTCAGTAGGATAGCCAAGTCCAAATTGTGCGTTGGTTTTAAAATTTGAGACCTTCCGCGGTAAATAAAAAGGGATTACTTTTTGGCAAGTGTCTGAACCCGAAAAAAAATCGCCATTTTCAGAATCGTTTTTATACCATAAAATTAACATTTCTAGCTACGAATATGATGCAAGCGTGTGAGGAATTAACTAAACTTGCTACATGTATCAAAAAGTCCGAGATAAAACGCAACATTTACTTTAAATTACTTATATCCCGACGATAACCGATTTCTCTTTAAAATCAACAGAAATTTCTTCTCCATTTTTGAAACTGGTACGTTTTTTGTGTAAAGAATACTTTTCCTAGAAATTTTAATACAATGCCAGAAAATTATTATAGTTTACGCCAGTAAATTATCGTTCCTGGTGCATGAGGGTTAAATATGCGAAAATCGCAAAAATCCAACAGCATGATTTCAGTACGTCTTGTTGTCAATGAAAACAAATATGGCCGCGACCTTGATAAGCATTGTTCCAACGTAGTGACGTAAACAACGTTCCCCGTGTCAAATATATAGGTGTACAGTACAGACCGCTCGAAAGTTTAACACTAAGCTAGCCCTAACCAAAAGAAGTCAAAGCTCGACTGCCGAGTGCCTAAGGTATGGAAAGGTAGTGGTCGAAAAGCTGCTGAGAGATAGATGGAAACTGCTGTCGATATTTATAAACACCAAACGAGTGACCAATATGGGCTGTCGGCACTAATTCGTTAGCTGGATGCTAAACTTTGTACAGGTCTGTACTGTATTTATCGATTTTTTTTGCAACAGGCATCCCCATCTGGCACACATCATATGACCTGTGTTTGTTGATGGAGATACTTTAGGACCCCAACAGGAATAAATAAATAGGGCCTACATTTAAAAAATAATAATAAATGATAAATAAATAAATAAATACGAAATTCTACAGAGAAATAAGTTAGAGCTGGGACACAGTATGTTGAGCAGGTTACAAAATGTCTAGCAGGTTAGAGATGATAATAAATAAATAAATAAATAAATAAATAAATAAATAAATAAATAAATAAATAAATAAATCAGAAATTGTTCAGAGAAATAAGTTAGAGCTGGGACAGAATATGTCAGCAGTTATAAATAAATTAGAAATTTATTTAGAGGTTAGAGATGATAATAAATAAATAAATAAATAAATGAATCAGAAATTGTTCAGAGAAATAAGTTAGAGCTGGGATACAATATGTCAGCAGTTAATAAATAAATAAATAAATAAATAAATAAATAAATAAATAAATAAATAAATAAATAAATCAGAAATTCTGCAGAGAAATAAGTTAAGAGCTGGGACACAGTATGTTGAGCAGGTTACAAAATGTCTAGCAGGTTAGAGATGATAATAAATAAAAATAAATAAATAAATAAATAAATAAATCAGACATTCTACAGAGAAATAAGTTAGAGCTGGGACACAGTATGTTGAGCAGGTTAGTGATGATAAATAGGGTAAATACATAAAAAGAGATCCAAATAAGGTGCATTTTGTCTTTCCTCAAGGTACTAACATAAAATGTGACAGTGGAAGTAACCTCAGATATTTTTTGGAAAAATAAAACAAATATTTTTATATGAACAAAATTAACATTTAAAAAATAAAAGATATTGAATTACTAAAAAGTTAAAAAAAAATTATGAACAGGCAGATAGTAAGAAATTTGTCATACTGTTGTTTCTTAAATGAATGACAAGTGGGTCATAATAGCATTTAAAAGATCTAAAATTGTCTAAATTATCAAATTTAATTTAGAAACTACACAAACAGGTGATTTTATGGGGGACAGGTACTTTCTAGTTGTTCTGGCTGTGATAAATAGATAAATCATTTACAAATAAATCAAAATCTATGGGATCATATGGCAGTGTTCATTCTAGAAAGGGGCTGTTGATCCTTTATTTTGCCAAATGGCACCATTGTAAAGGCCATAGTGGGCCACATTTGAAATTAGATTTCAAATGCAAGTTCAAAATATTTGATAGCATTGTCATATATAAAAGCTACATTATATGAAACTTTTAAATACTTCATTACAAACGCTTTTACATCAACCTAAAAGACTTAAAAACATTAGATGTATGCAAAAATTTTTATGTTTTTCAACTTGTTATCAGAGGAATTTTATTAGAAATGAACCCATCTGAAAAAAATCCTAGAATGAACACTCTTGGTGATAACTGTTTACATATAATGGAACATTTTTCAAAGAAAAATGCATTATGTGTGACTAAACCAACTTTGTAAATTGTAATAATGTTGAATGTCTCATTTCATGTAAAATTAAAACATAACAATATCTTTAATACACTAGGAATTAGATATCATGAGACATTTATGAATGTTTCATTTTATATAGAATTACAAAATCAACACATATCAATATCCTTAACATACTGGGAATTATATACCATTACACATTTATGAATTGAATGCTTCTCTTGATACTGAATACCTCTTTTTTCACCACATGAAATGCTTTTCATGCACCCTTGTCTGAAGTGTAGCATACAGGTAACAGCATATATAGGTTAAAATCTTACTGTGTCAAAAAGTTTGCCAGTTCTCTTGTTGAGGGGTGTGTTTTACCTCAGGGATGAAGCCTAACTATTTTGAGTTTGGGGCCAGCTCACTTCATAAAAGAATTTGTAACAGTAATAATTGGCTTAAATGTGTAAACATTAAGTGACCCACACTCGATTTTAGAAGCCATTGCATTGGCTACTGGGCCCCTGCAAATCTTCATCCCTGTACCTAGTTTCCCACTTTATCTCATTTATCTGATTATAATTGAAATAATCTTGAATGGAGTGTGTATACCAACCAATCAATTCTAAATTTAACTGATAAATCAATAAATCTGGAATAGGCCTGGTGTGTTACAATTATTTTGAATTCTTCCAAACTAATAATGCCCATTTGGATACACTGTGTCATGAATTTCACTGCATTTGCATAAACTTATTTCTTAAGGTTATTATCAAACCAGTTCCTATGAATTTCCTGAAAGAAGGTGATATTTATTTATAAGAATTTTACAATTTTACAGAAATTACTGAAATTCCTAAATATTTTACAGATCTGTATTTAATCATTATAATATGGAGTTAAATTTTTAACCAAGTCAAATGAAATCCACATGATTGGTATTCATTTTTCCTATTTCCTACTTCCACATAGGCTATTTTAAATGTTATTTGTGCTATGTCAAGTTGACTTAAAATTTTTAATGAAGCAAAATAATCAACTTTTCATGTCTAAATTGTACTAAAATAATAATGCCGGGGTTATTGGCATCAGAACAGAAACAAAAATTTAAATAATAAAGACCAATGTTGTGTTGACTCTGGCTAAACTAACATGGGAGATGTTTCCTCATTTTGGGGAATATTTCATAAAGAAAAATCCAGTCTAACCCTCTTTAATGATGTTAGCTTATTTATCCAATGATATGTACTGATATGACAGACAGGTCCTGTTTATATTTTGCCAGCAAAGCAAAATTAGTTGGTAATTTTCAGTAATTCTGAGTCCCTAACTAGCCCTACATAAGCAGGTTGCACTGTACACTGTATTGGTACAGATCCCGAGTCCATATGGGTAAAATTAGAACACATGCGTATCTAATGTGTTCGACAGCCATGCAGATCGATCATACATGACAAATAAGGCAAAAAAGCTTGACTATTTTGTCCAAAATACACGATGTCATTTTCTGCATGCTAAAATTTAGTCCGACTAATCAGCCCACTAAACCCCCATTTTAATTTTTTGAGTTTTTGGAGGTTTGTGGTCTGACAGCTTCCATTATTGAATTCTTGAAATTTCTGGCGAAAACGGCAGAAACGAAAACACGCGTCGATAATTTCCAGTATTTCCTTACCTCGCTCTTGTTGACAACATGGAACACTTCCTAAAACATTATTCTACCGATCCATGCTTAACTTTTAATTAAAATCCATCGATATCGGTAGAAATACAAGGTTTTCTGATCTGTCACTTTCACATCGTGAAGACATTACTAATTTGCATTGACCAATCAGATCGCGCGTTGCATTTGGATGGTGAAACTCGCAGTTCTATCTTTAGAAAGCACATGGTGATGTTTATTTACATTGGTAATTCGCGTTATTAAGGATGTTTTACATGGTGTTTAATACATGTACTTACAAAAGGTAACATTGAAATGTATTAAAAAAATATTTATATGTAGACTTTCAAATAGAGTAGTCGCGATCTTCTCTATATATTTTTATATTCTTGACCCCTCTCATTTTTCTGAACAAGTATCCTGGAAATATTATTCCAGTAATTTTGGAGAGAAAAAATTAAGCACCTCACTGTATATATGTATGTTCACGCAAAATACAGTTAAAATTGAACCCTATGACAGTGTGGTCGGGATAGATATAAGAGAATTAATTTTAATGACCTTGCGGACAAGTACTCATGTGTTGAACTTTATATATTACAATTGGTTTAAAAACTTATAATTCTACGATCTACAAAATATTGGACAAAACTTGACAACATTTTAGGAGAACACGCAAGTCCCAGATATGATAGAATATTACCCAATTTGAAAGAAAAAATAATTTAGATCATAGGCGTAGGAGGGTTTTTAATATGGGGGGGGGGGGGCCGAAACTATGTCTATGTCGTGCCGCAGGTACGACCTCGTCCCTATGGCACGAGGCGGGGAGAGTATGGGTGCTAAACCCTCGCATAGGTGGGGTCCAGGGGGCCTTCCCCGGAAAATTTTCAAAACTAACCCCTGTCTAGACGCATCTTCAATGTATTTTGCAGCGTTTTGATAGGTTAAAATACTGTGATATCAAGGCAGGATTAAAAAAAAAATAACTGTATGACACAAGTTCCATAATCAACCCTCTCATTGGAGATGGGTATGGGGTACCCCAGAAAATTTTACAGCGTTCTGAGTGAGAGACTGAAAAGCAGTGAAATGTTAAGACAAAATTGTACAAATAACTGCATGACATAATTAAGTCCAATGATTAATTTTCAAACGTACGGTACTCAACTCACGACTTCTGGCTACATGGAGATTAAGAAGGTTTGGTGCCATATAAATAAACTAATTAACCACACCAATCTACATTTACATTTGATGTACATCATTAAGTTGGCCATGGGCCTAGCATTGATATAATTCTCAACCCCCTCCCCCATTTTCCTGGATCCGCCCCTGCCATTAGAGGTGCTGTGAGTCGTTTCTAAGGGTGAATTTCAAGACGCCCTTTTACAAGTATAATGATGAAATTGATAATTGATTGGTTACCAGATGGACATTTCCTGTTAAAGCTCTTGTTTTTTTTTTCTCTTTTTTAGCACTTACACTATAAACATAAACTATGATACAAAATTTCACACAATATATTGCGGGGGCCTGATCCCCCCTGCTCCTACGCCTACGTACTTATGAACTTTGTGTTTAGATATACACGAGAAAAAACATGAGAAATCTTCACTGCAATTAGCACACGTCTTCACATGGTATTGATAAAAATAAAATAATTAAAATAATATGTTATACGCGTGAAAACATCATTAATAATGCGAATCGTTAATGTAAATAAACATCGCCATGTGCTTTCTAGAGATAGAACTGCGAGTTTCACCATCCAAATGCAACGCGCGATCTGATTGGTCAATGCAAATTAGTAATGTCTTCACGATGTAAAAGTGACAGAGAGCTGAAGAGACATCAGAAAACCTTGTATTTCTACCGATATCGATGGATTTTAATTAAAAGTTAAGCATGGATCGGTAGAATAATGTTTTAGGAAGTGTTCCATGTTGTCAACAAGAGCGAGGTAAGGAAATACTGGAAATTATCGACGCGTGTTTTCGTTTCTGCCGTTTTCGCCAGAAATTTCAAGAATTCAATAATGGAAGCTGTCAGACCACAAACCTCCAAAAACTCAAAAATTAAAATGGGGGTTTAGTGGGCTGATTAGTCGGACTAGCTAAAATTGTGATCGAAGCGGGACGAATGCTAATCAAATATGTCCGACTGGAAGTAGTTCCAAAAAATCGGCAGATTAGACGAGAAATGGAGTGAAAATACAATATTTTTAAGGAAAACTTACTTTATTTCAACAAAAATATCTCCACAGCGTCTCTTGATTATCAAATTTATACATTACATACAATAAGGAAGCTGTCTTAGCATTTTTTCTGTGTCAAATTAGCCGGAAAGGGGGCGGCCCATGATCGAGAATCCGGCAATGTCATCGATTTTTTCGACATTTGAAACTGGTACGTTTTTTGTGTAAAGAAAATTATTTGACAAATTATACATCAAAATAACCGTGAGAAAAAGTTCTTTCCGTTCATGTAAAAACATCTTTGGTGCATGAGGAACTGCGTACACAGAATGATATTTTTTAAAGTTTCAATTTTCAATTTTTCGCCGGTGCCTAACATTCAATTACGATTTAAATTGTTAAATTCTCACCGACTTTGATAAAAATCGTCTTTAATGACTTACTTTTGTCCCAAAAGACGATAAAATACTACAAATAGTATTAAAAACGCGCAGTGAAATAAATATTATGTAATTTTACCGCCTCGAGTGAATTCAAATTTTTGACAATTTTTCAAGTCACTTTGTCTGCGCGTGAAATTTTGTTTGATGAATCAATGCGCTGGCCGGGTTGGCTATCCTACTGGCTGGCGACGTCTCGATAAAAGTGAAATATTCTTGACGTTAAACACCATTACTCAACTCAACTCAACTTACATCGCGACGATCACCGCGAAAGAAACCGGAATGCCCAGGTCGACATTCGGCAATAGAACTGACAAACTTTGTGCACACTAGGACATATACCGAATATAATTCAAACCTAGGGCGGGGGGGGGGGGGCGAGACGTGATGTGATCGAGCTTCCTCTATACCACTCAGGCTACTGCAACGAAAACAAGAAAGACACAAAAGAAATACATGTATTTTATTACCCTGACAAAAGATCGCTACAATGTAACTTGACATACAAAAGATAAATAAATAAATAAATAAATAAATATAAAATAAATAAAATAAAATGAACTTGCTTATGCTTTTAATTGGCAAAAAATCCATAAAAATGTTTTACACACGATTCGTCCATTTTTGGTTTCAGTACCGAATGGTTTACATAATTATTGCAATAAATTTTGCAATGAAAAAACTAATATTAATTTACTTTCTGTTGGTTAGCTGTAGAAAGCCATTTGTTGTAGACAGTGAGACCATCGTCAGCCTGAGAAAGTTAGGTTAGTTAGGTTCCATAACCATAGATTATACAAACATAAAAAACAATTTATATTTGGATCACTTATTCAGCGAGGAATACCGGTGTGGCCTGAAAAAGATCGTGGATTACTTGCCTCAAATTTTTTCCTCATTGTGTATACGTGATCGGTCTACACACCATAAAATGAACACCTGTATGTAAAACAGGCGATGTAGGCAGAAACAGTTTCGATGCGTATCAATTGTAAATTCTTCAATTATACTTGCATCAAGTATCTGTATCACTGTTGTATCGTTTCTATGTATCGTTCCGATGTATCAAATATTTGTCTGGTTCTGCTGTATCATGTCTTGGTATCATTTTCATGTATCAATTCTTTTAGTTTTTTACCGTGTAATTCCTTAGTTTCTGTAAAACCACCTATACATTTTCCGTTTACGAAAACTCTTGGTACCTAAAAATACAAACATTCAATGACACAATATAATCATAATTATATGCACACTGCAACATGAAATAAAGCATACAGTCAAACCGGTCTATATAGGCCAACCAAGGACACCAGTAAAAGTGGTCTTAATGAGCAGGTGGCCTTTATATACTAGTTCAAATGATATGAATAAAGAACAATTGGGATACAATTCGACTGGCCTTTATAAGCAGGTGGCCCTTATATAGAGGTGGCCTTTAAGGCAGGTTGGACTGTAATTTATTAACGCACGATAAACTAATAATGGGGTTTAGATCATGTTCTTAGAAAGCTATATGGACCACATAGCATCTGTTTGAAGCTGGTTCCTTCACCTCCCTTGGGTAGTACTGTAAGTCGCTACTTTAGGAAACAAGCAAATAAACACGTAAATATGCGGTGTAATAAAGAATTTTGACCTGGGTTGAAAAGTGAGACTGGGTGTAGACAGGGAGAAGGGTAAGCACTTCATATTAAGCTAGCTACAACCGACATGTGTGTAATAAAAAATAAACATAGCCTTATAGGGTGGTACAACCAGTACCTGGCCCCAGTTTAACAATCATTCCTTAGCTAAGATTTTCCTTAACTTAAATTTAGCAAATTTTGGTTATCTATTTTTGGAACTAGATCTACTAATGATTATTTTTTGTCAAAACTAATGCAGATGTTTTAATCTAGATGTGATCTTAAAAATGACACCTTAAATTCCTGAATATCTTTAAAATTAACAAAATTATACAGATTAAAAATTAAGCAAAATTTAAGTAAAGAAAAATCTTAGCTAAGGAATGATTGTGAAAGAACTGATGCAAAGAGCACCAATCACATTCGATAATAAACACTGAACATACAATGTATAGAAAGGTGGGTATAGTTTAATGTTGCTTTTAACTCAGCGACATGTATGGTATTTTTCATATTAATCTCTAGGATATTTAATCGATTCACAAGTATTTTTTAACTACTTATAGTGCGCACGTATTAAAACTGTCAAAGTGCTAACACACTTGAGATAAATTCCACAGACAATCAACGAAATAATGTTCATGCGATTTAATATTTCACTTAGTCATTATTTTGCCATGGAAACAACCAGCAACCTTTCTCTGTGTCTTTCTTAGTGGGAGGTCGTGGGTTCGAACCCCGATCGGGTTTGACCCAAGACTTAAAAGTGGGTAGTGACTGTTCTTTCGGTATTACGAAATGAAAGTCACGGTTCCTTCGGATGTGAACTTAAAATAAAACGAGGTCCCGTGTCACGGTGGGCTTGGCACGAAAAAGAACCCTGCTGTATAATGCCATCATCGCAACGAACAGGCAAAATTTCTACACCTTCGCCTATATCTGGCGACGTCTCGATATAAGTGAAATATTCTTGACTGGGACGTTAAACACCATTACTCAACTCAACGCAACTCTCTCTCTCTCTCTCTCTCTCTCTCTCTCTCTCTCTCTCTCTCTCTCTCTCTGATTAATAAACATACCGTTCTGGCACCCGTCTTTACTGACAAATAACTTTGTATGTCGCCTCCACCCGGTACTCTATCCAACTCCATCACTTCATAGTCATCTTTTCCAAGCCTGTACACTTCAAAAAGTCTCTTAGCGCTCTTACAGTATGGACAGAGAGATTTTGAAAATATCATTACTTTTCTCTCTCTTATTTTAGCCTCAACAATATCTTTAGCCTCCTTCTTAATCGGCATGGTTAAACATGTGTGTGATCGAAGGTTAAAAAAAAGTAATAGGTATGTTATAGGTCTTCTATCTGTTGTACTGTTGGCCTCCATGGTCACAATAAATGTTTTTTTCAGGTGGCGCGTTTATAATAAACTCACAATAACTCTTGCTGTGTCATGGTTAACATTATACCCGATATTTTACTCGAGTTATAAGCAAACAAAAGTAATAATTCATGTATATCATGAAATGTTTTAGCTTTTGTGTACTCTTTGTGTATCTTTGTGGGCCATATTTTCCCACTAATATATATATATACTCTTGAATTATTTATCAGTATAATTTAAGACGATTTTAACACGTGTACATAACATTGTGAATACAAGCATATATATGGCACGACAAACGTTTCAATATTCATAATGTCATTGTATGGGCGGTAAATACTTTTTAGGTGATTTTATTTACTAAGTATTTTTATTAATGAGCCGCTCCACGACAAAACGACCCTTATGGCATAAAATATCGATTTTGAGTTTTTATCAGATCATGAAAGTACATTTTCTTGTGATTCCAAAAATGTATATCTTGTCTTAAAATTCCAATATTTGACGTCGCTATGGTAACTTTAACACACAGGTGTTCCTTAAAGTGTGACGTAATCATAACGTCACTGTAGGATAAACGTAAAAGAATTAAATTATAGTCTCGGAAAACATTTACTGTTTCCAAACATTTTATTCTCAGAGCATATTCAAAATCTCTTTTTATTGAAAAAGAATAAAATTTTAAATGCATCGATATAAAATAAATCACAATTATTTGGTGATTTCCAAATATTGACACAGGGAAAAACTTCAAGTTTTTTCCTTATTTTTCCATTTTATTTTTATTTTTTGTTGAGAAAATCAAACAAATTAGAATTACCATTAGATTTTGATGACAAGATGGTGCAGTGGTTCGCATTTCCACTCATCATCAATCTAGTCCATGGCCACCTTTCTACGTGACACCTAATTGGATTCATCCTAATCTCCAATTTTTCAGAGAAACGCTGAAATCCCGGTCAATAAATAGATAGATGCTAACTTTTATTCTGGTTTTAGTAGTTATGAAATGTTGATCATTTAATATATTTTAACAGGTTTTTCACATGTTTTGATTGACAACAAATTTCTGCAAACGAGAATGACATATTTTCTTGGGACAGTGTAATGATTTGCGTTTTATTATCCCCCGTCCTCACGGGTGGGGGGGGGGGGCTGTAGGTGTGTTTGTGTGTGTGTTCTTGGATAATTTGGTTTCCGTGCATTTTAAAGAAAACCGTACATCCGATTAAGATGAAACTTGGTCAGTTGATTTATTGTGGTGGTGAGTGGTACGGGTTTGCTCGACAGCCTTATAGTGCATCCAAGATGGCAGCCCTTACTAAATAGCAAAAACCTGTAAATGCTCATTACAGCCAGGGGGGGGGGGGTTAGTGTTCTCTGAACACCTTGTTTTGCTTGGCAACATCGTGTGGCCTTTTTAGCTCAACAGTTGTAATCAATTTACACCCTGGAATAAGAAACATGTGTAACATTCAAATTCTTCCGTCAAACAATCTGCAGATAAAACTGCTTTGCTTTATAACGAGACTTGATTTTTAAAATCTAAGAAGATGGGATTACTAGTATATAAAACTAGTTTTATACACCGTTGACTTAACCTTTGTAGGTGTGTATTTTTTTTTAAATAGATTATTGTTGTTGTTGTTGTAATATTGTTTAACCTCACATCAACATTCTTTCAGCTAAGAAAACTAATTTATGAATGTCTAACTATTACATGTAATCTAAGAACAAGTTCATGTATGCATGAGATGTGCAAGTGTGTGGTGTGTTTTGTACTAGCATGAACTCATGCATGACCACTTTATGGTGCAACCTCACCAAGTAAGTATGTCAATCTTCTTAAATACTGAGCTCATTTGAACTATTCAATACTCTGTCCTCAAAATACTTAGCGCCAGGTGAGACTTCGAATGCAGGGTCTCAAATGTTAACAATCATTTTCTCATACTATGACGTAATTGCCATAAGGGCTGTTTTGTCATGGAGCGGCTCATTTATTTAATTTTTTATGTTTATTTACTGGCTCAAACGAAGTTAAACCACTACGATAGCTTAGTTCGCTTGGTATGTGGGAGGTCGTGTTTCGAACCCCGGCTTGGGTCTCACCAAGACTTTAAATTTTCGCCAAGCACTCGGCTTAAGAAGTGTAAGACCGTGATGGGGTCATTCGGAAGAGACTATAAAACCAGATGTTCCATGTACCTGCACATTGCCCTAATGTAAACATACCTGCCACTTAATATATAGCTCAATATAAGTGAAATAGTCTTGAAAGGGATGCAAATGAAACGAAATTTGGTGTGCAAGACGGTCTGCATGATCGAACATCAAAGACGACCGCTACTGATAATAGAAAATGTCAAAAAAGATAGTTTTTTACCGGTTTAGTTCAAATATGGAATATAATCATGATGTTTAGAATGTTACATTATTAACCTGTTTACTTCTCGTATCTCCGATGTGAGTTCGCTCGTACATGGCCGGTGGTTTTCTGGGCGTTATTTTACCACCCCAGGACAAACCACATCATTAAGTGAAGGAAATCAGGACTTTTTGGTAAAATAGCATTCTTTTATCCCACAGTCTATATAGTGGCATAGCACAAGATTCACACATTTTTTGGGGGAAAAATCATCGTTTTTAGAAAATCACGCATGTGGGTCAAGTGATCGAAGTCAAATATATCCATAGATAAGAAAGTGGCATTGTTACTAAAAATAGTGTGTGCTATGTAGCAACTCTAAATGAAATCCAACGCCTAATGGAGTCCAAAGATTGAGGGTCCATACGAGAAGTCAATTACAATCATTGAATTTTGAGAATAAGTTAATTTTAATATCAAAAGGATTTTGTGTCTGGACCTCATTCTTTGGACTCCATTAGGCATCTGAATTGTCAACGCTTAATGAAGTCCAGCTTCATTATGCGTTGTAATTTTGACGCCTAATGAAGTGGTCCTTATAGAGTCGGCCTTCAACACCGGTTTGACTGTAAGTAGCGAGTGTAGTAATGGTGTTTTGCGACCCAGTCAAGATTCTTTCACTTCTATTAATTCTGAGATAGTGGATGGAACCGAAATGACCAGAGACGACCATCTAACTTAGGCAAGCGAGTCCAAAAAGATAATAATAGTTTTTGACCGAATTAATTCATATTTGGAATATATCCATGGTGTTTAGAATGTAACATATTTAACCTGTTTGCTTCAAGTATCTCCGATGTGATTTTGCTCAAAAATGGCCGGTGGTTCTCTGAGCGTTATTTTACCACCCTAGGACAAACCGCATCATTAAGTGAAGGAAATCGGGACTTTTTGGTAAAACAGCATTCCTTCATCCCACAGTCTGTATAGTGGTATAACACAAGATCCACACATTTTCTGAGAAAACACACATGTGGGTCAGGTGATCGAAGTTAAATTTTGTTTGGAAAGGCGACGACTAATTTAAAGTTTAAACATTATCCATGGACTAATAGATAAAAAGTGGCATTGTTACTGAAATAATTATGCTATGTAGCAACCCCTAATGAAATCCAACGCCTAATGATGTCCAAAGATTGAGGGTCCAGACGAAAAGTCAATTACAGTCATTGGATTTTGAGAATAAGTTTACTTTAATATCAAAAGGATTTTGTGTCTGGAGCCTCATTCTTTGGACTCAATTAGGCATCGTAATTGTCAACGCTTAATGAAGTCCAGACTTCATTATGCGTTGTAAGTTTGACGCCTAATGAAGTGGCCTTATAAAGAGGCGGCCTTCAACACCGGTCTGACTGTAATTGGCGAGTGCAGTACTAGTAATGGTGCTTTGCGACCCAGTCAAGATTCTTTAACTTGTATCAATTCCGAGATAGTGGGTGCAACCAAAAAGTCTAACTTAGACAAGCGAATCGACACACTTTCTCACACTAGGATCTGTCACGAGCAACAAGTCGGGTTTTTGATATTTGAAGTGATGCTGAGGTTAAAAATACTTGTATTTACCTCAACTTTATTTTTTCTTAATCTTATTCCAGGAAATTGAAACCCTTTTTTCCAGTTTCAAGATATATTCAAAAATACAATTATGTTTAAGAAATATTTTTAATTGTGCAATACGTATATGGTATTATAAATAGGTTTGGTAACATAAACGATTGTCTTGGCTAAAATTAGGACAAGGAAGATCTAAGTTTAGGAATGATCACAAACCGGTGCTTCATGCATTGTACATTCTGTCAAGTAAAACAAATTCATTATTTTTATATAAGACTGTTTATTTTTATAATCGCCATTGTTCATGACGAGCAATTAAATTTGAATTGCATCAATTTATTTTGATATACGAGATCGCATTAAATGCACACAAATTGCAGTGTAGCAACTCCTAAAGAAGTCAAAACTGTCAACGCTTTATTGGGCGTTGGACGGCATTAGGAATTGTTACGGCACGCTGCAGTTGAAACGAAAGCAATAGGGTTCGGAATGTAACTGTCACTATCAGCAGCCTTTAATGTGGATATAATCAACGAACTACGTCTATATTCATCTAAATACATGTAAGCGAAAATAAAAAGAAATTAACATCAACAACAAATACACGTGTAAATGGTCTTCTTTCTGTCATTGTCCGTGCTTCCGGGACTTAAGTTCATGCCTAGTAAGGCTAAGCTGACACAATTTCTTTAGCACCGTCAATTTAGACATTTTTGCTGTTTCCCTTCAAATGATTTCTAGAAGAGTTTTCCTGTAGTGTTCGCGTGTAGCACCTTGAAAATGGTATGTCTAATGGTATGTCTAATGGTTAATTCACTTCTTTGTCTGATCATTTTGTTCTAAGAGGTCTTTCAGCTTTTTCCCATGTAAAGCCCTAGTTTCAGTGCATCCACCTATACATTTACCATTTATAAATACTCTTGGTACCTGAAATGAACGAAATGGGGATATTTTTTAATTATTTGAACTTTACTTTCTCAACTGTCTGAAAAAACTTCATACAAATACGACACGGCATCAACATTTGTTTTTAAAAATTCTTTCAGAAAGGCTGACAGATGACATGATATTGAACCCGATCGTCATAGATTACCAGTTAGGCGAGTTTTAAACAATCATGTTATCATGAATAAATTTATCAACCAATGACAGTGATCATTCTTTTCGCCTGGGTACATATTGAGTATACATATAGAGTTACAGTTTCTAATTGACCAGTATAACATTGCAAATCATGGTTTAACCATGGTAAAACAAAAAAGTGGTACTCTAGGACCTGCAAACCAAGATATGATTTCCCGAAATAAGTCATTGCAGCCGGTTGCTCAAAGCGATGGTTGATTCTGTCAATGAAATCATCATCATCATCATCATCATCATCATCTCTCTCTCTCTCTCTCTCTCTCAGATATTATTTCCCGAAATAAGCTAGCCCATTGCAGCCGATTGCTCAAAACAATGGATGATCTTGTTAGTGAAATCATCATCATCATCATCTCTCTCTCTCTCTCTCTCTCTCTCTCTCTCTCTCTGAGTTTGACACATACCGAACTTTTGTGCGTCTTAAGAAGTAAGTATCTACTGATATCCCCGCCGTCTGGTTCCTTGTCTAACTCCATAACTTCATAATCGTCTTTACTTAGTTTGTACTTGGCCAGAATTCCTTTTGCTTGAGTACAGAATCGACAGGTAGTTACTGAAAACACAAACACTTTTCGCGCCTTTATCTTAGCTTCAATCTGTCTTTTTCTCTCCTCTGTAATCATGGTTAGAAGTTAATGTGATCGGTGTTAAGAACGAGTATCTACTGTTTTTTAAATATCTGCATTAGAAAGATCTGGATAGTTCTTTTTTACAGACTCCATAGCCACAGTAAATATTTTTAAGGTGGCGTGCGTATAAAAAATGTTCGTTAACGCTTGAAGTGTCACTATCCATTAATACAAAATCTAAATACACATTACCTTGAACGATTTAAACACAGAAAAAAGAAAAAAATCGATTAGTTCTTTTGAGGTCGATTAGGTTCTAACTACCTGTATATATATATCCAATACATATAATCATAACAATACGTTTAATGAAACGCGACATACCCGTTTAAAGAGATTATTGATATAGCTATATAAAACACAGAGAGATAAAATAAACACAGTCACGATATTCATTATGTTTTGGATTTATTTTGGTATATGTGTTAACGACTGGCCTCCTGAAGGTTTTTCCTTTCAAGACTTGGCCCTACTAATTACAGTACTGCAATGGCCTTGTTTCGTCTGGAACATTCTTTATGTTAACCTAATTTTGACGAAATATACATGTATATGCGAAAGAAACACAACTTTAATTCGATCATTTACAATGTACATTTATATGTGCATTGTCATATTATGATTTTTTAATTAAAAAAATTATTAATGAAATATTCAAAATTCTAATTTAAAAATGTAAAATATGGCAATATTTCACATAAAATACTGACTCTTTTTTCTATCAAATACAAAGTGAAAACCAAACAAAAGCTCTGAAAAATGATTTTAATAGAATGTGCCCCGAAAATATAAATCATAACACTTATCATCTCTTGTTTGATTGGAGATGTTCCTCTAGTCAGTGATGACAAAGTTAATATTAATCGACACCTTTATCATCTTCTGTTCGATTGGAGATGTTCCTCTAGTCAGTAATGAGAATATTCATATTGATCGACACCTTTATCATCTCTTGTTTGATTGGAGATGTTCCTCTAGTCAGTCATGACAAACCTCATATTGATCAACACCTTCATCTTCTGTTTGATTGGAGATGTTCCTCTAATGAGTATGACAAAGTTCATATTGATCAACACCTTCATCTTCTGTTTGATTGGAGATGTTCCTGTAATGAGTATGACAAAGCTCATATTGATCAACACCTTTGTCATTTCCTGTTTGATAGGAAATGTTCCTCTAGTCAGTAATGACAAAGCTCATATTGATCAACACTTTATCATCTTCCGTTTGATTGGAGATGTTGCTCTAGTAAGTAATGACAAAGTTCATATTGATCAACACCTTTATCATCTCCTGTCTGATTGGGGATGTTACTCTAATGAGTATGACAAAGTTCATATTGATCGACACCTTAATCATCTCCAGTTTGATTGGAGATGTCCCTCTAGTCAGTGATGACAAAGCTCATATTGATCAACACCTTTATCATCTCTTGTTTGATTGGAGATGTCCTTCTAGTCAGTGATGACAAAGCTTATATTGATCAACACCTTTATCATCTCCTTTTTGATTGAATATGTTGTTCTAGTCTGTCATGACAAAACTCATATTGATCAACACTTTATCATCTCTTGTTTGATTGGAGGTGTTCCTCTAATGAGTATGACAAAGTTCGTATTGATCAAAACCTTTATCATCTCCTGTTTGATTGGAGATGTTTCTCTTATCAGTAACGACAAAGGTCCTTTATCATTTACGGTTTAATTGGAGATGGCAATTTAGTCAGTCACGAAGAATGGCGTTTTACTCTTCAGTCAAGATAATTTTACTTATATCGAGACGTTTAGGTTTGGATGCGTTATCCGTATGAAACATGTTATGTAAACAGGTTATAGTACATCTTATATTTATAATTATATTGAAAGGCTTATGTATGTCTAGTTTGAATTAACGAATACTCAGTGAATTTTTTTCTAGCTCAGCAAAACAGCACCACTGTTGCAGCTCAGTTGGCAGAGATATCGCTCTGTAAGTGCATGGGAAGTTGTGGGTTCGCATCCCGATCGGGTTTGACCCAGGACTTGAAAGTGGGTAGTGACTGTTCTTTCGCCAAGCACTCGGCATTAAGAAACATTACGGATGGGGACTTAAAATAAACCACATGTAGATCCCATGTGACGGTAAGCGTGGCACGACAAAGAACCCTGTTGTATAATGCCATCAGCGTAACGCACAGACAAAATTTCTGCAACTTCGCCTATAGTTGACGACGTCTCAATATGCCTGAAATATTTTTGACTGGGACTTTAAACACCATTATTCAACCCAACTCAGCGAGACAGCAGTCACAAAAGTAACACACCTACCGTTCCATTATCCTGAAACGGGTGTGTCACCAAAGTAACTTGCTAAAGGCCACAACCCTGTTGGGATTCACACACAAGGTCTTTTAGATTTGGAATCCGACGCTCTACCAACTTAACTATAAACTATATGTTAAAGCTATATGCTTTGAAATGAATCAAATGTGTCCAGATCGAAACGTTTGAAAAATTTAAGTGCAATGTAAGTCCGACGCCTAATGAAGTCCACAGATTGTTACAGTGCAAGCTAGCGTTTGCGCTGTTAAACGGACCCCTTGAAATTGCACAGTGTTTATGAATCAAATGTAACCGGGTCGGATCATTGACCTGTTCACTTGAACTTTAATTTAAATATTCATTATGGACCAGTACATTTATGTATAGGGAACACAGGTGTTTATTTTAACTACACTATTGGGGTGTCATTGTTAATGTATCAACTGTGAATCCTAACACCTTACATGTATTGTTAGGATCGTCCTATATGAATATTCTAATTGACATGTCAAACGGGTCAATGTCGTTTACCTATAGTAAGGACAACGAAACAGTTACTTGAACTATAAATATAATATAATACATTGTTGTTTTTGTTGATAATACATGCATCAGACATTTGATTGTGTGTTAATTATTTTTTTTCATTTCGTAGCGCCTCTATTTTTTTCTTTAACTCTCCACTTTGGTGCATTCTCTTAGTTTCATCACAACCCCCTATACAATGACCATTTACAAATACTCTGGGTACCTGAAAATATAACAAATAGGAAAGGAGTCGTTTATATACACACATCAATTGACAGAACAGTTAATAACACAGACCCTAAACTGAAATTGGATGTCATTTTAAACGTGTCCTCAAAACGAACCCAATTTTCCCAACCATGTGCATGATCAAAATACTAATACCTACTGACACAACTCAACCTAGATATTTCCATGTGAAGTTTCATAAAAATCTGTTACATAGTTTTCTAGAAAGAAGGCGAAAGAATGGAGTAACGACTATCCCCCCATTTCGTTTGGAGAAATCATTATTGTACCGGGTAATCATATAATCAATGTTACTTAGAACACAAAACAATAAACGAATACAATCAAGTTATCCGTATTATAAACGTTTTCACTAAGGCCTATCTACAAGTCAAATTCATTAAAAATCACAAGAATGATAATAATGAATATATACCATCCGCAATATGCTACGCAGTGGTATCTTGGTATCTTAGAGGCCGATGACACCTTAACCTGAAATGCCTAAATGTCTGTAACCGAGAATTAGGACCCGACTTTGTGGAATTGGGACCCGACTCCCCGGGTTTGTGGAATTGGGGATCCGGCTTTGTGGAGTCGGGCCGACTTTGTGGAATTGGGGACCCGGCTTTGTGGAATTGGGGACACGGCTTTGTGGAATTGGGATCTGGCTTTGTGGAGCTGAGACCTGACTTTGTGGAATTGGGATCCGACTTTGTGGAATTGGGATCCGACTTTGTGGAACTGGGGACCCGGCATTGTGGAACTGAGGACCGGGCTTAGTGGAATTGAGACCATACCTTGTTGAATTGGGACCACACATTGTGGAATTGGGTACCCGGCTTAGTGGAATTGAGACCATATCTTGTTGAATTTGGACCACACATTGTGGAATTGGGTACCCGGCTTAGTGGAATTGAGACCATATCTTGTTAAATTGGGACCACCCATTGTGGAATTGGGTACCCGGCTTAGTGGAATTGAGACCATATCTTGTTGAATTGGGACCACACATTGTGGAATTGGGTACCCGGATTAGTGGAATTGAGACCATATCTTGTTGAATTGGGACCACACATTGTGGAATTGGGTACCCGGCTTAGTGGAATTGAGACCATATCTTGTTGAATTGGGACCACACATTGTGGAATTGGGTACCCGGCTTAGTGGAATTGAGACCATATCTTGTTGAATTGGGATCGATGCTGTGCCAAAGTATTTTACTTATACCACAGGACATGAAATTAATTGTTATTACACCGCATGAGAATCATAATGTTCATGAGAGAGAGAGAGGAGAGAGAGAGAGAGACTTACCGTTCGTGCTTTTGTTAATTCTGCTAAATAAATTTGAATTGCCGGGCCGTCTGGATCCTCATTTAATTCCATGACTTCATATTCATCCGGCGTTAGACCATATTTTGATAAAATGTCCTTTGCCATGTCACAGAATCCACAAGTAGTTTTTGAAAACATCATCACCTTTTTACCGCCTATTTTAGTTTGTACACGCTGTACCACGTTTGGATTAACCATTTTCAGAGGTTGGATTGATATGTTGATTAAAGACCTATGTGTATCGGCACCGTGATCACACTAAACAACTTTACCGTTTAAGTACTAGTATATTTTATTGTGCAATATGTCATAGCGGAATGTTTAAGCTCTAATGATTTTGAATTAAGCAAGTCATACACTAATACGTATATATACCGTGTGACGAGTATAAAAGAGATCGATGTACTTTAAAGAAGTGCAGTCATTATTTGGTCTTGCGTCCTGGTATTAGTGCTGTAACAGTACGGTTATAACATAACTGCCGTGCTACTGTACGGCGTAGTTGGAAAAATGGTATTGGGACAGGACTATGAATATAAAAAGAAACAATGTACCAAACCATGTAGTGCTAAGTAAGAACGGCAGAAAATAATAATTCCATAAATATATGAAAAAGACGATCAGTAATTAAAATTTGTTTTATAAATTGTACCTGATCGTTGCTTGTCATTTTGGATAGAGGAAAAAGTAGTGTTTTTTGCAGACCGCCGCTATGAAGTGGTTCATTATTCTAGCGTTTGTAACTGGATGATTTGCTGTTAAGTCTGGTTTTTAATAAACTGCCGATTATCACTCACAATATTCCCTTTTCATGTTAATTTTACTTCCAAATCGGTAAAGTACTTAAAATCCACATTTGTATTCCGTGTGCTCTGTTTGCACACGACACTGTACGATTTATCTCCCTTTCACGGAAGTGAAATTCTAATCTAATCAATTTATGATTTTACATCGTAAGACGCAAACTTCCCGGACTATTTTTATTGCATTCTACGAGATCAGGTCGCCAGTCTGTACAAATTATTGGATGCATCCCGCCACAATATATTACTAGATTCCGAAATATATTCCGAATATTTATTCTAAATGTGCATATGTAACTAAATACATTACCCGTCTCAGAAAACATATCTCACGATAAAACAGATATATTTCTTTCACGTTTATTTACCAGCTGCACTATTTCTGATGAGTACTATTTCATAGTAAAGATGCCCGATCTTTGCGGAAAGCGATAGCAATGTACGTTTTCACTGTCGTGTACGCCATACAAAAATCGCATTGCATATATTGCCAACTTTGTGAAGTGTATTGCAATACGTCTTGCCAACATAATTTTGAATATATAGTTTATATCAATGAATGATCATGATTTGAGTTTCAATAAAATATGCAAAAATTTAACTTCTTATATTCAGCAAGCTTTAATGACTTAACAAAACCATTCTGTAAAGAATATTGAAACAACATGACTACAATGAACGAGAAAAACTAAATTTTTCACGATCTTGGCGTCATTAACAGATACGCATTCATGCTCTTAGTGTAAAACGTTTAAGAGAATTTTTTGTACCGCCGGAAACCCGATACCCATCCCGCGGTATCACCGGTACAGCATTTCAAGCCAGTTTTACCGGTATATTGTTACAGCCCTGGTATACGGCATGAAAATACGATCCAGAAAGTATACTACCCGAAACTTGTAAATAAGTGATAACTAGAGCTGTCTCTTGAGAGCCAAATACCCCCCGCTCCCAACATCTATAAGGTTTAATGCCATATGACCCTGCTTTAAGGTCATAGCATTGTTCAAGGTAATGACATATCTTTGGACCCTGAAGATTATTCATGTGAAGTTTTATGACAGTAGTCCAAAGCAGGTATGAGACATGGCCCGAGCACAATTTTCAAACATACTTTTCCCATGACCTTGACCTTTCCGATATGACCTTAGTTCAAGGTCATGACACACCTTTAGAACATGAAGATTATTCATGTGAAGTTTTATGACAGTCGTCCACAGCAGCTATGAGATACGACCCGGATACAATTTTCAAACATACTTTTCCCACGACCTTGACCTTTCCGATATGACCTTGGTTTAATGTCATGACACACCTTTGGACCATGAAGATTATTCATGTTAAGCTTCATGACAGTGACAGTCGTCCAAAGGAGCTATGAGATATTGCCCAAACATGATTATCAAACCTTTCGACCTCAAATTCTTTCGTAAAAACTTTAGATCTAACCTGGGTGCTTTGGACGATTGTCATAAGACTTCACATGAATAATCTTCATGGTCCAAGGTGTGTCATGACCTTGAACCAAGGTCATATCGTAAAGTCAAGGTTGCGGGAAAACATTAAATGTTGGGAGCGGGGGTATTTAGCTCTCGAGACAATTCTATTTTTTTCTGAAATCAAGTACACCAAGTCAAGATTCTACTGAGGCTGCCAGTCCTGCAATTGTAGCTGGAAATAAATACAATTGGCGTAGCTTCAGAATTTTACATAAAATCACAGTGTTAAAGCTACTAACGCAGTTATAATGATCAATAAACTAGCTTTACAGTACAGAACTGTCAAAAGTTTATCACTGGCACAAAGAAAAGGAGCCAAGCTCAACTGCAAGGTGGTCCAGAAATTGATACCAAATAGACATAAAGCAGCTATCTAATAGATGTAGCTTACGAGGGGACGAGATAAGCTTCTGAACGCTTTATCTTATTGTTAAACTTTCGACAGGTCTATACTCTACGTACTATACTTTTGACAGGTCTGTACTGTACTCTTGGCGCGGCTGGACTGTATTAAGCTTACACATTGTAAATATTCATTGGTTACTTGTATACTGTGTTATACATTCATTTATTATTTAAAAGGTTTACCACCAGTACAGGATGAGATCAATGAAATTATAATGGACGAAATTACCACAATTACTAACCTTTATTTACAGTTCAGTCCTATCATACGTTTAATGCTAAGCGATCTGCAGATGAGACGTGCAAGTATCCTTCTTGTTTCATATAAAACCCTATATTTTTTAAAAATTCTCAAAAATTGATTTCATGGCCAATCTCAATGAAATTTTCACCGTTAAATGTAACATTTGTTGTAGTTTCTTCCAATAATTTTCAAAATACTGTCCGAGCTTTAAGAAAACATAAGGTGAACAGCATGGTAAATTTTTAACAGCCATGTAAATCATTATTATATAGTAGATTTAAATTTTGGAATGTTTATCTATAAAAAACCCAACAAATTCCCTTTTCTAATAATTTTTAGGGAAAACTTCAACAAATTTTATATTTAAGAGAGAATTTTTGAGAATTAAAAAAATATGTGATTTTAAATGAAACAAATAAAGACTCAACAAAGTGTCCAACACTTCTTGCACGTCTGTCTCACGAGTTCATAGTTTATTTGTCACTACTGTATTTCCACAAATGCACGTGGAAAATGCAAGAATATAGTCATATTTTCCAACAAACTCGCAAACCTAATAGGCAAAATTTTTTTTCATTCATGAAAAGTGAACTTAATTCTGTACATAGAGCAATTTTTGAACTCTTTAACAAAACAACAAATATGACCATGTCAAAATTATCCCTTCTGTACCTTCTTACTTAGAACAACTATAAACGTTATGTCATAATTGGAATATTCATGAATGATAACACCTGGAAAAAACCCAACAATAACCTACCTGACCCTAAATGCCCTGATGTAACTTTGAATGAGGCCCAATTGGTGTATAAACTTGATCAAATTTTCGTAAAATTTCTCTATGTACAGGAGAACTGAACAATAATGTTTTTAATGAAAAATATAATTTGGTTAGGTCAGTGCATTATATTGATAGTTTAATGGAAACACTTTCAATAAAAAGAAATAAATAATAATCAAAGTACTGAAAGTACTAAAATTCGCGAAAGATTAGAAAGACAGGGAGTTCAGTGTCTCCATCAATGTAGTGTCAGGTATATGAAGTTGTCAGGTATCTGAAAGGAGGTTGTTATGTTCACCTTGCATTGCTCCCAACACAACATTGCGGGTTCATGTAGTGTGCAATGTGCAGACTATGAGCATGGGGCTGTTTTAATATTCACACATTGGACCAATATTAAGGATTCATGTAGGAAATAGTTCAATCCGAATAAATGCATGTATGGAACCATCAAGGATGGTCAAAGTTACTTCCATCGTCATGGAGACCCTAATATTAAACAAGAGGTCCATGAGCCTTAATGCTCACATGCAGCTGAGTACATATCTCATGCAGAGGTTCAATGGTCATTGACATTAATTAAAGAGAATGTCCAAATAAATTTTCAGCAGTAAGGGCCAATTATATGTAAGGATTTTTTGCAAATTTATTATAACATAACTAGTCATAAGAGTGCTACATATAATATATCTGAAATCTAGCTACAATATATTGTTTATAAACAACTAAAAAGGTAAGAAAAATTTGAACCCATGACCTTAATCTAAATATCGCAATGAATATTAGGTCAATACATACAATTTAGAAGCCTATACAAAAAGTTTATAGTTTATGAGATAATTAACCATGTCAGTATTTGTTTGCATCAGTGACCTTGACTTTTAAACTCATGTCCTTCATTCATATATCAAAATGATCGTTAGGCCAATACCTACAATATTTTAACATATATGCCTATACAAAAAGTTTATAGTTTTTAAGACAATTAATCATTTCAGTATTCATTTGCATCTATAACCTTGACCATTAGACCTATGACCTACATTCATATATCAAAATTAACATTGTGTAAATGCCTATAACATTCTGATATACATGCCTATAGAGAAAGTTTATCATTTTTGAGATAATTCACCATTTCAGTATTTGTTTGCATCTATGACCTTGACCTTTGAACCTATGACCTTCGTTCATATATGGAAATGACCGTAAGGCAAATGCCTACAATATTCTAATATACATGCCTACACAAAGAGTTCAAAGTTTTTGAGATAATTAACCATTTCATCTATGACCTTGACCTTTGAACTTATGACCTCTATTCATATATCAAAATGACCGTTGTGCAAATGCCTACAGTATTCCAATACACATGATGATGATGCCCATACAAAAAGCTTATAGTTTTCAAATATATTGACAAATACATTAATTTTGCAATTTCCCCTCAAGTACCTTGCCATTATCTCATTTTGGCCCCTAAAGCTACAATATGTGCAAATCTAAAACTAGGTGCCCATAGTGTTTTACATGAAATATCTAAGTTATATCTCTTGTAGGTTCAGAGCAGATGATTTTTAAAGATTTTCACAAATTTCCCCTTTATGGGGCCCCAAGGGGACATAATCCTTGCATTTGTGCAAATCTGAAAACCCCTTACTTGACCATTACTGTCAAATATCATCCAATTTGGCTCTGTAGTTTTGGAGGAATTGATAAAAAATGTGAAAAGTTTATACATGACGCACATCGGACGAAGATAGATGGCAATTGCACATCTGAGCCTTTGGCTCAGGTGAGCTAAAAAGTTTATACAAGACGGATGAAGATAGATGACAATTGTTCATCTGAGCCTTTGGCTCAGGTGAGCTAATAAGCTTCTGATATCTTTCATGTCATAATTGAGGATATTTTTTAAATAAATTAATAACTTGAAAAAATTAACTATTATTTTATTATTATTTATATCACCAGAGTTGTGTTTTAAGAATTCGATAATTTTTGGAAGACTTTTTATTCCCGAGACCAGCATAATTTTAGTAAATCTTGTAAACAACAATTTTTTCAATCGGGTGGCCGTTAGGATCCCCGCTGACTGGGTTTGACAGGTGACCCCTCTACAAAGGTTCTGTACATGATAAAAATGTAGTTGACAGATGACCACTCTACAAAGTGATCGCTATCCCAGATTTCACTCTAATCAATTATAATTTTTTAAGGATGACTTCACGGAATGTTTTGAAAAACGGGAAAAGCAGTATGATAGCACAAAATTCCAAAATTTTTGTCTTAATATCGGGAGACTCCTCACATCAGCAGGGATTGAGCTTAACTTTTCGATGAGCCATACAATGAACTGTCAAGAGTGATGGTTGATCTGAATATATCAGGCATATACATTTGGACTATTCTATCCCTTGCTTTACTTTTCGATATTCAACATCTGCAATTACATTGACGAATGGTTTTGCAGAAAATGTTGATCTATAGGTACTGCCAATGTCAATGACTGTATAATTTTGGCAGATTTTGATTTATTAGCAGGAACTTGTTTTGCATTACTAAAGGCTTTGGGCCTGTTTGTGAGATTCAGAAATGTCATGTTTATTTACACTGTCAAGTTTATAACTAGTGCAACCCTCGGTAAATACAGATTTTTTCCTGTCGAACTCTACACAATCGGCACACTTCATTCCGTCCTGCGTATCATACAACCAAGGCCTGCCATCTTCCCATGGCTTTTTATATGCTCCGATGCGTTTGGACTTATCATACTCTTGATAGTACTTTCGTTTTTCCGCAGGTCCTTGTTTAGCCTTTGGAGTCGATGCTCCTAAAAATTTCCACATGGCAGAAAGCCGGAAGTATCATGTTATACATAAATATCAGAAAAGGAAACGAAATGGCACCGTATTTGAATTCCGGTCGGAACACCGGTCCATTTACACTTGTTAACTATATGATACCCATTTTTCAATTTTACTATTATTGTCGCCAGTCAGAAATATAAACAGGAAATCGGTAAACGGATCGGAATGTCAAATACACCGAACTGAAAATTCTAATCGTCACCTGGCAGCCCTGGGCGACCTGTGTATGATACATTTATCGCCCAGAGCGAAAAACTGGGCGCCCGTTAATCTCAATCCCTGATCGGGAGGGTTGGCAGGTATGATAAAACCATTAAAAGTTAATTACTGCTAAAAATAGCTAACATCTGGGTCAAGAAGACGATCTCAACCAATCAGATTTCAGATTATTATATATACAAGGAAAAAAATCTGTTGACCGGGAGGGGGGATCCACGTGACGTCATCAACATATTCTATCCTCAAATACAACAAAATGCAGCGTTCTCTTTTCAATCTCGTATCAATTTCTTACTAAATCAATATTACTCAATAAATAAACCCCATTTACATGACAATTTACCCATCAAATCCATAGAATACAAAAGATATTGAAATTTGAATTATCTCCCTTTATTCAAACTTCGACCTACATACGAGAGAGAGTTGATTTTCTGTAACGGAAGAATATTCGGGTTGAGAAATCTGCATGTAACAGCTACATTCGAGAATGATCAAGATCATTCGCGAATAAAAACCATGTGCACTCAATTTATGGAAATACAGTAGCTATCAATAGCTCGACCAATCGGAAGTTGTGCTTCGACTCCTTTTCGTTAGCTCACTGTTTCACTTTCAACAGATCTGTACAGTAAATTTAAATTTAGCTACTATTGCACAATACCCTTCATTTTTTTTAGGTCCACAGTGTATTATTATGTGGACATTGGCAGGTATGATTGATTTCCGTTTTAAATCATTCTGTACAGTATATATGCACATATATATATTCCATAATGTTCAAGCAATTTCGCGTTGTAAAGGGATTCGTGGTTGTGATGTCTAAATCACCGCTCTGTAGATTACAGCGACCCTAGCCACCTAGATTTCAATCCCGTTCGGACATGCATATGTCCTACTAAGTATAAGACAGTTTGTCAGTTAGCTTGTCGGAGATCGATCGTATTCTCCGGATTCCCCATACAATCCATGAACTTACCATTTCGATATGTGAAAGAATCTTGACGGAGGAAAAATCTCCCTTACTCCACTCAAATCGTTTTGTGAAATTCCATGGAATAATTAAAATATAAACAACAAAAATGTATAACATCAAAATAGGAAACAGCGATTATGGTGTGAATCAAACAGCTGGCGATTTCCGGTTTGCTTGGAGATGTACATCTATTCAGTCACTATTGAATACAAATTTAAATGTAAATAACACTTGTAAGAGTTCTTATCCCGAGTTTCCTTTTAAGTGTTTCATTGTACTTAAATATGTTTCCGTTTCCAGTTAACTTTCATTGTACAACCTTATAGAGAAGGAAAGAAAAACGGAATTGAATCATATTCAGCAACCGCATATCAAGTACAATGTACAATTAACTTTGTTCAACTTGTTTAACTTTTTTCAAGTAAGGGCCCCGGCTGCCAATACTGCTTAAAGAATAACAAACATCCATAAGTTGTATGTCAGTATAATTGACGTATAATAATAATAATTGTGATGCAAATGTTCTATTACATATTTTCATTACAAAAAGCTTTTATCACGGTTGAAATAAATAGAAAATGTGCACGTCCTTCATATAATTATAACATGTCTGTAAAAATTCATGATTATTTTCCTAGAAGAGTTTTTAACTTTCCATTTTGATGCATTGCTGTTGTTTCATCACCACCTCCTATACATTTCCCATTTATAAAAACTCTTGGTACCTGAAAATACATGAAAAAGAAATAAAACACAATGTCAACTATACATACAAAACGCAAAACGGTTGGTATGCTGTACATATGGCATATTTATGATTCAATACATTAAAATAAGCTGCATGGTTCAATACATAAAAATGGAATATGACGATAGCATTGTAGCAACCCACTTTGAAAAAATTACGCACTTTGAAATTTTTTTTCAAGTCGCGTTTAATCCGGGACAAACTCAACGCACTTTGAATTTTTTTTCAAAGTGCGTCAAAAAATGGTTTCTTTCACGCCTCAGCAATCAATAATAACATTATCGCCTAAGTACTTGGATTATTTCATGCTTCAGCTAACTGGTAAACTTACATCTTTACCTGATTGCAATTTCCTACCTATGTACACGAATTAATTAATCAGTACCACATATTAATTGGCCATTACGCTGGTTAATTGACAATTAGCTGTGAGAGAAAGGGGGGAGTCAGGGCAACGGGGGAGGGGGGCGGACCCAATGTGCGCCCCCCCCCCCCGCTTGATCTGCCACTGACAATTGTATGTTACAACCGAACTGATGATGATGATGGAGAAAATTAAGCCTGTCTCACACAGAACACACGGCTTATACGGTTGGCCACCCGTGTAAACCGTACATACAACCGAACCAACCGTGGCCTTATCCGACTTACACTCGGACCATTCGAGTGTATCCGTGAAAGCCGTGTATGATTTTTAAAACTTTTAAAAAACTGGCACGGGTGCCATGTCCGTGTATGATCGTATTAGACCGTGCGAGACCGTACGAGACCGTATATACAACCGAACATTCGAGTCTAAATCGTACCAACTCATCCCCGGTCCAGGCACGGTTGGAGCTCAATACTCAGTCGTACCAGTCAACCCGTGTGTAACCGAGTATACCGTATTGGAACCGTGTGCCCAACCATGTTCTGTGTGAGACAGGCTTTACAAACACATCTTATTCTTCATTGAATGCCCGTTCATAGAAAACTAAAACACCTTTGAATTCATAAGAAATGAACCAAATGAACCCGTAAATTATGCGCATACATTTTATACGGTCTGTCTGTCTAGACATGTGCTCTATATAGCAATATAGAAAATAAAAATAATTGAAAATGATAATTTCATTCGTGAGTTTAGCGGAGGTATGTAAAAACAATTCCGGTTGTTGGTTCTCCATATACTTAGTGTACCGTTTAAAACGAGCGAATAAGATGCAATATTTCAAATAAATACAAAAAAGGTTTAAATCTGTTTATTGAGTGCATAAACACGCCTTTGCGTCATGATGTTGATAACATTATCACGCTATATAACAGCCTGGTCATAATTTATGATAACATAAATACTGATAAAATCTTATTCTTAAAATGTGTGTGTGTGTGTGTGTGTGTGTGTGTGTGTGTGAGAGAGAGAGAGAGAGAGAGAGAGAGAGAGAGAGAGAGAGAGAGTTCCTCCTTACCGATCTGCCGCCCGTTTTTTGGAATAAATAATCCTGAATTGCCTGACAGTTTGGATCATTTTCAATTTCCATAATTTCATACTCATCCTCTGTGAGGTTATAATTGGCTAGCGCTTTCTTTGCTTTGGTACAGAATGGACAGTAAGTTTTAGAGAAAACCATCACTTTCTTTCCAGCTATTTTAGCCTCTATGATATTTTTTACGTCCGCCATGGTCAGAATATAGAACAATCTGGATGAACCTTCTAACTTTTAGTTTACACTACGTTACTATTGTTTGTATAACCTATAAAGGCAAACAACATTGACCTGTCCGTTTGACCTTTCATTGAAAATATTCATAAAGGAGGGTCCACCTAGTACATAGGTTTGTTAGGATTCGCAGTTAATATATCTACACATTGCCCATATTTAGCGTTCACCTCAGGTAGACAAAATAAACATGCATGATCCCTATAACTTAAATTTACTCGTCAATAATGAATATTTAAATCAAAGGTCAAGCGGACAGGTCAATGTTGTTTAATAGTATACTGGGTCCCTGGTTTATATCCGAGCATTGGTTATCACAATATAAACAACGAAGTGTAGGAAAGCCGTCTAACGGACTTCAGAGACCGAGACCGAGACGGACTTCATTATTTTAGGGGCGATCTCAGAAGTTGATATGCTAACATACAACAAAATATATATATGAAAAAAATTATGTTTATTCATAAACAGTTTATAGAACATGGGATGATCTGAAAAGTCGCTGTCTACGGACAGCTAATAAAGCACAAATTTCTACGATTGACGGAATATATCAACGGGGATGACGCCACAGACTACCTATTGCCTGATATATTTTTTAATCTCCCGTATTTTATGCTCAACTTTTACACGATATGTATTAATTACGCGATTTTCCAACGAACATTGAAAGAGGCAGCTCTTATCTGCTGTGTCTTAAATGGAGTAAGAACTGGAAACCTATTTGCAAAAAATTTATCGCCAAGAATAATCATATCCTGCGGAAAGTCTAATTCCATATTTGGTTCAATAGAGGGCAATAAATTAAAATATTGGGCATCATTTTGATGTCCCAAAAAACCAGGTTTATCACCAAAAAAATACCAAAACTTATGAAAATGTTCGGAGTCTCTGACTCTGATTCGGACGAATGAATCCATCACAGGCATATTTTAAATAATAAATAAAAACCAAACGAATAAAAATTAATGAACAAGAATAAGGACTTCGTTTTATTATTTCTGTATGGGCCACCGTGGCAAGTGGTCTAAAATGTTAGTTTACAAATCACAGTGCTTCTTCTGAAGGTTGGACAACAACCACTTCACGTGAGAACGGTTGTCAGTGTACAAACCGTAGGATTTCTCCGGTTTCCTTCACCACTTCCAAACTGATTTTGAGTGAGAGTGTGTTCATAAATCTGACATTAGATTGTCAGTATTCAATCAGTCAATACGTAAATGATAACAAATAGTTCAACAACTGAATGTCCATAATTTGCATTGGATTTCATTTCTATTCTTGTGAGATCGCCCCTAAAATAATGAAGTCCGTCTCGGTCTCGGTCTCTGAAGTCCGTCTCCCTCTTAATTGGAAATGTCTATTGGTCAGTCTGACCCAACACGTTTCCAGTTCACTTCATCGGAACAAGGCTAAATACCATAGTCCGATCACTTATCCTATGTTGCCTAAGATATGGATTACTAACCTAAAATTTCATTAATGCTATATGTAGATCTGTGATTTTTATAACATGTTTTGAATAAATATTAGTTTAATTTCTTATATTCAGACGCGCAGGTGAATTCAAATGATGCGCATCACGTAGTGAATGCTTCACCGCCTATCTTTCGAGATGTAAATCTCAGCTTGAAGGTTTTGTAGTTTTAAAACATTAATTTAAAGAACGTGTCGCTCTTAGCCAAATAAGTGCAATAAATGCGTTTTATTCTGTGCTGCTTTACCCGTTGTTCATTCATAAACAGGTACAATGGGCTAATCCGTGACGTCTACTGGTTAGCTGTATAAACCCTCATCGCGTGAATACGTATTAGCCAATAAGAACCCATGCAGTTCTGATTGACTTACATGAATGAACCTGTCGAATAAACCACATTAACAAATCAGAGGGACAACAGCTACCTTTTCATTTATTGCTAAATTTTAATTCTCAAAAACTCGAAAACTACAGTGAATATTAAAAATTTTACCATGTATATAGAAAAATAGTATTTTAAATACTTACTTTTAAAACAAGACTAGTACTGCTAACGAACAAGTATTTATTTCTCAAAAAGTTCATTAAAATTTATTCATATAATTAAAAACAAAAATTAAAAAAGCTGACAATATTAAATGCAAAAAATATTCAAAATGTGAAATATAAGAATCCATTATGAGTATCCATGTAGGATAGGGAAATCTCACCCGAGGGGTTGAATATTTCAGTCAGAGACTCGGCAAGCCTCATAATGGATTATTTTTCTTCCATATAATTGAGACATTTACGCTTTTGCGATCAATGGATCTCGGCACATAAAAAAATCTAACTTTTTATTTTGACTTTTTTCATAAAACTGACCTGGAAATCCAAAAAGACCATGATTCTAAAGTACCTACAAAATGTAGGTACCACGAAAACATATGGCGATTTGCTGTGTTTCCTAAAATTGTTAAAAAAAGCAATTTAAATTTCACCGCAAAATCGTTTAGAAATTAATCCGCGGGCACTGCTATTTTTGGTATTATGACCTATACTGTTATTTATAACTCAAACAAAAAGTAAAGTTATTTACACTTTAATGAGGTCATAACAAATAAAATCATGTTTAATACTGCCAACATTGAGTCAATCATATGCTCCATCTATATATAAATCGCGCACTATTTTCTTTTCTCGGATGTATATACACCCGGTTATCCGGTAAACACATGTTATTCAGAATCTGTGTCACTGTCGTAGATGATGCGTCGACGTTTCGGTTGAGACTGGTTATAATTGTAATTAATATTGACTTCAATTTTACATTCTTGAATTGTGCTGCCGGCAAAAAGACCTTCAACAACATTCCTGGAATTTGCTTGTTGATGATGAACAGACTGACTAAGACCAAGAACTTGACTTGAACGCGGCATGACATCATTGTTACTAGTAGTTGAAACAACATCACGAGGACACGATTGGAATTCAAGTTCAGCAAATTTTGGACGACCTCCTGATTCATTATTTTCTGTTGTTGAGAGGATATGGGATATTGCGTGTTTATGCGTATCATTCAGTGTTCTATAGTTATTCAAGGATCCAGTGTTTTTGTGTCCCGTAACATACACTTGCAGGGAATCTGGTACATTAGTATCTGTCATTTTTTGGATCAGCGTTTTTCGGACACTCGTGTTTGTGATTCTTTTATTTTGGGGTAAGTTAGCTTCTTTTGCCATTATTTTCATAATATTTTGTAATTTATTTACACCAATAGGGGCACGTAAAAACCATTTTTCATTCATGGCCGGGATTTTGTTATGCGTTACCACCGCTAGATAAAACGGATCTCCAGGTTTACAAAAATCAGCTGGTCGCAAGGATTGGTACAACATGTATGTATATACGGGGCACCTTTCCCTATTTTCAGGATACGCATACATTCGTGGTGGACAAAGTCGCACATTTTTGATATCATCACCGGTGCGAGTTTTTGTTGTGCGCTCAAAATATTCCAAATATTCATCCCCCTTCTCGGGGTCACGTTTCAGCTGAATGTCTCCCCAGCATATTTGCCGGTGATCTTCCGATCCACCTCTAATCCCAAAATGCAAAGTGTTAAAGTACCAAAGTGTGTTAATCAACGAAGTGGGGGTAGATGTTCCAAGCTGTTTGCATTCGTACAGTTTATTTATGTCCATGTCAGAGAGAGGATCGGCTTTTAATGGCTTACCACCTTTACCCTGGACCTTCAGATCACGCTGTTTCGATCCTAATGCCCGACGTGTCTCTTCAAATTCAACATCATTCGACATGATACTTTTACCATATTTATGTCTTTTTAATTTCCGATCAATACTGCTAATCATCCCCCTTGCTGGGCTCGTACTCGCTCCCGTCAACTTTTCTTACATTTATAATAAATTCGGCAATATATTTGTTAAGAACATCTGGTGTGATATTTTGAATTTCATCATTTACATTATATCTTTCAACCAAGAATTCCTGAAATAGTTTGACATGTGCAAATGTTTTCCTCAAAGTGTTTTGGTTTTCGTTTTGCTCAATAAAATCTGTGATATCATTAGACTGGAAACGGGAAGCCATGCTTGTTTGTTTGTCAACAAAGCAGACGAAAATAGTACCGGAAATGACAGGTCACGTGGTCATGTGAGATACACATTTCTCACATAGGGGACAACCCTATCTCATATGAGCAGATATGGAAGAAAAATATGTTCTTAAAAGACATGTGAAGTTTCAAGTTTATTGAAGTGATCTCAAGTAAGATATCTAAGTTTGATTCAAAACATATTTTTCCCACTGTAAATGTGATCGGACTATAAAGCACCATTACCAATAGGTTATATATTTAAATGACTGGCCAGTTACGAGGAACATTATACAATCGATACAGATGTCGATTTTTCAATTTCTTTTGCGCGTTTGTGGGGCCCCGATTCATGTATATATATTAGCGAGACCGTAAGTGTATGGAGAGCATTATGTAATAAAAATATCATCACTTTAGTTTATAACTTATGTCTGATAGGCAGCATACCCTGTTAGGACGGCTCCATCGCTCAGGATTTGAGATCTTCTCTCGTGCGCCATCGTATCGTTGCCTCTTCGCGTTATAGCAACTTCGCCGTCCTATTTTCTCTCCTTCTTCACCGTTTTCCTCTTCTTCGCGTTCAGATGGAAGGAGCGATAATGCAAAATAGTCCTAACAGAACACCGCAAGTACCTCATGATTATCAGAATTTACTTTATGTATATTTACAATGATACTGCACATTTATTACTGAATTATAAGTCAACCCCTGGCGAAACTATAGACTTGAGAGAGTTATTGCGCTTTGAATTTTTTTTTTTACTTTTGTCAGTTGTCCCAACCTACTTGGTGAGCCATTAATACGCCATTTTCAATGCTTAGCACAAGAGAAGGAAACACATCTCAAACTTTGAAGTCTTTTGTATCAATCAGTTGTCCAAGAATTAAACTAATGACCTCCCATGTTTAAGGTCGATGCTGTAACCACTTAGCCACCAAGGCAGTGGCCTGGTAGTGGATATTAGTCTGGGTTAGCAGGTAATTAAAATAATTAAATTAATAATTTTTAACCCCCAAAACCGGTGTGTAATCTTTTGTATAACCCGCTTCGCACAGTTATACAGTTAAAATACAGGTTTTGGGGTTAAAAATGATAAACCAAAAAAAATTCAAAGTTATTTCTTAAGTGGAAAACAGTGAAAACTGAACATGAAAGATTTACATTTGTACAAATGTTAGCAACGGGGTTCAAAATGGGAAAATGACAAAGGTATTTAAAACGGAAACTGCTAAAATTAGCATATTTTACAATATATCTGCAAAATTAACCTTTTTCGTATAGACATGTATCGGCCGTGGTCCGACCAAGACTTTAAAACTCGTAGTGACTTTTCTTGCAAAGCACTGGGTGTTTAGAAATGAAAGTCACGGGGTCTTTCGGAAAAGACCTTAAAGCCGATTCCCTGTGGCACGACAGGCATAGCACATTAAAGAACACATTCTGCACATTGTCATGAACGCAATTCAAAGGTAAAAAAATCTACTACTTCGCCTAAAGCTGGTGATGTCACGATATAAATAAATATTCTTGACTTTGATGTAAAACTCTAGTCATCAATCAATCAGTCATCCGGCTGTCAACTTGCATAACATTAACGTTTACTTTTGTTATGATTACCGTCTTGTGTATCGGTTTGTATTGTTTAAACAATGCGCATCTAGATGTTTGTTGTCTTGTATGCATGCATTATATCCAGTGCTTGTCCACTGGGGACGCCACGTTACCACGTGATGCCCCTTAACGTTCGTCTGCATTGGATAAGGAATCATTCCGGGGATGGATTCTCGACGAAAACGTTTTCCCAAACGTCCCGCACAACGTGAAGGGGTGCTGATCTCGTGGTGCAGCAGCAAACCATATTAATACAAATCGTGACAATTTTTGATCAATGGTTTTTTGCTTACATTGTTTTCGTTGCATTGACTATATAACCTAGTACGTTTTCGGCATCAAATTTCTGATTTTACTTTGATCAATACCAATGGTGTTTGGGTTATTGATATGCAGCATATACCGATGCATGTATATGCAACTTCAAATTTAAGTAGAATTTCTGAAGAAGCTATGGAGGTACATGTATTAACATTAACCCGCTCTAGCATTCAGTTTCTTTAGCAACGCCTACATTAGTGATGGAATACCTGATAACATTGGCTTCACAAAGTTCACATACCGCACAACAGAAACTAGCTCGCAAGAAAAGGGACTCTGCTATGGAAACCTCTGTATTATAGGTCTAGTGTAAACAATGTTATGTTATTTCAAATAGTCACGTTAACGATTAAACTTTGTTGACAACAACAACAGCCATCTGATATTACGGGACCATTCTATTGTAACATTTAGGATACTTAAGGGTCATCTAAGTAGGAAAATTCAAGTGAAAACCATTTGGTTGAAAAGCGTAAAAGAGGGGTATAATTATGAAATTACCTACACAAGCGTGAAGATTTACAAATAAAAATACAGCAGGAAGTGATAATTTAAGAAATTTTAAAATATTTGTTGTATGTTTTTATGAAAATAGTGCAAAAATACACGTGTTGGGGAAAATAGTTTACACCTTGTATAACGAATTAATTCTAAAAAATGAAAACATATTAAGATAGTCAACATCATAGAGCAGTGCAAAGGGGCCAGAGTTTGTTAAAGAAATACGAGGTTTTTGAAATCTCGACAATTTACGGTTGAGGTTATCTAAGATTTATTTTCCTTTTAAAAATGCGTGTACCAGGCGTGATAGTTCATATTCTAAGGCCACTAATAATCCGAAATACAACAAGTCACTAAAAGTGCACGGTCACACAATACTATTCTATTTGAATTGAGGTGAATTTTGTTTGGTTTCAACAATGTTGAACTATATAAATCCGAATATGCCTCAACAATAATCAAGTAATTTACAAACTTAGCTTTTATAATCTTCCCTTGGATCGTTGGTAGCCTTAGAATATGAACTATCACGCCTGGTACACGCATTTTTAAAAGGAAAACAAATCATAGAAAACATCAACCGTACATTGTCGAGTTTTCAAAAACCTCGTATTTCTTTAACACAATCTGCCCCCTTTGCACTGCTCTATGACGTTGACTATCATAATATCGTTTCATTTTTTAAAATTAATTGGTTATACAAGGTGTAAGCTTTTTCCCCAACACGTGTATTTTTGCACGATTTTCTTTAAAAAATGCAACAAATATTTTATAAACTCTTAAGTTATCAATTCCTACTTTATTTTTATTTATAAATCTTCACACTTGTGTAGGTAATTTCATAATTATACCCCTCTTTCACGCTTTTCAACCAAATGGTTTTCACTTGAATTTTCCTACTTAAATGACCCTTAAAAAAAACTACCATAATTACCAAAGACGTTTTATTATTTCGAATTATAATTGAGTAGGAGAAAACACGGGTCAAAATCACGTGGTTTTGTAGATCACACCATACACTGGCTTCGAATGCCAATTGACCTAAATTTTATATGACAGCGTATGAATTTTAAAATAATATAAAGCTCGCCGAAGATGTATATCATAGTGTGCATTATGTTTCCTTATCAAAGGGCAACATTCAACTCAACGTAGTTTCTACAAACACTTCAACAATTTTACAATCAAGTTAGATATCTTTGTGCTATAATATAAAACTAAAGTCAATTTACCTTCGAAGTGAGCGTATGGGTGTGATCAACATATTCAAGCGATTGTCACTCATGGGAATGAAACACTGCAGTAAATTCAAAAAAAGAAAACTCCCCATGAAATCACCTCTAACATTTTTATCAAAATACTAGTAAATATTAATAAATATATATAATACATGTAATATATAAAGTTAAATTTCAAGGGTTTTGACGGCGCATTTGTAGGTTTTCTTTCTTGAATGTACTGGATTGTTACATTAAATCTACCATTAAACGTTAACCGGTCACTGATTTCGTTTTCAATGGATACTTCTGAAGTATTTAAAATGTGATTATAGCTATATATATATATACAATTTAATATACTAATAATAAACATACCAATTCACGACAAAATCACAATTCCAGAGCAAAGTAAAAACTTTAAAAATGGCACGTGAACTTCCAACAGAAAAGTGAGACCGAGTGTACCAGAAGAGTAAGCAATAAATAATACACACAATCGGAAAGCTTGCTTAGTTTTATTAGATAACTATAATAATTGTTTTAAAACTTGAACGCGTTTTCTCTTTTATTCACAGTATAATCCGCCAAATATTGCAGTAGAATTTGGGGGACAAGGTTTGCATACTTGTTCAGCATTAAGGATATCAAAGTACTCATTTGAGTTTCCACAACAACGTTGATGTATGCTTTTACCAACATTTCTTTCGTTTTGTGATGTAACAAAACTGTTGCTTCTTTTACGTCGTGTAGCAGCTGGTTCTACAATGCAAAGTTTTACCGAAGCAATAAGAAAAAGTTTGTTTTAGGTTTGGTGCTGGTTTACTGTTCTTCGTTGATAGTTTAATTCCAAATTTTGAGTAAATAGATGGGTATATTGTTGGGTGGCGCATTTTCCCCCTGGATATCAGGCAAATAGGAGGCAGCTCTGGACATGAAGGCAGATTGTACGGCATGTTTATTAGCATCTCCTCCAGACATCGAGTAGCTCTTTGATTGTATCGAAGATTATACTGGTATAATTCAGGTGTATTTAAGTCGTACGTCTTCCCTCCAGGTTTGATTACATTATGTGACATGTACCTCAATGAAGATCTTACAGAGATCTCAGAACTGCTGTTTGTGGGAATAAATAATTCAAATTCTTTTAAAACGATCATTTTGTCCTTGTCGATATTATCAATCCACTTGTGTTTAATAAGCCAATCGCCGTTAGGAATTTGGAATATAACTTCATCACCACGATACAGACGAGTCAAATCCACAGAACTTTAGGAACAGTTGAATTAATAGACTGTTGTTGTGCTGGAATATATACGTATTTCTGTACCACTACGCCATCGCACATGTCTCTGTTAAGTCTTGAAGATAGCATTATAACACCACCTGAACTGGCTCCTGCACTGTTTATTGCTTTTGAACAATACCTAGGCAAAACATTGCCGTTTTTGTATTTTATCAAAGAACATGCTTCGCGTGTAATAAGCAATGTATGAATCTTTGAGTTCATTAATATTTCTAACGCGGATAATTTATAATTGATCTCCGTTTCTATGAAATTCCCAGACTCTATTTGGTTAGGTATATCCTGGATTCTTTCAGCATTAAGACGTGCAGCTGTTGCTCTAACAGCTGATGCGAATGCGTTAAGCAGAATACTCTGTTTGTCAAACATATCTCTAAAAAGACCCATTAGTGTTTGGACGTCAAGCTTTGTCGCTAAACATGTATCCCTTGATGCAAGTACTCCTTGTGCTATAGCTGCTGTAAGCGAACCCCCCGCGTAAATAATTCTACATAGTTCGTTGACAATTTCTCCAAGTATGGCTTCATATTCATCTATTGTAGATGGGTCGTATGCTGGCCGATATGAATCGTATTCCTTGAGAAACACGTCTGTATACCTTACAATTTCTTCATCGTCCAACGTTTTTTCCATTGCTTTTTTCACCAAATTTTTCATGTTTGGATACTTATTAGCCATTTCTCTTATTTTGGGAGTTAGGTCATCTGCGATGTTTTTCAGGCGAGGGAAATAAACGTTAATAATACGTATTAATTTAACAGTGTCTACAGCTGCTTTAGCTAAATTTGCTAATCTATCTTGCATTTGTAAAATTTGATCCGTCATATCAAAAAAACTGAACGGGTTTGCAAAAGCTGCGCCTGCTATCAATACATTTACCGCTTGTCCAACAACTTCAGCAGCATTGGAACCTACAGCTTCATAAAATAATGTTTGAAGTTTAGCTTTTATTGTCGGTGTGATCGCATTTTGTTTAGCATTCAGTTCATCAAAAATAGTATTAAATAGTTCGAGGTCGGTATTAGACTTTCTCAAATCAAAATTCGCGAAAGTTGAAAAGTATGACCCTAAACTTGAACGTAGAGAAAGTATTCTTTGTTTCACGTTTAGATGGTTACCATTCATCAAAGTTTGAAAACTATTTAACTTACTGGACAACTCCTTGTATTGACTTTGTTCTAAAAGTTTAACCATGTCCAAATCAGCCTGTAAGTTTGTTGGAACGGCAGAATCTTTATATTTTGCGAAAGATTCAAATGACGACCTTATATCATTTAACCTACAATGATAGGGCCTTGTCGCGTTATATTGATGACATTTTGTATATGGACAAGTTAATAAAACACTGCTGATATAGTTTAGTTTTTTGGGATCTTTTACTTGAAAAAAACTCGTAATTGTTTGAATAATATTTTGATAATGTGCTGGATCATCTGCGTAAATAGACCAGAGAAATGTAGATTTAACAGACGGTTCGTCTAAATTTACGGAGTCTGGATATTCGTATGGGCATTTGTTAACTGTATAAACATAAGTTATTCTTTTAGACTGGTGACCTACAAATAACTTTTCAAGTCTCGGATTATAATGCACCCAGTTAACTCCCTTTTGTAATTTATTTAAAAGTGTTACTTTATTTGACATGGCGTTTCTAGTATTATTAGTATCAATTGCTTTGATAATTCTCAGGCGGTCGTTTGATATTGAAAGTAGGTAAAATTTATCTGATATAACTAAAGCACGGTTGTTACTATCAAAAACGTCAACCTGAATTCTTTTGATCGATAAGAGGGAGTTTAAATCTATGTGTTCAAGGATTCCATTTTGTTCTCTTCCATTGTATAATATCCAGACTGATGATGTATCAACCATAATGTGAACATTAACAACAAGATGCTTTCCAGAGCACTCAGGGTCATTGTCAAAACACTTCATTATGGTTTTGGCATCGTCAAGTATTCTCCTTTGAACAACTTCGCCAGTTTTTACACTTATTTTTACAATACTTGGTTTGTTTCCACCAATCTCCTCACATATGATAAATCCGTGCGCTATTCGCATTGTAGGTAGTCGACATTTTGCCCGAATAAATTGATAATTCCAACATTTGAAACACCCGTGACAATGGTAGCCAACGACAGGTAGAAGACCCATTTTAAGGGTTAGTAAATCGCTCGCGCATTTGGAACATTGACTGCCAAGTTGCTTCTCACAAGGATTTACTCGCAATTGGTCATAATTCTCATAAATTCTTAGCACTGTGCATTCTGGATCCGGAGTGTTAATGTGTTTCTGACAAGATTTTAACATAAATGCAACGTAAACATTATTGTCTTAGAAAGAACAGACTCTTGAAGGATAATACGATTCGGATCTTCTTCCTTTTGATATGTGCTTGTTTTGTTGATATCAATATCACCATGGTTAATAATCTGTTCTTCACTTAAGCTAGAAAAGTCTTCACTGGTACCTGTTGTAAAAATACGAATCATCTAAAACCAGGAAATCGTAATATGAATATGTTGATTTACCCCGGTTTGATATCGCTATATATAAACAATTGATTGATTGATTGATTTATTCATTTATTTATTTATTTATTGATTGATTGATTGACTGATTGATGGGTGTTGCGCTATAAGTCCTAGTCAAGAATATTTCACCAACTATAGGTGACATGACAGAAATTCTGACATTTCTAGTGTGTCCAAGACAATTGACGGATTGCTGGCTACGTCCACGATATTCCGACAAATGGCCAGCATGCTTGAATTGCACACATAAAGAATGAAAACTTGGCCTGAATAGTGCAATTTAATTACGTCACTGACACTAGTATGTCATTAGTTGCCGTGACGCTGCTTTAGTACCGTGATGGCGGCCATTGTCGGAACAAAAAAGGCATGGCCAGCGCTACGTCAATTGGCAGTGAAGGTTCATTAACGTGCCACGACTGCGACACGAAACGACGGTTTTAACACAGAAAAAGGAATGCGAATATAATCCAATCCAGCAACCTTATCGATTCTGTATTTAAAACATAATGGGTTGGGTTGATTCGTTGTCACCTACCGGTATTATGCAATACAAACGGAAATAACTACAGTGAAATCTGTCTATAAAGGACACCCAAGGGAACCAGTAAATGTGACCTTTATGGACAGATGGCCTTTATAACATAACTATTTCCTTTTGGTCCATATTACTCAACGGTAACTCAATTGGTAGAGTGATCCCTTAGTATGTCGGAGGTCGTGGGTTAGAACCCATGAGCGCAATGCAAAGGTAAAATTTTCTGCCACCTGTAGCTAATGACATCTCATAAGTGAAATATTCTTGTCTGGGACGTAAAACTAAATTCATTCAATCAAACAATCAACCTTTCGGTCCATTAAAAGCTATAGTTTGACCTTAGCAAGAATCCATAAATATTATTACTAAATCTGTCCTGGACGTTTCGAAATAAAATTTCTCATCAGTGGTGCTCGGATCAAAATAGTTAAAATCCAATTATTTTTAAGATTGAGAAATACGAAAACAGAAGGACCACAGAAATTTTATCAAATCCAACAAAGGCAATACTTTGAACGATTAAGGATTGCTTAGTTTTAATGGAATTTTAACATTTATGAAACGGATAATTTTGATATTATGAAACAAATTCCTTGTTCACGAATACCATTTGAATCCCATCATTTTTTCAAGAGAATATGAATAAAATAATTTATATATTTTATTTGACGTTCCTGACGTTTATCTAGTTGCCTGAGATGTCTGATATTGATAAAAAAAAACATTTACCAATCAATGTCCAAATGTTACATCCGCGAATGACGGCCTATCATTATAATTGCCTATATCTGCCAAAAGTTCAACACTAATTAAGTGGCAATTCGGGGTACGAAATATTTATGATCATACTCTCATGTGCTTCAGGATTTTTCTATAAACAATGCACTACGTAAAAGTAGAATGTAGAATGTAGTTGACCATACCAACAAAACAATTACATACCTAAATTGACATGGAGGATGGATATAAGAAACAGTCGTATCCAATATTGGGATCGCATGATGGCTTCTCGCATCTAACAACGTAACCTGTAAGAGAAAATTATACTATTTGACATAATTTATTCGTCGCTTTTATATCCGTATCAAAAACAAACATTCTAATCCATGTCCAAATTACAATCTAAAGCAAACTTTGAAACTGAAACAAGTTCAACAGGGAAGTGTGGCCGGGTGGTCCAGAAGGGTAAACACCTCCTGTTTAGCTAGCTGCACCCGTTATGTGTTTAATTTAAAATCAAGTCTCAGATTGAAAGGAACATGGGACAATGCGACGTCAAATAGTTCCAGGGTAATCCTGGACATAGAAACATTATACTGTTTAACAATACTGTGATGACAGCCGTAACACTTTTTTGGGGCCATGATAAGCCTAGGCTTGCAATATTATTGGGTCAACCATTTAATCTTAAGCAGCTTGCTTCGTTGTATAAAGTTCCCGTAGTCGGAACAAGCTTTATCTGTCGTATTAATTGTGAAACAAACACACCATTGGCAGAAGAAACACGTATATTGCTGCATAGAAAAGGAAAGTTGACAATAGAAAAATTGGAAGCATCATGTTTGTCATACAGGTTCGAATGTAATCTTTCGTGAGCGTCATAATTGAGGTATAAGTCTAAATATGAAGCAGACCTTGAAGAATCAGCCATATGTTTTCTTTCAAGTTCCCTAGGATAGATGTGTCATATATCACTTTTTGAAATCAACCATAAAATACATTCAAAAATGTATTCGTATTTCATGTTAGTCTCATACTTTAGGATTGTTAAGAGATAGATCGCCATCTATATAAATGTACGTGAAGTTGAATGATTTGGCGACACTCTTCTCTCAAAATTTGACAAGATTCAGAATGAATTCAGCTTCATGCGAACAAAGAAACATATCAGCAAGAAATACATGTAAATCCATGATATCATTTGTTGATATGAATTACATTATTATAATTTGGTATGTATTTTTGTGAATTGTTCCTTAAATTTTCTTTATCTTTCATTTTACAGACCTGTGTAACATAAAATTAAAATATTTCGGGTTTTTTTATTACTATTGTGATTACACGCGTGGTTGGTCTAGCCAGCTAAACACGGTGTATTTATCCTTCCGGAAGTCTCGTCCTCACTTCCATGGCTGAAGTTCACGTTGAACTAAATTTGACAATTTTCAAAATTTTTACTTTGGTTTTTGGATTGTGATTTCTGGTGCTTCGGAAGGGTAAGTACCTTCTGTTGCAAATACTTGAGAATGAAAGGAAAATTGGCCTATGAGACGTAAAATACAAATGTATATTAAGAATAAGTTTATATACAATAATCAACAATATTGTGATGGCGGCCATGAATTTCTTTGAGAGCATTTTAAACCTAGGCTTAGAAAATCTTTGAGTGAACAATCTATTTTTAAGCAGCTAAACATTCATATTAAAGAATATATAGATGATATAATAATTTGATGTATTGCAGAAGTAGTGTTTAAGGATTTTATAATTTTAACATTCGAGTGGTTTTGAATATGCGATTGAATCCATACTGATCAATAGTGGGATGCAAATGTAGCCTTTTTGGTGTCATAATTGAGGTGTAAGTCTAAATATGAATTAGAACTTGAGATATTAGTCGTATTCGTAATTTTATTTCCAGATACGATAGTTGACATTAACATATTTTCAAAACTTTATTTTCATTATTTCTTCTCCAGGTTTAACGGGATTTTGCAAAATATCTGTTTCAAATGAATAAAGGAACAAATCAACAAGCAATCGTTTACAGTATCTGTCCATTGGTATAATGATTGTTGGTAAATTATATTGACAAATATTTTGCTGTAAAAACTCATTTTGAGGATGTTATCATCATTATTTTTTTGCTTGCTGTCCGCATGGTACCAGAATCTCAGCTTATCTTTAGACTTTTGTACCTTGGTTTACAGTAATTCGATGATTCGTTTTAGCCTGAGACATTTGTAACCTAAATTATGGATAGTGGTAAAAAGATCAAAAGTATTTATACTCGAGATAAAGTATTAGAAACAAGATATTCAAGTAATTTTTATGTTTCAGAATATGAGTATATGTCGAAAAAAGGTTGAGCCAATGATGTAATCATTCACCCGGATATTATATTTCTGTATTGAAGGTTTGCACCATATTTGGTGTTGTAATGATAACTGAGGCATTTTTGGTTTTTATGGTACTTTTTTTGCCTATAGCTGAGTCCTTGTCTGTGTGTAGTGTCCCCCGGAGTAGATGCATGGTGTATCGTGCTATGTCTGTGTGGACTTCCAGGTGTGTGTGTGTGTGTGTGTGTGTGTGTGTGTGTGTGTGTGTTGTAAAACCTGCGATTACGTATATATACCTTATACCGTATATACTCTTCTGTTAGATAATAGAAGGGAATAGCATAACCGAACTTTTGACCAAAATATCGTGATTTGTACAGATTGATTAGGCAAAGTGCATACATCATGTTATAACCAGATGGTAAGTTATCAACTAGTTGCCTGGAGGTTGTATGAGGCTTGTCTGATCATTAACATGAGGATGACTCGAGTAATTAACCTTCTGTAAAAATAAAGCCAAAAGTGTAATTTGAAATACTTGAAAGTATTTGGGTTTATTTTTATATAATTTCTAATAACATTACACTTCGTTTGATGATGATCATTTATTTAAGAAATATTTTAACAAAACATATTAAACTTTGGTTAGAGTTTTCGTTTTGATATGCAGGTGTAGGTAAATCCTTTATGATAATCCAAGTAAAATTAGAAAATCTCACCCTCGGACTAAAAATCAAAAAGTATTTACTCTTTATACATTCACTAACTTTTATGTAGGATTATAAAACAGTGACCTCATGCAGGTAAAAATAATACTAGTACTAGCGGATTCTCCTAGTGTTAAGGACATACGAGGAATATGCCTGTGGGTCGACAGTTCGCAAAAACCGTAGATATCCTTTATCATTTTTTTTTCTGGTTGTATTATTTTATTAGGAAGAGAAAAAGACCTTATGAACAATGTCAGTGTCTGATCAAAATCGTATTTCAAAAGTAGCACAATCTAAAACATCCCATAACAAGAATGATTTATAGTTGGTAAAATGGATTACATAATAAATTCACTGATAAAACTAGAAAAACTGTGAGCCACAAGCTCACAAAAAATACCCCCGCTCCCAAAAATCCATCGGATCAAATTTTTAAATAGAAGGTGCACATCTACATTATATCACAAAGATTGTGTGAAAGTTTCATGAAAATCCATTGAAGGGTTTAAGAGATAGGTACCCTAAGGTGTAACGGAAGGACGGACACACGGACGGACACCCCTATCACTATATACCCCCACTTTTTAAGCGGGGGGTATAATAAAGTGGTATTGAATATATGTCAATCTTGGGTATGTGACCTGGTGTCCAATACCACTTTCTTTTATAATGTAGTAAGGTAATTTGTGATTTTACAGTTCATTCATTCATTTTAGGAATAAAAAGGCGGAGTTGTTAGACATAGACATTTTTCACTTTCAAATGAAATTGAAAATTTTACGGAGTGTGCAGATTTTTCAGATTTTGAGCAGAGACTGATATTGTAAATTAGGTAATTCCTAATAAAATAATGTTACTAAAAATTGTATTTTTTTTTTTGTAAAATGTGACCACAATCTTTTGAAAACGGGGGATTAGTAATAATGATTCTTGTTTAATCCATGTCCAAAACACAATACCAAAGCAAAGTAAAACCTTTAAAACTTGCAAGTTATGCATATGTTCAGCGCTTTAACTTCCACGATTGAAGCGAGGGCATGTGTTCCGGAAGGCAAAGCACCTCCTGTCTAGCTAGCTACACTTACCTTGTGTAACGGGAATTAGCACTTGGTGTTATTTTGGGCATTCGTTTAAGTTGTAATGTAGATCGCCGTTAAAAAAAAACACTTACCTTGGGGTTTTCTACTCCTGGCTTTTTTGCAGCAAATATTTATATTGTCACCAGAGAAGATGCGTGTTGTCTAAATGTAAATGTCTAAATGTAGCCTGTCAACCAGTTGGCAGACTGCAGATCGGAGGACCTAAGGTCTCCCCTTATAAACGATTTAAAGCAATTACGAACACCTGTTTCAAATTACCAACCACACAGTATAATTTTTCAAAGTAGATATTAAAAGCAATAATCATTACCTTAATATTATATTAATAAATACCTAATATTGGTGATATCTTAGTGTGATCTTAGTAAAAAGAATAACTAATTAGGTGAAAGTGCTTCTGATTTTAGTTACCTCCATACGTTGTAATCGCTAAACGCAAACATATCCAAAAAAACAGAGTATTAGGACTTTGAAAACTGACAAATTTAGTGAAACGTGTAGTAAATGAGGCCGGTGTTTCAGAAAGATAAGGACCTCATATAGCTAGCTAATCCCACCACGTGTTAAATCAAAATTGACGGTAAAAGGAACATGGAGCTATGGTACGTCAAATATACCCAGGGCACACATAACACCTCAATTTTGTATACAGAGAAATTATATTTAGTAGCAATATTGTGATGACGGCTATAAAATTGTTGAGGGCATTGACAAGCTAAGGCTTGCAAAATCATCGAGTCAACAACTTATCTGAACATTTGAAGGTACAGTGGAAAAATCACAAATAAGAGGAATACGATGTATGAAGAGACATTGCACTTACATAGACGAGGAAAATCTTTCGAAATCATTGATCAAGTAGATTTACCTACATGTGTAGGAATAAAATATATGTTTCATCTGTATGCATCTCAACCAAGCCATGTTTTAGTAAAATATGCAAGGATTAAAAGACAAGGGAGATGCAGGTCCCATATGTCATAAAAATATATAAGAATTAGAAGACAACAGAACTACTGTATAGAATGTCAGCTGTTCAGTTCCAGAAGCAACAAAATATTCGTGTGACTGATTAATTTTGATTTGGGTCGTAAACTGTTGCCGAAATTATCACATATGAAAAAGTATTCGCACAATGTAAAGCGACCATTTCGAGATGCAAAACGCATTAAATCTTGCGATATAACTTGCGTCTATATGCTACTCTTTTACAATGAATACTAGTGTTGTAAGAAAATGCGATAGGAGTCGCGCGAGTGGTCAGGTGATAGGGCGATTGAACATGCGCCATAGCGATTGACAGGGATCTTGATCCAAGTCGTCGATCTGCAAGCCGGGATAGCGGTGTCTCATCGGATTACAGGCATACTGTAAGCCGTGAGCAGTTTTATTTTAGCGCAATTGGCGATAAGAGTGTCAGCGATTTAATAAAACTACCGCTAATATTACAAAAACATCAGTACTGTACAGCGCTTCTGTGAATATGAATGGGTATGGACTTACGTTGGATGGTTACATAGTCAGTTTTAAAATAATAGCATAAGCTCAAATTATAGTACTTATAACATGTTCCGAATGACACGGATGTTACAATATCGTACTCGTATGGCTTCCATCAATATACTTGTGTATGATAAATAATTTGGGAGTAATGGCACAGTAAACTGACCACGGACAAGCGGATAAACTCATGGAAAGTTGCTAATTACCGGCCATTGCATGTGATACTTACAATGTGACAAGTCTCATTTTCAGGTAATCAATTTTAATTTACCAGTTCAGCGAACAGTAGTTGACTTTAATCATTAAAATATTTATAATTAATAGCAACAAAGTAGACCCGTTATCCGGGAAAAGATTATTTTTTCTGTGATGTCGGCAACATCCTATAAACCCTCATTGACCTCTTATGATTTAAGCGGCTTTTATCGGGATCACATCGACATTGTGTCGAAACATTTGTATTTGAAATAAAAAACAGTTAGTAGGTATGTTTTAATAAATAAATTAAAAGAAAAATGGGTAGTTGTTGATTAAAATATTTATTCAGTAAAATGTGTAATCGACGAGAGTGCCAAAATATAATGAAAGCTGCCTGTCTCGTGACTTCCTGGTCGGTCAGTTGCCGAGATTTTCCAAGTAAAAGTCAAACCAATTAAAACACAATTACATCGTTATTTTAATTTTTATTTTTAACCTGTCGAATACTGGCGCCCTTTCTCATTTTTTTCAAAAGTTTGTAGGCAAAGATAGGGTTATATAAAGACGTGTTATACAGCTCGGTCTGGAATTGATTACGCTAAAATTAAACTGCGCTAATATGTTTACCATTCATCAATCGCTAAAATAAGTATGCGCCAATAGATAGTAGTTTACAGTATTGCTGCCATGACGAAGATGTTGGCCCGGTCTGGATGCTGCTACATCGTGCCCAACATGCATCTTTAGCGGTACCGAAACTTTTCTCCACCACACGATGAGCCCTGCACAGGCTTCGTTCGTCATGTTGCGGTTCGAGTAGGGCTTTATCATCCAGGACCTGAGGGGGATGTGTCGGCTCCTATCAAAAATTACGGGATGGGCCTGTGATCATGTGGCAGGGGCTCTGGATCTGGCAGGCCAAGAGTGTCATTTTCCAGTCCATTTCTCAGTCAGCAATTGTTGAAGATCTGGTCATCTGATGAGGAGCTTTCAGTACCAACGTCGGCCCAAAGAAACTCGTAATTGGCGTCGACGAAGGTCAAGAGGATGATACTGAAGAACCCCTTGTAAATGTAGTAGAGGGTACCAGACCGATGTTGGTTTCTTATGGCAACGTTTTCAGTCCAGGGCGCCGCATGTGTGGTGGAAATTGCACCTTTTACCATACTTCTGTGCCACTTCGCGCCACTCATCTGGGATAGTTGAAAAGGCAAGCACTTCGTCTTCATACTCGTCAATGATGGCTTGGAACACCTCTGGGAAGAACAATGCTATGATGTTGTGGGCAACACGGAAGGAATACTGGAGGCTTTGGTGGTTGTTGCCTGTCACTAAATACCTGAGAGTGATTGCCACCTACAGCCCAGGTCCTGTAACGTTCACTTTTCTGGATTCTTGGAGTGATGCGCTGCAGAAGCTCGTAGAATTTGACCTGGCGACATTCTCATGCAATTCACAAAGTCCCCCTTGCATTCTCTCTTTATTTCTGCCATGAGTGTGTGACACTGGCCATATAACAAACGCCTTTAATTCCGTGCCTTGACACACCAACGTCTTCTTTGTGTCTCATATCTTTGTCGACGAATTAGTAACACCAGCACGCCCATATGTCTTTGCTGGGGTTCTTGGAGTTGTGCTCAGAGATTCAGCAAACCCACCAGACCGCGAGATATTGGTGATGCAGCTTTTATGGTCAATTGTGGTTTGAAACAGAGATGCTTATACAGGGTATATATACCAGTGGCAAAACATGGCAAATTGAAGCTGATAAATCGTGCAATGATAGTAAAACGTTGCAAGATTACAAGAGACACGTTGAGCAACAGGCTCGTGTTCGCAAAACGCACGCAAAGACAGCCGTGATTCATCTTACGATCTTTAAAAATCGCTCTTGTGAGCACACAAAACGTTGTAAGATGTTCGTACGAATGTGCGTGCGTTGCATTGCAATAGTTTGGATCGCATTCGGTCGCGTCTTAAAAGTATGCAAGACAATCAATAATTCACAAATTTTCATACCGTAATTTGACTGTAAAAGTTATATATTTGTGCCGTGATTCTGGCTTCATTTTCGCGCTTTTGTATCGAAAGAAGATCGAACTCGACCCTTATCTGACTGTACCTATGCTAGAACATTTTCATGCAGAGCAGACGTACCGGAAGTCAGCTATCGCAACAATTATATAGTTAAACCAAGGGGTTCAAAATTATGTTTTGTAATGGAAGGTCCAGGACCTTTTGCCTTTATTTTTGGCAGGTCCATCATAAAGTTCAATATCAACATTGAAAGATCCATGTGCAATTAAGTTATCACATTGAAAATAGTATTATTCTGGTAAAAATGGCAGGTCCATCAGACTTTTACAATTTAAATATCAAGGGTCCCAATGTAAAATCAATAGGTTCCGGACCTCGGACCCAGGGAATTTTGAACCCCTGTAGACCACGACTCAGTGAACTTTACATTATACATTTTGTGTATATTTACCACGCACACTAATCAAACCTTTTACATTCATTATCACTATAAACATGTAAGTAGATGATGCCATGTGAGTGTTAATTCCAATGGGCCTTCTGTTGTTTTATGGGGTATTTTTATTAAGTTGAAAAATACAACATACACTGCTAAAATTAAAATACACATTAGGGCTTCTTATATTAATCAACATTGTACAAACAAATTGAATCAATCAGGCAAGGTCAGTTTATCATTAAATGAGCTATTTATTACTGTTAATAGTGGCTTAATCATGATATTAAAATTATCTCCATTAGACATCTTCGAAAGAGGTAAATGCATCACATATGGCGGCCTTGATTCATTGGTGTAAAGAGAGGCCAGCTAAAATATGAACTTAACAATAACTAAAGCAAATTTAGCTCTTGGGCAATCTGTACGCACGCCAGTCGCCAAAATTTGAATCACAATTAACTGTTATATATGGTGTTCTTTTAGGGCCAAATTGGCATTATCGCTTCTTCGACCTGAACGCGAAGATAAGATGGCGAAGGAGCGATGGTACTATCGCTCCTTCGCCTTCAAAACATCGCAACTTTGCCTTCAAATCTTCACTCCTTCGCAGTCGTATCTTCACATTTTCGCTTGTTCGTGTTCAAGTCGAAGGAGCGAAGAAGCGATTATTCAAATTTAGCACTAACAGCAAACCATAGTTAAAGTGTGTGTGTGTGTGTGTGTGTGTGTGGTGTGTGTGTGTGTGTGTTAAGTTATCTACCCCGATATCGGAGACGACCCTGATCATATCTTACCGTGTCAAAGTACATAATAGAGTTTATGTTATCTCCTAAACATTAAAGTTTAAATATAAAGATGGCTCAGAAGACTTTAATATTTTGTGCTGTAATTCTGACTTATTTTCGCGCTTTTCCATGTCAAGAAGACCGAACATGTCCCTTATATGGCTGTACCTTTGCTGGAACATTTTCATACAGAGCAGACGTACCGGAAGCTAACGTGACAATAAAATGGATTAGTCCACTCATCAGTAACTATATGCCGGATGCTCTCGGTTGTGTTGGTAACGAGGTGAATCTTGTGTGTCCATCACTGTCGCCTTCATTTTCGTAAGTAACACATCCAGTAATATTAAAATGAAAACTGACACAATGCAATACTGATAGAACGCTTGTTCAGAGAAAATGAAAATTTTACCAGTCGACAATTCGTTTGAAGCCATTGCGCAAGTTGGTTACCGCCCTTTTTGGTCAGTTGCTTTGAAAATGTAACATCGTCGTCTGCACAACAATTCGAGAGTTTCGCGTTTTCACTATCTGAACGGGCTTAGACGTTTTATTTATTTAAATACTCGCTTCAAACGAGTCCGCTTGATGCATATTATGTATATTTCCACGACATATATCTGAAAATAAGATGCACGAAGTAGCTTGTGTATGAAGGAATTCTTTCTGAACTTTGTCGCTTGTTTTGCTTCAATTTGGGTTGGTCCCTCTGTACGAAAGCCGGGTCGTGGAGATGTTAAGGATAAAAAGAATTGAATTTCACGTTTTTACGAGAAGATTTCATTTTATTACGCTAAAGATGTACGTAATAACGAGAGAAAATTTCGATTAGGTTTTTGTACCACCGGTAGTGCAAGGTATTGATAAACCGGATAAATATTGTGTAAGCAGTATTTTAGGAAAGATTACTAAGTCTTACAGTTACCGACAATGGACCACAATAGCAATATAACCACATCACTGGACACCGTTTTGTCATTGCTTGTAATGTCCGTCCGAAATCGGTAATTTTGTAACCAGTACTCCCATTACTAGTCCGACTAAACAACCCACTAAACTCCTACCTTATTTTTAATTTTATTTTTTTATACTAAATTTAAATAAAATCATTTAACATTTGATGTAAGATGTAACCTAAATAACATATTTTTCATCGATCACTATACTAGCATTAGAGACAAATTAATTTAATAAACGTTTGTGTGCATTAAGAAACCAGATGTTGCTTTAGACCTGACAATCTATATAACTGCTCATTTATAAATGTACTTGTCTATAATCCTATACCCCCCCCCCCCCACCAAACAGCTGTTGGTTTTATGTAAAATCTATGGTGGTATATATCTGTTATCAGATTTAATTTAAGCTGAGATAGTAAATTTAGTAAAAAAAATTATTATTATTTTTGAATAATATGTATTTACACATGATGATGTAAATAAAATTGTATGAAATTGTATCAAATGCCCTACAGAAAACTACATGCATCCGTTCAAAACACTTTTGTGTATATATATGTTGGCGACTTGATTTCACATAAGTGTTCAAAGTACATCATAACGAAGAATTATTCATGATTATTCGTATATATAATGACCGTAGATAAAGACACTGTCAAAATAATTGAATGTTCTAAAACCAATTATTCGAAAATACATTTTATATACGTTTAACTTCGTGTAAGCGTGATCAATCAACCCACAAACTTCGTGAAAGTGTGTGATCACAAATATAGATAAATTACAGTGTCTACTGACATGAACACAGGCAAAATAATTTTCTGTTGTAATAAATATCTAGTGGATACAGAATATTTGGGTGTAAAATTTGCAATTTGCAATTTTGTTGTTTAATGAAGTTAAATCAGCGATAACATAAAGGTGAAAGTGTGATCAACACGAATATCTTTTTAATTTGGTCGAAACATTGTCGAAATGTTTGCAGAAACAATATTGTCATTTGACAAGGAAACTGAATGTACATATACATTTTCCGTGGGCTACATTAAAAGTTTAAACCCACGCGCTATGTAACAACTCCTAATGAAGGCCGACGCCTAATAAAGTCCGGACTTCATTAGGCGTTGGACTTTATTAGGATTTGTAACTAAGGTCAACTTACCTTCGAAGCGAGCGGTTTTTTTTCTGGGGCGTGATCAACATAAGTCACATGATCGTCACCCGTTATATTGTTTCCTGTGAGTGCTACTGTGCGAATTCATGGACTATTCTTCTGCGGAATCACCACCACCATCAATCGAAACACTGTAACTTCCGTGAATGCTTAGCTGCCTGCGAGTGCGTTGTAACCTTCGTGGGTGCACTGCTGCGAATTCGTTGTATCCTTTGTGACTGCGCTGCTGTGAATACATTGTTATCTCTGCGAATGTTTGTTACTGTGAATGTGTTGCCGCGAATGCTTTGTAGCCTACGTAAATGCGCTGATACAAATGTGGTGTAACCTCCGTGAATGCGCTGATGCGAATGCGTTGTAACCTCCGTGGATGCGCTGATGCGAATGCGTTGTAGCTTCTGTGAATGCGCTGATGCGTCTGCGTTGTAACCTCTGTGAAAGCGTTTATGCGAATGTGTTGTAGCTTCCGTGAGAGCGTTGACTTTTCTCCCTCTGTGGAATCACCAAGACCATTAATAAACTATTTGTTGTTACCAGTGCGAATGCTTTGTGCTAGTAGTCATGCACAACACATTCAACAGCACTTCCGCAATCACTAATATAACAAGGTCTTAACTGGTCTCTTCTTTAAATACTTCTACACCTCACTTCTCTATCACTCTTTCTACTTCTTAGTTTTTCGCTGAGACTTTATTTGTAAATCAATAACAACTTTCTTCTTCAGGAGTCAAAACCACACTGACCGTCCTGCCGAATTGGCAGCCCTTTTATATGCCGCTGATGCCAAGGGAAGCAACCCCTACTATTGGTTTCACAAGCATAAGTTGGTAGGCAATGTATAACTGTGTTTCTTCTTGTTCCTGGTGGTTCTATAGACTGTGTTCTTGTTTTTCTAGTTGGGTAATCAAATCCGCATTACTCAAATGTTGTTCAGCACTTCGTTCAACATTTCTTTTGCAATTAAAAATAAGAAACTACTAAACTAAAACTTGGTGACTGTTTTCGTCACAGTACCCTCAACAGGTCAAAAAGTAAAATGGGTGTTTAGTTGGCTGATTAGTCGCACTGTCCCATTACATGTGTTCTTTTGGTCTTGTCTGCTTACCCACAGTTGTTTTCCTTTGTTGTCTTGGCTATTGCTATATACTTGTTTTAACAGCTGCAAATTGTTCTCTTGTTTTTGAAAGCCAAATGCTCGACACGTTTATGGTTCTAGATTTTCCATTGGTAGATTTTCAATATTTTTCGAAATGATTAACGCTCCTTCTGTTATAGAGGATATGTGAGTAATTATAGCCAGACGGGACAGGCTGTATTGTGGTATGTTCAATATTTTCTTGTATTTCTGTTATAGAGGATATGTGAGTATTAACAGTCAGACGGGACAAGCTATTTGGCGAGATGATGTACTACGGGATCCAACACTCCCGATAATGGACAGAAATGGGGAGATAATTGGTTCTGATGGTTATGAACTAGTCAGATATACAGCTGATGGACAGACCGTGCAACCAGAGGTCCATTTAAATCCATCCCTCTATCCGATTTATAGGTACGCATATTCTTATTTATTCTATTTTTTCAAATATTTACAGCTTGCTAAGAAGAAATATTGCCTTAGCCGTTATGAATCTCAGATTTTACCAACGCTGTGCAACTTTATAGATATACATTTGAGCTCTCTCTCTCTCTCTCTCTCTCTCTCTCTTTCTCTCTCTGTATAATGTAACCATGGAAAATGTATGTTGAATTTTGTTTTTACGTCATCTTTGTCTTGCTTTGGTGTAATATACAACTGCTTTGTTTCATTTATTGTTTGTGAAAAATATTGCTTATACAAATATTGCGTATACAGCTCTGGTTGTTTCTGCATGTTTCAGCTTGACCATATCAAGTACGGGACTGGTTCTTATCGTTTCAAAAAGCGGCCAGGTAGCAACCTACGACTCCGGTAAGTGAAATGTGTAGCGTCCTATTGTGTAATGTGATACGAGACAGATTTGTCAAGTAATGATTAAACATTGGACCATAGCGCCTCACACCGTCCAGGCTCCGAATACAACCCAGGTACATTACCGGTTCGCTTGTTGAAAGTGGGTATTTGATCAGGTCACGCCATTTTTTTAACTGACAGATAAAATAATTTTGAGTTGGGTGTACTAACCATTTCTTATGTATTTTTTACGTCAGTCAAAGTAATTCATGAATTATGCAATGGTATTAGACGCATCTTATTTTTAAAACACAATTTACATTTCCACTTTTATTTATGTTACAGGTGGAATGCAGATATCATCGATGTGGCTGAATGGTACTGTAGAACGTTTTGGTGGTACATTTATACCCATGGCACAACCAGTACTGTATAGAAGTCGGGCTTACATTCTGACACAGTTCAGACCATTTAACATAAAGGTTGTATTTTATAACTTCACATGTATGCCATGTAATATGATGATGTTCACGAATCTCATCCATTTTCTTCTTAAGATTATAATCTATGTAACAAACTAAGTCCGGGTTTTTAGTCGCATGTGCCTCATTCAGCATACATGATTTACATTACATGTACGGTTTGCTTGTATTTGATTATATTTCCTGTTATTACATCTCATCAGATAAAAATATAGTACACATAATTGTACAACTACACATAAGAGAACCTAGGGAGTGTATTCCATTTTTTTGATAAGTCAAGATAATACTAGAACTGTCTCTTGAGAGCCAAATACCCCGCCCCAACATTTAAAGTTTTCCTGCGATTTTGGCCTTTCCAATATGACCTTGGAAGAAGGACATGACACACCTTTGGACCATGAAGATTATTCATATTCATGTGAAGTTTCATGAGGGTCGTCCAAAGCATTGATGAGATATGGCCCGGACACGATTTTACACGGACAGACAGACATGGTGATTCCAATATACCCCCTCAAACTAGTTTGCGGGGGTATAAATATTGGTTTTGAAAAGATATTATGTTCATTTTTAATGTTTCGTTTTGTAGCCACCAGACCTGGGAATGCAGAGACTATACGCCATTGATATATTAACCGATATAGTTCCTAGGTTGGAGGTAGCTTGGGTATATAATTTTGAAAGAGAAATGTCATATCAACCACAATCAAGCTTAATGAAGATTCTTTCAAAGACAAGCTTTGTCGAAAATTTTGAAGCTCCAAAAGAACAATCTTTTGACCAGAATTTAGAAAACCCGCAATGGTTTGGTAATATAGTACGAAACCCTAAAGACCCGCTTAGTTTTATTGCTGCAAGTCCCCATTATAATGCAGATCCGGTAAGGCTTATTGAAGCCAATCCATTGGTTATGTACAATGCTGATTTATCAACTGTTTATGTTAACCTACCACCCCCGGATCCTATCCTGCCCCGGTTTTCTAATTTATGGGCCCTTAAGGACCAACAAGATAATCCAGAACGAATGTTTATGATATCTGCTAATATATCTAAAATGGCAATGTATGAATCGATGGGCAGTGGTTCTATGAACAATAGAATGTTTGACCGCGGATTTCAACCAACTGGTGATGCACGAAGAAATGAAAAGGCTGGGATTTACTTTATTTGGGCCATTGGAGCGGACAGCGAAACTGTTATGAAAATTTCACCTTTTGAAGGCACTATATTGGATAGCGTTAATATTTCAGCATTAGTCAAAGCACCCGCGGTGGTGACCTCAGATTTGATGGTAACCCGAGCATACGACGAGGGAGATGACGTTTTGTTTATGGGTATTTCTGTTCCTCTTCAGACACAAACAAAGGATTTTTCACTATTTTGCTCAAAATATAACGTACAAGAAAACACGACCGGGTTGTTGATAGCTTTAAAGGGAGATAATCTGTTGTGGATGGTTGCAACACCTGACAACACTGATGTTCGCGGACAAATCATACCGATACCTGTTGATAGTGAGAACAACAGATTCATTGCGTTTTCTGGAAATAAGGAAAAGTCCTATATATTTTCTTTCAATTAAAGCATTTTGCACTATGTAAAAGTATTCGACCAGAAAGTAAATTTTTTTGTAAATGGTTTCATTTGTTCAATTTGTCATTTATTGCAGTTTACCATTTGTGAACATAGAAGTACAAACTGTACATGTTTCGAAGTGTTTTAGTGTTTTTGTATGCTTATTTAAACGGGAATGGCTTATTTTATATACAAGAGGCCCATGGGCCTTAACGCTCACCTGAGGCAGAGTACATATCTTACGCAGAGGTTCAATGGTCAATGACATTAATAAAAGAGTATATCAAAATTTTCAGCAGTAAGGGCCAATAATATGCAAGTATTTTTGCAAATTAATTATAATATGCTATATATAACATATCTAAAGTCTAGCTATAATAAATTATTTATAAACAGCTAAAACATCTGTATATTAAAATGTGCATTAGGCCAATACCTACAATATTCCAATATACATGCCTATACAAAAAGTTTATAGTTTTTGAGATAATTAACCATTTAAATATTTGTTTGCATCTATGACCTTGACCTTTGAACCTATTACCTTCATTCATATATCAAAATAACCGTTGTGCAAATGCCTACAATATTCCAATATACATGCCTATACAAAAAATTTATAGTTTTTGAGATAATTAACCATTTAAATATTCGTTTGCATCTATGACCTTGACCTTTGAACCTATGACCTTCATTCATATATCAAAATGATCGTTGTGCAAATACCTACAATATTCCAATATACATGCCTATACAAAAAATTTATAGTTTTTGAGATAATTAACCATTTAAATATTCGTTTGCATCTATGACCTTGACCTTTGAACCTATGACCTTCATTCATATATCAAAATGATCGTTGTGCAAATACCTACAATATTCCAATATACATGCCTATACAAAAAGTTTATAGTTTTTGAGATAATTAACCATTTAAGTATTCGTTTGCATCTATGACCTTGACCTTTTAACCTATGACCTTCATTCATATATCAAAATGATCGTTAGGTCAATACCTACAATATTTCAATATACATGCCTATGCAAAAACTTGATAGTTTTTGAGATAATTAATCATTTAAGTATTTGTTTGCATCTATGATCTTGACCTTTGAACCTATGACCTTCATTCATATATCAAAATGATCGTTTGGCCAATACCTACAAGATTCCAATATACATGCCTATACAAAAAGTTTATAGTTTTTGAGATAATTAACCATTTAAGTATTCGTTTGCATCTATGACCTTGACCTTTGAACCTATGACCTTCATTCATATATCAAAATGATCGTTAGGTCAATACCTACAATATTCCAATATACATGCCTATACAAAAAGTTTATAGTTTTTGAGATAATTAACCATTTAAGTATTTGTTTGCATCTATGACCTTGACCTTTGAACCTATGACCTTCATTCATATATCAAAATGATTGTTGTGCAAATGCCTACAATATTCCAATATAAATGCCTATACAAAAAGTTCATAGTTTTTGAGATAATTAACCATTTAAATATTCATTCGCAGCTATGACCTTGACCTTTGAACCTATGACCTTCATTCATATATCAAAATGATCGTTAGGCCAATACCTACAATATTCCAATATACATGCCTATACAAAAAGTTTATAGTTTTCAAGATATATTGACAAATACATTAATTTTAGAGATTTTCCCCTTAAGTACCTTGCCATTTCCCCATTTTGGCCTCAACAGTTACAATTTGTGCAAATCTGAAACTAGGTGCCCTAAGTATGTTTCACATGAAATATCTAAGCTATAGCTCTTGTAAGTTCAGAGGAGATGATTTTTAAAGATTTTCACAATTTCTCCCTTTATGGGGCCCCAAGGGGACATAATCCTTTCATTTGTGCAAATCTAAAAGGCCTTCACCTAAGCATCATAATCACTGAGTTTCATCAAATTTGGCTTGGTAGTTTTAGAGGAGATGATTAAAATGTACAAAGTTAACGCACAATGCACGACAGACGACGGACGGGGAACCATTGCAATAGCTCATCTGAGCTTTCAGCTCAGGTGAGCTAAAAATATGAACACACTTGGTTGATAATTGAATCCACAATGACTTTTTTTGCATTTTTACTATTTATAATAAGGGGGCTTGCTAGGATGTCAAAGGGTCGCCTTGCATAAACTTTAATCTAACCCACCTAGGGATTTTCTACACCAAATTTAGTTCCATTGGTCCGATGGTTAAGAGAACATTTTGAAAACACTGATGTTAATATTACACTTCATTTGCACAATTCATGAAAATTGGGTCAACGAAAAGGAAAATTTGAAAACATAGCACTGCAGTGCTGATCTACAGCATTGTTGCAAACATGCTGTAAAAGGGAAGAAAATAGAAATCTACCCATTCATACAGATATGAGAAAGTTGTGACTGGCATATTATATAGAAGTTGAAAAAAATATTCCAGCATATTTCAGTAACTTTTACACATTTTTATAGGACTTGTGTGAAGTTTTAAAGACTCTCATGATTGATGATCAAATGATGTTCATATAAATGCATTATCAATATGGTGTGCTGTGTATTGGATCTTACATTCATCAAATACAAAGAAATGTATTGTTGGACTATACTAGGAACGTTCATATTCGAGGTAGTGCATCGTAAGCCTACTTAGGCTGGCCGATATCATAACTTTGTAACAAAGACACTGTTTATTTATTATACATACACAGTTGTATTACTAGAAAGAATGTATATCGGGTTGCACTTTATAAATCTTTTTTGTATTTTAAATTTTAATTAAGTCGGTTGGGTATTTGGGCGTTTTTATTATTCAAAGTAATGTTGGTCATGCCGGATGTCGGGCGTGGTCGCATGTTATAAACTTTTATCTTTCCAACCTAGCGACATTGCATACCAAATTTGGTTCCGATTGTCCCATGGGTTTCAGAGGAAAAGATTAAAGTTTTCCTTATGCACGTGTATATGCGTCTTTCGCCATGTCACCAGTTCCGCTGGCTATAGCCAGCTAAGCTAAAACCCTCTGCAAAACAACTAAGGAACGGACAGTGGTGTGGACAGAGTTGAGTTGAGTAATGGTGTTTAACGTCCAAATCAAGAATATTTCACTTATATCGAGACGTCGCCAGCTATAGGCTAAAGTGCAGAAATTTTGCCTGCGAGTTGGGCTTATGACATTATACAGCAGGGTTCTTTAGCGTGCCAAGCCCACCGTGACACGGGACCTCGTTAATTTTAAGTTTCCATCCGAAAGAACTGTAACTTTCATTTCGTAATGCCGAGTGCTTGGCGAAACACCAGTCACTACCCACTTTCAAGTCTTGGGTCAGACCCGGCTGGGGTTCGAACCCACGACCTCCCATTTACGGAGCGAGCACTTTACCAACTAAGCTACCGCAGTGGTTGGTTTTGACAGAGACCTGCCAATGAAAACGGAGGGTATCACATACAATTTCCCCCTATATGTAGTATAAAAAGTCAAATTTAAAACCAGAATATATAGAGACAGTCAGTAGTTAGATGGTGGAGGAAACCAGACAAACCAGAGAAAACAAGACATAATCTGACATGTACTGCTTGGCCATATGATTGAAGGTTATTAGGTGGATTAACCTACACTGTAGACTCTACCATGGTATATTTTCACACTCTAGGTTTAAAGAACAAGCAAATTCAGTGAATTAGGATACCCCGCCAGTAGGTACCTTTTCTGATTTGCAACTATATTCAAAGGGCAATAACTCCCAGAAAAACTAGCAAACCGATTTCAGTTTATGATATACACATCTATCAATGTCGATGCTTCGCATCAAGTTTTGTAAATAGTGCTTCATAGTTTTGCAGAATTAACTCACGATAAAATGTAACTAATGGATGGATAGATTGATTAATTGATCGGGTTTTACATCCAGTCAAGAATATTCCATTATATCTAGACATGACCAGCTATAGGTGAAGTGACAAAATTTTTTACTTTTGCAGTGCACTCAGGGCAATGTGCAGGGGTGGGTCTTTAACATGTCATGAATGCTGTGACATCAGTTTTTAAAGTCTTAAGAATGACCCCGTGACTTTCATTTTTGATGCTTGGCAAAAGAACAGTCACTACCTATTATTAAGTCTTGGTCAGACCTGGTAGGGGTTTGAACCCTCAAACTCCTACATAGCAAGTGAACAAGATTGAGCTACCTAAGTGGTAACTTATGGATGGACAATTTTTCAACCAGGCAGGGCACTGCTCTGTACTGTTTTGAAATAGAATATTTATAAATTATTTATTTTGTATGGTGAAATATTGCTGACCAAAGTTTTTCCCCCCACTTTTGAAAATCCAATTTGGTGCAAATATTAAAATATTAGGTCAGCAGCATTTTCAGATATTTCAAAATCTAAATATACTGATCAGGCTATTATCAAGTATAATAAGATATAGAAAAGAATATACTTAATCACATTTTTTTAAATTTTATTTATCATTAATAAAATCATAACAATTTTCATCTCCATGTGTTGATGAAATGACATAAATCTTCTTTAGCACAATAGTACATGTACATGATCTCGTGTTTGCAAGCAACCTTTTGGAAGGTTCTTTTAGACCCAATTTAAATGATTACCTTTCTGTGTCCTGACACCTGGATGTTATCCAATACACTAATTGACAGGGTAAAAACCTTGAATTTGTTAATGTACTTCAAACTATTACAGTGAAATTGACAAGAACTTAAAAGTCCAGAAATTCACATATTTATAACTTAAAAATATTATGATAGTATTGTAATCCAAAATTTGTAAGGGAGAAATTACTGGATATTGATTGGATAACTACATATTCCTTCTCAGACCAGACTCTTGGTTATGATGATGATAATGATGATTTGTGTAATAACCAGTATGGATAACTCATTCTTGGATATTTTTATATAACTTAAAACTTGGTCACAGAATTTTTTTATTTTTAAACTTATATACCTGTGATAACTGATTTTTGGATGTTTCTATATAAGTTAAACTTGGTCACAGAATTTTTTTCATTTTTAAAACTGTATACCGGTCAATATGCTTGTCAACACACATTTTAATTTTTCAATCAGTGAACCACACAACTGTGATAAGCTCTGAGGCTAATACAGGTAAATAAATATAACATGTGGTATCATTTATATAGCTGTCACATACATATGTATTATGTATATAACTTATAAGTCTTCTTCTGCCATATCTACATCTTCCTCCTGGATAACTTGGACCATCTTCTTTTCTAATTTTCTTGCTTTGGCTGAAAATAAAATGTCAAATTGTATTACAATACACTAAATTTGTTCATGATATGAAATTACCTGTATATGCAAACAGCAAGATATTGTTATTTCTTGTTTGTAATTTAGAACAACCCACCTGTATGTCCAGAAAATCATGAACAGAATATATATGTAGTCTATCAATTTTGTGGACAAACAGAGCAAGAGACAGTTATAAAATTATAGGAAAATTGTTGAGATTTGAAGAAAAAAGATTCCTTTTCTCCTACACAAAATATGCAAATTACATGTTTATTTTTAGAATTTTTGTCCTTGAAAAATACTTAATTCTTTGTGAAAAGAAGAGTTTATCTGTTTTCGAAATGACAAGTGCTTAGCAAAAGAACAGTCATGTTCACATTTTTGAGATTTGGGTCCACCACAGCCATGAATTGTAACTAAATCTTCCTTCTACTGAAATATAACAGAGTTGAGTAATGGAAATTTGCGTCCCAGTCAAGATTCTTTCAGCTATACCAAAGTGGCCAGTTCATGGATGGTGGAGGAAACTCAGTGTCTGCAGAAAACCACCAACCGTTGGCAAGTGAATTTGATAAACCTTCTCGCAGTAGGATCTGTCCCAAGTTGGATTTAAACCTAGGGTCTGAGAGGTACTATAAACACACACTTTAGATCACTCTGCCACCAAGGCCCTTAACTGACTGATTATATCATACCTAGGCTTCCACAAATTTAAATTTAATAGTAGCCAAATTTCTAAAATTTGTGAAAATATACTGCTTTTTGAAGTTTTTTTTTTTTTTTACAAACTTGCAAAATTAGGTTACCGGTATTTTTCAAAGAATTTCTCAGGAATTAGTAACCAATGACGATTTTGGCTACCAGGAATTAAAAGATAGTATGGCAGTGATTTCCCTTAAAATTTGTAGCAGGTGGTAGATTGACTTATCCAACAGGCCAGGGGTTAAGAAGGCCACTTACGTGGAAAACAATTTTCAGGTCTTCTGAAGGCAATTTTATGAATTCTAACTGGCCAATTTGGAGTTTTAGGTAGTCAAATCTGCCTGTTGTCGACTCTTAAGGAAAACACTGCTATGGTGTGTGTATAATTGATTCAATTAAAGTTAAAGTTAAAGTCTGTCCCGAGCCATTAGGCCCATCAGGCCGGAGCTTATCCCGGTTTCGGTGGCGTTAAGCGACTGAGAGTACAAGACTCTCCCCTGAATGGGACGCCGGTCCATCGCAGGGTTAACCCCCAGCATTTTGCTGGTACTCATTTATTTTTCAGCTGAGTGAACTGGAACAACGTGAAATTAAGTGTCTTGCTCAAGTACACAACACATCGCCCGGTCCAGGGATCGAACCCACGACCTTCGAATCATGAGTCCAATGCCCTAACCACTAGGCCACGCGCTTCCACTATTGATTCAATACATAATGTATGAACATCCAAATGCAAAAAAAGGCCCTTGGGTAAAAAATGTGAGAATTTAACTTTTTGTTATATGCTAGAAGCACCAACATTGTGTTATACAAAATACAAATAAAAGCAAAATCACCCCAAAAGTTGAGGAGAAACTGTTAAAGCCACAAAGCCATGTCTCTGTAAAAGACTGTTTTTATTGCATTCAAAATCTGCCTTATGCATCATTATTGGAGTTGAGTAATGGTGTTTAACATCCTAGTCAAGAATATTTCACTTATATGGAGATGTCACCAGTTATAGGCGAAGGTGCAGAAATTTTGCCTGTGCGTTGCGATGGTGGCATTATACAGCAGGGTTCTTTAGTGTGCCAAGCCCACCGTGACACGGGACCTTGTTTATTTTAAGTTTCCATCCGAAAGAACCACGACTTTCATTTTGTAATGCTGAGTGCTTGGTGAAAGAAAAGTCACTACTACCCACTTTCGAGTCTTGGGTCAGACCCGGCCGGGGATCGAACCCACGACCTTCCACTTATGGAGCGAGCACTCTACCAACTGAGCTACCACAGTGGTTACATCACTATTGGATTGTTCTAACGACCCTTTTTGTTATAATGTGAATACTACAAACCTGTTGGTGCTTGTATCAGGTGAATATTTTTCTCTACTTCCGTTACATCTGACTGTTTTCTTAATTCTTTGCCTTTCTTTAATCTATATATATATTTAAAACATCAACATGTATTAAAGGGAGTGTACACTTCAGATAAAACAGTAAATGATATTTCTAGCAAGAGTGTAATGATAAACTATGAAACACTGGTTGAGTAAAATTCATCAAGTCTAAAACCTGGCACTTTAAAATTTATAATCAAGAAAGGACTAAGTTAAGTGATGCGGGTAAGAGTTTAACATCTCGGTGAAGATTTCTTCAATTATATTGATGGGGTCAATTCAGGAATTGTGGAGGAAGCTGGAATGTCTGAACAAGACCACAATCCTTCAGCAAGCCAACTGTCAAACTTTCACACACTTAGATCTGTCCAGACTGGTATTCCATCTAGGCAAACGAGTGGCACTGTAAGTATGCACTTTTGACCACTTAAGCACTAAGACAACAAACTTTTCACTCAAATGCCCAATAGAATCCACATATATCATTTCTACATCTATGATCATATTAAATTTCCATTTTTTCTCTTGTGTGGCTTTAATAAAATATCCATCTTATCAATTTGAAAAATGTCTCTTGATGACGTAACCAGACAGAGTATCGACTGGTTGTAGCAACAAGCTACAATCAAACCTGTCTATAAAGGTCATCCAAGGGAACCAGTAAAGTTGGCCTTTTTAGGCAAGTGAAACTTATAAACAGGTTAAAAAAATATTGAATAAGGAGCAATTGAGATAAAATTTTACTGGTCTTTATCAGCAGATGGTCTTATAAAAAGGTAACCTTAACACAGGTTTGACTATATGTACAAAGATTTGGTCAACCAAGGCATATAATCAACAATACTTATGAATCTATTGTGTTGTCTTTCCTGGTGAGTTGAGCAACGATGTTTAAGGTCCCAGCCATGAATATTTTGCCTGTGTATTGCGCTGATGGCATTATACAGCAGGGTTTTTTATCATGCCAAAGCCCACCGTGACAAAGAACCTTGTTTATCTTAAGTTCCCATCCGAAAGAACCGTGACTGTCATTCCGTAATGCCTAGGTTAAATGATTTACTTTATATAAAGACAACACTATACATCAAATAACCTAGTTTTAAGCTTTCTAAAGACCTTAGTATTCTTAATGGCAGACATTGGGTTTTGTTTAGTGATTTTTACACTTTATAATTCATATTAACATTTTAATACTAAAACTTTGTTTTCACCTATTCAATATAAACTGGTTTTGTCTTTTAATTCTTATTTCTTCTATCCTTTTCATTGCTTTAACTGAAATAAAAATCAATGTATATATACTTTACATGAACATCCAAAGAGTACAATCTTCCCATGAAAAACTTGATTACTAGATGCTCACACTGACTCGACTGAGAATAATGTGGTTATTGTAACTTGTAATCCATACCTTTTATAATTCTGCTAAAGAATCAAAACCATTCCATCAAAAGTTTTTAGCATTAACCGTACATCATTTTCATAGCAAAATATCAACGTTCGCAATTCCATATCTAGCAGAAAGTTAAAATTTTATTGAACAAATGACATTTCAACATGTGAATTCAACCACAGAAAAAAACAACTCCCAGTTTACTTCTGCTTGTTGTTCTGTATCATGCCATTAATAGGCAATAATACTAATATAAACATATAAAAATTTTGAAATGAGATAGTCCATACATTGGTGATAACATGTCTGAAAGGAGCGAAAAAATTAAAATTAAAAGTGGCGAAAGTCCTGGCAATTTATTTTTGAGACCCAGAGGAAACACTGAATATTTTGGGGTATTACATGGTACATGGGTAAACTCAATTCATAATCTAAACAAGTTTAAAAATGAGAAAACATAAATACCAGGTAAAACTTAATGCAAGGGGGGGGGGGGGGGGGGGGGGGGGGGGGTCTGAAAGATATTAAACAAGTACAATGTCAAAAATTAAAACCAGACTAAAATGACACTGAGATATTTAGATGTGAAATTCTGTTTTGCTACATTTTGTTTTTAATCCTTTCATTATTTCAACTCTACTGGTAAATCTTCTCTCATTAGTTGCCCGATCTTAAAAGGAGAATTACTTGAATATCAAATCTCTCAGTTTTTTTCTTTATTCTCCAGTCAGAAGACAAGGCCTTATTTATATTTCATGTGGAAAAACACACAAACATATATACCAAGCTCACATGCCTTTAGGAAGGTGAGCTAAAAAGTAACACAGTAAGAGTAAGGAGCCCTGCATTGTCTCCAAGATACCTACCTGTAGTTTGCCATAATTCTCTGTTATATTTGACTGGTTCGTTTCGCCTTTTTTCAAATTCAAATGCCGGATCGACTGCCAATTCTTTCCCCGCTGCCTTACGGAAAGCTTTTGTCCATCTGGTTTTTCTTGGATTGCGCTTCTTTTTGAAAGCTTTATGACATTTTGATCGGCAGAAATTAAATATCTGAAAAGTGATAATATTTACAAATGAAAGAAAAACCATGAAGATTATGGACACAATGTTCTTAAATACTCGAATTTACCAAAGGTGTAAATTCAATGAGAAATCGACTTCTTTTGTCAGAATGACATACATGTGGCCAGTCTGACATTGTATACTAAAAAAACACAAATGAACCATTTTACAGATTCCGTGGAAAGTGATAGAACAAAATAAAACATTGGTTTAGAATTATGTTGAGTGCTACTCGGTTTGGAGGACCGAGTTAGATCCTTAGATCACTTCGTGAAGAAGTGGATTCATTTCAATGCGTTTTCTCTCTTCTTTTACATTGGGATGGTGCTCAATAAAATAATCTGAGGGGTTGTGTTGGATTGCCATGGTGAGAAACCTATCCAAAGATAACAGGGGATGTAAAAGGACTCAATTACATGTAGCTTCTTGGTTGTGATGCTTCAACTGCTAAAATTTTGTTGTAACTTGTAGCCCTTACACATAAATTTATGGTGGAATTTTAAACATTGGCTGACATAATCAATACTCTACGAATATAAAAATCAATGTATACCTTGCAATCGTTTCTTACAAACTGAATACCATGACCTGGGTATACCGTCGATGAACAGAAATAACACTTTTCTAATCTCATGTTGGTATTGTTGTTTTCACGTCAACATGCTGTCTAAAGAGGAAGTTATAAGGGGAAAATATTTATCTGGTCGGTGATTGGTTAAAATTGAAACAGGGGATACAACTCTTACTTGCACCATATTGCACAATACAAAGTAAGTTCGTGACCTCTACAAAGTGAATGTAAACTATCGTGAGGCTTTATTTTTCAAATTAGGATATAGATCTAACTTGTGACTTATCACAACTTTGCTGGACTTACACCACATCAGCTAAGTTTTTATGAAAGTTCTGGGAATTTCGTAAAAAAAATCAGGTTAGAAACAATGGATACAAAGAAATATGATTTCAGTATAAAATGGATAAATAAATAAGTAAATAAATAAATAAAAATGATAAATAAATAAAATCATTTAAATAACTTGAATAATCCAATACAGAATCTGCGCAGGTTTCAAGACAAACCTGCTATATTGTTTTTCCAATATCGCTCAAGATTAAAAATGCACATTTAAATGAAGTTTGAAGTTACTGTTTACAGAATGCACATTAAACGGACTCGGGGCATTGTTTCATTTTTCGGCCATATTTTAACCCCTTTTCTGCAATGCATGCGCTGATTGTATAAGTCCGACTAATCAGCCCTTGTTAACTTGCCCCCCAACAAGTCAAAAATGATGGGGGTACAGTGGATACAGTCGGACAATGGTTGTACAGGCTGACGGCATGAGGCGGTTCAGTCTGATAGAGAGAACGAAATTTATACCGCATAACCCTAACTTAATCTGTTAATCAGAGAAACCGAGAATAACATGTTAACCAGAATGAGATTTACTCCCCAGTCAAGATTCTTTTATTGATGATCGACATAGACAGTTTTGCGATAGTTAGGTTAACGCCATAGAGTGTCCGGGCCAGGTAAAACAATTGCAACCTTCAGCCAGTGCACTAACAAATTCGATCTCACACGGGGATCTGTCCCGAGTAGGGTTCGAACCAAGGCAACGAGGGGCGCTTATGATCATTCGGCAACTGAGATCCTTTTAACCAAACAAATTTCAGAAAGTAAAACAACATTAAAATAATTATTCACCATGACACCATTTTGTTTGATCTTCACGGAGTAATAGAGATGGAGTCAATTACATTCAGTGTAGAACTCTCCAAGGCTAAGATTTAAAATTAAAGATCGTTTTCTTGAAATTCTTCCAAACATCTGTTTCACTGTGACAGATCATTAATAATTGTAAACAGATATATGTACAGAACATAATCCTTAAAAGGAGTTGAGTAATCGTGTTTAACGTGCAAGTCAAGAATAGTTCACTTATATCAAGACGACGTCAGGTATAGGCGAAGATGTTGAAATTTTGCTTGTGCGTTGCGCTGATGGTATTATATACAGCAAGGTTCTTTATCGTGCCAAGCCTACCAAGACACGGGACCTCGTTTATTTAAAGTTCCCATCCGAAAGAACCATGACTTTCATGTCGGAATGTCGGGTGCTTGGCGAAAGAACAGTCCGTGACTACCACTTTTACATCTTGTGTCAGACCCGACAGGAATCAAAACCCACGGCCTCCCACTTACGGAGCGAGCACTCTACCCTTACTGAAAAGAACAGCGATATTTGTATTATAATTGAAGAAAAGCTGTACTATAGCATATTAACTGTGGAACAAACACACCATAAGCAGGAGATGCAGTAACGGTTACATTGCTGCATAGAAAAAAGAAAAGTTGATAATGGAAAAATTGAAGTCATCACGTTTGTCATTTATTTCAAATCTAGCCTTTCGTGCGCGTCAAAAATTAGGTACAAGTCTAAATATGAAGTGGAACTTGAAAAATCAATCAAATCTTTTATCTAAAACTTACAAGGACGGATGCGATTCACATAATCCCCTAATTTAGGTATATTTAGGAATAAAGCGTCTATATATAACTGAATATGGAGTTGAATGATTTAGCGAGTCTTCTCCTTAGATTTATGTTCTGAATACATTCTATTTCACACAAACAAAGAAACAAAACAGCGAGCAATGGTACAAAGTTTGCGCCCATTGGTATACCAATTGTTTGTTGAATAATTATATTACCAAACAAACACATATACTGTTCATAAAAACTCTAACATTTTGATGATGGTATTTTCAGTATATTTTTGTCTGGCGTCCGTATGGTGCTTGAAAAAAAACGTGTAACCACAATGCCTATTAAGGCCGTCATCACAATATTGCGCCTTATACGATGTCCCTGTATCCAAAATTACACTGGGTATATTTAACGTCCCAAAAGTCCATGTTCCTTTCATTCTAAGTTTTGATTACGCGTATGCATGTGGCTGGTCTAGCTAGCTTAACAGGGCGTGCTTACCCTTCCAGAGCAACCAACCTCGCTTCCCTGTTGGAAGGTCACACGTTTGACTGTCAGTATCAAGGTTTTTTTTTTTACTTTTCTTTAGGATTCTGATGTGTACATGATTTGATATATTTGTTTTTGATTAACACTAGAAATTTATATCTTGCATTGCCCTTGTGAATAAAGTACATGGACTTCAAACAAAATGTTCTAGTAATCCCTTACCATATTTTAGAATCCATACTTGGTTGATGCCAGATGGATGTAGACTGGAATTTTTTCTGAATAAGACTGAAGACCAAACCTTCATGATTGTGACATTCGCTACTTTTGAATTTTTATGAAATAATATTAGTATTGATAAAATATAATATGCTCAAGTTATATTTCATATAAGATACAAATAGAACAATTGTAAAAATTCAATAATTACCTGTAATACATCGTTCAGACATTCAAAACTCAGAAAATAGTTATTGTTTAACGTAATCAAACGTTATCATTTAACCATTGAACTGTCTAGAAATGGCGTTTATAGTGCTATAACTGCCATTACCGTGCAAAGCAAACTGAATAATGCCAGTCAGCGCATTATGATTAGTTTGCTATTCACGACAATGGCAGTTATAACAAGTGCTACAAACGCCATTTCTAGACAGTTCAATGGTTATATTTACATTTCCCATTTTTTGAAAATCTTACTTTTGTATTTTAATCCTAAAAAACATTAAAACACTGTCGTGTACGACATGTATTTACAATCGCTGGAACAGCCAACCAATGGCGTCACGCGTATAGCCGCAAGAAAGAGATGAGTGACGTCACATTAGCAATGGCATTTATACTCCTAAAACTGTCATCTGGTCTTAAACAAAGTTTAATACATTAAAACATCACAAATGTAAATATAAAGGTATGAAAGAACATAAACTTGGTTCCTCTAGTAGCTAATCAAAAACAAACACACTGGTCCATGTTGAAATCACATTCTAAAAAGCAAAAGTAAAACATTTAAAAACTGGCAAGTTTAGTTATACACGAGAACTTCGACAAGAAAAGTGAGACCGAATTCTACGATATGGTAAGGACATCCTGTTTAGCTAGGTACGTGTGGAATTAGAATGGGAAATGAAAGGAATATCGACCTATACGAAGTCAAATTCTGGATACAGAGGCATACTTTTCTCCCATGACAAGTCATGTAATATAGAGATATTCCATTAGAGATACTCGGCAAACCTTGTCTCTGACTGAAATGATCAACCCCTCGGGTGAGATTTCCCTATCCCACATAAATACTCATAATGGATTCTTATAATCTACAATATTCCGGTGACGGACATAAAACTTTTGAGAGCTTAATGAACACAGGCTTCTCAAAAACACGTAACAACAAATTACAAAAATAGTAAAAATAGTAAAATTGTGAGATTAGAAATATATAATCAGGACCCTAGGTTTTTGCTATAGATGTTTTTCTTTTATGAAGTGTCTTTTCTAAGTCGACGATTAGCTAAACAAATTCTACTAACGTATATTGAATTATCTAGAGTATTGTAAGTAAATATTCAGTTATTCAGTTACCACAATATTTTAAAGTTTGTGAAATAGGTGATCCCCAACGGTATTGCAAAACAAAAAGGAAAATGATAATTAAATAAGTAAAAATACCCAATAATACGTCACACAATTTGAGTAATTAGGGGCACTTATTAATAAAAAACAAACATACTAAGTTATGTCCGAATCACAACCCAGAAGCAAAGTAAAATCTTTGAAACTGACAAGTCTGGTTAGACATATGTACTTCCACCAGGGAAGTGAGGCCAGGTGCTCTGGAAGGATAAGCACCTCTTGTTTAGCTAGCTACACCCGCAACGTGCGTAATCAAAATTGTGTGACAGGAACATGAAACTATGGGAGTCAAATATATCTAGGGCGATCCTGGACACAGAGACATCAAACTTATCAACAGTACTGTAATTACGGCTATAAAACATTTTGCGGGCCTTGATAAGCCTAGGCTTGCAATATCCCTGTGTCAACAATTTATTTGCAAGCGATCTGATTTATCGATTCATTTTTGACAAGGTATATTCTGACACTGATTAAAACTATTTTACATATGCTCCACCTTATTTAGATTAGTCCAATGAAAATATATCTCAAGAATATAAGAGAGAAACAGAGTTCTATCTTGCATTTTGTTTCTTAGATGCTAAGCATAGTGGACGGACATTAGGTAAGTACATTACATTTAATATGTATTTCTACAACTACCAATGTTATAATGAAAAAAAAAGAAACATTTTAAACAAATTATTTTGACAGGGAAGTTTTTTCATGATTTTGAATTTTTAAAATAACTGTTTTTTTGTAAAAGAATAACAATAGTTTTGTAAAGCTTTTAGATATGTTGTAACTTTGATTTGAATATACTAATTTTTATACTTTATTTGAATTTTTATAAATCACTTTTATTAAGTAATTGTATAAAGATAAAAGAGCTTTTAGATATTTTGTAACTTTGATTTGAATATAATAATTTTCATCCTTTATTTGAAATTTTGTAAAACATTTTTATCAAGTATTTTATAAAGATAAAAGCGCTTTTATATGTTTTGTAAATTTGATTTTAATTTAATAATTTTCATTCTTTTTAAAAATGTTTTATAAAGTTTCAAATAAAGGATGGACAAATTATTGTGACAGGGAATGACAGGTTCCCTGTCACACATGTATGTATAAACATTTATAAATAGATGCGTTACATGACAGTTAGATAACCTGCTATATCAATTACCTATATAATATTACAACAAGTTTGTGTTCAGGTCATTTGTGCATAATTGCAACATATGTTACAAGATAAAATACAACTCCTTTTTAGATGTACAAGTTTTGAAATTGATATGTTGTAAGATAAAATACAAATTCTTTTTTAAATGTCTTGAAATTGAAACAATTTTTGCTGTTCATAATCAATTACAAAATTGTCAATAATTCATTACAGGAAAGCGTATGATAACTTACATTGCATAAACATGATCCCAAACAAATATTAAAAACAAACCTACCGATCCATATGCAAACCGCAACCCAAAAGCAAAATAAAACACATGAACTTCCACCAGGGAAGTGAGGCCGGGTGCTCCGATAGGGAAGGGTATCCTAGCTACACCCGGCACGTGTAAAATCGAAAATGAGAATGAAAGGAATTTGGAACTATGGGACGTCAATTATATCTAGGGTTACATCATAATTATCAACATCACTTAAAACTTTTTAGGGCTTAAATAGCTTGGTTTTCAATATCCTTTCGTCAACATTTTTTTGAAAACAGATTTTTTTATTAAAATCACAAGGACATACATACCATGGCGGGATCCATAAGCTGTTCCTATCATTCGAATTCAAGGGAAATATACAGAAGCGCTTTTAGGACATGCAAGAACAAATTATTAAGTATTCAATCTGACTGAGCAGAATAGCAATCCGCCCGGAATAGCAATCTTTCTTTGTGAAAAATATGCCTACCAAATAAAAAACCCAACTATACTTATGGTCGATTAAATCAGTTCTTGTTCAGTAGTTATTAGTTTATTATTAAGATGATAAGAGGAATAGAAACAGAATCTAAACATTACGTGCAGAATCATGTTTAACAATCATGCGTACCAACGATTAAAAAAATTGAACTATGCATGATTTATACTAAATCATGTCATGTTCCGCGAAAATAATTGCAATTTATTTATTTTTAAACAATGATTTGGTTTGTTAATTTTTAAATTTAAAATTGCGAAAAGTACCTGTATAAACTCAAGGATAAAAAAGCATATTAATGGCAGCATGTGTTTTTATATATGGAGAAAACGTCAGTAATTTTTTGACGTCATTTTCTTAGAACTGTAAAAAAACGTATGGTTTTTTGTTTGACACGTCACATCTTATGTTTGTGTACTTTTCACCTTGCTTATTTGTTTTTGTTTACTCTTACAGGTTTGACAGTAACGATGCTATTCCGAGATTTGATACAGTTGTTATTGATATTTACTTTATCGTCAAAGCTAGGTATGTACAATGAGATTCATTTTTAAATATTGCAATGATAAGGCTTGAGAAATAGCGACTACATTTCTATGTAATCCAAAAACATACATACCAGTAAATGCCCAAATCCAAACCCCAAAGCAAAAGAAAAAAAAACAAAAACTGGCAAATTAAGCTGCACACGCGTACTTCCACCAGAAAAAGTGACCGGGTGCTCGGAAATAGTAAACATCATCGAGAAAATAAGGGTGCTGCAAAATTAAAGTTATTCACAATATTTTTTTTCAGGTTTCTGAAAAACCGGGGACGATATATGCTATCTTGATGCCTAAATGCATATTGATATTAAACACTAACATACCGGCATGTGTTTAGACGTTAACTTTATTACTGTCTGGTGCTAATTTATAATAAAAGATGTTCCGAGTAGTTTTTGAACAACAAACTTCCAGACAATGCCACCATTTGATTGATATTTATTTGATATTTTTATATTTATTTTTACAACTATTTGTAATTTTTCTCTTCCAAATGTAAATACTTCAATCAGATATACATCTTATTTGGGTTAAAATTATAGATAGTTAAATTGAATTATTATCTGATTCATGTACGGATGAAGGGCGAACAAATACACAATCCATCTCATTTTGTACTTGGTAAATTATCAAATTTTGTTCACTACATATTATACCAGTGTTAATTTTACAGCACAAGACGGGCTTTTCGGAATACAATTCCTCATCAGCAGTGCTCAGTTAATCTAGAAAATAACAAATCTTTTCTCTGCATGACTTATGAGAATTTACTTGTAAATTCTTTATCGCATTGAGGCTTGCATTCAAATACTTGTGGACAACCAAATTGTTTCCTATGTGACGCTTCCACATGCTGCTTGGTTTTTTCTAGCGAATCTGCTTAAGAATTATAGTAAGTCTTTTTGTATGGCAGTTCATTTCAGCTCGTTTCATGCATTATCTAATCTTCGCCTTGTGTTCCTCCTTCCACTCTATCTCTATTCATTTATTTAATTGAATTTTCTACAACCATATGCTTAGCATCTATATAGTTCTTTTCATCTTTCAAATTTTTTGATGATCCTTGTATTTTAGTTTTTTTCTTTTTAAGTTATGTTTCCGTTTCTATTATTCCGCGTGACACACAAGAACTGTAACTTCTAATTTCAACTGTTTCGCCATGTGTTCCCTTCTCACCCCCTCTACTCATCTATAGTATTTAATCTTTTTCAGTTCTGTTACACTTTGTTCCTCTTTTAGGTTTAGTGACCCTTGTATTTCAACTTGTTCTGTTGGAGTTCTGTTTCTTTTTTCTATTATTTGTATTTTAGCTTTAGCTGCTTTCAATTGACCATTCGTCCTTATGGATGAGGGGTACACAAGATCTGTGACATCTAAGTTCAATTCTTTCGACTTGTGTTTCCCTTCTTACTCATACATGTACAGCTGTATATTGTATTGAATTCTTCTTACTTCATATGCAAAGTATCTATAACATATTGTTCCTCATTCAAAGTTTTTTCAGTGATCCTTGTATTTAGCTTGTTTCTGTTTCATTTCTATTATAGCTGTCTCTAATTTACCCTTTGCCCTTTCTTGATGGACTACTGCTGCGTGACACAGAAGATCTCTACTTTCAAATTCTACATTTGAAATCTTGAGATCAATTTCTGACAATATTGTTTGGACAAAGCTGTTATACTTCTTATCTATAATAGTATGCATTTGCAATGCATTTGTAACTTTCTAATGTACCAGTGTCCTTTAGATACGCCATGAAATATCACAAACTCAGTAAGCAATAATTGTGTATTATTGTCAGAAATATCTATTGTCTAAATTTCCTAAATTTGAAATTCTTCAAAAACTAAGGTATACTCCCTCATGCAAAGTATTTCTTAGCAAAATTTAGTAAAATATATTTTTGTCCTTTGGTAATCTTTTCAAGGTCTTGAAATAATTTGGGTTTCATAATTTTGGTCCAAGCACTACTGATGAGGAATTGTATTCCGTCTAGTGTTGTAAAATTAAAACTAGTAAATATATAATATTATACAGTTTTTGACTTACGACCTCGTTGAATATAACTTTCCGTTGGTGTTTCCTTGTATTAACCCAAAACAAAAGCAAACAAGTGTCTAATTATATGACACAAATTGTTCGGAATTCAGCCTCATTAACGTTGCAAAATTTTTGTTGGATGGAGTGCCTTCTGTAGCTGACAACACGTCAAGTAATTTCGGTTTAAACACTCGTCACATGGAGGTCGATTTACTTACGAAACGATTGCGCTGATTGGTCGTTGTTAAAATACCATCCAATGAAAATCGAAGGTTAAAAAACTCATTGGAAATCCCCTACATCTAATTTTAGTGCTACTTATACCCTGTTAAAATGCTATATACCCCTCACGACATTACTCGCGGTGATTATAATGTTTCAGAGAATATAAAATATATAGTTCTATCATCGCGAAGTAAAGGCAATCCCAGCCAATCAGAATGAACAAAATTTATAGTCATATAATATCAATCTATATTTACCAAATGCCAGACAAATGCCTCCATTTTGTAACCCCAGTTTGTGTAACTGCACTGTCTATATTAGCTTGTGCCACTTCCATGCTGACTGTAATTTCTCTGTGAATCTCACTTTCTCTCTGTTTATTTCTAGTCCATTCTCGGCAAGTGTTTTAGCTGCTCCCTGTTTCTCTGTTAACGAATCCTATAATTAACAGTTCCTTGGTTTGCCATACTTGTGTTCAAGCTCAATCTAATCTTTTACAGGGTATTCTTTTGATATTTTGGAAGAAACCTGTGGCTGTCATAGCAGATTTGGAACAGATGTTTTTTCCCGAATTATTTTAGGTTCATTTGGTTTAAGATAATTAACCAACGTACAAAATTATATAGGTTTGTGCCTTCAACCGTACATGGCACAGTAAAAGATTATAGCCTATGAATTACATCAACAATGTTGGCGAGACGATTTTCATGTGCCAGCATCTTTACAAAGGAAAATATTCTGATAATCTACTTAGTCAAAAACGAACCCAACAAAAATTTCCAACAATTGTAAATTTAACATAACACCATGATAAACCACAATCTTCGTCTGATATAAAATACATCTATTTATAGTTCATGTAATTGTCTCTAAACTTCAACTGAACAGATTTCAGATGAAAATACAGTCTTTCTGAACTAACACAACATCATCTTTTTAAAATTTGCATTTACAAGCGTCCCATTTCTTACCATTTTGTAAGTCTGCGGACATAATGATTTTCATCTCTCCCAGAACATGTTTGATAAACATTTCACCTTACGCCATTGAGCCTTGTACATTTCCTTTATTAAATTCAAGATATCCAACTTCTGTAGATTTATTGTGAGTAACATCCTCGGATATAATCTTGGATTATCTGGGTACATTGTTACATATACCAAAGCTCAAGAGTTTACAAGTGAACAAATGTCGACTATAAGTGTAATACAAACTTCCTATGTTGAACCCTTAAACAAGTCCGCTAACATAGAATCCAAATTTCGTCTAACAACACCTATCAATCCCCTCAACACTCTACCGGTCGATCAACGACTTTCTTAGCTATTCTTCAACATTTATGGAAGTTGTATTAATAGGGTCAGTCGCACCACCAACATTTGACCTATTTAGGACCGAAATTCTGCTTCCTTTCCACGGATAGAAATTAGTGGCATTTATAAGGCACGACGAGCTTAACTCCTCGATGATCTTTATGTGAATTGCCCGTGTCGTAAGGCATGTATAGGTAACTGCCCATCGGTTAATGTTAGAAATTCCTCCTATGTTACGTCTCCAAACAATAAACCACGGTCCGAATACATCCCTAATGATGAGAAATTTATGTTTTAATGTAAAATTATTTACAAAATGTGAAGTTCACGTGTCTAACCTGACTTGTCAGTTCCAAAGTTTTTACTTTGATTCTAGATTGTGTGGGACATGGATTAGTACGTTTGTTTTTTATTATAGAAGTATGCTATGGAATAAATACTGTGTCAGTAAAAATCTGACATCACCATTGTTTTCAACAGGTTCCTGCAAAGATTTTTCAAATCTTGGTGCAAGCTGGCGAATAGAGCATGGCGAAATCAATACGAAAACAGATAGCAAATATCAACTAGAAGAAGAACCACGCCTCGTATTATACTTCGAGAGACTGTGCTTACGACTGATAACAATATCTACGTTGCATTCCATGAAAAGGTCTTGTATGATTGAAACTGGATTTAGGAGAATTGACTGTTTATTTTTGAGAATTTATAAGAGTTATGATAACTTGAGGAAGCAAAATTGCGAGAAAGAGCTCAACAAACAGTGCTCCAATAATGGAATTGATTATTTCAGCTGTAGGGAACATATCCAATCATATTATAATTATAAAAAGGGAGGGGTTTTCAGCTTTATGATATATAATAACAGATTTGATCTAAAGAAACTTGCCACTTGTCATCGATGTCATGCATGTTGGCAATATAAATACATAAAAGCAAAATGCCAATTAGCTACCATGCAAATAGTTCACGGATTTATCATTTGTGAGACGCTTGTGAATAATGGCACGCATCTAAAACTTGCAAAAATAGATTTAAATACAGGCAATCTTTTGGGCCAAAAAACACTTGATAAAGCCAAACTAAACACGAAATGTTCGAATTCATACAATAAATGCACAGTTCGATTCAATGATGTAAATGTTCTTATTATGGTTGATAACACTACCGTTTGGGCATTATACAATACCGAACGGAATGGAATTCTTGAGCAAATTGATATAAACAACCTTGAATCAATCAATCGAATTAAGATTGACCTTTTTGAAAGCGGTAATCGTGCTATGATTATATCTAACAAACTGTACATACTTTCATTTTTAGATGACCGACTGTCAATTATTAAAGCTCTCGATATCTATGATTCTAAAAATAGATTGTCCCATAAAATAACAATTTTAAGGAGTTTTGAAGGTGATACTCATAACTTGATACATTACAATCCTAGACTTGAACAATTATTTATAGGTCAATACCCTAAAAGAGAAAGTTTTATTTATACAGTAAACAAATGTCCATATGACTATCCAACTTCCAGAGAGGTAGATGTTTCAACTGTTAATTCTACGTTTCTTTGGTCTATTTACTCAAATGATTTGCAACACTATATTTTTATGATTCAAACAATTACCAATTTTCTTCAAGTGAAAGATAATAAAAAATTAAGATATATTAAAAGTATATTATTAACTTGTCCATATACAGGATGTCAAAACAATAATATGTCAAGTCAACTTCAATGTAGGTTAAATAATATAAGATCTATATTTGAATCCTATGCGACGTATAAAGATTCTGGTTTTTCAACAAAATTACAAGTGCATTTTGACATGATTAAACTTTTAGAACAAAATCAATTCCGACAGCTTTCCAATAAATTACATGTTCTGCAAAGCATGATCAATAGCAATTTCGTAAGTATTAAAAAAGAAATTCACTCTCTACGTTCAAGTTTAGGGTCATATTTTTCAGCATTTGCAAATTTTGATTTGAGAAAGTCTAAGGCGGATCTTGAACTATTCTATTCTGCTTTTAATGAACTGAATGTTAAACAAAACAAAATCGCATCAACTATCAAACATAAATTCAAAACATTATTTCATCAAGCTTTAGGCTCCAACTTTGCAGAAATTGCTGGACAAATGACAAATGTTGCAGTAGCATCGGCAGCTTTTGGAAATCCATTTAGCTTTTTCAAAGGCACAGGTATAGTGTTAGAGCTTCAAGATAGATTAGCAGATTTAGCTAAAGCTAAAGTCGACTTGGTTAAATTAACGCGTATAGCTAAAGTCTATTTTCCACGATTACGAAAAATCAACGAAATTCTCATACCAAAAATACGAGCAATGGCTAATAAATTCCCTAATCTTAATGATTTGGTCACAAAAGCAATGGACAAGACACTGAATGATCACCAAATTGCCCAAAGGGTAAATTTGTTTCTCAATGAATACGAGTCATATCGACCAGCATACGAACCTTCTACAATTGATGACTATGAAGCGGTATTGGAATTAATTGTAAATGAATTATGTAGAATTATATACTCGGGAAAATCACTTTCAGCAGCTATAGCACAAGGAGTTCTGGCATCAAAAGGTACGTGTTTAGCAACAAAGATTGATGTCCAAACACTCATGGGACTTTATAGAGATATGTATGATAAACAATATTATCTCATGAATGCATTCGCAGCAGCCGTTAGGGAAACCGCTGCACGTCTTAATTCTGAAAAAATAAAAAATATCCCAAATGAGATTAAGTCTGGGAAATTCCAAGAAACAGAAATCAATTATAAATTATCTGCGCTAGAAATATTGCTTAATTCTATGGTTCATACATTGCTCATAACCCGTGAAGCATGTACGTTGATAAAATACAAAAATGGTGACGTCATGCCAAGATATTGTAAAGATGCGATTGATAATGCAGGATTCTCTTCCGGTGATAGCGTTATTTCTACGAGACTAAACAGAGATATGTGTGACGGCGTTAATATACAAAAACTGGTATATATCCCAGCACAATATAAGGATTTGAATTCATCTATTCCTTCAGGTACTGTCGATTTGACCCGTCTGTATCGAGGAGATGGAGTCACATTCCAAATTCCCAATGCTGAATGGCTTATTAAACATAAATGGATTTATCCCGGAGACAAGAACAAAATGATCGTTTTAAAAGAATTCGGGTTATTCATTCCTACAAATAGTAGTTCCGAAATCTTTGTCAGAACATCCCTTAGATACATATCACAGAATGTTATTCAACCTGGAGGAAAATCAAACGATTTTAATGCTCCTAAATTATATGAATACGTTCTCCAATATAATCAAGGAACCTCTCGATGTGATGAAACTTTGTTGCGTAGTATGCCTTACGACTTTCCTTCATGTCCGAAGCTTCCCCAAATTTGCCTAATTTCTAAAGGAAAAATGAGTCATCCAACAATATATCCGTCTATTTACTCAACATTCAAACTTAAACTGTCAACGAAGGGCAAACTACAGATACCAGAACCGAAAACAAAATTCTACTTTATCGCTTCTGTCAGACTTTGCATTGTAGAGCCGGTAGCAAACAAACGTAAAAGGAGCAAGGTCGACGTTAAAAATATCCCGATAGGTGGAACACGAAAGGCTGATCAAAACACGCAGATCATGTGCTGTGGAAGTTTGAATGAGTACTATGATGTGCTTAGTTCGGAGGAAAAGTGTCAGCCTTGTCCTAAAAATTCCACTGCGAAATTTGATGGACTGTACTGTGAATGAGTTAAAGAATAGTAAATGTATGAGAAATTATTTTTGTTGCATGAAATAAAAGCATTCAGATATTTTTGTGCTTGACTTATTGTGTTTTTATGTCAGATAAAAATTTCTGTGTTTAGAAACTATTTACAACCTATTGAAAAAAGTTTTACATTTTGCTAAACAACGCAGATTAACACGTGTTTAAAAATTGTATATATTGACATAAACACCGTAGATTTATTTTGTATATGCATATATCTTTGCAAAACGCAAACTTGAACTATACCGACCCTTACAAGTTTGCTACATTTTGCAATTGCTGTTTAACTACAGTTCAACCTGCCTTAAAGGCCATCTCTATATAAAGGCCACCGGCTTATAAAGAGCAGTAAAATTATATCCCAATTGCTCATTATTCATATTTTAACCTGTATATAAATGCCACCTGCCTATAAAGGCCACTTTTACGGGTTTCCGTGGGTGGCCTTTATAGACAGGTTTGACTGTATATGAAATTGAGCAAACCAGTTTAATGGAGAAGATAGGCCTATATCAGGGGAAGAATTTGTAGTCAACGTTAAAGTCAAGATTGTATATTATGTCGAGATTTTATCATCAAAGACGCACAAAGTACCGATAAAGAGATAAATGACCATATGGTCCTACTATAAAAACTTCAGCAGGGACAATACTACTGTGATTAAGTACAGTCAAACCTGTCCATAACAACATCATGTATATACTGGTCAGTTTTGTCCGGCCCCGATCATATTTGCTATTTAGTACATTACATGATCAATTGCAGGAAATTGATTGGATATGTACATGCACTCTATTTTGTATAGTTTCTCCCTGTCCTTAGCAACGAGTATAGTACCGTTGACAGCAAGATACTATTTTTTTCCAGACGGATAATATACTTTTTGCATGCGCCACCTTGGGAACGAAAACGCAATTTTGTAAACAATCATGGCGTCGAAGTTCGGCGGCGATGACCCAGACAAAGTCATTTCGGACCAGGATGTACACTACACAATTGAAATTGCCTTATGTCGTAAATTAAACTGAGGTCAATGGTTAGAATGTACTATGCATTAAAGTGTCATGTGATGTACTAAATACATTATTACGTTTTCCTGAGGGACCTGTGCTAAAATAGTATTGTCTTGGGGAGTATAGTGCCTGAGCCGAACCCAAGACAATACATCGGCTCAGGTACTATACTCCCCAAGACAATACTATTTTAGCACAGGTCCCTCGGGAAAACATAATATTGTATAAATATTTCACCTCTCCATAGTGGTCACCTGTCTAATGTGGTTAGTGGCTACTACACTTTAGTCCCAAAGTTATCATTTACCTGTCTGTAACAGTCAGTGCTTAGTTTGACATAAGCTGTATGTAGAGTTGAAACGTTTGGCGACGGTTTTCCCTCCGCAAACACACCGGCAAGTAATGGTACACAGTTTGTACTAATTGGTGTACCGATTGTTTGTTGGAGAAATATATATATATTGCCAAACACAACAATATGCTGTCTAATAAAACCATTGATATTTTGTTGATATCATCAGTACATTTTTGTTGCAGTCCGTATGATAGTTGAAGAAGTAACCAGAATCCCTGTTCAGCATTAGATATTCAAGGCTTTGCTTGCCGTTTGTAAGACAATGATGCGTTTGATAAGTTTTTTAAATTTAAAATGAGGGATAGTTATGTAAAAAAAAAACTTTTTGCACGAAATAAGCGTTAAAAGCAAGATGCCCAAGTTATTCGTTAGCATTTTATAGTTCAAATTTGGTTGATGTCGTATGTATTAAACTGACTAGTCAGACTCAATGTCATCCTTGACGACTGTTAAATTATTGATAACGATTTGAAAGTATATTTAGAGAAACCTGTTATATATCGTTCCTTAGATTTGTATTTATTTTGATGAAGTTTAGGAAATCAATTCAAGTAAGGAAGGCAAAGTTTTTCCTCTTAGATTAAAACCGATATACTCAAGAGAATTTCATCTTTGGTAAAATTAGTTCTGGTATACGTAGTAATAGCCGTTATACTCTCCAAACCAGGGTTTTGAGTAGAATGTTTAACATACGAAAATAAACTTGTAGGAAGCTTCGTCAGCCGGGACATCTGCACACTTGTTATGTTGACGAAGTCTCAGGGTCTTTGAGTACGTTAAACCCACCCTTGTTTCAATATAAGACATATCGAACAGAAATTTCTGCGTTTTATCAGTGTAAGATATATTGATATGGGAGAAAAAGAATCAACCTCTTCTTTGTAGTGAAACTGACTTATAAATCTCAACCATCGGGGTGAGATACGTTTTTCCATACCTGGGCATTCTCTGTCTGGAAAATAAAGAATCACATCCCTCAAATTGAGATTTCAATTTCTCTGGTAGATTCAATTAGTCTTTCTCCAGTTGAACGAGATATAAAGTTCCACATCCTCTCTTTCAGACAAACATCTAGCATATTTTTAACAGAATCCATACCGCCAAAATATGAAATTATTATTCCAAGTTAAAGGTCCAGTCTCTAATTATGAAAGTAGGCAAATTAATTTATTGGTTTCAAGCATATTGAGTTCACCAATTATCAACAACAATATTGTATTGATGACCATAAAACTTTGTGCGGTTCTTGGTAAGCCAGGACTACCAATATCCTTGAGTAAACAACTTATTTGTGTTCTTGAATTATTGTAATGTTGTGATGCTGATATATTTCGAAGTTTTTTTCAATAAAAAATACAATGCGTCAGTCAACGGACAAAAGATTACTCTAGCACATATCTCTATGGCATTTTAACAAACATCAGGTTTTATGAAAATCTAATATTGTATGGTATTGTGGTATTCTATCATTATTTTATTTATTTATGTCTTCAAAAATCTTTTAAGCACCATGTACTCAAGGTTTTATATATTTTTAATATTTGTTATAGTTATAATTTTTCATCATTTCACATAATAAAAAGACCCATAATTCCTTGATAATCAACACCCATATTTTTTTAATGAAAACATATTTAAACTTAACAATTAAAGGGAGGCGATTCGACAATCACTGTTTGGTTTTAGCTATATAGGTCACAAGATAATATACGATTACCGTCAATAACAGGTAAGTAATTCTATAATATACATCAATTTCACCGCGTCGACAACTTTATCGAAGATACTTGTTTTTCCCACCCAATTGGCAAAATTACATACAAATGAACTGTATAATTCGAAGTGTCAATCTTATACAGTACAGTCATATATTGCCAGACCCACTCTCAGTTGAAAGGCCAGCTTCGATTTTTTCCGTTAAACCCGCGATTTAATCTTCAGGGCCGTTCAAGGGGGGTAATTCAAATTTGGTCGGCAGATGGCGCTTTGTCGTCACCTCGAAGAATTTGCATTTTAGGGTTGACGCAATAAATCATTAATTAAATGGTGTTTTTAACTTAAACTATATATATTTGTATCCGTTTGATAGCAAATTGATTTTTCTAGACGATCACAACAATTAAACACTCCTTATAACTAATTAAAATGCTGGAATCATAGACATAAACTGCGGTATCGTGAAAGGTCAAAATCAAGTGGGCGGTGCATTCGGAGTTTATGCCCGGTAAATTGAATTGACAGAATCGCATCCCACACCGATTGGGTTAAAAATTATAGTCGTAATCGGTAGCATTTAGAACACCGGTCATTTTGATACCGGATAGAAACCATCACTCGCACCGGTTATTGCACAGGAAGATTGTCAAGTTGACCCTGCGTGCCGATGATTTGGAAAACAAAACTTGCTATTTATTGCGTCTAGACATCTTCTAATTTGTTTATTTTTACTCTAGATATTTGTTGGTGTGTTTTTTATATAATCTTTAAACATTTTGTTTAATTTTAGTTCAATTTTGTAGAAAAAATCCCACGAAAAACAAACATCCAGATCGCCCAGCTACTATGTGACTCAGAAATCAGCTGATATTGGATTTTTTTTTTTACACTTTCATTACATTTAGAGTCAAAAGAGGGACAGTTTGCTAGAAAACCATCTGAAAAACAATTATCTGGTGTTGATTTAACTGCTGCAGTGCATGCAAATTTTAAAACTGTGATTTTAATGTTTCAGATCAGAAGTTGGCAGTTGTATCACATATTTACAGGTAGGCAGGCTGACAAAGAGCATAATTATAGTTTGTTAAATTTCAGAAAGTTTGCAGAAGAGGAGAAGTCATGATATGGAAAATTACATAAAATGTTTTCAATTACACTTTTCAGACTGTAAATTACTTTAATTTTTTTATTTTTATTTTTATTTTTTTTTAGTAATTTGAAAAGTTTTGCCACTTCAAGGGGTTGAAGATGGATTTTAAATGCCAAAGTTCAGTTAGTTATTCAGAAACTGGTGACGGTGTTGGCAGATATTGAGGTACAGGTTGCAAATGCACAAATTGCAAAAATGTAATTAATGCAATTCTAGATCCTTCAGCTATCACTACTGCTACTGTTGCTGATGATTCCACAGCTACAAATACCTATAAATAGGTTTTTAAAACATTGATGCTAATTTTGAATGTTTTCTCTCCACAGTAACCACAGCAAGTATGGATGTACCAGCAGAAAACATACTTGATAACACAGAAAATTCAGAAATGGATCACAAAGATTCTTGTACTACATGTATTAGATTTACTGTTCAAACATTTCATATTTTTAAAGTTGATACATGTACATGTATTTGAGCTTTTTATGAAATTTATCACAATATAACCCATTCACTTTTATTGTGCAAGAATCTATGTAAATATCTTTTACCGTATTTTAATTTGAGCCAAACTTTAAATCATGGATCATTGCTGCACACATCATGGCTAGTTCTGACAGTCCCACAGTATCATTCTTGTGTGGTGAATGATGTTATACTGGTACTACATTAAATTATTCTGTTTTAATTAATTTCTTTTTTATTTTCAAGAATGCAGAATATGTGTAGTTTATTTTCATATGATTTTATGATACATCACTAGGTTTCCATAAATTTGAAATAATTAGTAGCCAAATTTCCAAAATTTGTGAAAATATAGTCCTTTTTAAAGTATCTCTCCACAAATTTGCTAAAATAGGTTACTTTTTGAAAGAATTCCTCAGAAATTAGTAGCCAATGGCAATTTTGGCTACCAGGAATGGAAACATAGACATCATACATGTATAATCATTTCAGTTGATTTTCAGATTACCAATACCTATACAGTTTATTTTCAGATTATGCATTCTACAAGTTAATTTTTAGTTCATTTTATTTACAGATAACTTTTTTATATTTATTGACAGGTGAAATGCATATTTCAAATTTTATTTACAAATTTGCCAACATTGTATTTTCAGATTATTCATAGATAACATTTTTATTTGTAGATTAAATATTATTAATGCTATTGCTATGCTAAAAACAAGACAGAGACTACAGAATAAACAATGACTATGTTTGTTTGTTTTTTTTATTGCAGATAACATTACATGGTCAACACACAGTACAATGTCAATAAAGATGTTTTGCTTGCATTTTAAAATTATCATTACTTTAAGGAAAAATAAATGCTAATTGACATAATAAATGCATAATTATTTTTGTGCATTACACTGGCACCTGTCCAACATAACATTTGAAATATTGGTAGGGGCATGGCCTCTTACTTATTTTGAATCTCATTCAGGACAGTTTTTGTGTGAGAAAGTTAGTCAGTTTGTTGTGGAATGTCGTTGGTTTTCTTTGGGCTCTACAGTTTTCTCCCCATCTCTAAATATGTTTGATAGTGAAAGAATCTTGACTTTTACTCTACTCCTTACCCAAAAGACATGAAGCATCCTCTGGACTGAAGGTAGATACATGAACTTGATCCATGTCATTTTGGAGACAGTCAGAATTTGCTTTAGTACTTTAGCTGCAAAAAGTCTACCAGCAGCACTTGATCTGTGAAAAAATGAACCACAGATACTAAAGAATTAACTGTTACACCGGTAAAACTGACCTGACCATCTTATAGAAAGAGATTTTAATTTCTAGTTATTAACTTGGGGTGTGGAAACAGTATTTCTTCCTGTTCCACTGTCATGGTGCTGCTGTTGAATTTTTATTTAAATACTGCATTCAAAATCAGCACATAGCAACTAGTTGTCATATGCTGATTTTAAATTCATTTTTTAATAAAAATTTAAAATCAGCACATGACACCACTGAAAAGAAAATTATATAACTTTCTCTTGTGTATCAAATTTGAAGAAATATTTCCCATGGAAAATAATTTTATTTGATTAAGATTAAAATGTTAAATGAAGCCAATTTTTTTAGATTTTATTTATTTTTTATTTTTATTTTTTTATTTTTTTTTTTAATTTCCCTACATTAAAACAAATATCAATCAATAAGACAGTAAAATCACTTTATTTTTATTCGCATACACGAGAGACAGTGTAAACAAGGGAGATAATCATCATACGAAAAACAAAACAAAACAGAAGCAACACCTGCTGATTTCTTAACTGACAGAATCGCATCCCGCATCGATTTCGGACATGTCTTTCATATGAATATGTTCAAATGAATATATTTTCAGAATTGAATTATTAGAACCCATCACTTGTCCTAATATTTAATAATTTGTGTCTGAAGCACGAATGTCGGCCGACAGATGTGAACCAAACCCCGCAAAAGGAGCCACACCTGCCGTTTTCTCAACTGACAGAATCGCATCCCACACCGATTTCGGACATGTCTTTCATATGAATGTGTTCAGAAATGAATAAATTTTTAGAAAATAATTATTAGAACCCATCACTCGCCCTAATATTTTCAAAAAATGTGTCTGAAGCGAGATCGTCGGCCGACAGCTGTGACACAACCTCCACTTTCAAGACGTATTACTCGTAATTTTCTGTATATATTGGTTCTTTTTTACATAAATTGAAGGAAAAAATATTTATTGTTCAAAATATTTGATGATTTTAAGTAATAACGATCCCATTTAAAGTATACTTAAATTTCGAGACCTACTACCATTTCCGATTGCGTACCAAAATTTGAACTGAAATCACGTGACTAAAGTGATTAAAAATCAGCCATATTGGAAGCTGGCCTTTCTGACTGCAGTTGAAAGGCCAGCTTCGATTTTTTCCGTTAAACCCGCGATTTAATCTTCAGGGCCGTTCAAGGGGGGTAATTCAAATTTGGTCGGCAGATGGCGCTTTGTCGTCACCTCGAAGAATTTGCATTTTAGGGTTGACGCAATAAATCATTAATTAAATGGTGTTTTTAACTTAAACTATATATATTTGTATCGTTTGATAGCAAATTGATTTTTCTAGACGATCACAACAATTAAACACTCCTTATAACATTAAAATGCTGGAATCATAGACATAAACTGCGGTATCGTGAAAGGTCAAAATCAAGTGGGCGGTGCATTCGGAGTTTATGCCCGGTAAATTGAATTGACAGAATCGCATCCCACACCGATTGGGTTAAAAATTATAGTCGTAATCGGTAGCATTTAGAACACCGGTCATTTTGATACCGGATAGAAACCATCACTCGCACCGGTTATTGCACAGGAAGATTGTCAAGTTGACCCTGCGTGCCGATGATTTGGAAAACAAAACTTGCTATTTATTGCGTCTAGACATCTTCTAATTTGTTTATTTTTACTCTAGATATTTGTTGGTGTGTTTTTAATATAATCTTTAAACATTTTGTTTAATTTTAGTTCAATTTTGTAGAAAAAATCCCACGAAAATCAAACATCCAGATCGCCCAGTACTATGTGACTCAGAAATCAGCTGATATTGGATTTTTTTTTACACTTTCATTACATTTAGAGTCAAAGAGGGACAGTTTGCTAGAAAACCATCTGAAAACAATTATCTGGTGTTGATTTAACTGCTGCAGTGCATGCAAATTTTAAAACTGTGATTTTAATGTTTCAGATCAGAAGTTGGCAGTTGTATCACATATTTACAGGTAGGCAGGCTGACAAAGAGCATAATTATAGTTTGTTAAATTTCAGAAAGTTTGCAGAAGAGGAGAAGTCATGATATGGAAAATTACATAAAATGTTTTCAATTACACTTTTCAGACTGTAAATTACTTTAATTTTTTTATTTTTATTTTTATTTTTTTTTAGTAATTTGAAAAGTTTTGCCACTTCAAGGGGTTGAAGATGGATTTTAAATGCCAAAGTTCAGTTTAGTTATTCAGAAACTGGTGACGGTGTTGGCAGATATTGAGGTACAGGTTGCAAATGCACAAATTGCAAAAAAGTTGTAATTAATGCAATTCTAGATCCTTCAGCTATCACTACTGCTACTGTTGCTGATGATTCCACAGCTACAAATACCTATAAATAGGTTTTTAAAACATTGATGCTAATTTTGAATGTTTTCTCTCCACAGTAACCACAGCAAGTATGGATGTACCAGCAGAAAACATACTTGATAACACAGAAAATTCAGAAATGGATCACAAAGATTCTTGTACTACATGTATTAGATTTACTGTTCAAACATTTCATATTTTTAAAGTTGATACATGTACATGTATTTGAGCTTTTTATGAAATTTATCACAATATAACCCATTCACTTTTATTGTGCAAGAATCTATGTAAATATCTTTTACCGTATTTTAATTTGAGCCAAACTTTAAATCATGGATCATTGCTGCACACATCATGGCTAGTTCTGACAGTCCCACAGTATCATTCTTGTGTGGTGAATGATGTTATACTGGTACTACATTAAATTATTCTGTTTTAATTAATTTCTTTTTTATTTTCAAGAATGCAGAATATGTGTAGTTTATTTTCATATGATTTTATGATACATCACTAGGTTTCCATAAATTTGAAATAATTAGTAGCCAAATTTCCAAAATTTGTGAAAATATAGTCCTTTTTAAAGTATCTCTCCACAAATTTGCTAAAATAGGTTACTTTTTGAAAGAATTCCTCAGAAATTAGTAGCCAATGGCAATTTTGGCTACCAGGAATGGAAACATAGACATCATACATGTATAATCATTTCAGTTGATTTTCAGATTACCAATACCTATACAGTTTATTTTCAGATTATGCATTCCTACAAGTTAATTTTTAGTTCATTTTATTTACAGATAACTTTTTTATATTTATTGACAGGTGAAATGCATATTTCAAATTTTATTTACAAATTTGCCAACATTGTATTTTCAGATTATTCATAGATAACATTTTTATTTGTAGATTAAATATTATTAATGCTATTGCTATGCTAAAAACAAGACAGAGACTACAGAATAAACAATGACTATGTTTGTTTGTTTTTTTTATTGCAGATAACATTACATGGTCAACACACAGTACAATGTCAATAAAGATGTTTTGCTTGCATTTTAAAATTATCATTACTTTAAGGAAAAATAAATGCTAATTGACATAATAAATGCATAATTATTTTTGTGCATTACACTGGCACCTGTCCAACATAACATTTGAAATATTGGTAGGGGCATGGCCTCTTACTTATTTTGAATCTCATTCAGGACAGTTTTTGTGTGAGAAAGTTAGTCAGTTTGTTGTGGAATGTCGTTGGTTTTCTTTGGGCTCTACAGTTTTCTCCCCATCTCTAAATATGTTTGATAGTGAAAGAATCTTGACTTTTACTCTACTCCTTACCCAAAAGACATGAAGCATCCTCTGGACTGAAGGTAGATACATGAACTTAACTTGATCCATGTCATTTTGGAGACAGTCAGAATATTGCTTTAGTACTTTAGCTGCAAAAAGTCTACCAGCAGCACTTGATCTGTGAAAAAATGAACCACAGATACTAAAGAATTAACTGTTACACCGGTAAAACTGACCTGACCATCTTATAGAAAGAGATTTTAATTTCTAGTTATTAACTTGGGGTGTGGAAACAGTATTTCTTCCTGTTCCACTGTCATGGTGCTGCTGTTGAATTTTTATTTAAATACTGCATTCAAAATCAGCACATAGCAACTAGTTGTCATATGCTGATTTTAAATTCATTATTTTAATAAAAATTTAAAATCAGCACATGACACCACTGAAAAGAAAATTATATAACTTTCTCTTGTGTATCAAATTTGAAGAAATATTTCCCATGGAAAATAATTTTATTTGATTAAGATTAAAATGTTAAATGAAGCCAATTTTTTTAGATTTTATTTATTTTTTATTTTTATTTTTTTTATTTTTTTTTTACATTTCCCTACATTAAAACAAATATCAATCAATAAGACAGTAAAATCACTTTATTTTTATTCGCATACATGCGAGAGACAGTGTAAACAAGGGAGATAATCATCATACGAAAAACAAAACAAAACAGAAGCAACACCTGCTGATTTCTTAACTGACAGAATCGCATCCCGCATCGATTTCGGACATGTCTTTCATATGAATATGTTCGAAATGAATATATTTTCAGAATTGAATTATTAGAACCCATCACTTGTCCTAATATTTAATAATTTGTGTCTGAAGCACGAATGTCGGCCGACAGATGTGAACCAAACCCCGCAAAAGGAGCCACACCTGCCGTTTTCTCAACTGACAGAATCGCATCCCACACCGATTTCGGACTTTTCATATGAATGTGTTCAGAAATGAATAAATTTTTAGAAAATAATTATTAGAACCCATCACTCGCCCTAATATTTTCAAAAAATGTGTCTGAAGCGAGATCGTCGGCCGACAGCTGTGACACAACCTCCACTTTCAAGACGTATTTACTCGTAATTTTCTGTATATATTGGTTTTTTTTACATAAATTGAAGGAAAAAATATTTTGTTCAAAATATTTGAATTTAAGTAATAACGATCCCATTTAAAGTATACTTAAATTTCGAGACCTACTACCATTTCCGATTGCGTACCAAAATTTGAACTGAAATCACGTGACTAAAGTGATTAAAAATCAGCCATATTGGAAGCTGGCCTTTCAACTGTCTGTGCATGGTCACTTCGTCTGCAGCCTATGCATCACAAGTAGTAGCTTTTCAAAATAAGCTCCACAATCCAACTTTAAAACTGACAAATTAGGTAAAACACATGAATTTCCACCATGGAATTGAGGCCGGGTGCTCCGGAAGGGTAAGCATCTCCAGGTAAACTAACTACACCCACATGTTTCATTAAATTTAAGTGAAAGGAACATGGGACCATAGGACGTCAAATATATCCAGAGCAATCCTGGACACAAAAGCATCATATTCATCAACAATACTGTGATGACGACCATAAAACTTTTTGAAGGTCCTGATAAGCCTAGGCTTGCAATATTCCTGGGTCCGGTCAATAAGTTATTTTTAAGTAACGTCTAATTCGATATTTGTATTTAACTATCAAAAAACTGTTTCAATGGCATTATTCTTTTATACAACCGAATGCCTTGTTTTTATACAAATATTGGAAGTCAATGGCAAACTTGAAACCAGATGTGGAGTAGAGTAAGGTGCTTTATGCCTCAGTCAAGATTCTTTAACGTGTATTAAGGTCATTTCAGAGATGGTGGAGGAAACCGGAAAGAATTGACAAACTTTCTTACATGAGTATCTTACCGAGTTGGAATCGATCCTAGGCGATGAGAGGCACTATGATTCGAAATCGAGCACGTTTTAGTCTGACTATAGATCTCACGACTACCTAGCTACCTCGCGAACCTGAAATGTGAAAGTCAACCTAATTAAAGTCTTGGTAGCCCTGGACCCGGTTTCACATTCATTCCTTAGCTAAGATTTTCCTTAACTTAAATTTAGCAAATTTTGGTAATCTCTTTTTTGAAAATACTGATGAATATTTTTGTCAAAACTAAACACAAATGTTTCAATCTAGAAATTATCTTAAAATTGACACCTTATATTCCCAAATATCTTCAAAATTAACAAAATTATAAAAATTTGAAATTTTGCAAGATTTAAGTTAAGGAAAATCTTAGCTAAGGAATGATTGTGAAACTGGGGCCAGCATAAGTAAATGCTATATACATTGTATGTATTTGTAAGATTCTAAGTCATCCGTGTGTCATAATATTGAAAAAAGTTGCTTTCTAATGTCATTGTGAAGTTGAAGAACCATCGATTTTGAGAACAACGTATAATTACACGATATCTATCACCTTGATCAAGACAAAGGTGCACAAACATTGCATGCTTGATACTGAAGATAGCATGGATAAAATGCAGAACTTCTCGAAGTTCCCGGTTACCGCTGTCTTGCTATAATTAGATGTCACTGCGACCTTAGATGTGGATAAGTTGATTTGCACGGGTTTAATGCAGAAAAGATAAGTGTCACATGGCAAGGTCATGGATCCACTATTTCTGAAAATGAAGTTTTCCCCCATTTTTAGCAACGGGTGGCGGAGAAATAATCATCATAATACATTATGGGTACTTACTTTTGAAAGCTTTTAAAAAGAATACGGCATTATGGCTGGTGGACCACTTTTAACTCAAGTTATGTAACTGTACTTGTACTTGACAGTACGTTTTGAGACTCAAAACCGATGTCCTGTGTTTCAGTGGTGGCCGCGGTGGCCTAATGGATAAAACTTCAGTTTACAAATCCAGGGTATCTCACAACATGTGAGTTCGAGCCCCGCTCAGACCACATGTGGGAAAGTTGCCGTTGGCCTTTACTGGTTCACCTGGTACCAGTACAATGTGACTGGGAGAATGGTACGCTTGTCTGCGGCATACTGACTATGGGAGCTAGCACGTTAAAGTCGCCCTGAGTGCGCACTAGTACAAGGCAGACCATAAAACACACCCACACTTCACATGCATACACGAACTTGTTCATAGATTAATCCACAGAGAATAATAAAATAGTTTTCGTCGTGAATAGCTGAAAAAATGCTAATGCGACGTTAGGTAACATTCAATCAACCAACTAACCGTGTCTCAGTGCAACCACTGCGGTAGCTCAGTTGGTAGAGTGCTCGCTCCGTATGTGGGAGATCGTGGGTTCGATCCCCGGCGGGGTCTGACCCAAGACTTTAAAGTGGGTAGTGTCTGTTCTTTCGCCAAGCACTCGGCATTACGAAATGAAAGTCACGGTTCTTTCGGATGGGAACTTAAATAAAGGAGGTCCCGTGTCACGGTGGGCTTGGCACGTTAAAGAACCCTGCTGTATAATGCCATCAGCGCAACGCACAGGCAAAATTTCTGCACCTTCGCCTATAGCTGGCGACGTCTCGATATAAGTGAAATATTCTTGACTGGGACGTTAAACACCATTACTCAACTCAACTCAACTAAGTGAAAGTAGAGACACCTCTGTGGATTTTGAATAGAAGTAGGCCCACCTGTGGCCGCTACTAAGGGCATTTTTAACTAGAAGCAATTGAAACAGATTGAGCAAGATAAGATGCTCGTTTCATATATGTAACTTATGACATATTAATATGGGTTTATTATAACACAAGCTGTCACAAGAAAGCGTAATTTGCCTGTACATATAGTTAATACAACAAGAAAAAATAGTATGAAAAAGTTTAGAAATAACTGGAGTTGTCTCTAAAATAGACACAAGTAAGTTAGTATTTTTTCTTTTGGCAATACAGTCGAACCTGTCTATAAAAGCCACCCAAGGGGACAAGTAAAGTGGTCCCTATGGGCAGGTGGCCTTTATATACAGGCTCAAATAATATAAATAAGGAACAATTAGGATAGAATTTTACTGGTCTTTATAAGCAGGTGACCATTGTATAAAGGTGGCCTTTAATCCAGTTTCGACTGTATTCTCTTGTAGAATAACTCGGCCAAATTGAAAAATATTCATCATTCGATGTAATTTTTTGATGAATTTGAAAATGTCTTGTGTTATTATATTATGCCGATATCCAATCATTTAAAGTTTTGCCTTTTAACTTACTTAGTTCAAGATAGAATCAAAATGGCAACTAGAAACAAGTTTGATGTAGCTATAATTGGAGGAGGTGTGATTGGCTGTTCGGTACTGTTTGAATTGACCAATCAAGGATATGCTTGTGTGCTGTTGGAAAAAGAAGACTCTTTGTTAACCGGAGCTAGTTGTGGGAACAGGTATGTTGAAGGAAACAAAGAATTAAAGATAATGAACATTAAGATGATTAAATATTTTAATTATTGATGAATTCAATTCAAATTCCTAGAATTGATAATTGCTTATTCAGTGCTAAGTTTGCCACAAATCAAAATACTAATTTAAGTAATATATAGTACATACAAAAATATAACTTGGTACAAGTCAATGAAGTACTGAACTACAGGTGTTTAAGAGAGAGAGAGAGAGAGAGAGAGAGAGAGAGAGAGAGAGAGAGTTATTATTTCTTTATACTTTTGTCAGTTATCTGGTAGAAAATAGTTTTTTAGAATGAAGGGTATTTCTTTTTTCTGTTTTTCTCCCAATGTATCTTTAATTAGGAAGATAGATGCTTTCATCCTTGACACTTGTTTCAGTGTTTATATTAAGACTCACTTAAACGATGATTATTAATTATACAGTAGTCAAGACCAGTAATGAAAGTTTCTGCTGAGGTACTGTATGAAGTGAGTCAATTACAACAGAATGAAAATGATAAGATATTCTAAACACTTAATATAATGCTGCCAAGACAGAAACGAAAACGTAAAGAGAGTAAGTAAGCGAGTAATGGTGTTTAACGTCCCAGTCAAGAATATTGTACTTATATCGAGACGTTGCCAGCTATAGACGAAGGTGCAGAAATTTTACCCGTGCGTTGCGCTGATGGCATTATACAGCAGGGTTCTTTATCGTGCCAAGCCTACCGTGACTCTGAACCTCGTTTATTTTAAGTTTCCGTACAAAAGAACCATGACTTTCATTTCGTAATGCCGAATGCTTGGCGAAAGAACAGCACTACCCACTTTCAAGTCTTTAGTCAGACCCGGTCTGGGTTCGAACCCACGACCTCCCACTCACGGAGCGAGCACTCTACAAACTGAGCTACCAAAGTGGTCTTACCGAAATCGAATCTAATAATGTATTTTATTGTTTTCCTTTCTATTTAGTGGTATGTTACATACAGGCTTTGATGCACCGCCAAACAGCTTGGAGTTATCCTGTATAAAGAAATGTCAACAACAAATATTCCAATTACTGGAAAAATTAGACCTTCCGTGCAAGAAACATGGAGTAAAAATGGTGGCATGGAATGACAATGAGGTATGTTTAACGCTAGTTTTATAAAGGATTAAAAATGAATGACATATAGGTATAAAGCTTTTGATATTACAAAAGTAATCATGACAAAAGTTCTTTAGATTTTTATGAACAAAATCTATAGTTAATAATCTGAACTAAATCGCCTACCATATCTGTATTTGTTGGGAAAGGTCCATCCAGTCGTTCATTGTTGATTCTCCAATAAACTTAAATTCATTACATAGCAAGCAACCAGATATCCTATAGCCTTTCGCACACGTTCGTCAGTACTCTAAAGTACAAATGAAAATGATAGTAAATAACATGGAAGATATTCTTAACACCTAATATAATGCCGCCAAGACAGAAACGAAAACGTCAAGAGAGTAAGTAAGCAAATAATGGTGTTTAACGTCCGGGTCAAAAATATTTCACTTATATCGAGACGTCGCCAGCTATAGGCGAAGCTGCAGAAGTTTTCCTGTGCGTTGCATTGATGGCATTATACAGAAGGTTTCTTAATCGCGCCGTGACACAGGACCTCGTTTATTTCAAGTTCCAACTGAAAGAATCGTGACTTTCATTGCTTAATGCCGAGTGCTTGGCGAAATCACAGTCATTTCAAACTTTCAAGTCTTGGGTCAGACCCGGCCGAGGTTCGAACTCACGACCTTCTACTTACGGAGTTATACTCTACCAACTTGGAAAAAAGTACAAATGAATCGGGTTATAGTAGCTATGTCTTGCTATAGAATACCGATTAATGCCTTAATCACAATCACAAAAGAAAAGTGAACATTTTGAAACCTAGCAAATTAAGTTAATCATGTAAACTTCCACCAGGGAATGAGAATGGGTGCTCCGGAAAGATAAGCACCTCCTGAATAAGCTATCTTCACGTTTAAACAGTTTGTAACGGGGAAGTTGTTTTACCTGCTTCACACTGAGGTGCAATATTATTAAATAAAGAAGGTTCTTAAAATGTTTGATGGTCAAAACCCATACCTAATACTGTAAACTTGCCATCACTGATTTAATTGGAGATATTCATCTTATCACTCATGATACCTTCGATACACATAGACGCGTTCCAAACAAGGGAATTGTTTTCCATAAGCTTTGCATGTTTGGCAGTATGGTAAAATTATTATAAATGTCGTGAAAAAGCAGCAGCCTACTATTCTGAACCCCGTTGCAAAGCTGTTCAAACCTTATTTATTGTAATCAAAAACAAACATTCTAATCTATGGCCGAATCACAATCCAGAAGCAAAGTAGACACTTTGGAACTCACAAGTTAGATTAGACACGCAAACTTCCACCAGGGAAGTGAAACCGGGTACCCCGGAAGGGCAAACACCTCCTGTTTAACTAGCTACACCCACCACGTGTGTAATCAAAATTGTGTGAAAGGAACATGGAACTATGGGACGTAAAAAATATGTAATTAATTATATGAAATACAAATCCATTCGATCACAATAAAGCATTACTACAACTAAAATGATTACTGATTTCACTAAATATTGAATAATCAAAAACAAACATACCAATCCATTCCCCCCCAAAAAATGATTACTGATTTCACTAAATATTGAATAATCAAAAACAAACATACCAATCCATGCCCAAATAAAATGGTTACTGATTTCACTAAATATTGAATAATCAAAAACAAACATACCAATCCATGCCCAAAATAATAAGTTCAAAGCCAATAAAAAATTAAGAATAGAATAGGGCCATTCCTATAAAATTCTGTTTGATATAATCGCGCGCGTCCGTTTTATTAATTACATTTGTATTTGAAAAAACAAACAAATTCCAGCAAATGCGAAAATCCGTATTCGGTCGTAAAATCCGGTCATTTTTTCATGTCCGTTTCGTTATACATTCTTGAAATTTGAAATGTATCTAGTTCATTTTAATTTTTGTTAAAATAAAATTGTTTCATTGTTTGTTAATTTTTTAATTTCAATTAAACATTGAAAACACAATGTTTTTAATTTTATTTAATGAAATGTAATGTACATATGAACAGAAAATATTATTTTGTTTTTTCATTAAAATTTGTTTACCTCATACCCTCCTCCCTTTAAAAAAATTAAGTGACGTCAAACATAGAATTTTATTGGAATGGCCTTAATGGTAAAACAGTATCTACTCATTTTGAACTCTTGTGTTTTCTACGAACGAGTCTGATATAATAGTACTAGTATATGGTATATGATTTTTGTGGTATTGCTACAGTTGGAAAAATTGTCCGATGTGCAACAGAAGTCAATTGACGTGGGGATTGCAGACGTTTCCAGGTTAAGTTTATCTCAGTTACACCAGATGGAGCCACATCTTAGCCGTAAAGCCAAAGGCGCCATCTATATTCCTGGGGAAGCGGTAATTGACCCGTGGTTAACTCCGACAGTGTTTGCACACCACTCGAAGACAAGAGGAGCTGTGGTAAGAATATTTGTGTGATATTCGGGTCGCCATTGATTTACTTTTCTTAAACAAATATTTTCCCATTATTAATGGTTCGCACATGTATTTGTGTCTGTTGTATATTTATATGTGTTGAAATGGTGTATTAGTTCATTCAGTGTTTTTGAAATATATTAAAAATGAAAATTAAAAAGTATTGATGGTTCTCATAAACATGCATTAAATGATTAAATCTTACTATATGTATTTTTTCAGACTGGCATAAAATGAAGCAAAATGATAATGAAGTTAATGTTCACAATTAACTTGAAACTAACATGAACTTTTTTTTGCTCAAACCACAAAATTTCCGAGTTTATGTAATAATTTCCCAACAACATTCCCAACAATACGAATAAAGTAAAATGAAGTGTAGACATGTCCCATGTAGCTACAACAGCCAATGTAAAATGATATATAATGTTTACTACCAGAGTTCCAATAAATAGGCGGTATTATCATAAAATAGATGTTATTTTTCTTTAAGATTAAAACTCGTGCAATGGTACAAAGCTTTGAAAGGGATGCTTTTAGAAACTGGGACATCACAACTACCAACGGTCATTTTAAATCCTCTTTTGTTATTAACTGCGCCGGGTTGTATGGTGATATAGTGGACAAGTTATCCGGACAGCAAACGTTTAAGTATGTTAGAATAATACATATACTAGTAAACAGTAAACTAGTATCATATTCCCGAAATCAAAATAATTATTGAAATAATTAGTAATGTTATTAAGTTTTAATGGCTGAAAGTCATATCTTTGATTCTTAATAAATTGAGTCTGTATGGTGCCGAGTCACCATAAAATATCATTTGTGTGTTGTTTTAGTTCATGTAATTTTTATAATAGGAAAGAAACACAGACTTTTATTATGGCAATGTGTTTATTCTATGGCTTTTCTGCGAAACATCATTTGTCACATTAAATTAAATATAAAATTTAACACTTATCACATACATAATTTTAACCAAACCATTCAAAAATCAAAACGCATGTAAACACAGTATGACAAACTGTTTACATTGCTTGCATGTTTACGTTTGATATATAGGGAGAATATATTTAGTGCAATGCTGCTTATCTGTCATACAATTATTCTGTTTTGAAAGCGTATTTTCCATTTAAGGATAAAACCTCGTAAAGGTCAATATATTGTGTACAGAAAACCAGCACGACCATTGGTGAATTCTAGTATAGTGCCAGTACCATCGGAAATGGGTAAAGGAGTGATTTTGGTCAGGTCTGGTAGGTATAAATCTTTGAAATACATGACAGTCTAACCTGCCTCATAGGCCAACTCTATATAAGGGCCACCTGCTTATAAAGACCAGTAGAATTGTATCCCAAATGTTCTTTTATAATATTATTTAAACTTGTATGTAAAGGGTACCTGCCCATAAAGCCCACTTTTACTGGTTCCCTTGGGTGGCCTTTATAGACAGGTTTGACTGTACTTAAATTCCTTAAAGCAAACACTTACTTAAACGTTTGAACTGTTTATGGACCACACACCCATATAAAAATGTTATATTTTTTGGTGTACTTATTTGAATCGTGCTGACCGTTGATGTATCGTTATATAAGAACCATAATACTTAGTTAATTAGGGTTTGGTGTACTGCTTTGTATTATGCTTAACCTTGGTACTGTTAACGTATTTAATTTCGCGTGTATTTATTTTGGCGGAATAGGAAATTTATACATATCCGCGTAGTTAAATTTTCGTGTTTTTGAAATATGCACTATAACTCACTAAGCATAATAAACTATAACTCACTAAGCATAATAAAATTTTCGCCTGACATTAATTTTCGCGCAAAGCGACCACGAAATAAGCGAAAATTTGTACACCGCGGAAATGAATACGTTTACAGTATATGTCGGTAGATTTAAACAGTAAGACTAAGGACTAAAATAGTTAGTACTTGTTTTGTAACTTTCGTCCCTCCCGAAGTCCGTGGGCTTGTACATGTATTTACAATGGAACTACATGTATTATATTTTGAAGTCTTTCTTTCGGCTTTAAGTAGCTACATAAATAACGTGCTCCCCATATAAGGTTTTCATGTGTCTAACATTATCTCAAAACCTAGCGATGTGGTTTTGTCATCTTTAAAATTTGAGTTTAAATCCTGTCTGAATAACTCTTTTTTCTGATGTTAGTTTAAATCATTCTTTGATTACTCTATATTTATGTGATTATTTTCAAAAATACTTCTTAGCCAGGTCAAGGTAATAATTGCCAGATGGCACAAACAAAATATATATCACATGAACCATGATGACGGTGCTGAACGTTTCTTGGTAAGTTGACCATGGTAACGATCTTATTGAAGAAAATTGCAATATTTGGCGTAATTGACAAGCACAAAAAGGTGAAAAAAGATTTACATGTACACCTGAAAAACTTTTACTTGACACCAAATAATAGTGATTTAATGTTATATTTGTTTTAAGTGTATGACAACATTGCTATAGGACCAACAGCTGAGGATGTAGATAGTAGACTTATACCTGCGATCGACCCAGTTGTAACCAAGAAACTATCCCAAGTAGGAGAAAGGTATCTTCCAGAGCTAAGTTTGAATCCAATTGCTTGTTTGTACACAGGAGTAAGACCAGCTACAGAATACAAAGATTATCAAATTAAATTCAAAGAAGATAGGTAAGTCCTCTGCGATCGAAAACGAGAGTTTCTTGGGAAAATGAAAGAAAAAAGCATATTTTTCGTTATTCATGTGCTCGAGTTTGATGTGTTAATAAATAAATCGTTTCATAGATCACTTTTAAATGAACAGTGATGAATAGCGATGACCTATTTGAGGAAGGTAATGTCTGAAAATGGAGTTTGTGTACGTCAAATTTTAATTTATTGATACAAACATTTAACGTGTTTTCTCATACCAAATTATGTTGCATTGTTACGTTAAAATTTAGTAAAAATATTCGATGGCGTATTACTTTACACTGTCTGTTGGCATCTCTCTGTCCTAATGATATAACATCGTGCCATATTGTCAGTTTGAACGTCGCTATTCTGAACCTTTAACCTTTGATGTTTTAGATCCTGGATTACAATTGGAGGTATACGTTCAACAGGTGTTTCTGGTTGTCTTGGTATATCAGACATGGTTAGCAACATTTTGAAAGAAACATTTTATTTAGAGCCATCTTCGGCATCATATAACACCGTTGAAAAAATGTTGTATACATACGACGGCCATGGAATTGTTACCATTGGTAACCAGCAATACACAATAAGCCACCCTATGATGAGAGCTGGGTTTGATGATGGTCATAAAACGTGGTCAAGTTTGTAATGTTAATGTGGCGATCTTTAATTGGTGCTATCAACAACTTTGTATTAGAACACTGCATTTAACATTAAATTTATATATTTATTTCTTGTCGATGGTTTCGTTTCATTTGAACATGTAGGGCGCATTATGCAATACTTCGTGTATACAGCAGCCTGATTGTATGCAATTCTTCCTTGATATGTCAGTCGGGGCTTCTCCATGATAGGTACTCGTATACATTTTACGTATGCATGTATTTGTATTATAATCTATTAAAAATGGACAAAACAACAACTAAGAAAAGGCAAATTAGGACGGTGTCGCTTAAACGACACGGCACTTTTTCACTTTGTTCCCATGGAAATATCTGACAGCTATAGTGAGTTAAACTCAATTGGAAATCAAACAGCTTACTATCGTTTGATTGAAATGTTCATTTAGTCGGTTACTAGAAAATCTTTAATACCCTAATTTGTCCACATTCACATATCTATAGGAACTGACTGGACGCCTCAAGCATTTAACGAAGCAGAATTAAAAATTTAAAATAATAAAAACAAAAGGGTTTTTTGAGGTTTTGTTTCTGAAGACCTCTGTAAAGTGCGTGCAACACCGAAGAAAGAATCAAAATACTAACACTGATTGCATAAGATCAAAATCTGGTATGTACTACATACCTTTACATCACCAGAATAGATATACCGGTCCATGCCCTAAACACAACACGAAAAAGCAAAGTAAAAACTTTAAATTAAAAGCTAGCAAATTAAGCATGTCAACTATTAATAGGGAAATAAGGTCTGGTGTTCTAGAAGGGTAAGCACCTCCTGGAACTATGAAATGTCAAGTATATCCAGGAAGTTATTTTGGATACAAGCGATTTTATCATTTTTTCTTTGAAGTGAAAAATCATAGTCTCTCCATTATATCTGTGGTCCATTTTTAAAGTGATTTCAATACCTTATGTATATGCATACTCCTCTGAATAGATACATTTCAACGTCCTTAATTTATTAAGTTTGTGTACTTGCAGATTGGGCACCTTACTCAACCCTTCAGAGCACCCGGTTTCACTTTCCTAGTGGAAGTTCAAGTGTTTAATTTAATTTGCAAGTTTTTTTCTCCCGAACTTGTGATTTCAATATTAATCTGCATGTTTGTGTTTGACCTCAAATCACACAAAGGAAAATAACATTGTTTATATTGTTTTTTTCCTTTGCTAATAATATTGCACTTTCGAAAGGGTTGAGTAAGTTATTCTCGAAATTTGTAAAGCACTGATCACAGTGCGCGCAGATTCAGAATAATAGAACATTCGGGATTTAGCCAATAAAACAGTTTTCAAAATTTATGACGGACCTGAAAGATCAAATAAAGAAGGCGTTGGCTTTGTCATATACCATTTTTTTTTAATTTAATCATAAAATACATTCAAAAAATGGTATATGACAGCTTCATAGTATTTTAACTGGTACATTGTAATGTTAGATGAAGTATAAAAATATCGGGATAGAAGTCTGAAAATTGCACTATTACCAATAAAAATAATGAACATTAATTAAATCAAATTTTAAAATACATTTTTATTTCATGAAACAAAAGATACGTTTAAGAAACACATTTGGAAACCGATAAGTATTAAGAATATAATGTAAATTCATAGAAACGCATGTGCATTGACATGAGTGAATGTGGGGTTATTGAAAACATCGCAGTAAATAAAATTCAACTCAGAGCAAATATATAAGATTTTTGCTTATTTCCAGAAAATGCAATGAATTTATTATTTTCACTATCAACAGGTATCGATATGATTTGTCCACGAACTTCAGTGTTGTCGGGTGTTGCAATCATCCACAACAGATTATATCCCTTTAATGCTATCAGCAATCCCATTGTGTTTTCTTTTACGTTATGTTTTGTGCAAACTAATGAAAATTCTTTTGTTTGTGTCTTAATAGGAACAGAAATGCCCATTAACAAAACATCATCTCCCTGGTCGTATGCCCGGGTCACCATCAAATCTGAGGTCACCACCGCGGGTGCTTTGACTAATGCTGAAATATTAACGCTATCCAATATAGTGCCTTCAAAAGGAGAAATTTTCATTATTGTCTCGCTGTCCGCTCCAATAGCCCAAATAAAGTATATCCCAGCTTTTTCTTTGTTACTACTGGTAATAACCATCTTCTGTGCCTTTTGGTGTAATCTAGGTTGAACGTCGTTCAAGTCGCTTTTTATTATATCCTTGCCTCTTTTTTCAAACATTCCCATTCTAGATATATTATTGAACTTTCGAAATACAAGTTCTGGATTATCATGAAGATCTTTAAGTGCCCATAAATGTGAGAACTAAGGTAGGATGGGAGTCGGTGGAGGTAAATTAATATTAACAGTTGACAAATCAGTATTGTACATAACCAACGGAGTGGCTTCAATAAGTCTCACTGGCTCAGGGTCAGAGTTTGGAAAATCTGTCATTCGATGCATTGGTATTTCTTTAGAATTCCGTATATTTGCAGGTCGGACGTGTTGTGGTTTTCTATTTTTCTTACCCAAGGACGGTTCTTCAACTTCAAAGCTCTCGACAAAATCTTTCCTTGAAGGCATTTGTATAAATTTCGACCACTTTATATTCTCATCTTCGAAGTTGTATACCCAGGCAATCTCTAAACGCGGGATTATATTCGTTATTATGTCAATGGCGTACAGTCTCTGCATTCCCAAATCTGAAGGCTACAAAAATAAATAGTAACAGGTCAGATTGATTAATTTATGTTTTACACAATTGTATCAATTTGAAAAAAATGCATTTGATAATAAAAGAACAAATATAAGTGAAGAGGCGTACTTGTCAATAGACAGTGCAGCAAGAACACAGAACAATAAAGGTAAATAAAAGAAAAACGCAAACAAGTTTATAGATTTAGAGCAATTTAATTTAGAATGAAAATATTTAACTGAAATACAGGTACATCGAATCAAACAATGATATGACAAAATACAATGTAATAGAATCAACTTAACAAGACAAGAAGAGAAACACATATTAGATATAAACATTCGATCATTGTATTCTTCATTTAAAGAAATCTTCTCCAACAAAATCGCTAGAGACCCTTAAAGAATATCAATACAAGTGACCAGTCACTCTATTGTTGGAAGAGGAGATAGGGAATCATAATGAAACAAGTTATCCCTGATATTCATATCAAAAGCGATCTTTTATTATAAAAATACAACCTTTATGTTGAATGGTCAGAATTGTGTCAGAATGTAAGCCCGACTTTTATACAGTACTGGTTGTGTCATGGGTATAAATGTCCCACCAAAACGTTCCACAGTACCGTTCAGCCATATAGACGAAACCTGCATTCCATCTGTAAGACAAATGAATATGAAAATATTTTACTAAACGACAGATTAAAACTGTTAAATAACATAATTCAAAATATAACTTCATGCCTATTGTAATTCCAGGATTTTTGTATTATACGTTATACCAGTGTTAATTTTAAAACCCTAGACGGCCTTTTCCGAATACAATTCCTCATCAGCATTGCTTGAACCAACATTGTGAAACCAATTTTTTTTCAAGGAGTTGAAAAAATATCTGAAGGACCAAAATATGTTTATTTAAAATTTAGCTAAGAAAATACTTTGCTGAGGGAGTATACCTCGATGTTGAGGATTTTATATCCCAATTTTCCATTTTTATGTTATAACACATCTTATTATTTGCTGCCTTGTAAATATTATAGAATTCATTTGGTATTATGTTTATACAGTATGCAGTATGTGTTGTTCTTTATACATATTGAATTCTATTTGTCAACTGTGACAGATGACAGAAATTAGTAATTTTGTACAGTTTGAATAGGATTTCGAAATGCTATAAGGTCATTATAAATTCTTTTTTTCTCAAAATGTATAAAAGACGTGAATATACAGTATATAACTGTATATGCAAAACCTATTCTTATATGTTCGCCTACAAACTCTACTAATGATTTTCAATAAAAAATACTTTAACCTTCAGTTAAATCCGTGTGTGTGTGTGTGTGTGTGTGTGTGTGTGTGTGTGTGATATAAAATATTTACCAGTATCATAGGTAGCTATTTGACCGCTTTTAGAGACAATAAGAACCAGTCCTGTATCCGAAATCGTCAAGCTAAACAATATAGAAAAACAAAATATCAAGTACCTTTATATCCATACATTTATATTGTCATTTGTTATCTCAACTTAATCCATCTCTTAGATACACCATTTGCTGTTGTTTTACATCGATTTCCCATTAAAAACAATGGGGTCTAAATGAAAAACAGTTTAGTTGTAAAACATATATTTTGCTAAGACCAAGATGAAATAAAAACAAACATACTTGTATCAATCCTTTCAAAACCACAACCCCAAAACAAACCAAAAACATTAAAATATCAAATCAGGTTAAACGGGTGAAATTCCAAAAGGGAAGTGTGGCAGAGTGCTTTGGAAGAGTAAGCCCCTGTTAAGCTAGCTATACCTGCCATGTATGTAATCAAAATTGGGAATGAAAGGAACGTGGAACTATGGAACGTCAAATATATCGGACATCATTAAAATATTAAACGGGAGAAATTCTTATTCAGAGGTCACAGATATGGAATATTATGTCCAGACATAGGTGTGATTAAGTGAATGAAATTATTAATACACAAAACACGATACACGTACCTGTAAATTGGATAGAGAGGCGGATTCAAATGGACTTCTGCCTTTACGGTCTGTCCATCAGCCGTATATCTGACTAGTTCATAACCATCTGAACCAATAATCTCTCCATTTCTGTCCATTATCGGGAGTGTTGGATCTCTGAGTACATCATCTCGCCAAACAGCTTGTCCCGACTGACTGTTAATACTCACATATCCCCTGGAACAGAAATACAGAGGAATATTAAACATGCCATCAAACAGCCTATCCTGTCTGACTATTAATATTAACACAGTTGTACCCCCTAGAACAAACATAAGTAGTAAATAGTTACAGAAATGATTGGAATTTATCTATGCAAAATATTTCAGCATTAAGGTGTTTAGCATTTGATTGGCTGATAAAACAAGTACACGGCAATGGCCAAAATAAAACAACAGAAAGTAATTGTGGACTTTGCAATGGAAGTTATGGCACTATAAACGTCATTTCTAGACAGTCCAATGGATGGTACATAGTCCCTTAAAATCCGTACAATATTGCAATATGTTGATTTTTCTTATTTTAATGCTAATAGATGTGTTACTAACGAAAACGAAGGTGTCAGTGATGGACACACAAGATTCATCTCATTATACCGACACAACCGAGAGCATCCGGCATGTAGTTACTGACGAATGGACTAACCCATCTTATTGTCACGATAGCTTCTGGTACGTCTGCTCTGTACGAAAATGTTCTAGCAAAGGAACAGCCATATAAGGGACACGTTCGGTCTTCTTGACACGTGACAACGCAAAAACTAGTCAAAATCAAAACATAAAATATTAAAGCGTTCTCTGCCATCGTTTGTATTAGATATTAAAACCGTAAGATATTAAACCGTAACACTTAAATAAGATAATTAATCGAGGTGTTTTTGTAATATGTACTTTGACATAATATAACCTGTGTCGTCTTTGATAGGGATCTGATCAAAGTCAAGAAGTTTGCTCTCTCTCTCTCTCTCTCTCTCTCTCTCTCTCTCTCTCTCAATACTTAGTCATAAAAGAAGTTTTTTGGGCTGGAAATATCTTTGTTTTAGTACAAAATTGCATGCTTTGCATTTTTATGTTCATACCAAAATTACGACTAAAATCCACAAGTACTCCACATAGACCTTCATAACATTAGTGTTTAAGGACTATTGCAATATATTTAGAAATGCAAACATTGCACTTGCATGGTTTAATATGAAAGTCTAGCTAAATTCCACTGACTAATATACAGTTTATTATGTTGGTTGGTTGATTGGTTGAATGTTGCTTAACGTCGCATCAGCAATTTTTCAGCTTTTCGCGACGAGAACTATTTAAATAATCTCTATGGAGTAATCTATAAACAGATGGTGTATGCATGTGAAGTGCAAGTGTGTTGTATGGCCTGCCTTGTACTAGTGCGCACTCAGGGCAACTTTAAAGTGCTAGCTTGCGAGTAAGTACGCCGCAGACAAGCATAACACTACCCAAGTCACATTATTCTGACACCGGGTGAACCAGTAAAGGCCAACGGCAAGGAAAATTCACTTTCCCAAATGTGGTCTGAGCGGAACTCGAGCTCACAGCAGTGAGAGACCCTGAATTTGTAGACTAACGTCTTATCCATTAGGCCACTGCGGCCTCTTATGTTGCTTTAAAATCTTAGTTTTTAATAATATTAAGTTTGTATAATGCTTTAGCGTTCTGTGCCTCTTTCTAACTGTTTCACTTGTCACTGGATCAGACAGTACTGGAATATTTCAAACAATCTAATAAATTTTATTGAATTATAATTTCTAAAGAGAGACAGTATCACTAGATGTCTTTTTATTTATATGTATTATTCTTGTATTGTTCAAAATATCAAAAAACAAGTATACCAATTCATGTCCAAACCTAAATCCTAAAATAAAGCAAAAACTTTAAAACTTGCAAATTAGGTTAAACACGCGAATGTCTATCATGTGAGAGAGGCCTGTGCTTCGGAAGGGTGAGCACATCCTATTTAGTTAGCTACATCCACAACGTGTGTAATCAAAATTGAAAATGAACTGAACATGGAACTATTCTATATCAAATATATCCAGGATAATTTTGGATACTGAGACATCATACTTATCAATATTGAGATGACGGATATAAAACTCTTTGATGGCATTGATAAGCATGGAATTGCTTGCAATATCCTTGTGTCAACAATTTATTCGTAAGCAGCTTGCATCGTTTTTTAAGTTCCCGTATTGGCAACAAGCAGCTTTACAATAGTGTATTAATTATGAGATCAAAAACAAACATACTAATCCATGTCCAAATCACAATAAAAAACTTTGGAAGTGACAATTTAGATAATACACGTGAATTTCTAACAGGGAAGTGAGGTCCGGTGTTCCGGAAGGGTAAGCACCTCCTGTTTAGCTAGCTACACCCGCCACATGTGTAATCAAAATTGTGTAAAAAAGAACATGGACGTCAAATATATCCAGGGCAATCTTGGACACAGAGACATCAAACTTATCAACAATACTGTGATGACGGCCATAAAACTTTTTGAGGGCCTTGATAAGACTAGGCTTGCAATATCCCTGGGTATGCAAATACACCATTAGCAGGAAAAGCAGATATATTACTGCATGTATATGGAAATGTGACAGAAAAATTTCCATCACGTTTGTCAAACAGCTTCAAATGTAGCCTTTCGTCGGCATCATAACTGAGGTATAAGTCTAAATATGAAACAGAACTTGAAGAATCAATCGTATCTTTTATTTCAAGCTCACTGGGATAGATCACATTGACATAATCTCCAAATTTAAGATTATTAAGAGGTTAATCGTCATCATCTATATCTGTATCTTGAGTTGAATAATTTGGCGACAGTCTGCTCTACGGAACAAGGTTTTGCATGAATTCTGCTTCATACGAATATACAAACAAATCAGCAAGCAATTGTGCACAGTAGTATACCCATTGTTTGTTTGAAAATTATATTGCCAAACACAACAAATACGTTGTCTATCAAAAACTCCAACATTTTGTTGATGGTATTTTCAGTATATTTTTGTTTTAAATCCGTATGGTGCTTGACAAAATCCAAATCCCTATTTGGTACTGGATGTCTGTATCTTAGCTTACCATTTTAGTAAAAGAATGAAAAGTAAATAATTTGTTTTAGTCGGTCTTTTTTTATTTAGATGATGTATAGTGTAGAAAAATAAAAAGTTAGTTCCATGTTCCTGTCACACAATTTTGATTACACACGTGGCGGGTGTAGCTAGCTAAACAGGAGGTGAATACCCTTCCTGAGCATCTGGCCCTATTCCCTTGTAGAAGTTCACCTGTCTAACCTGACTTGTCATTTCCAAAGTTTTTACTTTTCTGGATTGTCATTCGGATATGGATTTGTTTGTTTGTTTTTGATTTTGTTTTATACTTTTTATATGGGACAAAGTATTAGAAGCAAGCTATTTTGAAGTAAATATTGTGCTATAAGCTGTATTTCTTTATGCAATAAAGAACGTATCTTCAATGTACTTAAAGTGCATGTATTATTCATATGTGAGATATCAATATTTAAAAAAAAAACCGAATCGAATAAATGCACCAAGATTAGATTACGTGTATCATTGTTTAGACATGCTTTAGTGCGAACATAGACTAAGGAACATCGTCCCGGTGTAAACTAGTACAGTCAAACCTGTCTATAAAGGCCGCCCAAGGGAACCAGTAAAAGTGGCCTTCATTGGCAGGTGGCTGTTATATACAATGTACATGTTCAAATAATTGGGATAAAATTTTACTGGCCTTTACAAGCAGGTTACCTTTATATAGAGGTAGCCTTGAAGGCAGGTTAGACTGTATTTGATATTATTATACATCTATGTCTAAATGTCGGTATATATGTATACACGATCCGTTGTCTTGAAAATTAAAATCAAGCATACTAATCCATATCCAAATCTCAATTCCAAAGCAAAGTAAAAATTTTGGAACTGACAACTTGGAAGTGACAATTTATATATAATTAGGTAAGACACGTGAACTTCTAACAGGGAAGTAAGGTCGGGTGTTCCGGAAGGGTAAGCACATCCTGTTTAACTAGCTACACCCGCCACATGTGTAATCTCAAAATTGAGAGTAAAAGGAACATGGAACTAAGGGACGTAATGGTTTCTATTTTCTGTTTTTGATTGATATATAAAACATTACGAGTTTAATGGCGTACATATGTAATAAACCGGAATGAAGGTCAAATTGGAACTATTAAAATAAAACTTAAAACTCAAATAGAGTTGATAAATTTATCCTGTGTGGGACTAGGAAAGGCTACTTCCGATTGACACTTAATATTATGGTAAAAAACCATGAAGGAAGTAAATGAATTAATAAAAATAACTTGAAAAATGATGATTTCTTCGAAATATTTTATTAAAAATGACTAAAATTGGTGAAATAGTACATTGTCGCACATGTAATGTTGAAAAATACAAACACACTCCTCGCCTTTTAAATGGGTCGGTTAACAATATTGAAATAACAAACAGATCTCAATTGAAATAATACAGAGATCTCACAGCGTTTGATGTAAATATTGCAAGTAGACTCGAGAACAAACATAAAAATTAAGACATTTGACGCAACAATCTTTACCCGTATGTCATGTTTATAGCTGCATAATTAATGAATTTTATCATAGTTATTTTTACAAAGAATATATTTATATGTTTATAAATGCTAACAACTGGACCAGTCAAACAGACTAGGTGTTATGAAGCAGTATGTATTTATGAAAATGAATTCTAATCCATTTGTAGTTCTATTCGAATTGAATTTTAACACCGGACCCTTCATTTTCTCGTTGTAGACGTAATCAAAATATTCACTCTGTGCTACTGTAAACCAATTCTTCCAATCGCCTACTTCACCTGAAAAACAAAAGATCAAATATTAATTCATATCATATATTTATATTTACTTGTTTTTTCCTTTCGCTCTGTGATAAAACCTTATTGCATTATTTGACATAATTGTAATCCATTGCATGCCTGTTTTTTTTAATGAAACAAAGAAAAATTTACAAAGTGTGCAAATACTGTGCGGTACATTGTTATTTGGTGCATGGTTTGTATCTTTTACACGTATATGTAAGAAACGTTTCAGTATTTAGCTAGTAAGGTGTGGTGTCACGACCGACCAAAACATTTTAGTTACGTTATATATTATTGCAGTGCCAATATTAATCTCACAGCACTAAACGGTCGATTCGGAATACAATTCCCCATCAGTATTGCTTGGACCAAAATTGTGAAACAATTTTTTTTCAAGGGTTGAAAGCATATCCAAATGACCAAAATATATTTAATAAAATTAAGCTAATGTCATATACCATTTTTTAAATGTATTTTATAATTAAATTTAAAAAAATGTTATAATGACAATATTTTTGAATGTATTTTATGATTAAATTGAAAAAATGGTATATGACATTAAGAAAATACTTTACACGAGGGAGTATACTTCAGTTTGTTTATTTTAAATAGTAGCAAAAGATTTTTGAAAATACAAAAGTAGTGTCTACTTAGTTTATGATATCTCCGGGGATGCTTATTTCACAAGCAGCAATGCCGGCCCAGTGATTTAAATTGCAGTCCAACCTGCCTTAAATGCCACCTCTATATAAGGGCAACCTGCCTATAAAGGCCAGCAGAATTGTATCCCAATTGTTCTTTATTCATATTATTTGAACATGTATATAAAGACCACCTGCCCATAAAGGCCACTTTTACTTGTTCCATTGGGTGACCTTTATAGAGTTTTTACTGTACACATATACTATATTATGTTCTTATTCCTGTGCATAGTTTGTACCTGATACACGTATGGGATGTTTAACGAGCAAGGAGTCTAGTCATGACTGGCCTATAAATACTGTAACGACGGGAATCGCGTGGATTAAATTTTCGCTATTTCTCGCTTAAGAAATTACCGCGATAATTTTACCCACGCGAAAATATCTAGAATACAGGTTAATATGTCATAATATAAAGAATATTCACTCACTTATATTGGTAATGCGAAAATTACACCCATGCGAAATACCAGATTTCAAAAATCGCGATTTTTTTAAACCCAGTTACATTTTAGATGTAGTTTTTGTCTTGTATTAACTTACCTTTTCTATACATGCCATGTGTCCCTGTAGTAAACACCTTTTTCATGGCATCTGGTACATTTTTGTTCTTTTCTTCAAACATTTTCTGGAAATCGCATTTCTTTGCTATATCGGCAATGAGACTGTTGTCACATTTAATTCCTAAAAACTTCGCAATTTTTCTAACATTGCCCTCTGTATCCTAAAATATACAACAGGCATGAAAATGATGCTGCACAACACTGACCTACAACATGCATGAAAATGATGCTGCACAACACTGACCTACAACATGCATGAAAATGATGCTGCACAACACTGACCTACAACAGGCATGAAAATGATGCTTCACAACACTGACCTACAATAGACATGAAAATGATGCTGCACAACACTGACCTACAATAGACATGAAATAATGCTGCACAACACTGACCTACAACAGGCATGAAAATAATGCTGCACAACATTGACCTACAACATGCATGAAAATGATGCTGCACAACACTGACCTACAACAGGCATGAAAATGATGCTTCACAACACTGACCTACAACAGACATGAAAATGATGCTTCACAACATTGACCTACAACAGGCATGAAAATGATGCTTCACAACATTGACCTACAACAGGCATGAAAATGATGCTTCACAACATTGACCTACAACAGGCATGAAAATGATGCTTCACAACATTGACCTACAACAGGCATGAAAATGATGCTTCACAACATTGACCTACAACAGGCATGAAAATGATGCTTCACAACATTGACCTACAACAGGCATGAAAATGATCCTGCACAACATTGACCTACAACAGGCATGAAAATAATGCTTCACAACATTGACCTACAACAGGCATGAAAATGATGCTTCACAACATTGACCTACAACAGGCATGAAAATGATGCTTCACAACAATGACCTACAACAGGCATGAAAATGATGCTTCACAACATTGACCTACAACAATCATGACAATGATGCTGCACAACATTGACCTACAACAATCATGACAATGATGCTGCACAACATTGACCTACAACAGGCATGAAAATGATGCTGCACAACATTGACCTACAACAATCATGACAATGATGCTGCACAACATTGACCTACAACAATCATGACAATGATGCTGCACAACATTGACCTACAACAGGCATGAAAATGATGCTTCACAACATTGACCTACAACAGGCATGAAAATGATGCTTCACAACATTGACCTACAACAGGCATGAAAATGATGCTGCACAACATTGACCTACAACAATCATGACAATGATGCTGCACAACATTGACCTACAACAGGCATGAAAATGATGCTTCACAACATTGACCTACAACAGGCATGAAAATGATGCTGCACAACATTGACCTACAACAATCATGACAATGATGCTTCACAACATTGACCTACAACAGGCATGAAAATGATGCTTCACAACATTGACCTACAACAGGCATGAAAATGATGCTTCACAACATTGACCTACAACAGGCATGAAAATGATGCTTCACAACATTGACCTACAACAGGCATGAAAATGATGCTTCACAACATTGACCTACAACAGGCATGAAAATGATGCTTCACAACATTGACCTACAACAGGCATGACAATGATGCTTCAAAACATTGACCTACAACAGGCATCAAAATGATGCTGTACAACATTGACCTACAACAGGCATGAAAATGATGCTGCACAACATTGACCTACAACAGGCATGAAAATGATGCTGCACAACATTGACCTATCCACTTGACCTTAATTTAAATAATATTTATAATGGACTAGCACATTTATGTATAGGGAGAACGGGTGTTTATTTCATCTGTACATGTGACACACCTCGTTTAAGTTCCAATCCGAAAGAACCATGACTTTCATTTCGAAATGCCAAGTGATTGGCGAAAGAACAGTCACTAAGTCACTATCCAATTTGAAATCGCGGTGGGGGGTTCGAACCCACGATCTCCCACTCACGGAGCGAGCATTCTCAAACTGAGCTACCACAGTGGTTAAGCAGCAATTGAATCACGAATGTCAAGTGTGTGTGTGTGTGTGTGTGTTTTTTTTTTTTTTTATACCTTTTTCATCTCTTCATATTGTAATTGCAAAATATCGACTTTGGGATTATTTGCAATTTCCTTTTGCCAGTTTAATTCATAATCAAACCAAGAACCATAAGGAACTAAAAATAATTAGAAACGATACAGTGATTAAACATCTACAATAGAAATAAAAGTGAATTTCAGTTTTATTTGTCAACTTAATATCACGTTTTCGCGGTTTCATAATTATGCAATATTCGCGAAATTTATGAAACTGACTAACAGACCGAGAATATAAATATTATTTTACGCGTTGTACAAAATTTCGCGAAAACTTTTCGGCGACCACAAAATAAGCAAAAATTAGTACAACGCAAATAAAGCTACACCATATGTTAAACTATCGACATTGATGACCCCCCTCTACTTACCGTTTCCAGACATGTACAGTTCCAGGAAATCGCTCCATTCACCTTGGTAGTCGATGATTGAAGGATTTACTTTTTTGTACATTGCATACATGGATACAGCGACATCTTTTGGATTTCTCTTGACGTATATTATTTTACACTTGGATTTGTCGGCTGGAAGATGTCTGTACCATATATGACCAGTAATGTTCCTGGGAGAAGGTATGGCTGCCAGTCTGTCCTTGTCCATGTAATCAAATACATTGACCATGTTTTTGTAATAGTCTGTATTGCCTTGTTTTAACATGTGGACAATTTCAAAAGTCCAGTGTGTTCCTAAAGAAGTAAAAAACATAAATGAACAGTATAAGCATAAATATTATATTGATGCGAAGAAAAAGAGGGCAAAGCATATGTATAACCGATGCAGAAAAACCTAACGTAAATCTATTTTTAAGAGTTAAACAAATTTGAAATCGTTAATTTCTTACCATTTCTTAACGTAGTCAACACCATATATATATATAAGTAAACCTTAGACTTGTATGCGTGCATTTTTATCTGATACTGTTCTTGATCCAGATAAGCCATATTCCAGTCCTGTGAAATTTGACACAAGGCTACAGACTTTCTTAAAATTTGACACAGTATGCATGTTACTTTGTCGTATACATGTATATGCTACAAATACTTATTATAGTTTCATGAAATAAATTCTCAAATTCTCAAAATAATTATCATATTTGAGGGTATGTCAAATTATATCCAGATTTCCGAATTTAAAGTATATCAATAAAAATGGAGTATATAAATAAAGATAATTACAATCCAGATAGGGGGTATGTCAAAATACGAACCAGATTTGGGGTATGTCATAATATAAACATCGCCATCCCTAGTCTCCATCTTTTTTATGTTATCCAGGTGTTCTTTCACATCTCCTATAAAATTAGATGTCACTGATATGTCTCCATACTTTTTAGCTGTATAAAATGGCCTTTTGCGTCTACGAATTTTTGCATTTCCATTTTTGAACTGAAATTTATCAAAAACAAAGAATCAAACGCTATTACATGCGTACATTGATGACATAACGTGTAAATAAACATTGATGGCAATGTCTGAATGTCACATCATCCTGCCTGACAAATACCTTGATATATGATAAAAGAAAGTTTAAAAGCGTTACCAAAGGTCCTCTTGGTAACATTTGTGTCCATATTAGTATAAGTATTATTTATTGAACGAGAAAGTGTGCTGTATTGACTGTATTGGGAATTACAGTCGAGGGGTGGTCACGAGTTTTCGAAGCAAACGAGTGTCCCACCCTCGACTGTCATTCCCAATACAGTCAATACAGCACACTTTCGAGTTTCAATAAATGATTTGTGGCACGACACATTATTGACATGAATTTGCTGTGTTAGAAATAAAATAAATTTCAAAAATATGCAAATTAATAAACCCCTTGAAAAATCTACATGTGTGACAGAAGGCAAGCATGGTCATCTAACAATCTAAGAGCAAACGTGACCAAATTAATAACTCATTAATCAGTGGTCAGTTGTACCCAACATATCATCAGGTTAGAAAGTGTGTTAGTTTGTCACATTTTGTAGAAGAGGATGGACGAAAATGGGTGAGTAGAGTACTATTTTATACAAAAAAATTCGCTTAAATAATAGTTTTGACTTGAAAAGAAAAACTGAATACGTTAAAAATTTAATTCAGATAACCATTTAGAAAAATCTGTAAATTGCAAAAATTGAATCTGTATATTATACAAAAAGTGATTATATAACCAATATCAATATGCAATGAGTTGCCAATGTCAAAGTTCAAGAGTTTCAAAAATAGAGATAATGCGCGATTACAAGAAGTAAAAACACGTTTTGTCATGCAAGGTCCAGCACCTCTTTCATTTTGAAAGTCCAATATCAACATTGAAATGTCAATATGCAATTAGAAAGTGAAGTATTAATCTTAAAAAAAACCGCCAGATCCATTGAACTTTTATAGCTAAAATTATAAAATATAAGGGTACCATTGCAAAATCAATAAATAGGTTCCAAACCTCGGACCCATGGAATTTTTACCCATGGAATTTTGAACCCCTGCTTACATTAAAATATTAAAACTGTTTTGGACAACGAACTTAACATTTTTATATTGGTTTACTGTATTCAATTTGTTTCAATATTTTGAAATTAAAAAAGGATTTTTTTGTATTTTAGGAGTGCCTGGAATATGTTTTAGTGCAACTTACAGAAAAAATATTGTACTACTTGTTTTTATCTTAAAACATTGAACACTTAAAGAAATTATATGTTGTGTAGTAGTTGAAGCAGATTCTTAGGATTACAAACAATTACAGTGACGGATTTACCACAATATCTTTATGCTTGTTAAATTCAAATGGAAATATGTGACAATTTATTTTTCAAATTTCATGCCACACTAGCCTTTTGGATTAAAATGGATTTGTATTAATTGTGTGTAATGTTTGCTTTGGTTTTATTTAAATGATCTTGTCCTTAATTTGACCCAGGTCATGGTAACCCCTTGTTGTAATTCACTTACAGCACGGTAAAACTGTGCTGTAACTGAATTACAGCACAGTTTTGCCGTGCTGTAACTGAATTACAACAAGTGGTTACGGTGACCTGGGTCAAATTAAGGACAAGATCATTTAAATAAAACCAAAGCAAACATTACACACAATTAAAGCAAATCCATTTTAATCCAAAAGGCTAGTATGGCATGAAATTTGAACAAAGTCGTCACATATTTCCATTTGAATTTACTTAGCATAAAAATATAGTTGTAAATCCGTCAACATATAATTTCCTTAAGTTTTCAATGTTTTGAGATAAAAACAAGTAGTACAATTTTTGTTTCTGTAAGTTGCACTAAAACATATTCTAGACACTCCTAAAATACAAAAAAATCATTTTTAATTTCAAAATATTGAAACAAATTGAATACAGTAAACCAATATAAAAATGTTAAATCATTGTTCTAAACAGCTTTAATATTTTAATGTAAGCAGGGGTTAAAAATTCCACGGGTCAGGGATTTGGAACCTATATATCGATTTTGCAATGGTACCCTTATATTTTATAATTTTAACTATAAAAAATGGATCTGCCGTTTTTTAAAGATTAATACTGCTCTTTCTAATTACATATTGACATTTCAATGTTGATATTTGACTTTCAAAAGCAAAAGGTGCTGGACCTTGAATGACAAAACATATTTTTACCCCTAGTAATCATGCATTATCTCTAATCATGAAACTCTTAACTTTGACATTGGCAACTCATTGCATATTGATATTGGTTATATAATCACTTTTTGTATAATATACAGATTCAATTTTTGCAATATAAAGATTTTTCTAAATGGTTTTCTGAATTAAATTTTTAACGTATTCAATTTTACTTTTCCACTCAAAACTATTATTTAAGCGAATTTTTTTGTATAAAATAGTACTCTACTCACCCATTTTCGTCCATCCTCTTCTACAAAATGTGACAAACTAACACATTTTCTAACCTGATGAGATGTTGGGTACAACTGACCACTGATTAATGAGTTATTAATTTGGTCATGTTTGCTCTTAGATTGTTAGATGACCATGCTTGCCATCTGTCACACATGTGGATTTTTCAAGGGGTTTAATAATTTGCATATTTTTGAAATTTATTTTATTTCTAACACAGCAAAATCATGTCAATAATGTGTCGTGCCACAAATCATTTATTGAAACTCGAAAGTGTGCTGTATTGACTGTATTGGGAATGACAGTCGAGGGGTAGGACACTCGTTTGCTTCGCAAACTCGTGACCACCCCTCGACTGTAATTCCCAATACAGTCAATACAGCACACTTTCTCGTTCAATAAATAATACTTATTTTCACAAAGCCTCGCTACTGAAACGGGTTAACCAGATAATACTTCGGTTTAGGTCGACATACTTGCATTTAGATGGAATCAGTGTTAGCAGACAGCTGTTAGAGCGGCTACCACCTGTGCTGTAGAGACAATTCTTAACACCTGTGAAGCATTTTCTTACCACATAGTGTTGCTAAGAGTTCATGGGAAAGACCAGTTCGAAATTTAGTATCTTTTAGATCTTAGTGATGTGGACTTTAATAATAATATAACCTTTGTTACACGATTATCAAATAGCTGAGTGCTGAGTTTAGTCAATCTATAATAGTCATCATCAGAAAGGCCATTTGGATCACTCAAATTATTTTTTCTACTTTTACTATCAAGGATTCTTAATCGGAGATTGTTTCATAATTCGGTGATTTTCCGATGTATGTAGACTTGGTGAAACTTTTTTTCATCTTTAAAGCATCAACGACTACTGAAGGTTTTATATTTTGCCAAGATAAATGATAAGGGTAGATCTATACATTCAGATTTCAAGTATATTAGAGGAACCGCAGGCTCATGATCTTCAGTCTTACTCACCTAGTGACATTTATCACATATGAAACCTACCCCGACTTTTCATCTATGAACATACAGATTATATTGGGGTAACTCTCTAAACATTGATTTTTACAAAATTCACTATCAGCGCATATCTATCCATTAACCATACTTTGTATGCCTAACAATATAATAGGATAGTTATTGTATTCAAAATATCTTTAATGGAGAGGCATGCACTCTGTGTATTTAATAAAAAGGGTGTTGATCTTCACTGACTTGTTCCATGTTTGCATACTTATACGGAAACAAATTGAACCCAATGGATTACGCGTGCTAAACATATAATGCAATATTTACCGAGATTTTTACGATATAGACTTTTACATTGTATGCGTAGCTTTAAGTTTTTTCACTATAAATATGTATATAACATACTTTTAAATTTTGAATCCTATAGGCGTATAGCTCGGCGTTTTGAGAACCCTCCGTTGAATTGTGTCTGACAAATAATTCTAAATTGATGGAGTAATTTCTGTGAAAAATAATTCCCATATATCATACATATGGATATAAAAGAAATAACTACCAATAATTTATATTTGTCAGCCTGTTTATGGACGCATGCAGGGTAGATAAAATCTAATGCAACATTCTAATTTTCGATTTATTTTATTTTTTTTAAATTTCGCGTTTTTGGTGTCTGGTCAAACTATTCTATTTTAGCCACTAAAGCAAAAAAAAAAAAAAAAAAAAAAAAAATTATTACTTTTTTAAGTGTGCATAACTTTAGGAGCAACATATATGGTTAAAGTTTTTGATATAGAGACATCTCTATATATACTTACCTCTGATTTTGTCGCTATCGAGTCTGTAGGCTTTATGATTGTTTCGCTATCGAGTCTGTACGCTGTATGATGGTCTACTGAGAGGAAAGGTGCTTATATAGAACATACGTAAAGTTGAAGAACTGTCACACAGCATAAACAAACACGTATAGGTAAACGACATTGACCTGTTCGCTTGACCTTTGATTTAAATAGTCATTATGGACAGGTAAATTTAAGGAATAGGGAGCATGCGTGTATATTCGTCTTGTGTATAACTGCGAATCCTAACGCTTCCTATATATTGGATGGACCCTCCTTTTTGAATTCCTAATGAAAGGTTAAACGGACAGGTCAATGTTGTTTGTCTATACAAGTCCATCATCGATATCTATAAACATGGAAGAACCCATATATTGTAGTGGGATATATAAAAGTGGGATTGACAAATAAACGCACGAAGGCGTGAGTATATGTATACGATAACACGGTATTTAATACCTGTTGATGTATAATAAACTCGCCCGTGCTCAAACATGCTGACGGACTATATAGTGGGGTATAGGGTGCGGTAAAGGTGCTTTTATAGAACAAACAGAAAGTTGAATTACTGTCACAAATGTCCCCCCATATCAAAAACATAGCATAAGCAAAATATATATGACTCCCCCATTGTTGTTTGTTTGGTACAGTGGGGTAAATATCCAGAACAAGGGCTGAATTTATACAATTTACATGCTCTGCTAAAAATTTTAATTAAAAACGCGCATATAAATAACATATTTATATCTTGAAATTTCCGTAATTATAATTATCTGTCATAATTTCTTCCTTTCATAACGGTCAATGTCCAAATCACAATATCAAAAGTCAAACACAACCACACCAATCCATGTCTAAATCACAATATCAAAAGTCAAACATACTAATCCATGTCCAAATCACTAACCAAAAGCAAAGTGAAAACTTTGAAAACTGGCAAAGTAAGTCCCACCGGGGAAGCAAGTCCTGGTGCACCACAAGGATAAGCACCCTGTTTAGCTACTAAAACCCACACTTATGAATTGAGCCTAATTTAGATCTATCGTATCTTCCAGAAACTTTATGTCAGATTTTGGAATATTTGAGACATGTCACTTTGAAAGATTTGTTTAGCTGACGCGAGAACTTCATGCGCTAAAACACAAAAGGTTATAATTATAGAATTTGCATTAAAAGACCATTAATGCATCATTTCTATTTATTTTTTAGTTTGTTCTATGCCATACATTACCCTCAGCAGGCAAATATATCAAACCTTAAGTCATAAGAACACCACTGGTAGAGCGCTCGCTCCGTAAGTGGAATGTCGTGGGTTCGATCCCCGGCCCGTCTGCCCCAAGACTTAAAAGTGGGTAGTGACTGTTCTTTCGCCAAGCACTCGGCATTGCGAAATTAAAGTCACCACGGTTCTTTCGGATGGGAACTTAGAATAAACACGGTTCCATGTCAAAAAAGAACCCTGCTGTGCAAGACACAGGCAACATTTTTGCACCTTCGCCTATAGCTGGTGACGTCTCGATGTAAGTGAAATGTTCTTGACTGGGACGTTAAACACCATTACTCAACTTAAGTCATAAGATATCAAGTATAGTGTCAGATCACAGTACAGTTAAGTCTATATCTAAACCATGATGCTGGACGGACCTTACGGAAATGTATCACTTATCTGACGAAAAGGAGTCGAGACTCTGTTACAGAGTGGCCGACATATAGATCAGGTACTGCATGGACGAAGTGCTGTAAAGAGATAAATATAAAAGTTGTTGACATATAGCTAACGAAGGTCTGTGTCTATTTTTTAAATACAGTACAGACATGTCGAAAGTTTATCACGCAGCTAACGAAAAGGAGCGAAAGCTGTTCACATAGTGTACATTTACTGTGTCAGATTGTCATATACCATTTTTTGAATTTAATCATAAAATACATTCAAAAAATGGTATATGACATATACCATTTTTTGAATGTATTTTATGATTAAATTCAAAAAATGGTATATGACAAGATGGTAAATTGGTCCATGCATGTGGCCACTACACTCTGGCCAAATAAAAGACTGGTGTGTCATTTGTATATTTGTTTTTGTTTGCTCTCTTGTTGGCTAAACGTTGGCTGCAATCACATGATTGGATACTAACGCAGATGCTCTTACATTGCACATAAACAGACAGAACTATCATCTGTATCAATAAGGATTGTACCAGTATGGTAGAAAAAATACACATTTTCGATAAGTGCAATAATAAAACCATGCACATGGCTAAAGAAATGTCCATTTACAGAAATATTAAACTACTAATTTTATTCTCTAAACCGGCGATAGTTTTAAATATTTCAGACAAAATTTTCATTTTGTCAAAATACTCTTACATAAACTGGAGGCGGTCTTAAATAACAATTTTAATCGCATGGAACTTTTATATTCGAGTATCCTCTGAATGTACACGTGTTTATACGACAATCTTAGAAAAAATCACCGACTGATATTGTGCGTTATTCAGTGCTTTCAATTTGCATTCCAAGACATTAACACCGGTGTCTCATAATTAATTTCAGCTAAATTAAGTGATTAAGTTTCATTCTATATTCTTTCATAAAATATCGAAAATGAATTTCTTACTTTTTTTCGATAGCACAAAATTGACGCTCGGTGTTTTTTCAATGTCATTTGCATTTTAATAATTTTTAAATTAAGTAATTCTACATTTCTCAAATGAAAAAAACTGAAAAAAATTTGAGTATATTGCCACAATCGTGGCCTCCGTATGTGGGATGTCATGGGTTCGAACCCTGACTGGGGTCTTACCAAGACTGACTGTTCTTTCGCCAAGCACTCCGATGGCATTTAGAAATGAAAGTCACGGGACCCTCCGAAAGAGACGGAAGAAAAAGAACCCTCGGTACGCATTGCCTTGAGCGCAGTGCAAAGGTCACTGGAAAGTTTTGTCACTTAACCTATAGCTCATTAGCTGGTGGCGTCTCTATATAAGTGTAATATTTATGACTGGGGCATTCAGCTCCATTCAATCTATCTGACTTCGTGACTAGGACATTGACTTATTACGTTTCTGTACTTCTATTTTACACTTATCTGGTTTGAATATATAGGCTTAAGACCTTAGGTTTATATAAACAATATAATTAGGTATGTTTGTATGTTAAATATTTTAATATCCGGGAGTTCATATCAGGATCAAGGTGATATGATAGCCCAGAAATTGGATAGGAACTGTGGCTATTTTAAATGCAACGTAATTTGTTAGGAGAGAGCAGTTACCGATCGATTGTTAAACTTTGTTAAAATAGGTAAATTTGATAAAACCAAGAGGGCACGGCAACTCTAGATCTCAATGCCTAGATTCGAACCCTACTCGAAGCAGATCTTAGTGTGAGTAAGTGTGTCAGATCGCTTGCCGGACGTCGGCACTATGGTTTCTTCCCAATTCCCGAACTTACCGCCTTGATATAAATAAAAACATCTTAACAACATTACTTCACTCCAACCAAGATGGTGGGGGGGGGGGTTGAAAATTATTCTAAGAGACAAGAAAAGGTGAAAGAAATACGAAATAACCCTAAAGATACAACAAGAGACCCGATGGGCCCGATACGTTCACCTGAAAAAATAATGGCTTGCTTAAATAAACCCCTCCCCCCAAAAAAATAATTAAAATCTATTGCAGCTGTGACCTTGACCTTTGAAACCACGACATTGCTCTATCAAAATGTTTGTTACATCAATACAAACAGTATTCTAATATACATGCCTATACAAAAAGTTTATAATTTCAAGATAATTAACCATTTCGGTATTATTTTGCTTCTATGACCTTGACCTTTGAACCCGTGACATTCATCTATAGATTTGTCAATACCAAGAATATTCTTTTTATATGTCTACAAAAAACTCAAAAAGTTTATAGTCTTCAAAATAATTAACCGTTTTGGCATTCTTTTGCACCTGTGACCTTGACCTTTGAATCCTTGACATTCATCTATATATCAAAATGATAGTTTTGTCAATACCAACAATATTCTAACATACATGTATATACAAAAAGTTTATAGATTTCAAAACAATTTCTTTTGCATTAGTAACCTTGACGTTCGCGGTCAGGTGAGCTAGAATAAAAAAAAAAGAAAATGGAGGGAGTCAAAATCCAATAGCGTATGGTAAACCTCAACAAACAACGAAACTGGTAAGTAAAGATGAAAAGGAGGGAAAAGTACTGAAAACTCCAAACCAACTTAAAAAGTAAAGAATCAAAACACCAATTACCTAGTATAGGCTAACAACCGTTGACTAACCTGTCCGCTTGACCTTTTAAAATATTTATAATGAAACAGACCCTAGTTTCACAATCATTTCTTAACTAAGATTTTCCTTAACTTAAATCGGCCTAATTTGAAAAAAGAAGAATAATTTGGTTAATTTTCAAGATATTCACGAATTTAAAGTGTCATTTTAAAGATTACCCTAAGCGTAATACATCTATATTTTAATTTCGTTGAAATTTCTTATTTGTTGCACCATAAAATACTGTCAAAATTTACAATATTTAAGTTAAGGAAAATCCTAGTTAAGGGATGATTGTGAAACCGAGGCCAGTACATTTATGTTTAAGTAACACAGATGTTTGTTTTCGTCTACTTCATGGAGAAACATGCATTATTTATGCATTAACTGAAAATCTATACCCAAAGGTATTCTCAACCCATATCGATCAATCGAATAAACTATTATATAGGTGATAGCCACAACATACCGACCTTATGTCCTGTAAAGTAACCCTACTTTCAAGTGTCCAATGTGAGGGAATATGTCAGTACAAAAAAGAACTACAGTCCAACTTGCCTTAAACTGGCCGCCTCTATATAAGGATAACCTGTTTATAAAGGCCAGTAAAATTGTGTCCGAATTTGTTCTTTATTCATATTATTTGAACCTGTACATAAAGGTCACCTGCCCATAAAGACCACTTTTACTGGTTCCCTTGAGTGGCCTTTATAGACATGTTTGACAGTACTTAAAAACATTTTATTTTCGCGACATGTTTGTTATTGCGATTTGCTTTTTAAAATCAGTTTGCAAACTTTTATTTCCATCATACACAAATGCACATAACTGTCCGTATGGTGCCTGTAAATTTATAAGCGATATAACAAATATCAAGATAACCTGTTGATAAATGATCAACTTAAGCGAGTCGACAATATAAACATTCAACCAACCTTAAAGATGCACTCTTTGCAATATTTTGGCAATGGGATTCGACGCCGTACCATTTGATAACCCCTAACGTGTGTGAGGAACTATTTTTTCCATAGGACATGGAATCATATCAGTTCAAGTAGTCTTGTAAAACACGATTATTCCGGGAATTCGCGTGGCGAAATAAACGTTTTCAAAAACGCACCACACAATCGTAAAAGGGCGTTGTTCACGTGGTACAGCTGCGAACCCATTGTCAAATATATTTTTATGATTTCTTCATTTTACAACTTGCATTTTTAATTCATTTTTGTCAGAACTTTAATAAATAAATACATCCAGTTGTAAATACTGTGCTATATCTGAAGTTGTATGACTTCGGTCTTACCATTTATACCGTTAAATAATGTACAACTTTCAGGGAACACATATCTTATGGATACCATGACCAAGCAAGTAATTCTATAATCCACTAGCGGCCAAATTTGTCAGAAACCAGACATAAACTCGATGATCGCATATCTAAGACCTGACCCAAGACTTGAAAGTAGGTAGTGACTTTCTTTCGCCAAGCACTCGGCAATAGGAAATGAAAGCCGTGGTTCTCTCGGATGGGAACTTAAAATAAACGGGGACCCGTGCCACGGTAGGCTTGGCACGATAAAGAACCCTGCTGTATAATGCCATACGCGCAACACATAGGCAAAATTTCTGCGCCTTCGTCTATAGCTGGCGACGTACCGATATGAGCGAAACATTCTTGACTGAGACGTTAAACACCATTACTCAAGTCAATTCAACTCTCCGTATGTAGAAATAATAATCGAGGGTTTAAGACAGTACTTAAAATTGGGTGCTATAGGTGAAAGTCCGTACATTGTTTTTGTTTTAATTGAAGCTACTATCCGTGTATTGGGTCATGTATTGAAATATTCGTAATAAAAGGTCAAACGGACAGGTCGGTGCTGTTTGCCTGTGTATCGCTACACTGTATAGAACTATATTAATATATACTTGCAAAATTATACTGATAATTTCCATACATCGTAAAATAAAATACCATCAGTAATTTTACATGTATATTCCGTTAAATGTCAAATATGATAACACAAAATCATTTTATTTCCAATTTTAAATCATCTCCATTTAAGCAATTTTAACAAACACATTGTATATATAACACTATTGTTAATTATAAATGTCATATTGAAACGACGTGTGGTTTTTAACTGTAAAAGACTGTTATATATGAACCACAGACTATGTCAATGAAGACTTAATATAAATACAAACGGTATTTGTATGGGTGCGAGGGGAGGGGGGGGGGTTAAATTAAATAAGCCGACTTTCATGGTTGACAGCGGAACAATTACATCCGCGTATGCGTGTCGAGACATTTTAATTTTAGTACACATGCATGTGTGTTGCGAAATTTCATTAAATTCAGAGTATTTGCAGTATTTCGCAATAAGTTTTTTTATTATTACTGCGGTCTACAGGTATATATATTGTCAATGCGACTTGAACCGCTATATACTATACATTATTATCACCCATAGCAATTATGTAAACATTCTTTTAATACGTGTGTACTTATTCAAAATTTACACCCATTTATTACAAGGTTTAAGCTGCGAATATCTCTGCCTAATTTATAATTGAATACAAAAAGTTATAATTAGTTGTAAAAAGTTATAGGATGGTATAGCAGGAATTAGTGCGTCGGCATTGAATTGTTACCCCTTTTAAATGACTTGTTGTTCATGAAGGTGGCTGCATTATAAAGTGTTGTTGAAATATGGGTAAATACGTTCGCTGACTATTTCTTTAACAAACCTCACCAATGAATTGGTATATTTTGGCGGACAAATCGTGCAGGGCAAAGTCCATGTCGATGTAAAAGAAGAGGTTAAAATAGAAGGTAAGTCTCTCTCTCTCTCTCTCACACACACACACACACGTTTGTTGTAACGCTCTCTCTCTCTCTCTCTCTCTCTCCAGTTTATTGTTGTAGCTCTCTCTCTCTCTCTCTCTCTCTCACACCAGTTAAATTTGTTGTAGCTCTCTCTCTCTCTCAAGTTTGCTGTTGTAGCTCTCGCTCTCTCTCTCTCTCTCTCTCTCTCTCTCTCTCTCACACACACACACACACACACCAGTTTGTTGTAGCTCTCTCTCTCTCTCTCTCTCTCCAGTTTGTTGTTCTCTCTCTCTCTCTCTCTCTCTCTCTCTCTCTCTCTCTCTCAATGTGTATTAATGATCTGGTAAAAGTGAGTTTTACAATTGAACATTTTCCAGTAAAAGTGGCACGGTTCCAACCCATTCTATAAGCTTATAAATTACCATTCAACGTCTTTAAAGTCCGTGACGAATTCAAATCAAAGAGTTTTTAAGTAGAGTTTATGTAAAAAATACAATAGCACCAGGCCCCGGTTTCACAATCATACCTTAGATAAGATTTTCCTTAACTTAAATTCAGCAAATTTTGGTAATCTCTTTTTGGAATTACTGATGAATATTTTTTGTCAAAACTAATGCAAACATTTTAATATAGAAATGATATTTAAAATGACACCTTAAATTCCTAAATATCTTGAAAATTAACAAATTATAAAGATTTGCAATTTTTAAAAAATTAAGTTAAGGAAAATCTTAGCTAAGGAATTATTGTGAAACCGGGGCCTGCTCTATTGCACTCTTAAAATAAACTAATTTGACACGTTTGTCCACATGCAAATCCCATAGTGTAATTTACCTTAAGTCACCTTTAGTCAACCTTAGGGTTGTATGGTTGCATTTTAATCTTACTGTGGTGCTAGAGTCGGCCACATCACACTAGCTACCCAGATGTGACCATGACTGGCAATGTATTCATACGCATATTACACACTGACAGTCATGGTAACATCGTCTGCTTTGTAGAGCATGCACTCGGGGCGACTTTTAGGTGCTAGGTCGCCGAGACAGTAGTTGTAGAGGTTACAGTTCCATCAGTCAAGTATCCTGACACCGCGTAGTGAAACGAAGCAACTTGCTTTTACAACATGTTTTTACTGTTTTAACTGTTACTGTACGTCCAAGCTGCAGTTTCACGGTGTGTAGTGTGTCTATTTATGAAACCCCCTCTATATATACCCTGTACATTTCAATATGACAAACATAAATGTTACATTTGTGTAATAAAGCGGAAATATAATAATTCCACGTGCACACGTAAACAGGTTCCACGTGCATACGTGGATTTTTTTTGGCATAGCCTCATTGAGCCACCGCAGAAATTAATGGGATATGATACGGAACTCTTAAAATTTAATTTGTTTTGTGTTCTGCGTATTTTCCTGAAATTCAGAAATAAATTTATGGCGGGTTTCAATGAAATCTTTCATATCTTTTAAGAGTTAATCAGTTATCTACAAATCAGATGCTGTAACACACGGATGTATGAATTAACCATCGGACGGATGCTATAAAGCGCGTATTCATCGGCTGGATGCGATTTTCGGGAATTTGGTATACCCCCCCCCCCCCCCCCCCCCCCCCCCCGTGGTGAAGCAAACACGGGAATGTTAACAAGGAAAGGCAAAAAGATTTCATTTCATAATGTTTTTATTTTAATATCTGCATTGTAGCTGTCAATGTTCAACTCGTGGGGTATGCTCATGTACAATGGTCTGAATCGAGAGGCAGCGGTAAGAATCGACACACAGTTACGTTCAGATCGCACGAAAACTATATCGACGTCATAATGCCGTTACAAGTACCACGTAAGTCTCGTGTGTGTGTGTGTGTGTGTGTGTGTGTGTGTGTGTGTGTGTGTGTGTGTCACATTAACGCCAAAATTGTGATAAAAAACTACCAATGAGTTCCGGTCAATTATGATTTGTTATTTTAAATTATTCAAGCGCGTCAATATTATTAAAACTTTTTAAAAATCTAAAGAACTTCTGAACTACTTTTTTTCGCCAAGCTTTGCAGTAAAAATTGAAAGCGGTCAGTATAGTTGAACTCTTATAGTTGTTCTGAATTTTGAATGCATTATTTCAATAAATATTCGAAATCAGCAAATGACAAAGTAGATAAATGAAACCCAATTTTTTTTAATTAATTCATTTATTTATTTATTTATTTATTCGTTCATTCATCCATTCATTATTACAATCTATTATTATTATTATTATTCATTACATGCTTTAAATATTTATTTATAATATTGTTTTTTAACTAGCGGCTGGGTCAAGTGAAGTGGCTTTGGCGGCAGCGATGCACGAATACCCCTTTCAGATACAGTTACCGGCAGGATGCCCCCAATCGTACGAGAGTAGGGTTGGTCGAGTGAGGTATTGTCTAGAAGCACATGTGAAAATACCCTGGGCTTTTGATGAACGATATAATCTTACATTTACGGTTCTTCGACACTATGACCTCAACGCTCTACCTCATCTTTTGGTAAGTCGGGTTACCTACATCAACACACATTATAGGTACACAACTTTGACCTGTCAGCTTGACCTTTAATTTGAATATTTATTGTGGACGAGTCCATTTATGTTTAGGGATCACGTGGGTTTAATTTGTCTACATAATGTGAACACTAATCATGTACCTTGAGTACATTCTATTAACAGTGAATTCTACTACTACCCATTTATTGGATAGGTCTTTCTATATGAATATTCCTAATGAAAGGTCAAGCGGACAGTTCAATCTCATTTGCCTATACATGTACTAGTAAATTAGATATTTCTTTATAAAACCCACAAACTATTATGAACAGCAGGTATACCATTGCCACAAACACAGTGCGCATGCAACAATCCGAAGTTTTTGCAAACACGTCGGCAATGCTTTGATCAATTTAGGTTTTCATGTTAATCGCAACATGATCGAAATATTTTCGAAGTGTTTTAAAAAAAAACTTTGGGGAGTTGAAAGTTGTCCTTTGGCAAGGAAACTTAAAACTAAAAAAACTTTTAAAGGTGAACTTACCTTCGAAGTTCTTCCTCTGATTTTGTGATCGACATTAAGTCACCCGGGAATTGTGATTGTCACCCATGTAGAACCATCTGAGGTTTGTCCTTTGCGTTTATCGCGTTTTAAATCTAACTTTGCATCAGGTTGTTTATCAGATTGAAATTTAATCAATTTCAAATTTCCCTTTGATTTTGTTTCTTCTTCATGCATGACAGAATGGTCATACATTTCTCAATTTCTTTATTGGTACGGTAGGCGACTTGAAGGCGGCAAGTGACAAGTAATGCCAGCCAGCAAATATGTTATACCCTTGATTGTATCCAAGTATTTGGCAAACGGTATGTTTCGGTTTATTTCAGAACGGCGTAGCTGTCGAGGACTCAAAAACATTGTGCTGTTTATGTTGTGCGTCTGGACCAATACATGCAAAAATGACAGTTGATAGAATAGGGTACGTTCCGGGAGAAGCCATTGCCATCAAGGCGGAGGTCAACAATGGGAGCAACAGAACCATGTCCAGTTCTTTCGCTACGATACTAATGGTAAAAAAGTATACATGATAAGGCCCCTCTCTGAATGGTTTAGAAATAAATTGAAACGTGTGAAGAAGCTTACATCAGAATCTGTCTTTAAGGAATCTATAATACCATAAATTTTATAGTAATTCTTTTAATGTGTGTGTGGACTCGGTGGCCGAGTGGTTCAAAGCGCACACCACAAGTTGCAGATCACAGTCCCTCTCACCGCCTATGTTCGAATCCCACTCGGGCAAATTCTAGTGTGAGGAAGTTTATCAGTTCGCTTGCCAAAGGTCTCGCGGTGGTTTTCTCCGGGAACTCTGCTTTTCTTCACCACAAAAAAACTGTCCGCCTCGATATAAGTGAAAGAATCTTGACTTGGATGTAAAACAACATTGATCGACTCCCCTCCGGATCTAGGTATGTTTTCATAAGTCTATCATCATTATGTACCAAGACTGTTATCTCTTTAAATAAAATAACATTTAAAGTAGCATTTTATATCTGTTGCAGTCCTTGCACATGATAAAACACAATTTCGGTTATATGTTATCATAACCATTGTGTTATTAATACTTTATGTCGACTAGCTTTAGATTTTGCTAGATATTTAGCATTCTGTAACATGTACATAAATTATTTACACAAAGCAGTCATGCATTTTATGAATGCAACTCCAGATTCCATCCAAACGTAATCCCAGTATATTTGTGGGTACCCATTCATTTGACAGAACCTTGTCAATTTCACGTATTCCTTAAGGACATACCACATAGCCCGGTAATCACTATGGCTAGAACCCACGACCCCTTGAATCACGAGTCGACGACCTTTAACCACCCGGCAACGTGTCTCCACAAAACAAAGGATGAAGATGACATATCTAAGTATATGTCATATCTGTCTTTCTAAGAAAAATTTATTTCCATTAATAGATGTTTTAAATTTATTGATTAATGCACACAAAAGATTATTTCTTTTAATTAATTAATGCACAAAAAGATAATTTCCATTCATTGATTTTTAATTAATTGATTAATGCACAGAAAAGATTATTTTCATCAATTGATTTTTAATTAATTGATTAATGCACAGAAAAAATATTTCCATTCATTGATTTTTAATTAATTGATAAATGCACAGAAAAGATATTTCCATAAATTAATTTTTTAATGAATTGATTAATGCACAGAAAAAATATTTCCATAAATTAATGTTTTAATTAATTGATTAATGACCAGTAAAGAATGTTTCCATTAATTGATTTTTTAGCAAGTGTCTTACCACACTTCACGTAAAACAAAAGTAGAAACAACCGAGGTTGCCAGAATATCTAAAGGAGAAATAGGTAAAGGTGATTCTGAAGTTTGGTATGGAGAACAGTTAGTCATTCCCCCAGTTCCGGCTTCAGATTTACCCGGATGTAACATAATTACCATCAAATATATGGTTGTAGTAAGTCATTTTATTATATGTTTATTCTACACATTAAATTACAAATGGTCATCCATATGCAAAAGGGTCCTTAGGTAAAATTTTGAGATTTTAACTTTTTGTTATATTTTTAATTCACGAACATTGGTTATATCCATATAGTAATAAAAGTGCATTCACCTCAATAGTTGTGGAAAAATTTTATTAATTGCATTCAAAATCTGTTTTCTGCAATATGACTGGATTGTTCTAAGGGGGCTTACAGAACTTCAAATTCATTGACTTCAAGTGAAATTCCGCACTAAATCATACTTATGTTGGCAACGTTCAGTCAAAATGTTATTTCCTCTCTCTATCACTATGAATATGATATTTTAAAGCTTGTTCCCACTATGGGTACTTTATACAACTATACAACGAAGCAAGCTGCTTACAATAGTTGACACAGTGATATTGCAAGCCTACTTGTTAAGGCCCTTCAAACGTGTTTGACCGTCATCACAATATTGTTGATAAGTATGATGTCTCTGTAACCAAAATTACCCTGGATATATTTGACGTCCCATAGTACTTTGTTCCTTCGTTCTCACATGACGAGTGTAACTAACTAAACATAAGGTTTTTACCCTTCCGGAACACCCAGCCTCATTTCCCTGGTGGAATTCAAAGTTCGTCTGTTTAACCTTAATTATTTGCCAGTTTCAATTCTTTTCTTTGCTTTAAGATTGTGATTTGGACATGGATTAGTATGTTTATTTGATCAAAACAATACGCGTCAAAGACAGTTGCAAAATCCTCAACTTTAAGGGCTATTTATTGAAAGGGTCCAGTTGAAATGTTAAAATACAAAGGCCTTTATAGGAATAGCTAAGCAAACTGTTCACTTTAAAATTGTACAAACCCAAACGTATCGGTCCATGCCCAAATCAAAATCTCATAAGCAAATTATAAAAAAAACTTTGAAAACTGGCAAATTAAGTAAAACATATGAACTTCCACCTTAAATGTGAGACCGGGTGTTCCAGATGGACAAGCGCGTCCTGTACCTACACCAGCCATGTGTAAAATTCAAACATAGCTGTTGATGCTGTTATATCTTGTATGTACAAATGTATTTATTTATACTCTATAGTTTAATGTCGATCCAGCAGGTCCGGCCTTTGATTTGACAGTTCCTGCTGATATAACCATTGGTACGATACCTTTACGACAAACGCTGCAACAATATGGTTTCCAGGCGCCACCGCCGCCACAGCAACCACCGACGGCACCCATGTTAGATTATAGTGACCCAAATGTAGCACCACCACCAAATATAGCGATGCCAGGCATGCGTAAGTGTTGCTATAGGTTACAGAGAAAAATTTGTTTTTATCTGGGTAAAAATGTAACTAATTATAATGCCATGCCTTGCCACATAGCATAAACAGACATCACACGAATATAAAAATGCGACAGAAAGGTATTCGGTAATTAGAATTGTCCCTCTCTTGATCAAGGCTCTAGCGATCGTTGTATGGAACGCATAAAATGTACAATGACCACACGATTACCTGTTATATACATGACAGTCAACGATCTATTAACGTATGAGTAACCGGCAAGTACGGGGTAAAACGAAAAATAAAGGAACGTTCACAAGACATTTTTGTACGGGTCACGCAAATTACAAATCGCGGGTAGAAAGGGTCCAATAAATCGAAAATCCAGTATGCCAAAACATGGGTATAAAAGCAAAGTCTTTGAAAAATGGAAAGGATAAAGAAAGATTTAAACACGAAACTCTGTGATGTTGTAATGAATGTCCATAACGTCATAGCCATTACATGTACATATAATGCAGGAATATAACGAGACAGTCAGACAGGAAAGTCTATTTCCGCAGATATACGCCAAAATGTTTTGTTGATTCGATACGATATTTGTCGTCAGAAGTCATCCGCTGAACATTCGGTTAGTGTCCGGAATACATCCGTTTTCAACTTATTTTACGTACGGCCGCGAATCGGACACAACGGACAATCAACTGCGACCTAGACAAATCCGAGGGAAGGAACGTAGTACGAGTGCTGCATGCCGGGCGATAGATATCATACATACGGCGGGAATCAAATACGAGATTTGTGCATGCGTAGACTGAAATGACATTGTCACGAACAAGAACTGTAGACACACGGAAGAAACCTATTTGAAATGTGTTGGTTTTTATCGTTGGATCAAGCGGTTCATTTATGCTATCTGGCAGAATGTTACAATACCTTAATGAAAGAATCACGATTTTGACAAAAAAAGATAGGTGGTAAACGTTATGCTGACTTTTTGTAAGGCGTTTGCATAATGTAATACGACCTATCTTCTTATTTATTTGTTTCCCCAAAAGGACAAACATTCCCGTTTCTTGTGTTCAATTTTGGAGGAAAGGGAGAGAAGAGAGATAGAATTTTAGATTTTAAACACAAAAATATATCTCGGAGTGGGATGTTTTATTTTGTGAAATATTTTAAGAAAATCCCATAAAATTGGATGAAATAATCAATGTTATTTATCATTATTATTATAATTATTATTATTACAGCGCCACCTTCGTATTCTGCAAGTGTCTTTGGTGCCGTTAATACAAACAATGATGATTTAACTGATGAACAAGCCAATCAAAGAGTAGCATCGAATGCTGTACAACCACAGAACACTTCTGATGGACAGGAGTTTGTACCTATGTACACATACTATAATTGGAACAAATAATTATACAAGAATTCTTCCCATTTTGGTGCAGTGTTTTTAAGCCCTATAGCCACAGAATATCTTGGTGGACCTATGTACACATATTATAATTGGAACAAATAATTTCAAAAGAATACTTCTCATTTCGGTGCGGTGGTTTTTTAAGCCCTACAGGCACAGAATATTTCTGGTGGACCTATTAGTCCAAGAGATCATGGCTAAAATCCGGGTGAACGAGGCCAAAAGGTTTGAAGGTTGATTCTTGTAGGAAAATGTCCCTAGTTACAGAAAACCCATTTCTTACGCGTCAAATCGTTTCCGATTTTTAAATCAGAAACAGTTTTTGAAGAAAAGCCTCTGTAAATGTTAAATTTTGGTAAAAAATAAAAATTCCAGATTTTGAAGCATTTTGTGACAAAAACAACACAAAAATGTTCATTCTATCTTTCATTGTGGACACATGATAGATTAAAATGCAAAACATCCTGACAGTTTTCCGATTTTGTGTCAAAATTTTAAAATAAGCGATAAAATCGATGCTGTAAACTGCGTTTTTATCATATCTACCGTCTTACGTTCTTGTAAATCTGTTGTTTATGCACTAAATATGACAAACTATATATTTTTATAAAGCCTTGGTAGTGCTGTAGATAAAAATGTTACAAAACTTCGGAAATATGGAACCTTAATACCGTAGGAAATTATTATGTTTCCCCTACCCCAAAAATACGAAAATGTCAAAAATTCATTATTTTGGCCCATGCTTGCCGATAAGTGTTTAAAACAAATCATTATTGTTTGTTACATCTCCCGTCTGTTCCCTACATATTTAAAAAACAATTATATGTAGAGTGTTTGGTGATTTTATATAAAAATTTGCACTTTTCATGTAACAATAGTTTGGAAAATGAGTTCTCATTAAATCATCTGTACTCTACTTTTTGTAATTTTGTTATATAGGCATTGAATCTCGAGATTTATATATTTCTGTATTGCCATGGTATATTTGAGTCTGACAACATAAAAAACTATCGGAAATACCGAAGTTTATAGACGAAACGGATAAATTTATTTCCCTACCCCAAAACTGAAAAACATTTGAAAATCTATTTTTATGCAATATATGCCGATTTGTGTTTCTAATGAAGATTTCGAGCAAAAGTACCCACAACAATAATAAAACAAGCTTCGAAGATTTTAAATATTTGTGAAATGCTTTAGCTTAAGGACAGATAAGATTTACTAATATAATAAATTGCTTATTTTATTCATTTATATGTAAAATGTTAATTTAAAAAAGGAGCTTTGCCTCTTGTATTTTTGTTATTTAGGCATTGAATCTCGACTGTTATCTATTGACGTAATTCCTTGACATATAAGAGTCTAATAACACCAAAATCTGTCGGAAATAGCAAAGCTTGTAAATAAGGCCAAAAAATTTATTTCCCCTACCCCAAAAGTGTGAAAAAAACTTTTTAGGTCATGTATGGTTTTGGTGAAGGTTTTAAGCAAGTGTCCATGCAACAATTATGTTTTAATGATTCAAAGTCATAGAAAAAAATTATGAAATATTCATATTTAAACTTGAAAATCAAAAACAAACATACCAATCCTTGTCAAGATCACAATCCCCACAAAAGTAAAATCTTCCAAAATAGCAAATTTGGCGGGGTGCTCCTTAAGCACCTCCTGTTTAGCAATTACACCCGCCACGTGTGAAAAATTAAGAATACACATATCTTTTCGAACAACCTAATACTATAAAATAAAAATTGCAAATAATGTCATCTCTAGTGAAACATAATATTAAAATATGGTAAAACTTTGCAATTTATTCTTGTGGAATCATTTAATTTTGAAGTGACCTAATGTACATTGTCGGTCTTCATTAAATCTTATTTTAAAAAGTCTGCACACTCCGTAAAATTTTCAATTTCACTTCAAACTGACAAAATTTCTATGTCCAATAACTCCATCTTTGTATCTTTTAAAGGAATTATTAATAGCTATCACATCACAAATTGCCTGGCCATATTATAATGATAAAACAAAGTGGTATTGGGCACCTTTCAATCTTAAGCCTGTTACCAGGTGCCCAGTGCCACGTTCTTTTAAGAATACAAGTTTTTGAGCAGAGACTGAAATTGTACATTAGGTCAATTCTTAATAAAATGATGGCACCAGAAAAAAAGTTGCAAAGTTATGTAAAATGTGGCTGCAATCTTTAATAAACGGGGTTTTAGTAATAACAAATATGGTTTAGTAAACTTCTTTTGCCATATAATCACGAATAATAGGTAAACACTACTACATAATATAGCCGAGGTCATAGAAAACCAGAAAAAAGGAGAATCACGGATATAAGAAATGCTTTCGGATTAAGAATATAAACCCCGTAGATACTTATGTTTTAGCTAAAAATAAGTAGATATGGCCAGCAAAGGACGGATTGAAAAAGTGAATTGCTAACATTACCGGAGTTGCAAAGATCGATGGAACAATGGGTATGATGATATGAGTAAAGTGTTCAACTGACAAATAGAAAGAGATCAATGTTATAAAAAAAACCATTTTTGAATTGAGGCAATAGAGAACTGATTAAATGCACTGTGTAAATCAGTAAACATAAACACAAACATAATTATTATATCACAATAACAAAAACGAAGTTAAAAAACTGGCAAAATTAAACACGTAAACATTGGCAGGGGAAAAATCCGGGTGCTCGGGAAGGGTAACCGCCTCCTGTCACCACATGTGAAATCAAAATTGAGAGTGAAAGTAGTAACAAGAAAATTCATTTCAATTCAGACCGTTTGGAAGGAAATTGAACAAACCAATTTATTGTTAGAGATTAACAGAAACCAAAGAAGAGCTGATCATAGTAACCCCTCTCTGCCATCCCATCAGGTACTGTTCGACAAACAGACCTGTGTCACCTTAATGTGTCTTTCATCATTTTAAGAGGAAGGATGTAGATTTATATGCATGTCCAAGTAAATGGTTTGTAATTTTGAAAATGATTTTAAGGATTTGTCCAAGAACTGACTGACACTGCCTTCCAAATGACAAAGTGTTGATTATTTTAAATGTTTAGAGTGCATAACACTTATACAATTATTTTTGCTCATTGTCTTCTTTGCAAATATTTTGGATTTCTATCAGTTGACTTTTAGTCTTTTGCCAGAGGGTCCAGTCGTTGTTTTAATAGTTACGATGTGTTTTATTCAAATGTGGTTCAACATAAAATGCAGTGCCTTTCACCCTCAATTTCCATACTTGACCCTGTATTCTATATTTGTAGTTGTGATCTAGTATGTTTCTTAACTTAAATGCGGCATTCATACTGTAACTTTTCAAGTATAGTAATTTACCGAATTGCTAGTGTTCTTCTTGTCATTCTATGAATACAGAGTAGAATTTAAACGCATGCATATGGTTCATGACATTGCTTTTTTACCAATCTGAAAACATATCCGTTCACTTACATTTGTACTATTATTTGCATACATGCCTCAAATACTAGTATACCATTTTGTGAATTCATATGACAACTTTTTTTCTAATGCAAAAAGGTAAGCTATGACTTCTTAGCCTGGAGAGGGTTTCTATGTTTTCATATTTTGGAGACAGGGAAATCAATTGATTCATGACAGCTACCAAAATTGACATTTCCGAAATATTTTCATGTTTTTAATGATTTTAGTGTAAGCGCATTGAATCAATATCTGATATTTGAAAGTCAATACCTATATAACAAAAATACAAACAGCGAAAATTCTTTTTTGCCATAGCACATTGAATTGAAAATGAAAGAAGTAGGCATTTTTCTATGAATAATTAGACCAATCTGCCATTGAAATGATGCATTTTGTAAATTATTTTGTATCCTTCAAGCATCTTTTTCCATTCTTACATGCACATTTGCTTGAAACTTCCACTAGAAATACTAATTGTTACATATTGGCTAAAACAGGTTTTTCACATTTTTTGCAATTTTGGGGTAGGGGAAATAAATTTATTCGCCTCATCTACAAGCTTTGCTATTTTGCTATTTAGTTTTTGATGTAATTAGACTGTTATATGTCAAGAAATTACGTCAATAGATAACAGTCGAGATTCAATGCCTAAATAACAAAAATACAAGAGGCAAAGCTCCTTTTTTTCTTATAGCATTTTACATATAAATGAATGAAATAAGCAATTTTATTATATTAGTTAGTGGTATCTGTCCTTAAGCTAAAGCATTTCACAACTATTTAAAATCCTCGAAGCTTGTTTTATCATTGTTGTGGGTACTTTTGCTCGAAATCTTCAATAGATACACAAATCGGCATATATATATTGCATAAAAATGGATTTTCACATGTTTTTCAATTTTGGGGTAGGGGAAATAAATCTATCCGTTTCGTCTATAAACTTCGGTATTTCCGATAGTTTTTTATGTTGTCAGACTCAAATATACCATGGCAATACAGAAATATATAAATCTTGAGATCAATGCCTATATAACAAAATTACAAGAAGTAGAATACAAATGATTTAATGAAAACTCATTTTCCAAACTACTGTTACATGAAAAGTGCAAATTTCCATATGAAATCACCAAGCACTCTACATATAATTGTTTTATAAATATGTCGGGAACAGACATGAGATGTAACAAACAATAATGATTTGTTTTAAACACTTATCGGCAAGCATGGGCCAAAATAATGAATTTTTGACATTTTTGTATTTTTGGGGTAGGGGAAACATAATAATTTGCCACGGTATTAAGGTTCCATATTTCCGATGTTTTGTAACATTTTTATCTACAGCACTGCCAAGGCTTTATAAAAATATATAGTTTGTCATATTTAATGCATAAACAACAGATTTACAAGAATCGAAAGACGGTAGATATGATAAAAACGCAGTTTACTGCATCGATTTTATCGCATATTTTAAAATTTTGACACAAAATCGGAAAACTGTCAGGATGTTTTGCATTTTAATCTATCATGTGTCCACAATGAAAGATAGAATGAACATTTTTGTGTTGTTTTTGTCACAAAATGCTTCAAAATCTGGAATTTTTATTTTTTACCAAAATTTAACATTTGCAGAGGCTTTTATTCAAAAACTGTTTCTGATTTAAAAATCGGAAACGATTTGACGCGTAAGAAATGGGTTTTCAGTAACTAGGGACATTTTCCTACAAGAATCAACCTTCAAACCTTTTGGCCTCGTTCACCCGGATTTTAGCCATGATCTCTTGGACTATATGTACACATATTATAATTGGAACAAATAATTTCAAAAGAATACTTCTCATTTCGGTGCAGTGGTTTTTTAAGCCCTACAGGCACAGAATATTTCTGGTGGACAGGAGCTTATATCAATATTCAGGAACAAATAACTCTACAACAATGCTTATTTCGATGCAGTGTTTTTTTAGCCGTGCCAGAGAACATTTCCGGTGGACAGGAATTTATACTTCGGTGCAGAATTTTTTTAGCCGTGCCACAGAACATTTCTGATGGTCAGGAGGTTATACCCTTGTACACGTACTATAATTGGAACAAATAATTCCACAAGAATTCTTCCCATTTCGGTGCAGTGTTTTTTCAATCTTCGCCTACTGTTCTGTCTGTTTTACTCAATCTAGGACCTGATTGTTCAAAGATTCGTTAGCTTAACAAAATGGTCAAGTCAAAAATTCTAAATATTAAAATATATATTAAGATATATGATACTAGTATTAAAATACAGTTTTGACTTTCATGGCTTCTAATTTATAATAACAGCTGTTTGCATTAACTTGTAGATATAAATTTATGAAATATTGCCTAAAACACACAAAAAAAAATTTTTTTGCGTAATCAATTGGTTAAGCTAATGGAACAACTTATGTGTTAGAACTTTCTGATCAATACTGTATAAATTTAACACGAGGTTTTAAACCACGGCAAATAACCTTAATCCAAAGGCGAGCAGCGTTATATACTAATTGATGTACGATTTTAAATGCATATGAATCCGTTTTTTAGTAAGTTTATTATTAGAGGTAGCCAAGCCTTGTAAGTTAAGCAGTAATAGAAACAAATTTCTGGCAGAAGGTCTGGTGCTTAGACTGTCATTTAAAGGATGGATTGGTGAGGGCATTTGTAACATCATCGTGTGTGTGTGTGTGTGTGTGTGTGTGTGTGTGTGTGTGTGTGAAAGTAACTTATTCATGTATCAATCTTTATATAGAATGCTATAAGAATGTTTTTCTTATGATAATTATAAAACATATTCTAATATATGTACATAATGGAATCAGTGATAGCATTGATCAACCAAACATCTTCCAAAGACCCACAGATATTATATTATAAACTTTTTGTTAAGTCATCAACGAAACTGATGTTTTATATTATATACCATGAATATTTATGGGTTCCTACTGTTACCATAAGATGTATTTATATTTGCGTGTATCACTCTTCCTCTAGTCTATTTATCATATTAAAATTTTTTGAATTACCTGAATAAATATTCAAAAATTTAATGAATATATATTTGAACAATTCATTCAGGAAATTTAAAAAATTTATATTTTGACATATTTTCCTTTATTTCGCTGAATACATTTTACAAGCACGATAGGGTAACTTATTTAACTTAGCTCTGTGTTATTGCCATGTGATAATTTTTATAATATTTTATGTAAATAAGCCATTTTTAAAAAATAAAATTTATCTAAAAGTTGAATACAAAAACGTATTTATTTTTTATTTTATACTTTTGATGATAAATTTAACTTAATCTGTACACATTCTTGAAAGGGAAATGGCGACGATATCCACAGACGACTATTTTACCAATAACAGTTAATGTTATATAACAATGATATTGCAAGCCTAGATTATCAAGGCCCTCAAAAAATTATGGCTGCCATCATATTCTTTAATATGATGTCTCTGTTTCCAAAATAACCCTGGATATGTTTGACTTCCAAAAGTTCTTCACTTTCAATTTTGATTAAAAATGCGGTTGGTGTAGCCAGCTAAGTAACCGTTCCCGAGTACCAGGCTTGCTTCACTGGTGGGAGTATAATGTTTAACTCAATTTTCCAGTTTTCAAAGTTTTTACTTTATTTTGGGTTTCTGACATGGATTGGCATGTTTGTTTTTTATTATACATAATATACGTATATGCACTTTAGTATTATTTGTTTTATAAAGATTTTATGTTGAAAATATTTGCAAATGTATATGTCTATCTTACTATAGAGTGCTTTTAACATGTTTTCTTGTAATAATTATAAAGTTTATTCTAATACATGTGCAATGTACATAATGAAGTCAGTGATAGCAATGATCAATCCAAAAACTTCCAAAAAAAAAACATAAAATCAAAAACAAACATACTAATCCATGTCCGAATCACAATCCAGAAGCAAAGTAAAACTTTGGAACTGACAAGTTAGGTTAGACACGTGAACTTCCACAAGGGAAGTGATGCCGTGTGCTCCGTAAGGGTAAGCACCTCCTGTTTAGCTAGCTACACCCACCACATGTGTGATGAAAATTGTGTGAAAGGAACATGGAACTATGAGACGTCAAATATATCCAGGGCAATCCTGGACACAGCGACATCAAACTTATCAACAATACTGTGATGGCGGCCATAAAACTTTTTGAGGACCTTGATAAGCCTAGGCTTGCAATATCCCTGAGTCAACAATTTATTTGCAAGCAGCCTACTTCGTTGTACAAAGTCCCCGTAGTAGGAACAAGCTCTACCATTGCGTATTAGTTCGGAAACAAATACACCATAAGCAGGAGAAGCAGGTATATTGCTGCATAAAAAGGAAAGTTGGCAATAGAAAAATTGAAGTCATCACGTTTGTCATAAAGTTTCAAATGTAGCCTTTCGTGTGCTTCATAATTCAGGTATAAGTCTAAATATGAAGCAGAACAAGCTCACTAGGATAGACGACATTAACATAGTCTCCAAATTTAGGATTGTTAAGAGACAGAACGTCATCTATATATCTGTATGTTGAATTGAATGATTTGGCGACAGTCTTCTCTCCAGATTTAACAAGGTTCTGCATAAATTCTGCTTCATCAGAATAAAGAAACAAATCAGCAAGCAATGGTGCACAGTTTGTACCCATTGGTATACCGATTGTTTGCTAAAAAACTATATTACCAAACACAACAAATATGTTATCTTTCAAAAACTACAACATTTTGTTGATGGTATCTTCAGTATATTTTTGTTTGGAACCCGTATGATGCTTGACAAAATAACCAGAATCTCTGTTCAGCACCAGATATTTGTATCTTGGCTTACCGTTTTTGTAAAAGAAAGACAAGTGAATAATTTCTTTAAGACGTTCTTTCAATTTAGAATGAGGGATAGTGTGTTATTATCATCTTTTTGTTAAGTCGTCAATGAACATTCAATTACTAAGAATATTTGTGGGTTTGTACTGTAACCATAAGATGTATTTATCTTTGTATGTGGCACTGTTTCTCTGGTCTATTTATCATATTACAAATTTTTGAATTACCTGAATAAATATTCAAAAATTTAATGAATATATATTTAAACAATTCATTCAGGAACTTTAAAAAAAATTATATTTTGACATATTTCCCTTTATTTCGCTGAATACATTTTACAAGCACGATAGGGTAACTTATTTAACTTCTGTGTAATTGTCATGTGATAATTTTTATAATATTTTATATAAATAAGCCATTTTACTAAAAGTTGAAAACGAAAACGTACTAGTATTTATTTTTCATTTTATACTTTTGATAATAAATTTAAATATATCTGTACATTTCTTGAAAAGGGACGACTGTACACCCTGCTAACTTCATAAGAAATTTGTTAATATGGAAAGATTGATGCAACATTTCAATCTTGAGGTTTAACAAGTCTAAACCATGGAAACACCCTGGTTCATCAGACTGTTTTATCAGCTGGAAAGGTCATGACCCCCCGTTTTCTGTGTTGGCAATAGAAAATTATCTCCAATGGGAACAATGGTCGCCGTGGCCTGATAAGACGTCAGTCTACAAATCTAGGGTCTCTCACTGCTGCGAGTTCGAGTCCCGCTCAGACCACGTTGGAAAGTGAATTTTCCTTGCCGTTAGCCTTTACTGGTGTCAGTATAATGTAACTGGGGGAGTTGTACGCTTGTCTGCGGCGTATTGACTCATTGAGCTAGCACCTTAAAGTCGACGTGAGTGTACATTGGTACAAGGTAGACCATACAACACACTCGGACTTCACATGCATACAACAAATTATTCATAGATTAATATGTAAATTAATCCAGAGAGGTTTATAAAATAATCTCGTCGCTTGTAGCTGAGCAATTGCTGATGCGACGTTAAGCAACATTAAACCCACCAACCAGCCAATCTAAAGGGACAAACAATCAATGACATATACTTGTTAGGCCTGTACGGGAAAATATTAAACTTGATCAGGCACCACAGGTGTGTTGTTCAACAAGGACAACGTCCCTGTCCACAAGTATGCCATTACCATGGTTACCATTTACAACTGGCTTTAAATTAATTGAGCATCCACCTTATTCATCCAATCTCGATCCATTAGACTTTCACTGAAAACAGCAATTTATGGTCTGGTACTCACTTTCAAATGATGACATCGCATAAGAATTTCTTAAAAAGTGGCAGTGAGGTGCTTAAACATCACCACAAAAATGTATAGATATTGAAGGAGGCTGTGTTGAAATATAATGCAATATGTCGGGTCAAATCCAAACCCTTACATATAAACCACACAACATATCATTCAGCCCTTGTATCGGAGATTGGTGAAGATATTGTCTTCTTGATTGGGAAGGTTTTATTTGCATCCTCCACCAATTTATTTTATCTTTGACAGAATAATGCTAAAAGTTGACAAATTCTTGGGCGAAAGAACAGTCACTACCTTCTTTCAAGTCTTGAGTCAGACCTGGTCAAGGTTCGAATCCATGAGTCGACATCCAACTTACAGGTCGGAGCATTCTACAAACTGTGCTACTACTGCAGTGGTATAATAATTAGACGGTGTAAACAAGACAAAAGATACAAACTTGTAAATGTTTTGATATTTTATTGCAGCATGTACTTCATCAGTCAGTACACAAGACCACATGTTACTTCCTCCTCAATACAGCAGATTCACACATCAATTTTACACACATTCTATACAACCGACTTGCTCTCGCTTGCTCCCTCTACAGTACAACATTAACTGTACAACTTGACATCAACAGCCTTCTTATTTACATTCTACTTATTTTACACTATATATAAACATTATATATATATATATATATAATAATTAACATCTGATGAACTTACTTTGATCTTTTGGCAAAACATTATCTTGCATCAGATCATACATTTATACATCACAGGTCAAAGGTCATTTACTATTACACATTTTCCATCAGGATACATGTAATATGTTGAAATCTAGTGTAGTTTTCAAATGTTCATCACAGATTTATTCATTTACCAAAATGTGTTTTTTCTATCATGTCGCTGGGATTGATCAGCATGGTACTATGTGTTGAGCTAAAATATTGATATCATTTATAAACAATTATATTTCCTGTCCGTGTAAATAAACAGCTCTGTCTGAAAAAAAAAAACAATAAATGTATATGGTTGCCATGCCTTCTGCCTGCCTTTCCCAGATATATCAAAAGGATAATGCACAAAAAAGTGAACTACCCGAAGCGCTCAAAATTCAGAGAGCTTAAAACCAAAAATATCAAAGTAAGAATTTATTATAGAAAAAGATAAGTTATATTAATTTTTGTTGTGAAGTCCAATGTTAGTCTATAATATGGGTGGGATATTAAATACAGAACAAACTGATGTACATTTTCAAATCACACAAGTTCAACATAAAACTGATGGTAAAATGTCTACACCAAGAATACATTATGAATGCCAGTTTATTGTCAACAAAAATAATACTTTAAAAAAGATATGCTTAAATTAATTAAAATGGAATGTGACTTTTGTCGAGTCATGTAACAAAGTAAAACAAATAAGATATACCCAACATTTATGATAATGTACTTCAAAATAAAAATACAACATGAATATGATTTTGTTTTAAACCACTAGTATGACCATGATGTACGATATGAATAAATAATATATTATGGAAGTTTATGACAAAATACAAATTAAACGTTTTGGCAAAAGCTTTTGGCAAAAAATAATTTCATAAAATGCATGTTATTAAGCTATAATTTGGTAATACAGCAGCTAAAGCAAAGGGAAAGAACTCTTATGTAAATGGCACAAAAACATGGCTTCATAAATTATATACATTATATATAATATACATGTTCAACTTTTTTCTTTGCAAAATCACTGTTTATTTCTACTGATTTCAGAAAAATTGTATGGGGTATAAAGATTCAGGAATATTACTGAAGTTTCTGTAAAGACAATATATTGTTAAATATCATTTAAATGTATTTTCTACAGAAATAAAGGATTTATATTGCTTAGACTTGGAAACAACAATTATATAATAATTATAAAGTTCATACAGCACAAGTACTTATGGGTTTTTTAGCTATATAGTATAAGCTGTTTCAGCCATGCCTTTAAGCTTTAAGCTCTACCTAAAGTTGCTTATCATTAAATCACTGTAGAATAAATAAACTGGCTGAGTGATGGAGCAATATTGTGTTGGGATAATGGGTTTTACGTTGAATTTTTGTAATTTGGCTAGCAGAACACTTGAACTGACAAATGGAACAGGCAGAAATGGTAATGCTAGTAGAACTCTTTGTCTGACAAAATGGTGTAATAAGTTAGTAGAACACTTGTCTTTCTTGTATTTCTGTCACTCACTGGCCAAGTTATATAAATAAAATTGGTTAAGATGATCAAATCAAATGGCATCATTCAATATCACAGTTAATCCGACTAGTTTGAAAATATCTACATGTATATCTTACTCATGAGTAATCTCAAGTTATCAACATTTCAATCCCTTAGTTATCCTATACCTTTCTTATTTGCTAGTTTACAGGCTAGTTGTATTTTGGGCCTGAAATACCTACAGTAAAACCTCCTTATAATGTCCATCGATTACTTTGCCACCTCACTTATCCCCACAGTAAAACCTCCTTATAATGTCCATCGGTTACTTTGCCACCTCACTTATCCCCACAGTAAAACCTCCTTATAATGTCCATCGATTACTTTGCCACCTCACTTATCCCCACAGTAAAACCTCCTTATAATGTCCATCGGTTACTTTGCCACCTCACTTATCCCTACAGTAAAACCTCCTTATAATGTCCATCGATTACTTTGCCACCTCACTTATCCCCACAGTAAAACCTCCTTATAATGTCCATCGATTACTTTGCCAGCTCACTTATCCCCACAGTAAAACCTCCTTATAATGTCCATCGATTACTTTGCCAGCTCACTTATCCCCACAGTAAAACCTCCTTATAATGTCCATCGATTACTTTGCCACCTCACTTATCCCCACAGTAAAACCTCCTTATAATGTCCATCGATTACTTTGCCATCTCACTTATCCCCACAGTAATTTAAAATCCAAAACCCCATGTCTTTTATATTCTTCTTTACCAGTTAACCTTAATTTATCAACAAACCCCTTTATAATGCTAAAATCAGACTTCACAAATGATGGTGATGCAATAAGGTTTTACTGCATGAATAAACATAACTTAGTTATTTTCATAATGTAATCCCAATCACAGTACATACCATTATGTAGAATGTATTTAAAAACAATGCAGTTTCAAAATTATTTACCATAGAATTCATGATTTAGATTTTGAACACTATCTACATGTCATAAAAACTCAGTATCATCAGTAACAAAATTTCTGGTTTTGTCTATAAAATTATGTCAATATTTCTTTAAAAAACTTAACAAATATTCAACATGATTTTTTTTTACATTTTGTGTCAATAGCTATGTCAAGGTAGTTACAAATTATATACAGAAAAAGCACTAAAGGTTTTTTGAAAATAAATACATGTACATCACTTTCAACTTCTTTTTTACCTTGATAAAATATCACATTTGTAAAAACTTGATAATATCATTAAAACAGTGTTATACTTACACTGTAATATGGTTACTCTTAAAGTTCAATACATGTTTAAATAGTAAAACTTTGATAACATCAGACCTCAAATCTTGACTCAAAGGTTTGCAGGATATTGGAGTTACTGAATCCAATGAAGCATTATTTAGGTCAATGAAAAAGAAATTAAATGGATGTTGTGCACAATTTGTAATCAATTTTGAAATGATCTGAATGAAAATCAGATTCTTTTCTTATAATTAAAATTCCTTACAAGAAATGGAACAATTCCTGTCATTTTGACAACTTATATCATTTTTTGAGCAATGACACATTTTTAATGCACCACCTAGCATAGCAAATGTCAGCTCTACAAGTGAGCGGTCATGTCTATTTAATTTACAGGAAATGCAGAAATTACCAGATTTTTTTCATGAAATCATAACAAATTTGTCAAATTTAATTATAGAGGCATGAGGAAAATGTATCAAATTGGACCAAAGTTCTTTGTTATCAAAATTCTACTCCACATGTATAACAAATAAGCTGAGGGTTTAATCCCCATACTATAAGGGCACTTACTTACATAACCAGGGACCATTTGAGTACATCATCCACAATTTTAGTGTCTGGCTGAACCTACATTCAGACATGGAAAAATAGTCCAAGTTCCCATATCAAACAATTTAAAATCAAAGGCCAACAATGGGGTTCGCCGCTGTACCATGTGATACCCTCTAACGTTTGTGCGGAACACTTATTTCAAATGGATATGGAATAGCATGAGATGACGTTTTCCCGCGAAAACGACATCATTCAGGGAATTAGTGACGTTGACATTTTCCAAAACGTTCCGCACAAACGTTAAGATGTATTGATCACGTGGTATGACGGCAAATCCCATTGTGAGTCTTTTATTTAAGAATTTCTATCAAAATACTTTGTTGTAGTAGATACTTCTCTCATAAGAGAAGACACATGCATCACAACATGTATATCAGAATTTCCATAATCAGCCAATCTTTTTCCTGGTAAAATGAAATGGTATAAGTGAAATATTCTTTTAAATATTTTTGATGGGCCAATATAAGGCAGGTAAATAAAATAACTATATATTGACATTAACATGCTAATGTCAACCAAACAGTACCACTCACAAGCTTTGTCAAATTAACTTCATATACAGTGCATATGACTTAATATTACTTAGACTATCACATTTTAATCTAAAAATTCAAAACTTTGGGGGGAAAGTCCTAAACATGACTTGATTACTCAAATTGTCTAACTATTAAACCATTTACCGGTAGAATGATAATTTCATCTGTATGTCACTTGCATGTTAAAAAATATAAAGGAACACCATACATATATATAAAAGGGCCCTCTTTGGTCCCTAAAACCTGAAATGTATACAAATATGACCTAAAAGGAATTTATGAATTAAGTAGGGGTCAAACTTTTACTTGTCCAAAATAATACTGCTTGTCATTAAAACTAACCAAAGTCATGAAGTCAAAAATGAAAATAATATGGTTACTAAAACAATATAAAAATTTACTCAAGTCAGAAATATCCAGTAATATGATGAAACGTTCATATTCTAGTGCTGTAAAATTTAAACTGGTATAATCAGTATGATGAAAAATTCATATTATCATTATCTGAAATGTCAATAGGTGAAATGAAAAGTTCATACTACATGACAAACTGAGAATCGGGAAGAAATGATTAGCCGCATGTTGAATCTTCCCAATTGTGATTCTTGATTGTGGTTTGTCATAAATGCTGTTCAACTTAAATAATTCTTATGTACACTGTATAAATACTATAAATTTCTCATGATTAGATTTTGTCAGCTCAAAAAAAATACCTAACTATGTCTGAAATTATCATATTACATCCTAAATAATACAGACAGACTATGGTATGTATTGTAACATGATTTAACAAAATAAATATTATGTTGATTTCAGCACACTATCTATAATCAGAAATGAAATCTGAATAAAAAAAGACTGTTTCCATCAAATGGGATGAACTGTAAAATGTATGAATAAATAGAGATCACTATCAAATATTTCAATATTGTGGAGTAATGTATTAGTACATTGTATTCTTAAGATTTTGCTCCCAAATCCATGAAATTCTTTTATTTGCAGCTCTCTTCACTTTGCTCAAGAAAGCATAAACTGACATATTTGTCAATGTTAGTCTATTGCTTCATTAAGCATGATTTGGAATTACTTAAGCATGGCTCAATATTACACACAAAGAGAGATAAACATTTTACATGATTAAATAAATACTTTTGACACAAATAAATGCATAATTGAAGCTTTTTAAAATGTCACCATGGTAACAAAACTACCACAACTAATCACATTATTGAACAGGCACTTCAGATATAATTGCACTATTAGCAGAATGCAGACATTTAACAAAATCTGTTAAACTATATTTTTAAAACATCTTTTTAAAAATAATCTGCAATTTTTAAACTTATTTTTTGAAAATCACAGAAACAAATGCTTTGACTGGTTTTAAATGTCACTCCTTTTAAACACATATGCACATAAAATATCACATTTGTATATGAAATCTTGAACGGTTAATTGCACTTCAACCTTGACCTTATATGGTTTCCACTAAGAGCTTGACCTTGACCCTAAATGGCTACCACTATGAGCTTTTATCAATACTGTGTTCATACTGTATAATCTGTTTGCAGTATTTTGGTGGAGTGTTTACTAGTGTAAACATAGTTTACAGTGTAAATTCTTTAATTTTAGTGTGTGCAAATTTAAGCCCAAATTATAATTTGAGTAAAATCATGCAGACATAAATTAGCATAAATATTATGAATCTCCTTTTTGCACTATGGTCTTGTTTAATTTGGTGGTGAATTCAAATAAGCACTACCGTATCATTGAGGAATTCGCAAAATTAGTACACCACTAAAATTAATATGTTTGCAGTATAAGGCAAACAGGATGAATACCAACATCAACTGATATGAAAAAATCTGGCTACTTCTTGAGAGGTGGACTCCTTGCTGACTCCACCAAAATTCTTGAGAGGTGGACTCCTTGCTGACTCCACCAAAATACAGCTAACTGATTATATCATTACGTTTCAACATATATCCCACATTACATATAATATAAATATCTTGATGTTATGCAGATATAAATATTGGTGAATTCACTCAGATATAAATGCTATTGAATTTGAATGACGATCAAGTTTTATGTACACTATTTAAATACTCATCATTAATTTCTGATGATTAATTTCAGATGATAATATTTTGTCAGCTCCAACAAATGAAATCATGACGATGAAACATGGATATTTAAAAATGTAAAATGGTGGATATAATTTCAGACCATAATCTCGTCATCTTCACCAATGTTATGTAATCCTGGCATGTCTGTGCAACAAGGTTCGTATGACGGAATTCTGACGGTTTCCATCAATCCATCAATATGGTCCATTTCCATACCGTTTAACAAATGATCACCACCGTCGCTTAAATCGTCACTGCTATATGACATCTGTTTTTCCATCATGATCTTATATTTTTTGGGTGGTCTCTTCTTCTTTGGCAATGAAGCTCGTTTTTTCGTTAAGTGTTTAAGTTTAGTTGATGGGGTAACTGCAATGAAAAAGGTTTCAATTAAACAATTTGATTTGATTAAAAGTGTTCTTCCAGTCCAAAAAAATTCCTGTCTTGCACTGTGTATAGTAATGCATTTACCAGCTATCATTGCTCTAGTAAGGGGTACAGTAACAGGTACAAATTAACAAACATTTGAATCATTTACTGAGATATTATTTGTATCATTATATTACTTTTTCAAAAAAAATATATCTTGTTCACATATATAGATGCAAGTTTTAAATGCCATGATCAAGGCATCCAATTCCAATTTTTGAAGCAGCTCTCAAGGTAACAGAACCTAAAGAAATATACAGTAACCCAAAAAATTTCTTGAATATATTGTGTTTCTGTAAAATAAACAGACACTTCTGTATCAATTTAAGTTCTATAATATTATGACCATAGATATTAATGTCCCAGTATTATGGTTGCCTGCTCATGCATCTAGGGTCATGGTCTTAAACCCCTTCCAGGATTATTCAGGAAAATATTTAACATTGCTCCTGTCACCCCAGTTGTCAAATGAAAAGTTATCGACAGAAGATAAGGTAGGGGTTATCCTTGCAATGGATGGGTGTCCATCAAAGTATGAACAGTTGTTTCATGCCAAAGACCTGTGATAAGCCAGAAACATAATGAGTCTGTAGGCTACAGAGAGACTTAAACTTTTATTAACTTTTTTTTTAATATGTGCATTTTAATCAACTGTCTTTTATACCACAGCTTTCTTTACTCCCTTATTCCTAAATAAACATAAGGTTTGCCGATATGGTCATAAATATAGTGCAAGTGAATTATGATAAAACTCCCTTAACATTAAATGTTGTAGCAAAACAATAGGAGGAAATCACAACAACAAGAAGCCACTTGAAGCATTCTTATATACCAAATCTTATGCATACAAATTAGGAAGCATACACATCTACAAGCATACAAAGCACAGTTGTTTGAAGATTGACTCGTTAACTCAAATGATTATGCTGAAGTTTTTAAATATTACATCATTTCAAATAGTCAAACCTGTCTATAAAGGCCACCCAAGGGAACCAGTAAAAGTGACCTTTATGGGCAGGTGGCCTTTATATACATGTACAAATAAAATGAATAAAGAACAATTTATTTGGATACAATTCCACTGGCCTTTGTAAGCAAGTGGCCCTCATATAGAGATGGCCTTTAAGGCAGGTTGGACTGTATAATGCAAAATTTTGGTTCATAAAGACACAAGTGAAAACTTAAACATGAAGCACATTGTGATGAAACTATCTATATAATAATGATACTTTAATTTGCATGAATTATTATGTTTTGAATTTGTATTAACCATTAATTGAACTAGTCAATCTTTCTGCAACTGGGCTCAGATCTTATCTTACTCAAATTTAAACAGACCTAAATAACTTTCATGTACCTTACAATTTAACACGTTTGTTTAACATGGTAATTCCTACCTGGAATCTAGTAACAAGACCTGCCAATGTTAGTCTTAACAATTAAACTTGTACAATAATTACATCATGTATCAAAATATAATGTTACGTGTGTTTAATAAAATGTCTAACTGCTTTTTTGGCGACATGTGGACTTACATGTATGTGTAACAAAAACAGGGAAGAAACTACATGATCTTCGGCAGCAAATGTCATAAATATTCTACAGCTGTGACATTCTAGACAGGTTCGATTGAATTTACATTGGCAAAACAATAGCTTATCTAGCTTGCAGTGATTGTAATCTTTACCATATAACCATTTAAGAATTTTAGGAGGACAACCAAAACCCAACAAACTTATTTAGAAAAAGTTGAACAATATTAAAGCACAAGCTACTATTGTTTTTTAAGCATATCTTGCTCAGATGGACAAAACTTGAACAACTGTGAAAAAATCTGTAACATAAAACTGAATCTCAAAAAAGACATCAATGCAACTCCCAGGTGTTATAACTGTCAGGCAGTAATAACTAACAAGCAGTTGACAGTACAAAAGATTTTTTATAAAATTCATCAGATACTTTTCAAATAGCACTGAAGTGTTTACAAGTAACAACACTGCTATGTACTTGGATTTTTCAGAGGGACCCGTTCAAAAAATTACATCTAAAATACATTAACATAAATATTTTTGCATTCAAGTAATGCTAAATATGCCTATTAAAACTTCAACAATGGTCTCATTAAGCAGAATAAGGGACCCCCCTCTAGAATTAGAATCAACCCTCTGCAACAACATATTTTGAGTTAATAGACTTTATTATTATTATTGTGATGATGACCTTGACCTTGTAAATGCCTCTATCATGTCTATATTACATGTAGATTACTAGCCAAGTTTAACTTTGTAATTTTTTGGAAATAGAAAGCAATACAAACATCAATGCCTCTAGATAACTAGCCAAGATTTACATAATGACCTCAGAAAACACAAACAAAGAGTTCAGAATGAAACCTACTCAACTGAGCTCCATTCTTCATCATTTCTAAAAATAACACAAAACAAATGAAGCAATAACACAAACATAACATAGAAATAAATAACTAGTATCACATTACAGCTGGCAGAACAGGCAAGAAAAAACCAGGACTCTATGTATCTATATATCACCAAAATACATGACCAAAGTGAGAACAAGTGTAGTATATGTGACTGACTGACTGACACATTAGGCAGCTGTAGCAGTATATTTTACCTGTTTATTATAAAGTCATCCATTTCCTACAGCTACTAATTAAATAATACAAAATAAATATACAGGAAAATCAATGTTCAAGGGAGACAACAACTTTTTTTAAAGGGAGACAATGCATTCTGAGTACAGGCTCATCACTCTTTGAATATTAAAGATCTGCAATCAAATCTGATTTAAAAGTAGTAAGCATAAAAACAAAATCTATATATTTAGCCCCATATCAAGATTTTTTTGTCTTGTCTAAAAAGTATGAATTGTAGCTGTAACAAGGTTATTATTGTCATCTAAATTGGTGCAATATTTTTTGGTTTTATATCCAATTTTTTTTCAGTTGGAATCAAACTTAGGTGATGTGAGGTGCTATTCATCAAAGACCTTACCAAACATTGGACATCGCTGATCATGATGCTGGCGTTTATGCCAGTATTATGATAAAAGTTTTCTATTTTCATAATCCATGTACCTATGAGCTGCGCAATGGCCAAAATATGGCAGGTACATATGGCCCAATCATAATTACAGTAATGTCCCTTATATAGTCTATTTACACAACATTCATCTCTGTAATGTTTTATAATATAAACAAAACAAGTTCACTGTATACAAAATTAAAAGCATAGCAAGAATTATAAACAAGTTAAACATGTTGAGTTATAAGCTGTTCATAGGTTAAAACAGAGAGGGGTTTAGCCAAAACATTGCAATAACTAGAAACGCTTTTTAACAATGAAGGCCTTTTTATTTGTACTGTTTTATAAGCTAGAAAAACTCGAACAAATGTTGGAAGCCTTGTCAGTTTTGCCGTTATTAAAGTTAGAAAACTCTGACAAATATGTTCAAATTAGCTAATTTTCTTTCATACAGCACATGTAACATTCATACGTTTGAATGAAGCAACAATATTTTGTTTTATACAAAAAAATAGTTTTTAAGAGAAATAATTAAACATGCACTAATTAATATGCAATGTAAGTAATAAAATAAAATAATCAAAGTCATAATAAATGTGCACAATTTCAAAAAACTTATAAAGACAGAAAACCCAAAAACAGTTTTCATGATAGCCTGTATTCTTTGGGGCATACCAATCAGAATGTCTTCATATAAATGCTGTCAATATAAATTATCAGGGGTTCAAAATTCCCCAAAGCCAAAGTCCAGGACCTATTAATTTTACATTGGGACCTTAGTCTGATGAACCTGTCATTATTTACCAGGATAACACTATTTTTCTATATGCATTGCACATGGATCTTTCATTGATGATATTGGACTTTCGAAACTTTATGTGAGACTTGTCAACGATAAAGGCAAAATGTCCTGGACATTCCATTACAAAACATAATTTTGAACCCTGATTAAATTTTTAAAGTGGGGTTGACAATCCTTCCAATACTGTTGCACATTCCTTCATAGTTTACTCATTTATTTGTCTCTTTATCACGAAGCCCCGCCCCAACCCATTTTTTGAAATGAATCCTTGGGGTTTAGTATTAATGTAAATGCATGTAAAAAGATATTAAAACAAGTTAAGCTTTTGAGAGAAAAATAAAAGAATTTTAGTTAGCAAAAATAAATATTTATTAACAGTATTAATGCTAAAGATATGAAGAATTAATATGTTATAATTCATACAATTTAGGCATTGCAAAGAAATGAAAACTTTACAGATGTCAAGTTATGGCAGAACTTTCATTCTATGCTCATGTGTCATATACTTGTATAAAATTACAGAGGATGGTGCTGAAACTGTATTGTCATTCTAATAAAACTTACCACAGATTATTAAAATCTAAAATGACCTCCTATTAAGGACAGAAATAATAAAAAGAAATGAGCCACATAAATCAGTTACCTCCCTTTACATACATGTATACCAAAGGGAGATAAGTAGTCTCCCCTATAACCCTTTGGGCAAAGAGAGATAATTAAATATTTCTCTGGCAAAGGTTACAGGGTTTACAAACATAACTGATGAATGTTTCTCATTGGAGAATTCATAAAAAACATGTTTATTGATATTTGACCATGCTAAACCATTTTAGTTAGAGATGTTATAAATATTTTCAGATTTTTTTTACCTTCTTCAGACTATAATGGTCTAATTAACACTACAAAGGCCTGTAGGTAAAACATAAACTTATAATGAATTAGAAATCAGTGGTCATTGTTAATGAACAGGGCATTTCTTTAAAATCTATTTGGTTGTTGTTTTTTTTTCTCCTTTAAATCTTAAGAAGGAAAACAAATCTGACTCTGCTTAAATTTAAATAAGGCTTGTCAGTAAAGCTGACTTAACTTATCATAACCCCCCCCCCCCCTCCCCGAGGTTTTGACAATGGGTCTGGAAGTCACCATTATTCCAGATAATTCCACAAAATAATCTGATCTAACTAATAATCGCAAGTGCAGAGATTCTTATCAAATGTAACATCTGTGCATAATTTCAGAAAAATAGGATCATGTGTAGCTAAACCTCCAGAAAAAATAATGTCTATTGATGTATGTACAAGGTGATTCTAGTATAACCCCTTTCCAGTTCCTCCCTTGCTTAAGGTTTAAAAATATGAATTTAACATCCAATTTTCTGCAAAATTTAAAGAGAAGTCAAAAGAAAAAAATTCCACCAAGGTGTTAGATTAGCAATTTCCACAACTTGCTATTAGCTTATGTTGGCTTGAGAAGACAGTTACAATATCTGATGCTCTATATAAAAGAAAGCATTCTTTTAGTTAATTAATGTGATTTTTTTTACACTTAACAGTGAAGTGTTCAACTAATTATATTCAAACTGTTTTTAAGTGATAGCTTGAAAAGCAGTGATTGTTTCACTCATTCTAATATACTGTGTGGTCACTCAGAAATAAATAATATATTTTTACACACAAATGAAGCTTGAAAACAGCAGAATTACTTAAAGATTTTTGAATCACAAACATAGAGGTTTAAAAAAAAAATATATATATTTAAATATCACAAATAATAAAGATTTACAAAATAAAAATTATATGTTTGACAATGATTCAACAGAAAATATTCAATATACAAAATACAATATACAGAATCTAAATAATAATGAAATAGAGAAGAATTTGAATCTAAATTTAAGCTGAAAAATAGACAAAAAATCCAACGTTACCAACTGATATAACAGAAAAACTTCGAGCTTGTTCAGTTATCTAATGTTAAAACGCCAAATCATTTGAAGAGTTACCTCCCATGAAACTAAATGTAAAGGGATTAATTCCTTTTCATAAATCAACTTACCTGGAAGTTCAAAGGTCAATGCATACTCTTCAGACAAATCTCCGTCATCAGCTGTATCATACATACTATCCATCTCGTCTGTACTTATGATCTCATCATCAGAACTCATATGTCGACATTCTAATGCAGGTAATTTGGATGTTAAGTTTTCTCTGTAATCAGATGATAATTTATTATATTCATAATTGGCACATTTAGCAAAATTTTCTATTTTATTGCACACATTTAGCAATGAAGTTGAATGCATAACCCTGAGTTCTAAAAAAATTAATAACTTTTGCACAATCAGATCAAAGCAGATAACTGACAGATTAATAAATCAATAATATTTACACAAATTTTGTTACCAATATGACAAAGGTGCCAAGATGAATGTATTTATAAAGTACATAAACCAACAAGATAATCATAAATTGTGAGTATTTCTTGAAAAAAAATTCAGTGGACTCTTTTCTGGAAAATATTAAAATTTCACTTTCAAAATTATTTCAACAAATCTTAAATTCAGACCAATTATTTTAAGAAATCTTTAGTTCATACTAATTATTTCAATAAATGATAATCCTGTAAGTGACTAACTTTTCTTTTTTAATTGATATAATATGAGAACACAGTGCCCTCTCTTCTTCTTCAGGATTAACCTCGTTGTCAATTGATTCCTCTACTTCTTCTTGTACAGGCTGCTGTGCTGGAGTTCTTTCTACAGGTGTCGGAGACTGCAACATAAGTTATATATACAGTAAAACATATGACTCGAATTGCATTACACTTTCAAGTTTTCATGTTTTTATAAAGTGTTCAGGTTTTTACAGACTTTCAAGTTTTCAGGTTTACATAAAGTGTTCAGATTTTACAGACTTTCAAGTTTTCAGGTTTTTACAATCATCAAAATAAAAACATGACTCAAATTACATTCAACCTTCAATTTTTCAGATTTTTACAAAGACTTTTAAGTTTCAGGTTTTTTGCAATCATCAAAATTAAAAGGACTAAAGTAAAATCTGTTAGGACCAAAGAAGGACCTAAAAGAATTCTAGCAACTGATGTTGGAGTTATCAAACTTTACTGTATTAAACAGATTTATTGTTACCTATTTTGAGATCAGAGTTGATCCATTCTTAAATATGTCAACATTATAAAGATGACAATATGAAGCATATTGTGGTTCATTTATTGAAGTTACTGTTTTATGCTAAAGAACCTTTTCTGCACATTGCCCAATGTGCACTGCAATGGAAAAAATTTCTACTACTTAACTGCCATCTGACTTATGCTAAGATCTCACGATAAAAGTGAAATAATCTTGACTGGGACATTCAATCAATCAATATGAATCACTAATAATGGTCTAAAACACTACATAGAAGTTATGAAATTCTTCGCTTCAATTTTGATTAAATCTTTACCAGAACAATCTGGGGATTTTAGATGAAAACTTGCAAAGTGTTTTTGTAAATAAAATAGTCCATATCATACCTTTGAAGCTCTCATACTGGCTCGTACTATGTTAAGTCTGTCAGCAGCTGTTACCTCTGCAGATTCTAATGTAGATATGTCAGCCAATGTTGTTTTAATTTTCATCACTTGTTCTTTAATGATATGCTCTACAACTCTATTTATTAAAGAATATAGAAGTATCATATTACTACATGCATTATCAAAAATTTTACTCTTTATCAAAACTGAATGATGTGGAAACAACTAACAGTAAATTTTCTAAACTAAAATTATTCAGTTCCAGAGTGAGAAATTGAAACTGTTTTTTAACTTTTTTAACTTAAAACTAGTGGGATTTTGCTATAAAGTAACTATGATATGATCTCTGTCATTATTAATTTTCAAAGTGAGAAATTGAAACTATTCTTATTATTGATAGTTTTAACCAAGATTGCATTTGCTCTAAAGTTACCTTATAATCTCTTATTATAATGATCATGCTCTTTCTCTCTCTCTCTCTCTCTCTCAACATTTATTTTAATATCATTTTACTCACAATGTAATTTTTGGCACTTGATTTAGTGATTCTTGTGCTTGTAATTTTTTATTTGTTCGTAATAAACATGGTGCAAAAACTATGGCTAAGCCATTGGCAGACATCTTATTACTATGTTCATGCATAGCAACCCTGTAAAATAAAATAATTTGTATAAATTAACAATAAATCATCACTACAGAAATACAAACGGTTTGAAAATACAATGTCTTTACTTTCTCATGCATATAGATACAAAAGAAAAAAGTGTTTGCCAGCATCACTAAAACTACCAAGAAATAACAAGCTTATTCATATTGTCTGATGTACAACAATCAAAACGGGGAAGAAAAAATTAAATTTAGATATGGATTCTACTGACTGGGGTTGAACTGATAGAAGTGAAAAGCTTTTAATTTGTGACTGGTCATTGCAAATGCTAGCTCAAATACCAGACAAGTGAACATGCTGTGATCAACACTTATTGTCTTACCAAAATGGTATTTTCAACTACATGCACTTAATTCTAAAACTAAGTATATAGTCTGTTTGTAAAGAGGTAGTCCTGAAAAACTGCTAGTTGCATTCAAAATGTAGAAGAACAATCAAGAATTAGAAATGGGCAATTCTTCATAAAATTCTGGCTGATTGAGGCTACCATTATACTGATAATGTCAAACATTTATATCATTGCCTATTAAACATTCATCTTACCTGGCTAAATGGAAGACTAATCTCTCTAGTAAATCATGGTTAGGTTTAGGTAATTTATCTATCACAGCATATATTGATTGGACTCTTTCTTTTTCATCATGTATTTCTACAACAGAGAAAACAAGTTATAATTGAAATAGGATTCCATTTCATAGTGTCCCCCAAACAAACCCAACTGGGAAATCCATGTTTTCTGTGTGCATGATCAAAATAGGAATAGCAAATGACACATGTACTCAAAGATTGTTCTTGTGAAGTTTCATAAATATCTGTTCTAAGAAAAGTGGCTGACAACATGTTGGCAAAAGAAATGGTGCAAACACTATATGTCCCCTGTTTCATTTCCGGGACATAATTAAACTGCCTCATCATTTGAAAATTGAAAATGAGGTACAGAGAAACATGAAAAGTATCAACAGAAGTACCGGTATCAACAACATGTAAATATCAAAATACAGTGGATTCTGGATTTGAATGCCACTTTGGGTGGTCTTTATAGACAAGTTTGACTATACACTGTAAACATGTGTATTTATTTTCGAGGTATATGAATTTTAGACATTTCTGTGTACATGTAGTTAAATTTTCGTGTTTTTTAAATATGCTCTATAATAAAATAAGCATATTTTAATTTTCACTCGGTATGAATTTTTGGGCAAAACAAACAACTGCGAAATAAGTGAAAATTAGTATACACCACGAAAATAAATATGTTTACAGAAACCAGGGTCCATTAAAATTACCTGTTGTTCTGATGAAATCATCATAAAACTCGTAAGTAAGTAATGGTTCTGGTAGATCTCTAAGAAAACCTTTTAATACTTGTGTAAGGACATGTATAGGGTATTCAAATAAATCTATTGATGTCAGATCTACAATAACAATAAAAAATATAAACCATTAACAGACAATGTAGTAGAAACATTTGGTGCAATACAGCATACTTTTATTTGTATCAGATTTAAACTGAACTGTTTATAATGAAGTTCACCAGTGTACCATATGATACCCTATAATGTTTGTGAAGAACTATTATGAAACCACATCAGTTGACATTTTCCCATAAAAAATACTCTTGCTTTGCAAAACTTCATGTTTCATTTAAATCATCAACATATCCATGTTTAAAATAATCAGTTTCGATTTTCATTTTGTGAAGGCAGTAAAATAAGGGGGCAACTATAGCCATGGTTTCACTGTGCTTTAAAACATGCAGCTTCCGAATGAAAGGGTAGAAATACATAAATGTAGCTCCCACATAAAAGGTGGTAATTGGCCTCAGCAATTATGACAAAAGTGACTTACCCTCTTTTCCAGAATCTATATTTTGTTTGAGCAATTTCATCTTGGCATTAGCACCAGCTTTCCTATAGACACCAACAGTATATAAACCATGAGTCTCTATAGCATCTATAAGCTTTCCTACCACAGATGGGATTTTTTCTTTCTCTGTTACTAAACTAGCTAACGGAGCACCAAAAACACGACTTCCAGAATTATTCTGAAATAGAATATAAATCAAATTTAGCACATAACTTTATAGAGTCGGACTTCCAGAATTATTCTGAAATAGACTTTAAATTGCATTTTGCACATATTATAGAGATTCTGATTTTCAGAATTTTCTGAAATAGACAATGAATTGCATATGTGTAGAAAATTAACCCTATAGAAAGTCCAACTCCCAGAAGTATTCTGAGCTAGAATATAACTTGTATTTAGCAACGTAGCCCTACAGAGAGTCTGACTTAATTTCTAATGGTATAATAATGAGGGAACCATACCAGAAATACATAGGGACATACAAGACCTGTACAACTGAAAGGGTTTCACTAGACAAAAACAGAAACAGATTTTAACAATGATTGTAAAGTTTAAGTAACAAGTCATATACGGTATGGATTAAGGACAAATGATTTTTCCACATAAAATGATATCATACAATGGCGACTTTGTTTCAATTTGACTTTAAAAAGTAGGCTTTTTTCATACAAAACATTAATACTTGAAGGCTCGAAGAGTTTTGTTAAATCTGTGTTGAACAGAAACTAAATTGATTTAGAGCCTCCTACAGAATTTAATCTTCCATCATCCTAAAACATTTCTCAATGGTACACAGTTATCCTGAAGTTAATAACAGCTCAACAAAAGCAAAAAATACCCCCAAAAATTCTCTGAACAAGACTGGCCCCATACTGTGTCAGGAAGTTTTTTATATATATTTCACATGTATAACACACACACACACACACCAATATTTATCAGCACAAATAAAAGAACCACATATACTTGTCACAAGAATTAAATATTATATATCAATAAATAAAGGTAAAAATGAAAAAGTAACAGTTATTTAATGTTGAAATTAATGATAACAGAGCTTCAGTTTGAATAGAATATAAATAATGTATAGTTGTTTAATTCTGCAGGGATAACATTTTACAGTTCAGACACTGGTATAAAATTTTGCAGTGCAGTGGCCAGTGTTAACAATTTTCTGTATGAATTATCTGAGACAGAGTTGATTAAATGCAACATTAAAATTTTCAAACCTTGAATATAGTGAAATTAAATCCCCAGTGAATAAAAGCAACTATACAGTAATGTAGTATATGTATCTAAACTGCCTTATTGAAAGTAAAGATAGAAATATTAGTGAACAAAAATGACAACATTGAAAGCTTGCTGATAAAATAATAATAATAATAAACAAGCTTAATTAAATAGGAGTAATGTGCTTATATACATGTATATCTGTTTTAAAAGGTGCATTTTCTTCAAATCAAAACAATTAAAATATTAAAATCAGATTGATTTTTGTATATATTTAGGATATGTCATAATTTTCAGACAGAACTTGATTAAAGTTAGCAGAGAAATAAATATCCATTATCATTAAAACAAATAAAATTATTAAACAAAACACTAAAGTGGGAGAAACACGAAGAAATAAACAACCAATCACAACATTTAAATATTTACATAAATATGCTAAACCCAGGACAGACAGACAGCCAATGACAACATCTGTTACATAGACCAATACAGCCAATGACAACATTTCTTACAAAAGTCAATAACTCACAAACAATTGTTTTACATGTTCCCCACATCCTACATAACAGCAAATTCTTACATCCCAGGGAAACTGTTAAATGATCAAACGTAACAACTAAGTTGAAGTATTACAAGTTCTACTAAACACGTAACTGAAAATAATACATGGTTATGTCTCCAGGGCTCTGGTTTTATTTAAGTCAATCAACTTTTCCAACAGATGAATATTATTTGTGAATATATCTAAATCATTGCATGTAGCAAAGAAAACTCACAGAATAAGACTGGTTAGCCATAATAAAACAAATCCTACTTACTCCCACCAAACTCTGAATGCACTCAAAGAATTTTGATTGGTATAAGGATGAAGCAAATTAATTTTGTGTTATTTTGTGACAGGTGAATGAATCATCAGAAACAATGTTAAGATACAATTCCAGAGAAACACAGAGACCTACATGTATGTTGTTTGGGGCATATTTTTGTGACATTATGCTCCACCAAAATTATCTTTAGCCCTGGAGACTTGACACATAACAACAGTGACAGATACACAGAATAACCCTTTCACCCATACAACAACTGAAGTGAAGAACTATTCCATTTCAGAATGGATGGGTCTGGACTATATTCCAGTCTAGAAACTGTAGGTTGAAAGGGTTACTAAATAAAGATATTTAACCTCTGCTAGTTTATTTAGCTGTTTAACCAGTAACTGAACTTTGGGCATGGCCATTGTTATTACAGTTGAGGTGGAGGAATGGGCAGGTGATGAAATAACTTTCTGAAAAAGCAAGGTACAAACAGGAAATTTAACAGATTTTTTTAAACATTTCAAAATGATTGGGATACGTATACTGATTATTTCAAATAATTTTAAGAAATTTAAATGTTTTCTAAACTAATAAATAGCCTTAAAATTCTGTTGCCTGAATCTTAAAGTCCCAGTGACGATAAAAAAATTTATAGTAACTTTCAAAGTAAAATGCTTCTAAATGTTTCTACATATATAAGTTATATTTCAGCCAAGGATGCTTTCCAACACAGTATACTACAGCAATATAAAACTGAAGCACATCATCATCCTGCATTATTTGAATGGACAGATTATTCCACACTAAAGGCAAACTAATTGGGGTTTTTCCCTAGAATAAGTGACATGCCATCTTCCTACATTTATTCCCCATGAAACTTACATAATTTGAAGATCAACGTATTTCTTGTTTTAGAATTATTCAGTACTAATCAAAAACTTTTGAAAATATTTTGGTACTTTTTCCAAATAAGTTACTTTTGAAATGTCTTCAGTTTTTCAGTCAGCACAAACTTTAGTTTGGTTTTTAAAGTTTTTGTACTAATAAGTTATAATTTTGGAAATGTGCAATGATAAAGAGATTGAGCAACCAACAGTGTATTTTGAAAGTTTACACCAAGCAAAAACAGCTCTGGCAGTTGCAAAGCAACCATGTCACAATGTGTTGGCATTCCCATTTGATTATTTTTATAATACATATTGTATTTTATTCTTTATTTATTCTTACCTGAGCATCTTGAGCACCTTTACAGGTATTTGTAGACTTAGTTACACACCTTTTATGACAGGTATATTTACACACTGAAATTAAAAAGTTAAAAGTTAAAACTTAAAACTTGCATAATTTTAGGACTTTGCAGGTTATTCATTCATCAACATGGGTAAAAATCTTGTTGAGACAAGTGGGTTTTTTTCTGTCGCTCGTCACCACATTGCCAAGTGTCACAAATGAGTTTTTGTGCCAAGCTGAATGGAAAGGTCTGGACTATATTCCAGTCTAGAAACTGTTGGTTTGTTACTACATAAAGATAGCAAAGTTATTTCAATGTACATAAAGACTCCAGTTAAAATTGTCCTATATTCTTGTATTTTAGGCCGGGTCGACAATAATGTAAACATGTTATACATTTACATCGGTATGGACAATAGATGGCGGAAACTAAAGTATCCAGAGAAAACCAACAACCTGCGGTGAGGGAACTACCAATAATCTCACACCAAAATCTGCCTCGATTGGGGTTCAACCCGAAGCTGAGAGGTCCTGTGATCTATGAGCATGTACTTTAGACCACTCAGCCATCCAGGCCCAAAGCCTCATAAAGTTATGCAAGAACTGAAAATGAACAATAAAACAGACAAAATAAATATGTTTTTTAAAATAGTTCATGGCTCTTTCACTAACCTTGACAAACACTTCCTTTTTCCATAATCCATATGATATTAGAACACAATTCACAAAATGTGGGAATACCAAACTGTACCTGAGTAAACTTGTGACCTAAATATTCCTACAAAACATAGAATAATAAATAATAATAATTTTTGTTTTTTGTTCTCAAATAATTTCCCAAATGGGGAATCAATTGAATAAAATTAAATTCCAGCTCATTTTCTAGGCAAGTAAAATGGGTAGTAGGTGTAAGGTATTCAAAATGTGACTTTAAATGTGATGCCAATCTTTGATAAAGGTTTAGGTGCTAAAATGTAGGAAAATGAACTATATTGAATATTTATTTTATATATTTTTATTTTAAACATAAAAAATTTTAAGTGTTCAAATTTATGCATATTTTGTATATTGTTTACTGGTAGACTGATAGAAAATCTCTATACTGTCATCAACAAAGATCAAAATCACATAATTCTACCATGACTACTGGGCTAAAATGGAGAAACTATTAAAATATTTATAGGTCCAATAAAAAACTTGATGGTGATAGCCTCTGCTCCCTGGATTGGTTTGAATTTCAAACAGTGATGCATAATGAATATGAACTTTTTTTAATATTGTTATCAAGAGGTTTTGAAAAGTGTTTTGACTGACCAGAAGCATACACCATATTATGTAATTATTTCTGGTATTACTGGAGATGCTCATCTAGTTGACAACTATTAATTTTTTAACACATAAACAAATTTCATATTGAAGCAACTAGACACTGCTACTTTTGCAGAATAAGCATGACCAAAACCATGTCTATTTATCACTCTACCAATCAATCTTTAAATATTCCTAAACATGCAGATAAATAACTTACAAAAACATCTTTTTTCTGTTTTTCCCTCTTTTGTTTTTCTCTATGATTTACTTTCTTTTCCTCTTTTTTGTCAAGTTTCCGATGATTCTTGATAAATTCATCGAGGTAACCACGGAATGCATTAACTCCCATTGTAACTGGGAACGAAGCATCAGTACCTTCCTGTGTAACCTCTGCTTCTAATGAACTAACAAATTTACCTAATAAATTTCTATATGGCACATTAATGCTATCTCGCTGTGGAATAAAAAGAGAAAAAGACATAATGAAATAACACCAACATTTGAAAAAAGTACCTTTATAAACAATAAAATCTGAATTTATTTTTACATCAAATAGATTTTTAGACTTTAAAAACTGTCAATAATTAAACTTGCAAAATAATTAAAGTCGTTACTGTAACTTTAAGGGCTAAAATGCAATAGAATAAAACAAGCTCTTTGACAATTTTGAATGACATGTGAACTCACACGAGAACCTGTGAAAACTGAACTGATTGAATCAAAATACCTGTTTAAAATGAACTGATTAATGTTGTTTGATTAATTAACCTGTGTAATCCAAAAACCTGTCTAATCAAAATGAAATCTTTTGCCCAAAAGGGGTTTGGTTAAAAAATGTTCAACTGCCATAAAGTTGTCGACTTCATTCATCAGTTAAACAGAAGTCTAGAAATTGTTACAAAGAATAAACATGTAGATCAATTGAAATCATTGGATTCTTTTGAGATTAAAATTTACTGTCTGATGTTTTACTGTAAGCATTGGAAAAACTTTGGAATTTTAATTTATGCCAGTTATATCCAGAGCAACAGGCATTACTGCCTAATGCTATACTGAAAACATTTAGACTTTTTGAAAAAATTTCATTACTTATATTCAAAACAGCAAGCACTTTTTACAGAGTCAAATGTAAATTTTTATATGGACAAACCTGTAATTCAACAGCTATAATAGCTTTCATATCTTTTTGGAATTCCTTTAAAGATTTCTTGAATACACAATCAAATATTGTATCTCTTTTTCCATCGTTTTTATTGTATTCTCTACACTAAAATAACAAATTATACATACATTTTATAAAATATATTGAGTGAATGGGACTGTCGTTTAAAATTAAAAGTTGTGAATAAGCACATATTTTCATATAATTTTGTAAAAAAGTAATATTAGTAACACTGAAATGACAATGTTTTGCTTCCAATGGTTTCTGGAAAAGTTCCAGTGTCAAACATTCCAGAATAATATTATAGGAAAATGTCTAACTATGCTGTTCCATGTTAAAGGGAGATATTGGAACTATATGAATGTTAGGGTAATTGGCTAAGTTGAAGTGGGGTACAGTATTAATCTGAGGGGGAGGGGATTTCCAAAAGACCATGTTTTTCAGGAGCCCGATTACATTGTACTGTACATGATACATGCATGATCCAATATTGCAAAATCTTACATACCTTTTGAAAAATAAATTGGTCTAACTTATATAATTCATCGAGATCTGTTATAATTAAGTCTGCAGGATATTGCCATTGTGAGGTCCCTGAAACTGCCCAATTTCCCCGTGGCGGAGACGTTGATTTTCGTTCCTGTAGAGGCTGTTTTCGCTGTCTTCGTTGTTTTTTCCTTGCTTTCCTCTCATTTTCTTTAAGATTTTCAGCTGAATGTGAGAGTTCTTCTGGGAAACCTTCTTTATCACTTGGTGTTCGTGGGGACATTTGACTAGTAGGAAGTGGAGGCAATACATTGATACCAATTACTGTAAAATAACCAAAATATATACAATATATATATACAATAACACATATCTAATTATAACAATTGAAGAGCAATTTTTGTAAATGAAAAATAATGTGTGGAAACCCACATGACATCTGATATGACAGATATAGACGTAAACTTTCTTTCGTAACAGGAGTATCACAAAAGAGAGATCAATGCCAAAGAAATCCACTGGTGAATAGCCAAGTTATATGAAGATAACAGCCATGCTTATAAAACAGTGGTAAAATGGTCAGCCGAATTGACCTGTTAAATGTGGGCACAGTTCAATGGAGAATGGTCCATGGTCAGATAATCCAGCTGAAAATGAACAGGTTACTGAAGACCCTACAGTCAAGATCCAGCCCCCTTTGAATATTACCTATTTGGAAATCTGAAATCTTTTTTGCAGATAACATTTCCTTAAAATAATGAATAAGAGGTTTCCATAGATGCATTATTTGAGAACCAATTGGAAACATTCTAATCAAAAAGTGTAGACATGGAACAAGTACATTGAGGTAAAAGGGAACTACTAGCATTCTGCCAAAAATACCAGCATTATCAGGGGTTGAAAATTCTTCAAGCCTGACGCCCGGGACTAGAAATTTGGCAAGCAGGACTTGGCAAAAAATCTACTGAAAAGCCCATCGGGCTTAAATACTCAGAAGACCAATGAATTTTATTTCTGACTGTCTTGAAAAAATCTTTAAAAACCATCTGTAGTCACGTTGCCCTGTTGTTGTTTACATTCATTCTTGATCATTACAGTTTTTGTAAGAAATGTTAGTCATTAGGTAGGCAGTTCAAGCGTTCAATTGATAAAGAAAAACCTAGATAGTTATAGCGCTTGTAATTGCTTCAAATATTCATGTCCGATTATGTCGCTGTTGAATTTTAATTTCACATCTAACAAGCAGACTGCATCGGGCTCCAGTGGTCAGAAAAGAAAGTCACAAGATAATAAAGACACCAAATATGATAAGGACAAGCGTGTCCGATTGTTTCAACAGCCATGGATTGACAAATTTCCATGGATCATTTATGATGAGGATAATGCAGACATGTAGGCTTATTGTAAATACTGCCGAAAAAACCTCTAACTGCCGATAGAAATTATGCATATTGATTTGTGTCTTTCTTGATTTTGCCGTAAACTCTGGACTTGATAAAAAAATTTGGGGGCTTTAGATTTTCTGTATAAAAAAGTCCTGGGCTTTAACTCATCTGAAAAAATTTTCAACCCCTGATTATAATGAATTGTCTGCTGCTGCAATATTTGCCTTGTTCTGTTAACTCTTTGAACTCTTTCTTAATATTTAGATTAAAATATTGAAATATTTTTTTTTTCTTAAATTTGTGCTCTAGATAACATAACTATTTGATCTTGTGCCATGCAAGTATAAAAAATCAAACATGAATCATATATGAATATATCATTAGCCAAAAAGCAGCATCATTTATTTGTAAAAGCATTAGCAACAGAAACATTGTAGAATAAAGATAAATTCCAAATCAAAAACTGTTAAAACACTTTTAAATTCATCCATAAAAACTTTAACCAAAAATGTTGGATGTGGATGCTCATACTAAAAGTCACACTGGGGGTATGACATAATTGTGTGTTACAATGTGCTGTTTAAAAACCAGAAGAATTTGATCATCTTCAGACCTTGATAAAGATAATTTTTTTGATAAATACATTGTGAAACCTTTACAAGTCTGTTAAAATATATTACCAGTAACTACCATAATATACTGTGGACTATCTTTTTAAGGAAAATTTAATAAACAACAAACAGGAATAATGTATTTTTGATTGCAAATTTTACTGATTTTAACATGCTTACATGGTGCTTTTTCGCTTATTTACCCTGGAGTTATATATAACATGACTTGGAAGTAGGGATATTATATTTTGTGAACCTTCACCAAGTATATATATTTTACATTATTTTATATATGTCATAATACATGTATTGAAATACTGAATATGCAGTTTTTACTGAAACTTCTCTCAGCCATTAAATGTTAAACATAGTTCAACAACATACCATGTGATTATAACCTCGAAAATTTGTGTGGAACTATTTCCAATGGATATGGAATAGAGCTGAAACGAATGTTGATTTTTGGTGGTATTCGAATGCTAAATTGGTATTCAAATATCCGTTCCTATAGGAAAACTTGTGGTTAAAAATTAATTCTGATGAAAGAATTTAACTTATATTTCGTCTGGAAGTATAAATATCACAGCAAAAACTACTGTCAGATGCTTTCTTTCTTTTTATTTTAATTAATAAAAAACTTTTATTAATCCAAACAGTCACCAGAAAGTCTGGAAAGACTCCACAATCTGACATATCCTGTTTACTTCCTGTCATTACATCATATCATGATTATATATGTCCCTTTAAATTCATTAAACATGTTTTTCAAGGTAGCAGAGTCGGTAACGACTATTTATCGGGTTAACGTAAAATATGGCTGTCACATGTTTTACTCCTTACATGGTCTTAATCATTAAATCAGAATATTAAAGAGATCATGATTTTATCATCGCCATAAAGCCTTCCTATGAATAAGGAATAAATAATAAGGTAATTTTTTCATCTGTTTCATGCATTCCACATCATTTCCATCCAAAATGTATAATGCCTTATACATAGCTGTGTTTCAGAAAAGATGCAAAATTTCTCTTTGGTGCCGAATATTCGAATAGGATTCGAATAACAGCCCACGAATATTCGAATCCTAAATTTGGTATTTGTTTCAGCTCTAATATGGAATCACAAAAGATCAGGACATTGCTCTTAAAATGATGTTTTTCCTGGAATTTTGACAAAACCATTTTCCATATATTTTGCACAAACATTATGGAGTATTTATAATCACACGTTACACTGGTGAATCTAATTAATCTGCATGCAGTGATCATGATTAAAAACTGTTTCAAAATTATTATTTTTCTGAATTAATGCTGACCTTCAGTGAAGGTGAAGGTCAATCAATTTCATGAAGTGTAGAGGTCGATATCAAGTATTATTAATGTCTGATATTCACTGGCAGGTTGGATGTTGTAATTTTGTTTCAGGTCACATTAGCAATTTTTCTGCTATTTCAGACAATATTAAGTATTAAGACTTCATTTAAGAACATGTTTGTATGCTTGAGATGAGCAAGCATGTTTTATGGCCCAAGTTGTACTTGAAATTTATGGTGCTAGCTCAAAGAGTCAGTACACTGCAGACAAGCATACTACTCCCCTGGTCACACTATACATACATGGGGTAAACCAGTTGATACTATGTTCTCTTAATATTAACCACCTGGCAAGGAAGCAGTATCTCAAATTTTAAAGTCTTATGTATCATGTGGATGGGGTTCAAACCCATGACCTCCCACACAAGACAGAAGTTATAGCTCTTAAAATATTATTACTGATATTATTGCTAATTATTACAACAATCATTACTGAAAGTAATATGCCAAACTTAAATCTTTTTTTTTTTTCAAAGAGAACACACAAACTAATTAATCATAAATACAACAAAAATTGAAAATCAAACCATGTATCATATAGACAACAGCAAAAAAAAGATCCAGAAGATCCCTCAAACAATCAATGTAATAGCTATATTATTGCTTAATACGCCAGCCAGGAAAAAGAATGTCAAAAAGCAAAAGTCTTTAAGCCAAAAGAAGTGCACAAAAAACTTTGAAAAATCTACAACAAAATTAAATTCATATCAAATATGGAATAGGCCACTTCCACACTTTAGTCGTTTTATATGTGTCAATGCAGGTTATAATGCATATAAATAATGCAGTTGATTTCTTCTATTATGTGTATGCAACTGCAAAAGTTCATGGTCAAACTAAGATATGTTAATGATGCAGAAGTTCAAGGTCATAGATACTCACCATGCTGAGCTAAATCCAGTTGTATTAAAGGCCCTGGTTATTATATATTTGTAATTGTTATAAAACAAAAGCAGAAAAATAATAATTCAGGATAAGAGACGGTGGGATGTGGGATGTCATACTAAATAATTCACATTCAAACCTGTATCTAGTTAAAGACCAACTAAGTATCAAATTCTCCTAGTCTCAAGTATTTTTAATGATTAATGATTGTAAAAGATAATTTTTCAATAGGTCGCTTCTGCATAAAAATTAATTATTATTTATTTATTATTTATTTATTTATTTATATTCTTGTTTTAAAGAAAATCACCGCTGCCCCAAATGCCGATTATTAAAATCATAACGGTCTCTTTTAACGAGTATTTGATTAAACATGTATTTTAGCAAACATTGTTTTTTATGAAATATAGCTGCATTTTCGTTATTTAAACAAATAGCTTCCAACAGGTTTGACTGTAGTAGGACCTACCAAAGCATACATAGGTCAATAAACTTATAGACTATAGCAGTTTGGTAAACATTTAATAAATCTCTATAACAAAGGTTTAGCATAACTAATATACTACTAACAGAACCGAAAGTCAATTCTGAAGCACATATGTATGTAAGTCATATATAACAAGCTATAACAGTGAATTAAGAATCAAAAGACCATGACTCCCACTAAGGAGAATGAGCAAACCACCTCATGTTAATGATATATGCATTTCCTATCAATGTTGATACTTTGCACCAAGTTGTGTAAAATAATTTTTGTGGTTTTGGAGAATTACTCCAGACAAGTATTGTCTGGATGGACGGACAGAAAATTTAAATTTTGTATCCCCCTCTGGTTTTGAAAGGCAGTGGTTAAAAATGTTTCACACTTTAAATTATTTCATTTTGTGGATAAAATTAGAGCTGTTAAATATCAGTATGGCTCATTACAACTTGCATATAAATTCAGTATATACTTGGTGACCTTTGAAATGCAGGCAGGTTGAACTACATGAGTGAATTTTTAACTTGTCTTAGAAAAGGAAATGACATGCAGGTGATGACGGAAAAGAATGGGATATAGCTGATACAAATAAAACTACAAGCAACTTCTCTACAATAAAATATATGTAAGCTACTAATAATTTAGCACACATAAACTAGCTTCAAAACTAAAATGCCAAAGCTGTTTGAACCATATGTGGTGAAAGTTTGGCCTATACAGTATATATATATACACATGTATAAACAATCCAGATCAACATACCAAAGCTTTTTGAACCATGATAGGCCAATATTATATGTATATATGTTCATGTGAGACTAAATTGGTTTTTGATTACACCTACAACACTGAAAGACTGTCTTGGCGGCTCAGTGGTTGTAAAGTCAGGTACAATTATTCTAACATGAGACACCTATATAGACTTTTTTAAGCAAATATATTAATTCAATATAACCATCAGCAAATAAAACATGAAGAATAAACGAATAACTTAAAAAAGAAGAGGCAAACATTAAATTACATGAACTTGGAGAGACAAAATATAACAAGTTTTATCATATTGTAACAAAGAGACAGACATAACTTACAATCTTGAGGTCTACGTTTAGGTCTGGTTACTTCAGATTCATCATCACTTTCATCTCCCTGAGATTCTTTCTTTACTTTCTTAGTACCTGAAAACATCCATCAATATATCAGACAATTAATTAAAGAGTAATTTATAGTGAGAAATCTTTTTTAAATATGATTGACATTTTATCTGAAAACTTCTTTCTGTTCAAACATAGAAAAATAATTAGGCCATTTTTAAAAAATTTTTTTTTGGTCAACTTCGATATACATGATATACAGATACAATTTATTAGTGAAAATATTTGTGACAATTACAGTAGGTCCAATTCAAGGAATGGAGTTGAGCATAGTGTAGTATTTATGTTTTTTTTGCCACATCTTGATACTTTCACTCATATCAAGGCGGGCAGTTCTGGAATAGAGAAGGAATCAACATGCCTGGAGAAAGAGAAAACATGTTTGTTCAGGAAAAAAAAAAAAACATGAAAAATCAAAATCGTTGACAAGCTATGTGAGAAAAATTTCTCCCACTAGGATTTTTCTGGCTAAAGGCCTAAAGACATTGGTGGCAATCTATGGTGCCTAAAATTTTGTAAAATGTCAAAACCTCTAGTCATCAGGATCAGGCCTTAGTGATTGAATAGAAGCTGGCTAACCTTCAAGCTGACCAATTTTCAATTACACCTAAGCATATTGGATGTGAGACAGTTGGTCATCTAGTTTCACCAAGAAATCCAAAGGAAAAAAATTTTGACTTAGTAATTCTTCAGTGATATATAAACATGAACATAACAATATTATCATATTATTCCTTTTTAGTCTCATAAAGAAAGAGAACAAGTACCAAGTAATTCACAAAATGTATTTATAATGGAATAAAATATTGATATTTTTTCAAGAGGCATTCAAACATCAAATGTGTCATTATAAGCAATATTTTAACAGCTTAGAATAACACATACACTGTGAAATATCATGTAACATACAGACACCAAAGACATATAATGTTAACTTATTATAAAGTCATAGTTATAACAAACATAAATTCATCTTTCAACTAACAAAAATAGATATATAATACCAGACATAGATATGAAAAAGAAACATAATAGTACATTTTTTAAAATCGTCATGCTTCATGCTTAAGCCGAGATTTATAATGACGCAAGAACATATACCGTACATGTATATAAATAAGCCTATATATACATATATATGAGGTCATTCTACTACATCAACATGTCACCATCCTCTTGATTAAATCTTTTAAGTGTTTTTTCTCTCCGTTTATAACTGCAAGACATCTAACAGTTTCTTTGCAAACATTTCATTTACCATGCCAGATATTAGGTTTGTATTAGGAGTTTTTACCTTCATATTTCAATGAGATACACTAAGCATCTTCTTTTTTATTATTAAAGTGTATTATTTATACCCTGATAGCAAGTGCTTCAAGATTACTGGTGGGTCCGAGGTACAGAATCTTTTGATTTTACATTGGGAGTTGGGACACTTGATATTTGAACTGTAAAAGTCTGATGGGCCTGCTGGATTTAAAAAAAAAAATTTAACAAGGTCTCACTACCTCTGCATGTTTATAAGTGTTGTGAGGGTGATTAAAGTTTAAGGACACAACACACACCTACCCCATAGTCAGTGTTATTGTGGACCAACCTAGTTAATATAATCCTTTCTCTTTAAGTGAAGACAATGATAAGTTATTGTCTGACAATTTTTCAGAAATGAAACTAGAATGTGCATGACCTAGAATGTTTCACATATACATGCAATCCTATCTGGGAGATTCACAATTATTAATGAATTTTATCAATATCAGTTTTATCATCACGCATGGAACACTATAATCATAAGTAAAAATTGTCTTATTTCAGCATCACTTCATTAAAAGGGCAAATAAGATACTACAGCTCTTTTCTTTCTTTTTTTCTATAATATATGTTGACATTGTACTTTCATAACTTTGTGTTGGACTTGCCAACAATAAAAGCAAAATTTCCTGGACCTTCCATTACAAAATATAATTTTAATCAGTATTTTTTTCTTTATTTCTTTTAAAATATTGGACACAAATGACAATAAACATCTTGCTATCAGGGTGTGTTTTATTAATACAGACAAATATAAGTAAAGTTTTGTGAATTTTGTCAAATAAATATATTATGGAAATGATCGCTGCTGGCATGCGAACGTCATTACAATTCTTACTACTCACTCCTGTCTCGAAACAATCGGAATGATGACTTATGTCTGAGTATGTGTGTTGTTGGATTACAACTTTGAGAATGCCTGAGATCTGATGAAACAAGATTTAACATAAAACTGTTATAAAAAGCACTCTGATTATGTATTAGGAGTTAATTAAGAGCAGGGTTATAAAAGTCCATTTCCATCCATTGGTCTTGGAACCATCACTTTTGAAATTCTCACTGGTTCAAAACTGAATTCTACTGGTCCAATATGACCAGAAAGCTCATGTTATTCGGATTATCATATACAAAATACAATATACACATGAGGTTTTACTGATTCACTAGTAAATGCTTCAAAAGTACGACAAAAACTGGTGGTTTCCAACCAAAGACCAATTTCATCAAATTTTTATTACATGCCAAAATCATTTTTTTAAACTTTCATGAATTTCTTTGTAAATTTAGACCTAAGATTCAGTAAACATTGCCAATGCCATTTATCAAAACAAATATTCTACTTTCATAATAAATAAACTAACAGAAAATGGATAAAATATTAAATAGCTAGTTAATTACTCATATCAACTGGTTGTAGCTTTATTTCATCTGCATATTGGAACATTATCATTCAAAATGCATCAAGAATCATTTTAATCTGTCATGAAGCATCTGACACTCCTCTCCCACCAGCTTGTAATTTGATTTCTTCAAATGACAGCTCTAACTAAAAGCACTTTGTTATAAAGCCTAACAATGCAATTCTGCCTCTGAACCACTGTGGTGATAGCAATAACAACCCATCACACTGTTCTTACTACCACATTGACCATAAGCCAAGCAAAAGGTAAAATAAGGACAATTTATTCTACACTAAGGTGATTTTGCATTATCATGATTTTTGGAGAATGGAAAAAATACATGAAGTTAAGGCGATGCTTAATATATAAAACTAATTAAAAGTTGAAACGAAAACAAGATTGCTTATTAGCAAAATGTTCCGTTTTTCTTTTCAAAAAAGCAATAACAGTTTTAGAAGCTTTTTGAAACATTTTGGCTAGATTAAGTGACATGGTCAATCAATTAATATGTTCTTCTTCCCACCATTTTTTTTTATTTTGAATCAGAAAGGGGGCAATATTAAAACTGTTTTCACTCTAAAGAGAGCCAGGGGAGAGAATACTGAATTGATTTTCAAAGAAAAGAGGGTAAGGGTGGGGAGATGGTGTACAAAAAATAACGCCCTTACTGTACCTTTTACTTAAATCCAGGGAGTGTGGTAATGCTTCAATTAATTCATTTAAATTTCTTAAGGATGTCACAATAATTATAGAAGTAACAAATTAAAATGGATGCCACACTACAATACATGACTTGTAATTCAAAATGGAACATAATCCCTTGAATCTGTATCAATTAGATGAACACTCTTTTCTATGCTGTTGGTGGCAATATAAATTTTAATATATTTTTGCAAACAAATGTAAATAATTAATTTTCTCAATTAAATCAGACTCTACTGTATAAGGAAAGAAAAAAGTAAAGTAAAATAATACATAAATGTATATACAAATATATTCAAGTTAAATAATAAAATAATAATTTGTTTTAAAAGTGACCAGGAAATTATACATCATTAAAACATTAAAAGAATCACATGCATTACAAGTTAAGATTTCAATATTATATCTTTACCTCCCATGATGTTTTTTATATGTCGTTTAGCCTTGTAGAATGGACTTTTATGTGCTTGGTTAAGATCTGTGAAACTAGGAGTACCATGCTCTGCTTTATCTTCAGCTGTTGGTGGTTTTTTGAGACATTCTTCAATTTGTGCAAGTTTATCGGAAGTAAGCAGTGATCCGGTAGATACTTCCGATGGTGACGGAGAGGATGGCTCCTGTGAAATAAAATAATTGTAGAAATTGCAGTTGAATAAAATATACTTGGAAATTTTAATCAACAGAACTGCTGAGTACATGCTACAACAAAAGGATGGTATACAAAATATAGAACTTCTGTTAAATTCATGTTGGTTTAAGATGTTAGAAATAATCAAATGTTCATATCAAGTTTATCCATTCATTAAAAGAGTAGTTAGTAAAGAGAAACAGTATACATACACCCCAAAAAAAAAGTTATTATAAAGTTTTCAGAACTAAGATGAGATTAAATGTTAGTAACTATCCAAAATTCATTTTTATACATTTATTATTATCCATAGGAACTTATTTATAGAATAAGACTTTCTTCTTCAACCTTCAAGCTAATGAAAATCTCTGCAATTAATCATCCAAAACAACTTCCAGATTGCAAATCTTAAAATTTAAAGACCAATGGTCTAGCATGTGTAAACTTATGAAAAGTGAGCGTGAGTGTGTCTGGTAACAGGATTGAAGTCCATAATTTGATGATATCACATGCAGCTTGCACATTTTCAATAGCTCTCCAATATCTGTGCAGATAGGAGCCATAAACATATAATTTTACATTACACATTAAAAATAATAACAACACACTTTAACAATAAACATGCTATACTACACATGTGAACAAATGATGCAAATTAAGATTCAAAATTACAAGGGATCACAAAAAATCAAAGTATTCACCTAAAAATTAAAACATTTAATTGGAAAATGCAATGATGGAATATGAAAAAAAAAAAAAATCAATAAGCATAAATTACTACTAAAACCATTATGATGATGAAAGTTAGCCTGTTTGTAACCTGCCTATAAAGAAATATTCCATGAAATGAGTAACAGGTGCTATTTTGTATCAGAAACACTTCTGTGGAACTGACAACATCTAAAATGTTCATCTTTCAATGTAACTGATTGTTACATTAAAACCTCGTTATAATGCCCCTAGATAAATTTGCCATCTCACTTAATGCCACAGTATTTTAAAGTCCAAAAATCCTTTCCTTTTATGTTCTTCTTTATAAGCCACATTCAAATTATTGCCAAACCCCTTTGTAATGCCAAAATTTGAGTCAAGAGATGGTGAGGATCAATCAAGTTTTAACTGTATGTGCGTCACTTACATCAACACATTCCAGGAAATATAACTGATTTCAGAGGCAATGAATAGTTCTGTCAAAGATGCACTCAACATACAAAATAGCCCTTCTATTTCAGTTAGAGAAACCTTAATTCAATCCACAAGAAAAACAGTGGAATACAAAAAGATATGAAAGTATAAAGTAAAACCTCATTATAATGCCCCTCAATAACTATGCAACCTCATTTATTGTCACCAATGTTGGGAAAAAAAATTAAAATTATTAACCAGTGCTTTTCTGCTATTATCAACATTTTCTATTGTGGTATATATGTAGGAGAGTGTTGAAAAAGTAATCAGTCCTATCCACAGTTACCAGCCAGGGACTGTTGTTGGACTGGCTGCTGTCTTCAACACTGTTGTCATAGCAAAGTCTATCTCTTTTAAGGTTTTTTTTAGAATCTCACTGGATCTTTATATACTAAAATCTCACTGAACAAATGATGGCAATAATTAGAGGTTTTACTATTTTAAAATTAATGTTTTATATGGTCCAGACCTGTTGAAAGTTTAACAATAGGATAAGTATAAAAATGAATCTTCAGCTCATCTCGGCCCCTTTATATATACAACTTTATACCAGTTGCTTTTCTATAACTCTGCACCTTTTTTACTTTTAATTATCCATATATCCGTCACAGTCGAGCTTTGACCCCTTTTCATTAGAACGGTGTTAAACTTTCGAAAGGTCTGTACTATAGTTTTATAATGCAATACACATATACATTTTTTGTGTTTTATAGTATTCAGTAAAACCTGTACATGTATATAAAGACCACTTTGTAGAGCCTATCAAATTTAAATCCATTAAGGTTGTACATTTTACTTGGTGCTATCTATATAGCCATAGTAAGCCTATTATTTCCTCATCTATCATTTCTGTCTTGAAATCATTCAAAACATGTACAATTATTTTCATTTTTTCAACTTTAATTATGGGTCAACTTGCAAGCTAGGGGACATTTAGATGCTTAATATGAAATGCACTTTTATAAATTTGTATTGACTATTCAATACTGACTGACCAGATTTACATGCCCGGTAAAGCCAAATATCATAAGCGTTTTCATTTACATTATAACATTAGCTGTGGTATAGCAATGCAACGACAATGACCTGTCTGCTTGACCTTTTAATAGGAATATTCATATAGGGGGATCCACCCGATTCATGGGTAGTGTTAAGATCTGAGTTATTAATACATACACAGTTCACAGGTTTACTATTTCAGGTGAGTATCTCTCATGATGTATACATGGTCCCTATACATAGATGTACTTGGTCTCTGATAAATATTTATATGAAAGGTGAAGCAGACAGGTCAAAGTTGTTTGCCTATACTGATCCACACTGCACATGATCTCTTTAGGCTTGTAGTCTTTATATAGAAATGGCCATTATAGCAGGTTTTACTCTATATATATTTATTTACTATATACCTGGAGTCTTAATACTACATTTTGTTATGGTTAGATTTCCAAACTGAATACGAAACAATAATACAAAACTTTCCAATGTGGACAATGATGACCATGACAAAAACTGCTATGTATTGCTCTTTCTATTTAAGACAGCAAAAGAAAGGAAAACGGGACAAAATTGTAAAATGATCAGATGATCACAGTAAAAAAAAAAGGAAGACATCACACCAACTTTACAGTGATGTTAGATGAGTGGAATGGAAAGCAGGAGACACAACAATACCTTAAGTTATTCTTGAGAGAAGTTGAAGCAGACAAGCATGTTAACACAAAACTAAGCATATACTCCAAGTAGCTCAAAGCACTGAACAAGCTTATTAGCATAAACAAGACTACAATTAACTTTTTTGAACTTGTTTATAAACCAAAATTTATGAATCATTCCCTCCCCTTTACTTGAAGGTTATTCAGGCTTATATTTACACTACAGAAATTAAGCAAACTAAATCTGACAACATTTTCAGACAATCTAGCTAGTTTATTTTGTAAATTAACTACAAAAGCATATGGAAAGTCTGAAATCACACACTACATGAAGCATGTCCAGAAATATTATAGAAATTATAGTTGGTGGAACCACCTTTCAATTTCTATCTTAGGAAATAATCCCTGGATTACAGAAATGATATTTGAAATATACTACACCTATCATTAAACATTATGGGAAAAGAATTGCCAACAAACAAAATATCAGCAAGAGCAGTCATGAAAAGAGTTATCTCCCCTTCACATACATGTTGCTAGAGAACAGAAGAGATTTCTTTTAGGGGCAAAAAAAACCTCAGAAATGTTGGTCACCAAGATGGTTAAATATGTAGAGAACTAATTCAATAAGAGACAGTCATTAAACATTTAACAAGCAGTCACAGCTGTTCACTGGTCTCACATGAATTGAAAAGTGCAAAGTACAGTGGCCCTTTCTAGATAAACACTGCACAATTTATGTCTTGCCATTTATAAGCAAGGCAAACAATTCCGTCTTTGAAAGATTGTGATAGAACACATAACAACAATATGTAGACAGGCTGACAGAATAACAGAACAATAGAAATGTATCACTTCAATAAAAGAAAGGCAGGTAGTTCTTGTTTAAAAGGTTAAAGACAAGACTACTGCAATATAATTCAAAGTCCATATTTGCACAAAACTAGGAAATGTTAAAGGGAGGTAATTCTGGACATGCTACATATATAACTACTAATACATGTTATGTACACACCATTAATGCATGGTCTTACCAAATCGGAAAAAGATTCCTGTTTAGCTAAAGGAGCGGCGACACCTTTATGTCGCCTTCGATTGGAACCTCTCCTAATAAAGATTGCTCCATGACCTGGATGATCCATAGTGGATTCCTTGAATTGATAATATTAGTAAATATATATAAAATTGTAAATTTCATTCAAGCAATGATGTTAGCATGATTTGCATCATTTCAGAATTGGAACATGCTCTTTACAGGATTTTTTCATACACATATCTAAATGTTATTTTTCCTGATTATAATTTTGATTAGCATTCCATAAATATTTAATATTTCACAATGTCTTTTTCCATGCACATCCTTTTAATGTTGTTCGTTCGTTCGTTCTCTCTCTCTCTCTCTGTGCAATTTTTATGCGCAATGAATGACTTAATAATTTAAATTAGAATAATGGTCTGCAATGATATGTTATACTACAGCAATAATCAATGCAGGCTGGCTGTTGAGCCTAACTGTGTAGCTGTAACTAATTTAGCTTAAGCACTTTCCATTTTTACTTATTTAACTTTGTTATATATATATAGCATGCATTTTAATTCAAAAGTAACAGTTTTTTTATAAAGAACTGATCCTGAAAGTGTTCCTTGTCAGGTACAACATCGCAAAAATTAGCACGGTTAATAAACAATAAACCCTCTAATCCCTATAGACCCCTGGTACCTAAAACACAAACATGATATGTCCGATATATGTTGAACAACATTGCTAATTTTTACATCTAATCTATTAAAAAACTACAACAGAAACCTTTATCAATTTGTCCGTAAAAATAAACAAATTACATCTCCAAAATTGAATGCTCAACCACAGATCTAATGAAATAAACACTCTTACATGTTACTAAAATATAAGTTTAGCTGGTTGTGTGGTATTTCTGTTGATTGATAACTTGGAAATTACTCTTTTAAAAACAAAACTAAATTTATATCAAAAAGAAACTATTTAAACATAAAAAAAATTCCCTTTACATTTTGTATTTAGTTTTTGTAATTATTATAAATTTATTTCAGAATTAATTATGTTAGTAAATTTTCATCTAACATATTGAAAAATAGTAAATTTCCATCTAACATATTTAAAAGAACAGAATACATGCTTCATGCCAAATAAAAACTGAAATCTACCATTAAAACACCAGAGAATGGGGGAGAGAGAAAGTTTTTGTCAACAACATATATTTCTAACATATCTTATGATGTGTTCTGCTTTACAAAAATCTATGGTTAATTTGTATAAATCTAGATTTTGGGAATTTGACCCTGTTCATTTACGATAATATAATTAAATCTTTTGAATTTTAGACCAAGATCAAGAGATCACAAGAGATTAAATTTATCAACAAATGTTTGAAACTTGAAAATGTACAAATGACAAGAATATGCTCTCTTAACAAGTGTTGTCGGTGAACCTTTAAATTTCTATGATTGAATAACATAAATACTATACTTCTATATAAGACTAAAACTTAATAAACAAGTCAGCTTCAAAATAAAGCTGTGCCAAATAAAGCTGCACCAGAGTTATTATAGATATACATGACTAGTTTCAGACTGAATGTAAAACAGAACACTCATAAATCCTAAAACATAAGACATAGGTTTTATAATTTAAAAAAAAAAAAAAAAAAAAAAAAATAAAAATCATTTAGAGTAAGTTAATCGATAGAAATTTATTTACCACTGCTTTGTCTTGGAATGCTTTTGCCATTTCATGTACCCTGAAACACAAATACATAAAATGCTAAAATTGTTCTACTAAGTTATACAGGTATACATATGTATGCTTTACAGAATTTATCAACCATCTATTACACACATGTGGTAAAGATGAAAACATTTTAAAATCCAACTATGGACTCAATATTTGTCCAGATATGTAAATATAAGGCCTAATTGTTTTATCATAATTCAACTCCTAGCTACACATGATATTCCCTTGAACAAGACATTTAATTGAACATTGTTCCAGTCTTCTTAGCTGAAAAGCAAATGGCCACACACATAAATTTAGGAGGTAACTTTGCTGTGGTGATGGCAGACAAGAAGAAGCCTTGTACCTGTATAATTCAAACCAATGAAACTGATATAAACACAGGCTTACAGGGCATACACACTTTTGACAGAATATAAGCTTTTCATTTATTTTTCAGGTAATATATTTTTAGTAATAATACTTCAGCACAATTCCAGTTTTTTAAAATTTGCACAACATACATCAAATGATTTACATAGAGGCAACAAACTAAAACAGAATACATGGGTATAATGACTACGAGCCCAGTTGTTCAAAGCTGTTAGCTTAAACCAGATGGTTAGTGAAAATTTATATATCTTGTGCTTTGGCCAATATATTTGAAATTTCTGTTCAAAAGTTACATCAAACAATTTGGTAATATCAAAAGAAGCATTTAAATCAGTATTTCATGTCTACAACAAATATTTTCATTTCATTTCCATTTTCTAATTTCACTAACTATTTGGTTAAACTAACAAAGTTTTGAACTGGGTCCAGATATATGAGTATCAATAGATACTCGCTGTGACAAAGGGAGGACAGGTTACATAATATATTACCTTGATGATGAGGATCTTGAGTCTCTGAGGTAGTCATCTCTATCTGCAATGGTGGGATGTATAAGTATACTTGGTTCTGGTGTATTAGGGGGCGTGGTTATAGAGGTATCCAAACTTTCACGGTCTACAGATAATGTGTCTGGTTCTGACTCAAACTCATGAACACCACTACTTCTACAAAACACAAATCAACATTGTATATTTTGTCATATTAGATATACATTTTAAAAATCACCAAAAATAAATTTATTGAAGGAGTGAGTGAATTCTTGTTTAAACCACATCACCATTATTGCAGATATTTGTGGCTATTTAATAGAGGAAATTAATGGAATAGAGTGATGTAAAGTAATTGTTTTTTACACCCCAATTAATATTACAGTCCAACCTGCCTTAAAGGCCACCTCTATATAAGGGCCACCTGCTTATAAAGGCCAGTAGAATTTTATCCCAATTGTTCTTTATTTATGTTATTGGAACCTGTATATAATTACTTGTTCCCTTGGGTGGCCTTTTTAGAAAGGTTGACTGTACTTCAATTATAGATAGTTAAGAAAACCAAAGCACATGGAGAAAAACCAAACTGACAAACTTTTTTACACTAAAAACTGCCTGTGTGGGATTAAAACCTAGGTGATGAGAGGAGGAAATGATATATTGTTGGGAAAAATTATGAAAAGTATCCATTGAATTATTCACTATTGCTTAAATTAATGAAGAAGCAATTTCAATGTAATGTGTATTATATAAAATAATAAAGGCAAAGATAATGATAGAGTACAGTCCAACCTGCCTTATAGGCCACCTCTATATAAGGGTCACCTGCTAATAAAGGCCAGTTGAATTGTATCTCAATTGTTCTTTATTCATATTATTTGAACATGTATCTAAAAGCAACATGCCCATAAAGGCCCCTTTTACTGGTTCCATTGGGTGGCCTTTATATACATATTTGACTGTAGCTTAAACATTCATAAGGGATTAATTTTTATTTACGGTATATAGAGGCCAGCAGATATAACTTACTGCTAGGTAAATACTTAAAAGCATTGTTATTGAATGGTAGGGTAAAAACATCATTATGTTCGTGTTAATCAATTAAAGTGAGAGAAATGCTTACGCTTCAGAATCCCTCCTGTTACTGGGATGATAATCTTTCTCGTCTAGTTCTTCAGCGCTAGACCCCCTTAGTATGCCTTCATCACTGTTTGATGACTGTAGATCCTCCAGTTTCTGTCTAGCTTTCTCTTCAGCTTCCAATCTACGCCTTTCTTCAGCTTCAGCTTTCATTAATTTATATCTGCAATGCATTTATATAAAATACTCCACACATTAAGCCTGTAACCTGTGCTTTCACAATAAAATTTTTGCAAAGGTTTCATTTTAGAGAGTGTTGTAACGTTGAGTCAAGAAATGGTGTTATACATGCCTGTCTTAGATTCTTTCACTTACATCAAATCTTGTCAGTTCAGGGATGCTGAGAGAAACTGGAATTCCCAGAAAAAACAACCTTCAGTAAGTAAACTGACAAACTTTCTCACATTAGGGGCTGGCCAAGCTTAATTGGAAGCACAGTGATTCCAAAGCAGGTACTTTACACACATGGCTATTTAAGTTTGAAAGAATACAGTCATGTACATATGTATTTTCACAAATTGATTTTACATTTATAGTTAATAACTGATATGAGATCATCAATTTATTTACACTAAAGGAATATTTCTGATTATCCAGCAATAAAGATAAATATATATTATATACACAGTGTGTATGTGTATGTACAACCCTCAGTATCAGGTCGAGTCCTTTTTTTTGTAGTCGTATCACTACAAGCGCGACTCGTAGTGATACGACTACGAAAAAAGGACACGACCTGATACGAAGGGTTGTACATACACACTGTGTATGTAATATTTTTATCTCACATTTCCAATTAGGTTATTTAAAATAATAAAAAATACTTCATTTGAAAAAATACGTTTTACCACAGAAAACCACTGAACTATGTTATGACATACGTTCTGTAGTAATGACATCATTATTTACATTTGACAAATCTGAGATTCCCCAATGACGTCACAATGAGAAATCCAACTAAAAGTGCACATGTACTTTACCGCCAATGTTACTGTGGTGATACAAGATTCTGTACCATAGGTGTTCAATAAAACTTGTATTTCGTCAGATCAGGTAGAAAAAAACTAGTCTAATGTTAGATAAAATATAATATCATGCTGGTGGAATGACTTATTGCAAAGCAAATTGAAAATTATCATAAAAGCATCAAAATTTTACCATTAGATGACTTACAATTGTCGGCATTTATGGCCTCTGAAAGCACTCTGTACTACAACAACAGAATGGAATGTGACAAGGAAATCACGGCGATCTTTATAACCCCGGAAAAACTTCTGAATCATAATCACAGCATTGAGCGTCTTCTTTAACTGGCGGCGAGCCAAAAAACAACGAACTATAGACTGAAAAACATCAAATAACTCCAATCAAGTTTAGATACTAAACACTTATATATATATATATATATATATATATACTGATGATACAAAATTGCATTTTTGTCCATAATTTTGGATTTGTAAAACAATGTTGCAGATTTAATAACAATCCTATTTTATGACTTTTTATATAAAGCATTATGGATAATTGCAATAATGCCATTTTTAAAAATTTAATTTTAAAATCATCAATTCTTGTATTATATGTTTACCTGAAATTATGATGAGCAATGTTCATAATGAAATTATTTTAAAGAGTTTCAACATTTATATGCATTGTTACTTTGTATAATTTATCTATGTATCTGCATAACACATATTACAGATGCTGAATATCTCATAGGATAAAAAATATAAATGGCAAAAGGTATTCAAAAGGGCATATAGGCAAATCTGAGTTTCATGCATCCTGTACAAGATGTTATTTTAAATTCATAAGCTAGAATTAAAAGTCTTGGTAAGAAATGAGCGTGGTGCCTAGAATGTGGTGTGGCATAATGGTGTTTTATGCCCCAATCAAGATTCTTTCACTTATATCGAGGTGATCAGTTTTGGGATGGTGAAAGAAACTGGAGTGTCAGAATTTCTACTGGTTTCATCAAGTGAACTAACAAACTTTCTTACGTTAGGATACGCACAAGCGGGATTCCAACCTAGGCAGTGAGAGACACTGTGATCAATAAGTTAACACTTTTGACAACTGGAATACATACCTGGAGAACTATACTACTGGAACGTAACTTGACGAAGTATCTTCTCTCTAAAATGGACTTAAACCATCTTTGTACAGTAATAACTCTCTTCATTATAGCACCGTGTAAAGCTTCATCCAGCTTTATTTTTTCACTTTCTCGCAAGAACACCTGAAAATTTTTTAAAACCATTCAACTTTGTATATATCAACATTTTTGCTTAACATAAACCACTAATCAACTCATTTATCCCAAATGAAAGCTTAAAACAAGTTTAACTTTATAATTAAATTAAAATTGTATGCTTTACAATCATAAACATTTATTTTGGATTAAAATGTCAAGTTTTAAGAATTTATTTATAACATATAACAGCATGGTTGACAGCATGATACACTCATAAAGGTCAAAAGATTAAATTTTCAGTCTTCTATAACCTGGGTTTGAAAATAAGAGGCATCTGTTCTTTCGCCAAAATTCTTGACAAAAGAATATATAAGGGTAAAATGTCTTGACTATATCAATATTTTTAAGTATTTTATCTGGCTGCAGATGACTTGATATAATCTAAATGTCTTAACAATATCAGATTCTGACTAACCTTTGTGGTACCTATCTGGTAATTATCAACATTTAAATCCATCTTCTGTAGGAAATCTTTGACATCATCTTTAGAACTTAGAAGTGCTTTTGGTAGTAAGATCTTATACAGCTGGATGAACTCCTACATAAAAATAATGTAATAAAATCTTACATTTGGGAAAAATTTGCTAAAATCTGTTTTGTATAGGAACTAAAAATCTCAAAATTCAACCTATTTTTTCAAGTTTTCAGAACCTTTTGGCTTTAAAATTCCAAAATAAGAAAACAATAAGTGGGGGTATTGGAGTTTTACCACTAAGTCAAGATTCTTTTATTGATATTGAGGTGGTCAGTCCAAATCAAAGTGCCCGAGAAAAAAACATTGACCTCCGGCATGTGATCTGATAAAAATTCAATTCAAATTTCCAAATCTTCTACATGGTATGCTAAGAAAATTTTCCAATATTGCAAATCTTGAAACGGCAGACAACATTTGCATATTACCGATCACTTAATTTTAACCCATCAAGTCAAAATAATAATATACAATTTTCCTTGTTGTCTTACATCCAAATAATAAAGATTGGTATGGAAGCACCTGCTGTCTTTTCATTTTGAATAACAACTACCAATCACAGTACAGGTTATCTTTTAAAAGTTCCATTACGGCAATAAATCATTACCCAATCATTTGATTCTCAAACTGTGTATCCTGCACAATACCCTTGCTTTCAATGGGAGACGCTTTTCAACATTAAAATCAAACAAAATTTGGTTGTGCAAGATTTTGAATAAACTTTACAAACCAGCAGAGTACTACTTCATGTGTCTTGTTCACACTTGCTAATTAACGACAGTAAACATGGTAAATGCAACCTGTAGATTAATGGTATGGCTCATGACCAACAATAGGGTTCGCCAGTGTACTACATGATACTCCATAAATTTTCTGAGGAGCAATTATTTCCATTGGATATGGAATTGCTTCTGTTTTCCCATAAAAATTTCTCCGGGACGTTTTCCAAAACATACCACACAAATGTTAAATGGAACTCATCAAAAGGTATGCTGGTATACTCCATTCCAGTGCTCCTAATTTACTTACCTCAAATTTCAGTCTGTAATTGTAGCCTGATTGTCGTATTTTCACGGTAGCCAGCATACCAGTATAACGTAGCTGTCTTAATACTAATACATCATCAAACTCACAAGCAGCCTGAAAAATACCAACAAAAACATCCAATGTAATACAGGAATTTGTAGCTGAATTACGTTTATATTTTATAATAACCATGGCAACCACATACACTCAGCAGTGTATACTTTCAATGAAGGAGATCGGAATTCAACAAAAGCTTTCAGGATAAAATACTTCATATACATGTACTCATCCAAGATGTACTGTAACCATATTAATTTTTGCGATGCACTAATTTTCGATTATACGCGGTCGTTTGTTTTGCGTGAAAAATTAATACAGAGCGGAAAAATTAAAAATTATTATTCATTAAAATTATGCCTATCGTGTAATAGTGACTATTTCAAAACGCAAAATTTAACTACACCGATATGTCTAAATTTTCTCAACCGCGAAAATAAATACACGGGAAATTAAATATGTTTACAGTATGTTACGATTTTATCATTAAAAGTGATTACAAATTCTCACTGTTTGATTCAAAGTTCATTAATGACCTACCTTATCTGGGTTAGATTTGATACACCGTATGAAGAATGGATTTGCTTGGTTCAATGTTGACATCAGTTTTGATAATGACCACTATAAAAGAAAGTAAAACATCACATTAACAATCAAATCATAACATATAGTACACAAGTATAAACAAAGCAATCTGAAAACCCAATATAGAAACCACTTCAGAATCTCAACTGAAAGGTCTGATTTCATATAAGAGCAAGTTTGGCCAACAGCAATTTCCAAATAAAATTAGGCACAACTCAAGTTATGATGTGTCTGCAAATATTATACTTATGGGTGATTTTATCAATTTTAGATATTTTTTGCCTCTACCAAGACACGCATCATTTATGATGAAAATGATTTATGAAAATATGTATAGAATATAACAACTATTCACAGAATCATGTGACTAAAATGCTCTGTGAACAAAGATTGTTTTAACTTTAAAGTCATGCACAATTTGTGCTAATGTCACATGATCTTTTTAGTAAACAACCAACAACAATTAAAAATCTTAAAGAGCAATGGCAATATTTCATATGTCAAATTAAAGGGAATGTTTCAATACCTGGTTACCAGAAGAACAATTCTAGACATATTTTGTATGTCAAATTTTAATAAACATTTTCATGCCTGGCCACCAAAATAACAATTCATAGCTTGACTTATAA